>CM046005.1:58822324-59440768 GCA_025175895.1 Wurfbainia villosa
TTTATGTGGGCTTTTTCAAAAATAAAAGAAAATAAGCCAAAAAGGGATGCAAGGCCTAGGAATTGAACCCCACACTTCTAGAGATAGCCAAGCCCTACAGATGCATCCACTAACCAGAAGCCCAATAAGATTTTTTCATTAGAGGAATAGGGGAAATTATGGTTAAGTGTAAGGGAGATCAAGGGACTCTTCAAGTGAATAAAAAGGGGGAATGAGGGGGCATGAGTTACAAAATTTATTTTCTCCTCTTCTTCTTCTTCCTCACCGAATCCTAGAGCTTCCCCTCTCCATCTCTTTGGCCGAACCCCATCCAAGCAAGGAGAATGTAACACCCATAATATTTCTAGCAATTTTACAAAAAAATTTTGCTTGATGATAATGGGCTTTATGTGGGCTTTTTCAAAATAAAAGAAAATAAGTCAAAAATGGATGCAAGGCCTAGGAATTGAACCCCAAACCTCTAGAGATAGCCAAGCCCTATAGATGCATCCACTAACCAGAAGCCCAATAAGATTTTATCATTAGAGGAATAGGGGAAATTATGGTTAAGAGTAAGGGAGATCAAGGGACTCTTCAAGTGGATAAATAGGGGGAATGAGGGGGCATGAGTTACAAAATTTATTTTCTCCTCTTCTCTCCTTCTTCCTCACCGAAATCTATTCCTCTCCCTCTCCATTTTCATCCTTTGGCCGAACCCCATCCAAGCAAGGAGAAGGCTAGGTTTGGATTTTCCTTAGGTCATCTTCCCACTAAAAGAAAAGCGAAGGATGTAAGTATCTCTCACCTGCATACGAGTAGCTTTCGGTTGATTGTTTGTGTAGAAATCCCTATGATATATTCAGCCAAGCTTAGTTTTGATGTCCCAAGGAAGTTCTATATCATGTTTTGTAAGAAGAAGATGATGTTAGGATGTAAAATGAATTAGGTTAAAAGATAACCCTAGAAACCCCTATGGACTATTCGGCGAACACATGTTTTTGGGTGTTTTATTGAAGTTCTACATCTTGTTTTACATGCAAATGATGATGTTAGGAGGTAGAATGAATTAGGTTAAAAGTTAACCGTAGGAACCCCTATGAACCATTCGGCCAACATAGATTTTTGGTGTTTTATTGAAGTTCTATACCTTATTTTACATGCACATGATGAAGTTAAGATGTAGAATGAATTAGGTTAAAAGTTAACCCTAGGAACCCCTATGAACCATTCGGCCAACATGGATTTTTGGTGTTTTATTGAAGTTCTATATCTTGTTTTACATGCAAATGATGATGTTAGGAGGTAGAATGAATTAGGATAAAAGTTAACCCTAGAAACCTCTAAGTACTATTTGGCCAACATGTGGTTTTTGGTGATTAAATGACGTTTAATCCATGTTTTGTAAGCATATGATGTTGTTAGTATGTTAATTGGATTAGGTTAAAAGTCTAACCCTAAAAGCCCCTTGAACCATTCGGCCACCCCTTTATTTTGATGATTCAATGAAGTTTTAATCCATGTTTTGAATGCATATGATGTTGTTAGTATGTTAATTGAATTAGGTTAAAAGACTAGCCCTAAAAACCTACATGGACCATTCGGCCACACCCCCCCCCCCCTCCCTTTTATTGACGCTCCAATGAAGTTTTATTCCATGTTTTGTATGCATATTATGTTGTTAGTATGTTAATTGAATTAGGTTAAAAGACTAGCCCTAAAAACCTACATGAACCATTCGGCCAACCATTGTCCTTTAACATGCTCTAGGTTAGGTTAACATGTGTTTTATGTTGGATGAATTCATGTTGACTTGTGATATTAAATGATGCTAGATGAAGATAACATGCTTATGGTTAGTGTTTACTTACTCTTGATGTTTATGCCTTATGCCATGCCCTATGTGTATGTGATTTAAGATATGTTGTGAAATGAAATACGATATGATTATGAAATGAAAAACGGTATGTTCATGAAATGAATATGATACGATTATGAAAATGAAGTATGATATGTTATGAAATGAAAAATGATATGTTCACGAAGTGAAGTATGATGTGTTAGGAAATGAAGTATGCTATGTTTGCAAAATGAAATAAGCTATGTGATAATAAAAGCATATAAGTATTTTACCTTCTGCATGGCTTGTACCAAGTCCTTAACAAGGTCCAAAGGGATGGGCTCCTAAGATGCCCTAGGTCGATGGAGTAAGACTCGGGCCTAGGATGAGCCTCTATGTATGATTGCCCCTAGTTCGACGGACTAAGATCGGGCCTAGTACGGGATGGGCTCCAAGATGCCCTAGGTCGATGGAGTAAGACTCGAACCTAGGATGGGCTTCTACGCTATGACGATTGCCCTAGGTCGACGGACTAAGATCGGGCCTAGTAACCTAGTAGGCTCGAGACATGCTACCTCGGATCTATTTAGGGATGCACGCTCTTATGAAGAAGAAGTGGTACATTGTCGGGCTCAAATATATTGAGATTTATGTTACGTACCTATAATATATGTTTTCAAAAAGCATCTTGCATATGTTTACATGATTTGATTGTTAGGTTCACATGCTATGTTGATATGTCATATATATATGTTGCATGTTATGTTTGATATGTCATGTTTATGCTGCTATGTTACATGTGATGTATGTTATGTTGATATGACATGTATATCTTGCTATGTTACATATGTTGTATGTCATGTTTGATTAAGTCATATATTTACATGATATGCTGCTATGATATGTATGTTACATGTTATGTTACTTTTGTTACTTATGCTACATGTTAAGTTGCTTACGCCATGTATGTTACATGTTATGTTGCTTATATGTTATGAATGTTACATGCCATGATTAATGTCGATGTATGGTTTTTGTGAGTAGGATAGGATCTTACTAAGCCTATGTGCTTATAGTTTATCTTTCCCTCGTACTGCAGATAAGGGTAAGGGATGGATAAACTAAAAGGGAGCAGCAGGAGGGGCCAAATGTGTGTGGTAGTGGCATGGTGGAGAAGATCCGTTATGTCCTTATATATATGTTTCCCTATGATGATGATGTTTATGGATGTCCTTATTTATGTCTCCTTATGATGATGATGTTTATGAACTTTAACTAAGCACTAAGTATCTATATATGTTATGATGCATGCTCTATGTTAATAAGAAGAAGGAAGAAGTAAGAAGAAGTATCTATATATGTGATGATGCATGCTCTATGTTAAGAAGAAGAAGTATCTATATATGTCAATGCATGTTTATGTTTTAAAAGAAAAAAAATGTGTCTAAAGTCTTCCGCTTTAAGTAGTAAGAAGTGTATGTATATGCACATCACGCCGCCCCTCGGACTTCGTCCAAAAAGGGCGGCGTGTGAGTTGTATCGAGCGGATCTGCCTTTCCACTGCACACACATCAAGCTCCAAATCCTGCCGCTCCAAGTAAGAATTCTATGTCTACTCTAATTTTGTTAAATTTGTTCATGTATGATATGAAATGCCTTCAGCTTATTTTTTTTATGAAATGCCTTTAGCTTAATTTGTTCATGTATGATATGAAACGCCTTTAGCTTATTTTGTTTATGAAATGCCTTTAGCTTATTTTGTTAATGAATGATAAGAAATGTTTTTTTTATCTTAAATATGCTTGAATTCATGTAGGATAATCTTATGCTAGCCTAGCCTTTAGTTTAAGTAATACATGAATATACAAATGATAACTTTATGCTAGCTTTAGTTTAATTATGCGTAGATAAACGAACGAAAAACTTATACTAGCTTCACAAGAAATACTTGTGATTTGGTCAAAGGTAGACAAGTTAGGTAAATCAAAATTGATCAGCAAAAAAAAAATATTTGACTATGGTCAATGTAAATAATAACCCAAGTGTCGAATAGTTGTTAGTACAACATGAATTTGGAATAAAAACTAGGGGAGTCGATTGTTCAGTTGAACTCATCAACCAAAAACTCCTAAAATTACGAAGAATTGATTTTCGTAATTAATTGTGTAAGGTCTATGCTCATATAAATTGAATTAAGCCGGTTTCATACTGGTTAGTCGGTTTTGTACTGACTTAATTTATTTCAATTTCAGATGGCACGGACGATCACTACAATGACCCGTCGTGATGTGTTACGAAACCAATTGAGGGAAGCTATTGAAGAAATAGTTTATAAACCTGATGGTGGGGTCATCGGACACATAAGAAGGCTCGATGGTCTTTTTAGGAGACTCGAGCAGCAGGAGTTTCCGTTACTGGACAATTATCGGATATGGGCCTTGGTACGCTCTCTGCCAAATGATTTCATGGTAGTTGCACATCACGTATGGGGCTGCTATGAAGGGCGAATAACATATGCTGAGTTGTGCTGGGAACTACTGGAGCACAAGGTTCAAGAGAATCCTGTAGTAGCTGGCCTCGAAAAGAATGAAGAGAGTTTTATAAACGGTCGACTTATTGGCCAGCCTGAGACTACCCTAGTGAGGCCAAGGAAGATAGGACTAAAAATAATTACAACTGCACTAGGGTTTGTCCTAGTGGGAGTTGTAATGAACTATCTTCTCAAGTAGTTTTGTTTAGATTAAAAATAAGGAATGTTATATGTTAACATTTCTTTTTTTTCTTTTCTGAAAGTATGAATAAGAAATGATAAGTTCGTTTCTTTTGAAATTAATGATTAGTTCATTGCATGGGATGTATATGGTATAGTTGATCAATGTCGGTTAGATTGGAACATACGAATGATGAGTGGAAACAAAGTTGCCACTTGATTTTGTAAACCAATTCAAATTTACATTGAGTCAATCAGAATCAGATGTGACCTATCGATCAAATGGCCGTGAAGAGATTCAGCCGACTCGCATGCCTATGCCCAGAGTTGGTCAGCACGGAAAGAGAAAGGGTCAGACTCATGCTGAAGATGCTCCGACCAGAAATAGCTCTGAATGCGGCCGACGGAGTTCATAGACCGCAGAGGAGCTGTTCAGTAGTGCCCTGATTACCGAGCATTACCTGAACATGAGACAACGCAGATGGCTCGAGCTCGTCAAGGATTATGACTGCGAGATCTTCTACCATCCGGGGAAAGCAAATAAGGTGGCTGATGCACTCAGCAGGAAGTCCTGCGCCACCTTGATGTCTCTATCAGTATTATCTCGGCCCTTAGAAAAGGAGATTATGCGTTACGGGGTTGAAATCAATTTCGGACAGCTCTTGACCATGATGATAGCACCGACGTTGTTCGATGATATACTGGAAAAGCAAGCTCGTGACCCAAGCATTCAGAGGATCAAGCAAGAGGTCTTAAAAGGAAAGGATGATGGGTTTTGCATCTCTGGTAGTGGAGTAATCTATCTCAGGGATCGCTTGTGTATTCCCAATGATCCAGAATTACGGAAGAAGATATTTAAGGAAGCTCACAGAACTCCTTATGCGATGCATCCTGGAACCACCAAGATGTACCAAGACCTGAAAAGAAAGTTCTGGTGGTTCGGAATGAAAAGAGATGTGGCTCAGTATGTCAGTACCTGCATGACCTGCCAGAGGGTTAAAGCAGAACACCAGAGACCTGGAGGAACACAGCAGCCGATCCAGATTCCAGAATGGAAATGGGAAGACATTTCTATGGATTTCATCTCAGGACTGCCCAAGACAATAAATGGTTATGATGCTATATGGGTAATTGTGGACAGATTGAGGAAGTTCGCCCACTTCTTAGCAATCAAGATGACCTATTCGACGGAGCAACTGGCTCAGTTATATGCTAGGGAAATTATCAGACTACATGGAATTCTTAAGACCATCATTTCGGACAGAGATGGTCGCTTTATTTCCCATTTCTGGGAATGTGTTCAGAAGGCCCTAGGCACGAAGCTATTGTTCAGTACTTCCTTCCATCCCCGCACTGACGACGCATCGAAAGAGTAAATCAAGTACTGGAGGATATGTCACGAGCTTGCGCCCTGGATTTTAAAGGTAGCTGGTGTCGATACTTATGTTTGGCAGAATTCGCCTACAACAATAGCTACCAAGCTACTATTGGAATGGCACCCTACGAGGCTTTATACGGGAGGAAATGTAGATCCCCCATATGCTGGTACGAGGGTGGTGAGAAGAAGGGGATGGGACTCCAGACGGACTTCATCGACGACACCACCCGAGCTATACAGAACATCCATCAGAGAATTGAAACTGCTCAGAGCCGACAAAAGAGCTATGCGGATATGCGGCATAGACCGTTAGAATTCGAAGTCGGGGACCTGGTATTCCTCAAAGTGGCCCCTATGAAGGGAGTGATGAGATTCGGAAGGAAGGGTAAACTGAGTCCACGCTACGTGGGACCGTATCCGATATTGCAGAGGGTTGGCAAGGTAGCCTACAAGCTGGAGCTGCCTCAAGAGATGTCAGCTATTCACAACGTGTTCCATGTCTCTGTGCTCAAGAAATGCATTTCCAGTGCGGACCAAGTGATCGAGCCACAAACAGTACAAGTTCAAGAGGACCTGAGTATTGAAAGTCGGCCTATCCAGATACTAGACTGAGAAGTCAAGAGGCTAAGGTACAAAGAGGTGCCCTTAGTAAAGGTCCTGTGGAAGAATCAACCATACGAGGAAGCTACCTGGGAACGCGAGGAGGACATGAAGCAGAAGTACCCAAAATTGTTCTAAGTTTCGAGGACGAAACTTTTAAAAGGTATGAAGGATTGTAACACCCGTAAAATTTCTAGCAATTTTACAAAAAATTTTGGCTTGATGATAATGGGCTTTATGTGGGCTTTTTCAAAATAAAAGAAAATAAACCAAAAAGGGATGCAAGGCCTAGGAATTGAACCCCAAACCTCTAGAGATAGCCAAGCCCTAAAGATGCATCCACTAACCAGAAGCCCAATAAGATTTTATCATTAGAGGAATAGGGGAAATTATGGTTAAGTGTAAGGGAGATCAAGGGACTCTTCAAGTGGATAAATAAGGGGAATGAGGGGGCATGAGTTACAAAATTTATTTTCTCCCCTTCTCTTCTTCTTCCTCACCGAAATCTATTCCTCTCCCTCTCCATTTTCATCCTTTGGCCGAACCCCATCCAAGCAAGGAGAAGGCTAGGTTGGCTTTTCCTTAGGTCATCTTCCCACAAAAACCAAAGCGAAGGATGTAAGTATCCCTCACCTGCATACGAGTAGCTTTCGGTTCATTGTTTGTGTAGAAATCCCTATGATATATTCGGCCAAGCTTAGTTTTAATGTCCCAAGGAAGTTCTATATCATGTTTTGTAAGAAGAAGATGATGTTAGGATGTAAAATGAATTAGGTTAAAAGATAACCCTAGAAACCCCTATGGACTATTCGGCCAACACATGTTTTTGGGTGTTTTATTGAAGTTCTACATCTTGTTTTACATGCAAATGATGATGTTAGGAGGTAGAATGAATTAGGTTAAAAGTTAACCCTAGGAACCCCTATGAACCATTCGGCCAACATGGATTTTTGGTGTTTTATTGAAGTTCTATACCTTATTTTACATGCACATGATGAAGTTAAGATGTAGAATGAATTAGGTTAAAAGTTAACCCTAGGAACCCCTATGAACCATTCGGCCAACATGGATTTTTGGTGTTTTATTGAAGTTCTATATCTTGTTTTACATGCAAATGATGATGTTAGGAGGTAGAATGAATTAGGTTAAATGTTAACCCTAGAAACCTCTAAGGACTATTCGGCCAACATGTGGTTTTTGGTGATTAAATGAAGTTTAATCCATGTTTTGTATGCATATGATGTTGTTAGTATGTTAATTGGATTAGGTTAAAAGTCTAACCCTAAAAGCCCCTTGAACCATTCGGCCACCCCTTTATTTTGATGATTCAATGAAGTTTTAATCCATGTTTTGTATGCATATGATGTTGTCAGTATGTTAATTGAATTATGTTAAAAGACTAGCCCTAAAAACCTACATGGACCATTCGGCCACCCCCCTTGTATTGATGCTCCAATAAAGTTTTATTCCATGATTTGTATGCATATGATGGTGTTAGTATGTTAATTGAATTAGGTTAAAAGACTAGCCCTAAAAACCTACATGAACCATTCGGCCAACCATTGTCCTTTAACATGCTTTAGGTTAGGTTAACAAGTGTTTTATGTTGGATGAATTCATGTTGACTTGTGATATTAAATGATGCTAGATGAAGATAACATGCTTTAGGTTAGTGTTTACTTACTCTTGATGTTTATGCCTTATGCCATGCCCTATGTGTATGTGATTTAAGATATGTTGTGAAATGAAATACGATATGATTATGAAATGAAAAACGGTATGTTCATGAAATGAATATGATATGATTATGAAAATGAAGTATGATATGTTATGAAATGAAAAATGATATGTTCACGAAGTGAAGTATGATGTGTTAGGAAATGAAGTATGCTATGTTTGCAAAATGAAATAAGCTATGTGATAATAAAAGCATATAAGTATTTTACCTTCTGCATGGCTTGTACCAAGACCTTAACAAGGTCCAAAGGGATGGGCTCCTAAGATGCCCTAGGTCGATGGAGTAAGACTCGGGCCTAGGATGGGCCTCTATGTATGATTGCCCCTACGTCGATAGACTAAGATCGGGCCTAGTACGGGATGGGCTCCAAGATGCCTTAGGTCGATGGTGTAAGACTCGGACCTAGGATGGGCTTCTACGCTATGACGATTGCCTTAGGTCGACGGACTAAGATCGGGCCTAGTAACCTAGTAGGCTCGAGACTTGCTACCTCGGGTCTATTTAGGGATGTGCACTATTATGAAGAAGAAGTGGTACAATGCCGGGCCCAAATATGTTGAGATTTATGTTACGTACCTATAATATATGTTTTCAAAAAGCATCCTGCATATGTTTACATGATTTGATTGTTAGGTTCACATGCTATGTTGATATGTCATATATATATGTTGCATGTTATGTTTGATATGTCATGTTTATGCTGCTATGTTACATGTGATGTATGTTATGTTTGATATGTCATATATAGGTTGTATGTTATGTTGATATGACATGTATATGTTGCTATGTTACATATGTTGTATGTCATGTTTAATTAAGTCATATATTTACATGATATGTTGCTATGATATGTATGTTACATGTTATGTTACTTTTGTTACTTATGCTACATGTTAAGTTGCTTACGGCATTTATGTTACATGTTATGTTGCTTATATGTTATGAATGTTACATGCCATGATTAATGTCGATGTATGGTTTTTGTGAGTAGGACAGGATCTTACTAAGCCTATGTGCTTATAGTTTATCTTTCCCTCGTACTGCAGATAAGGGAAAGGGATGGATAAACGAAAAGGGAGCAGCAGGAGGGGCCAAATGTGTGTGGTAGTGGCATGGTGGAGAAGATCCGTTATGTCCTTATATATATGTTTCCCTATGATGATGATGTTTATGGATGTCCTTATTTATGTCCCCTTATGATGATGATGTTTATGAACTTTAACTAAGCACTAAGTATCTATATATGTTATGATGCATACTCTATGTTAATAAGAAGAAGTAAGGAAGAAGTAAGAAGAAGTATCAATATATGTGATGATGCATGCTCTATGTTAAGAAGAAGAAGTATCTATATATGTCAATGCATGTTTATGTTTTAAAAGAAAAAAAATGTGACTAAAGTCTTCCGCTATAAGTAGTAATAAGTGTATGTATGTACGGTCGCATCACGTGCCGCCCCTCCGGACTTCTGGTCCAAAAAGGGCGGGCGTGACAAAGAAGGCTAGATTTGGCTTTCCTTAGGTCTTCTTTCGACTAAAAGCAAAGCAAAGGATGTAAGTATCCCTCACCTGCATACTAGTAGCTTTCGGTTGATTGTTTTGTGTAAAAATCCCTATGATATATTCGGCCAAGCTTAGTTTTGATGTTCCTAGGAAGTTCTATATCATGTTTTGTAAGAAGAAGATGATGTTAGGATGTAAAATGAATTAGGTTAAAAGATAACCCTAGAAACCCCTATGGACTATTCGGCCAACACATGTTTTTGGGTGTTTTATTGAAGTTCTATACCTTGTTTTACATGCATATGATGATGTTAGGATGTAGAATGAATTAGGTTAAAGGTTAACCCTAGGAACCTCTATGAACCATTCGGCCAACATGGGTTTCTTGGTGTTTTATTGAAGTTCTATATCTTGTTTTACATGCATATGATGATGTTGGGTTGTAGAATGAATTAGGTTAAAAGACTAGCCCTAAAATCCTTCATGAACCATTCGGCCACCCCCCTTGTATTGATTTTCCAATGAAGTTTTAATCCATGTTTTGTATGCATATGATGTTGTTAGTATGTTAATTGAATTAGGTTAAATGTCTAACCCTTAACGCCCTTGAACCATTCGGCCACCCCCCTTTATTTGATGATTCAATGAAGTTTTAATCCATGTTTTGTATGCATATGATGTTGTTAGTATGTTAATTGAATTAGGTTAAATGTCTAACCATAAAAACCCCTTGAACCATTCGGCCACCCCCTTTATTTTGATGATTCAATGAAGTTTTAATCCATGTTTTGTATGCATATGATGTTGTTAGTATGTTAATTGAATTAGGTTAAAAGTCTAACCCTAAAATCCCCTTGAACCATTCGGCCACCCCTTTATTTTGAGGATTCAATGAAGTTTTAATTCATGTTTGGTATGCATATGATGTTGTTAGTATGTTAATTGGATTAGGTTAAAAGACTAGCCCTAAAAACCCATATGAACCATTCGGCCAACCATTGTCCTTTAACATGCTCTAGGTTAGGTTAACATGTGTTTTATGTTTGGGTGAATTCATGTTGACTTGTGATATTAAATGATGCTAGATGAAGATAACTTGCTTTAGGTTAGTGTTTACTTACTCTTGATGTTTATGCCTTATGCCATGCCCTATGTGTATGTGATATTTAAGATATGTTATGAAATGAAATACGATATGATTATGAAATGAAAAACGATATGTTCATGAAATGAATATGATATGATTATGAAATGAAGTATGATGTGTTTATGAAATGAAATATGATATGTTCATGAAGTGAAATATGACATGTTATGAAATGAAGTATGATGTGTTTATGAAATGAAATATGATATGTTCATGAAGTGAAATATGACATGTTATGAAATGAAGTATGATGTGTTTATGAAATGAAAGATGATATGTTCATGAAGTGAAATATGATATGTTATGAAATGAAGTATGCTATGTTTGCAAAATGAAATAAGCTATGTTATAATAATAGCATATAAGTATTTTACCTTCTGCATGGCTTGTACCAAGACCTTAACAAGGTCCAAAGGGATAGGCTCCTAAGATGCCCTAGGTCGATGGAGTAAGACTCGGGCCTAGGATGAGCCTCTATGTATGATTGCCCCTAGGTCGACGGACTAAGATCGGGCCTAGTACGGGATGGGCTCCAAGATTCCCTAGGTCGATGGAGTAAGACTCGGGCCTAGGATGGGCTTCTACGCTATGACGATTGCTCTAGGTCGACGGACTAAGATCGGGCCTAGTAACCTAGTAGGTTCGAGACTTGCTACCTCGGGTCTATTTAGGGATGCGCGCTATTATGAAGAAGAAGTGGTACAATGCCGGGCCCAAATATGTTGAGATTATGTTTACGTACCTATAATATATGTTTTCAAAAGCATCCTGCATAGGTTACACGATTTAATTGCCATGTTCACATGCTATGTTGATATGTCATATATGTGTTGCATGTTATGTCATGTTTATGTTGCTATGTTACATATGTTGTATGTTATGTTTGATTAAGTCATATATTTACACGATATGCTGCTATATTATAGATGATACATGTTATGTTGCTATGTTATGGATGATACATGTTATGTTTACTTATGTTACTTATGCTACATGTTAATTTGCTTACGTCATGTATGTTACATGTTATGTTGCTTATATGTTATGAATGTTACATGCCATGATTAATGTCGATGTATGGTTTTTGTGAGTAGGACAGGATCTTACTAAGCCAATGTGCTTATAGTTTACTTTTCTCTCGTACTGCAGATAAGGGTAAGGGATGGATAAACTAAAGGGAGCAGCAGGAGGGGCCAAATGTGTGTAGTAGTGGCATAGTGGAGAAGTTCCGTTATGTCCTTATATATATGTTTCCCTATGATGATGACGTTTATGGATGTCCTTATTTATGTCTCCTTATGATGATGATGTTTATGAACTTTAACTAAGCACTAAGTATCTATATATGTTATGATGCATGCTCTATGTTAATAAGAAAAAGTAAGGAAGAAGTAAGAAGAAGTATATATATATGTCAATGCATGTTTATGTTTAAAAGAAAAGAAAAAAAAATGTGTCTAAAGTCTTCCGCTGTAAGTAGTAAGAAGTGTATGTATGTACGGTCGCGTCATGCGTTGCCCCTCCGGACCCTTGGAAAGGGCGGGCGTGACACGAAGATCCTCCACGAGTAGAAGCCTCCTAGATCACGTTCTTCCTTTCCTTGCTCTATCCGAACAAAGAGAAGAACCAAACAAAAACTCCTTCTCCTTTCTAGAACCGGCCACCAAGCCAAGGAGCTTGATATAACCACTGGCCAAGGAGTAGCTTCTTGAGCGCCAGCCAACCTTGAAGCAAAGTTGCCGCCGGCCACCAAAAGTGAAAAGAAGGGGGCGCCGGCCAAGAGCTCCAAGGATAAAACCTAGCCCTTGTTTCCACCGGCCAAGGAGATGAGGAAGAAGGGATGAGCACCGGCAAAGGGTTGAGAGGAGGAAGAGGGGCGCTGGCCAAAAAACTAGGAAGAAGAAAGCCTTGCCTCCCACTTCTAGTCGCCCAATCTTCTCCAAAAACTCTAGCCGCCCAAAACCCTAATTCCCTTAGAGTTTCTTGCCGCCCAAGCTTAGGTAGACAAAACCCTAATCTCTCAAAAAAAACCACTTCCTTGCCGCCCACTTAAGTCTCCCTTTTATAGAGTTAGGCTTAAGCCTTGATTTAATCTCAACCGTTGGTTCTAGGGTTTCATCCCAACCGTCGGATCTAGGGTTTTATCCCAACCGTCGGATCTAGGGTTTAATCCCAACCGTCGGATCTAGGGTTTCATCCCAACCGTTGGATCTAGGGTTTAATCCCAACCGTTGGTTTTAGAGATTTAATCTTAATCGTCGGTTCTAGGGATTTAATCTCAACCATCGGTTCTAGAGATTTAATCTCCACCGTCGGATCTAGAGATTTAATCTCAACCGTCGGTTCTAGAGTTTTGTTTTCCATCCTTGGATCTAGACTTCATGAGGATTATATTAGGCTACGATAGGGACAATGAGGATGACTTGGATCTTGGCCACCCGATGGACTGGAACCACACAAACTTGATCCATCAATGATGTTCCATTCCACTAGAGGATCATCATTGAATTACCTCACCAACCCCCATAAATCAATATGGGCTCCATATATTATTTGTACATCCATCTCCCCATGTTTAAGATATCGAATGTCCGTTAATTAATTGATTTACTGACCATCAATCAATTAACATCTAACTCCTCGAGTAGTACCACTCAACCTTATCATCATGTTGACTAAGTCAACCAGCTGGGTTTACATGATAAACCTTATGAGCTCCTCAAGGGGACATCATCAACCTAATATATAGGACACGGTTTCCTCCTATAATCAACAGCACACCGTGTAAATAATATCATTTTCCAACTTACCGGGCATATTGATTTAATCCATCTAAATCTCACCCTTTGGTAAATCAAAGAAATAAATACTAAGTACATGTGCCCGTTATTATATCGGGATTAAGAGCATGTACAACATAATATCCGAGGTCTGATTCAATTATGTAGTCAGCAATACATTGAATCACCTCTATGTCGGTCCTGCTCAATACACCTAAGTGTACTAGTGTAACTCTATGTTCAAGACAAAATAATACCAAGATACACTACAACCATGCCAATGGTTTGTCCAAAACCATCTTGGTTGTGAGCCTCTACTTATATTCTACAAGGGACTGATAACATGATCTTCTGTGCCACACCAAGCACCATGTTGTCTACAATGTAAAATATTAGACAATATGCACACATATAATAAATATAAAGTGCAAACAATGATCATGTGATTCTTATTTCAAAATAAAAATGTTCATACAAAAAGAGCTAGGCTTTCAGTATACATTCCAACAATATGTGTCGGATAATAGTAGGATTTGCATAGGTTAACTTTTTGGTTGCAGGCATAGGATCCAACTATTATGGCCATATGTGTGTATGTGATTGTATGTGTGTAATTGTATATTATTTGAATCCTCGGGGTTGACGAGGCTAGTATTTAATTTTTGTAATTAAGTACATCATTGTTTAGCCACTCTTTTTATTTTAGTTTACTTTCGATCTAGATTTCATGTACACTCCTTCGTGGAGTATTCGTTGGCGGAGCTTCTAACAGAACTCCAGGCGGTAGAAGGGCTATTTCGTTAGAGTGCTCAGGTGCAGGCCATGGTTACCCAAAAGGTTTCTACTTCTAAGCCGAAAGGCAAGAAGAAAAAGAAACAAGCCGGGACAAAGGTGGCGGGAGGATCTCAGGGAGGAGTGAAGAAGTTGAAAGGCAAGTGCTTCACTTGCAAGCAGACTCGACACTGGAAGAAGGACTGCCCCAACCGGAAGAAGAACAAAGGTATATCTTTTGGTCTAGTCGTTGAAACATGTTTAGCGGTGTTATCTACCGACACCTGGTGTGTAGATACGGGAGCCACTGATCATGTCTGTAATACTTTGCAGGGGTTCCAAGAAACCAGACGACTGGCTGATGGGAAGATTACCGTTTACTTGGGTGATGCTACGAAGGTAGCGGCTATTACAGTGGGAGATGTTTATTTGTCTTTTGAGAGGAATAAAGTTTTGGTTCTTAAAAATTGCCTTTATGTACCTTTATTTAGAAAGAATTTGATTTCGATTTCTAAATTGTTTATGAATGGATATGCTATTTCCTTTAATGACAGAGTTGTTATAAAAAGGAATAGGGAGATTATCTGTTCGGGTGCATTGATAGGAAATTTATATACACTTGAACCAAAAGCTCCCACGATGCAAATAGAAGTGAATAACTCATCTTCTAATTCCCAAAAGAGAAAAGAACCTTCAAAGATGAACCAAACATATCTTTGGCATCTAAGGCTAGGTCATATTAACCTAAGCAGAATTCAAAGGTTGATAGCTGATAGACCTCTAGGTTCATTAGTGGTGGAAGATTTCCCAACCTACGAATCTTGCTTGGAGGGTAAAATGACCAAGAGGCCTTTTAAGGCCAAGGGGTATAGAGCCAAAGATGTGTTGGAATTGGTTCATTCTGATTTGTGTGGTCCTATGTCTATATAGGCTAGAGGTGGTTTTGAGTATTTCGTCTCTTTCATAGACGATTATTCGAGATATTGATACATTTACTTGATGCGCCGCAAGTCTAAATGCTTTGACAAGTTCAAAGAATTCAAGGCTGATGTGGAGAAACGTCAAGGTAAAAGTATCAAGACACTACGATCAGATCGTGGTGGTGAGTACCGCTTGGGAGAGTTTAGGAATTACTTATCAGAGGCTGGGATTCAATCCCAATTATCTACACCTGACACACCCCAGTAGAATGGTGTATCAAAGCGAAGGAATAAGACTCTTATAGAGATGGTTAGATTGATGATGAGTTATTCTGAGTTTCCAGATTCGTTCTGGGGATATGCTCTAGATATGACAGTGTATATTCTAAACTTGGTACCATCTAAATCAGTGCCTTCTACTCCCACAGAATTGTGGGTTGGGCGAAAGGCTAGTCTGAGACATATTCAAATTTGGGGCAGTCCAGCACATGTGCTGAAGGAAGATGCTGGTAAGTTCGAACCTCATACAGAAGTGCGCATGTTCGTTGGCTATCCTAGAGGAACGAAAGGTGGTTTGTTTTATAGTCCTAGAGATTAGAGGGTGATCGTTAGCACGAACGCCAGATTTCTAGAGGAAGACTATGTGATGAACCACAAGCCCATGAGTAAGATTGTTCTAGAGGAATTGAGAGGGGAAGTCACTACTTCAGTACCACCGGTACAAGAGGATATACCACAAGTCACTGCACTGCGTGTCACAGAGGATACACAGGTGATACCTTGTCGTAGTGGGAGGGTTGTTAGATAGCCTGATAGATTCATGTTCTTGAGAGAATCTTCTGATTTGGTCCCTGTCGAACATTAACCTGATCCCTGGACATATGACGAGGCGATCCAAGATAAAGATGCGGTATCTTGGCAAAGTACGATGAATTCTGAGATAGAATCTATGGATTTAAATCAGGTCTGGGAGCTAGTAGAACCACCCAATGGTGTAAAAGCCATTGGATGCAAGTGGATCTACAAAAGAAAGAGAGGAATAGACAGGAAGGTTGAGACCTTCAAAGCGAGGCTTATTCCGAAGGGGTATACTCAGAAAGAGGGCATCGATTATGAGGGGACCTTTTCGCCGGTAGCCATGCTTAAGTCTATTCGGATTCTCTTATGTATTGCTGCTCATTTGGATTATGAGGTGTGGTAGATGAATGTCAACACAACTTTCCTTAATGGAAGTCTTGAGGAGAACATCTATATAAAGCAACCAGAGGGATTCATTGCAAAGGGCAAAGAGCATCTTGTGTGTAAGCTTAACCGGTCCATTTATGGATTGAAGCAAGCTTCGAGGTCTTGGAACATCCGCTTTGATGAGGTAATTCAGTCGTATGCTTTTATTCAAAGTCCGGATGAGTCTTGTGTATACAAGAGATGTGACGGAAACGTAGTGGTATTTCTTGTACTATATGTAGATGACATTTTGTTAATTGGCAACATTGTCAAGGTATTATCGGACGTAAGGGTATGGTTGTCCAAACATTTTGATATTAAGGACTTGGGAGAAGTGGGACACATCCTTGGGATCAAGGTTATAAGCGATCGCAAGAAAAGGATGTTGTGCTTATCCCAAGCTTCATACATAGACACCATTATGGATCGTTTTAGCATGCAGAACTCTAAGAAAGGTTTTCTACCTTTCAGGCATGGATTTCCTTTATCTAAGGAGATGTGTCCTAGAACATCTAAGGAGATAGAAGAGATGAAGGTGGTTCCTTATGATTTGATAGTAGGAAGCCTCATGTATGCTATACTATGTACGAGATCGGATATCTGCTTTGCCGTGGGCATAGTTAATAGATATCAGAGTAATCTAGGACAGGGACATTGGACTGCCGTGAAGCATATATTGAAGTACCTGAGAAGGACTAGGGATTATATGCTAGTATACCAGGCAGACCAATTACTCCCTGTGGGTTACACAGATTCCGACTTCCAATCAGATAGGGATAACAGTAAGTCTACCTCAGGTTTTGTGTTTACTTTGGGAGGTGGAGCCATTGTATAGAGGAGTGTCAAGAAGAAATGCGTGGTGGACTCTACCATGGAAGCTGAGTATGTGGCGACCTCTGAGGCGGCTAAAGAAGTTGTCTGGCTTAGGAACTTCTTGATGGACTTGGATGTGATTCCTGGTTTGCCTAGAACTATCACAATTTATTGTGATAATAGTGGTGCAGTTGCAAACTCGAAGGAACCATGAGCCTATAAAGCAAGTAAATACATAGAACGCAAGTACCACCTGATACGAGAAATCGTAAAGCGAGGAGAAGTTGATGTGGCCAAGATTGTATCAGAGGATAACCGAGCAGATCCTTTCAGTAAGGCCCTTCCAGCGAGAGCTTTCGATAGGCATGTGGAGGGAATGAGAATCAGATGTATGGCAGTATGAGGACAGTATAGTCTTTTAGTATAAGTGAGAGGTTGTTGGGATGTATACTGAAAAGTCTAACTTTTGTATGAACATCTTTATGTTTGAAATAAGAATCACATGATCATTGTTTGCATATTTATTGTTATGCATATGGTCTAATACATTACATTGTAGATAACATGGTGTGTAGAGTCACACAGGAGATCATGTTATCAGTTCCTTATAAAGTATAAGTAAAGGCTCACAACTGATATGGTTATGGACAAACCATTGGAATGGTTGTAGTTTGATTTGGTATTAGTTTGTCTTGACCATTGAATTACACTAGTACAATTTGTGTGTATTGAGCAGGAACGACTTAGAGGTGATTCGATTTATTGCTGACTACATAATTGAATCAGACCTCAGATATTTTGTTGTACATGCTTTTAATCCCGATATAATAACGGGCATATATACTTAGTATTCATTTCTTTGATTTACCAATGGACGAGATTTATAGAGTAAATTGATAGGCTCGGTAAGTTGGGAAATGATATTATTTATATGGTGTGTCGTTGAGTATAGGAGGAAACCTTGTCCTATATATTAGGATGATGATGTCCCCTTGAGGAGCTCATAAGGTTCATCATGTAAACCCTGCAGGTGGACTTGGTCCGGCATGATGATAAGGTTGAGTTGTACTACTCACGGTGTTAGATGTTGAATAATTAATTGTCAGTAAATTAATTAATCGACGGACATTTGAGATCTTAAACACGGGGAGATATATGTACAAATAATATATGGAGCTCATATTAACTTATGGGGTTGGTGAGGTAGATCAGTGATAACCCTCTAGTGGAATGGATTATCATTAATGGATCGGACTTTATGTGGGCTTGATCCATTGGGTGGCCAAGATCCAACTCCTCCTCATGGTCCCTATTATAGCCTATTAAAACCCTCATGGAGCCTAGATCTGATGATGGAAAATAAAACTCTAGATCCAATGGAGAAGATTAAATCTCTAGATTCGACGGTGGACAATAAATCTCTAGATCCGACGGTGGAGATTAAATCTTTAGATTCGACGGTGGAGATTAAATCTCTAGATCTGACGGTTGAGATTAAATCTCTAGATCCGACGGTTTAGATTAAATCCCTAGAACCGACGGTTTAGATTAAATCCCTAGAACCGATGGTGGAGATTAAAAGGAGGCTTAAGCCTAGCTCTATAAAAGGTGCCTTAAGGGGTGGGCGGCAAAAACATTGAAGGGAGATTAGGGTTGGGGCGGCAAGCTTTGGGCGGCTGTTGGATCGATGCAGTTTGCTAGAGGGGGGGTGAATAGCGAAACAAAACTTTTACGAAATCATTCTTTGAAAGTTGAATAGATAATTTGCAGCGGAAATAAAAACAATAAATAAAAGAGACAATTCTTTTTACTTGGTTCGTAGCCTTCAGCTACTACTCCAAGGCCCTAGTGGTCCTTGACCACGCACAGAGGGCAAAACACTAAATGAACTCCTCCTCGTTGGAGGTAGGAGTTAATCGATACAAGGACAAAACTTGAGGTAGAGGGACACTCCCCCTCTCCTCGTTATGATAGAAAAAGAGTTTCGAAAAAGTAAATGAACAACGAATAAATCTAAAACCGATGTACAAAACTAAAAGAAAATTAAACCTAGCGTCGGAGAAGAAGAACTTCGTTGTCGGAGAGTTGTAGCTTTGCGGAGGATGAAACCCCTTTTCGAGAGGAACCCTAGGATTGATGATGATGAAACCCTAGGATTGACCCTCCTTTTATAGCCTTTGAGTCCCTTTTCGAGAGGAACCCTAGCCAATCACAATTGAGCACCAATCTCCTTGAAATGGGGTGATAAGCCTTGACTCCTCGAAGCTGATCATTGACCATCGATCGGTGATGGCCATCATCGATCGGATGGCGACATCGATCGAATGTTGACCTCGTGATCGATCGGTGATTGATGGCGATCGAGTCCTCCAAGCGATCGTGATGCTTAGCTTCAAGGCAAAGTTAGCTCAAAGAAAACATTATTTCGACAGCCTTCGACCGTCCGATCTCGACCTAGACCATCGATGAGATGTATTTGGTCGGATCTACGCTTAAGACCATCCCCATAAGGAGGATACGACCTCACTTACGCTCGCACACACGAGCTTACCTCGATACTTACCATGTCGCTTTTGCTTCCGGCCTTCCACTCGATTCCTTCGGCTCCCTCCGAAGTCACTCGAGTGTCGCCCGACCACCGCTTCCGGGTGTCGCTAGCCTCGACTCGGCTATAGCAATCTTCTGCACACTCAATTCATCTCGTGAGATAATGACATGAGCTTAACTTTGTATCGTTTGCTATAATCAAAACTCAGGTTCGACCTAGGTGCCTACTGCACCAACAATCTCCCCCTTTTTGATTTATGGCAAACCCACATACAAAGTTAAGTAAATAGCAAGCATGAAGAATAATGTGCATTAGAAACAAACAAAAAAATAAAGAAGATTAAGTTGGAGTAGTAAGGATTTTCTTCAAGTACTCCCCCTTGAGGAAACCTCCCCCTTGACCGAGGGTGAGTCTTGAAGAAAGACCTTAATCCTCCCCTTGAGGGTTGCTTTAAGTAATTACTTAAAGTTGGCCTTAGTAAAACGTTTAAGTTAAGAGTTCTTCTTAACTTGGCCCTTTCTCCCCCTTAAGTAAAACATTAAAAATAAGTAAAACGTTGATGGCACAAATAAGTTTAAGTTAAGAATTCTCTTAACTTGGCCTTTAATAAGTTTTCAAAACTTAAAGTTAACTTTTGGTTTAAATATAAAGTAAGAGTTAAACCAAAAAATTTAAAAATTTGACCCCTTAACTTTGGCCTTTTTCTCCCCCTTTTGCCATATATCGAAAAGAGTGAGGGTGTATGTGGAAAACAAAAATAAGTGTTAAATTTAAAGTCCAAGCATGTTCCACATTATTTTGAAAATAATATACTGAAAATAAGTTCATCTATAAAATGTTCGACTCATATCTGGCTTGATTGATATAAAAGATCAACCAGTCCTGGTCAGAGTCGGTTAGTATGTATGATTATACTCCGTGGTTCATGGCGATGCACTAGCTCTACATCTGGAACCAGGAGTAAGGTCCTAACATCTCACGCCCATCTACGTGGCTAAGTACACAAACACATTAGTCCTATGTGTTGTGAGATGTATTGGCTCCTTAAATCTATAGGTGCATGATATCTAAGGTATGTCCTATACTAGTTCCATAAAAAATGAAAATTAAGAAATAGTAGTAAGAAAATATAATTTGCAAGTTCCTATTCTACTACGCACATGCCCAATTTTCATCTTAATAGACTAAATTCGGCTTCGGGTAGGGGTTTAGTAAATAAGTCTGCTAAGTTAGACTTTGATTCGATGTATTCGAGTTGTATGGCTCCGTTGGCCACATGTTCTCGAATGAAATGGTGTTTGACCTATATATATTTGGTCCTAGAGTGACATATTGGATTCTTTGTAAGATTAATTGAACTAATGTTATCTACGTGAAGTTTAGTATTTGTAAAGTCTAACTTAAAGTCGCGGAGAGTGTGCTTCATCCAAAGAAGCTGCGTGACACACTCACCCATCGCGATGTATTCGGCTTCGGTGGTAGATAAAGCAACACAGTGTTGCTTCCTACTACACCAACTCACTAGACTCGAGCCGAGAAGTTGACAACAACCACTCGTACTCTTTCTATCGAGCTTACTACCAGCATAGTCCGAATCGGAGTAGCCGGTTAGTTCAAACTCGGTAGATCTAGGATACCAAATACCGACATTAAGTGTACCCTTTAGATATCTAAGGATACACTTGACTAGAGTTAGGTGAGACTCCTTAGCACAAGTTTGAAACCTTGTGCACATACTTACTGCAAATAAGATATCAGGTCGGCTTGCAGTTAAGTAAAGGAGACTCCCTATTATGCTCCTATAGTATTTTAAATCAATTGAATTTCCGATTACATCTTCTTCTATATTCACATTAGTTGCCATTGGGGTATTAATAATTTTAGCGTCTTGCATTCCAAAGCATTTAATTAATTCCCTAGTATATTTGCGTTGATGTAGGTATATTCCATCTTTAGTTTGTTTAATTTGTAGACCTAAAAAGAAACTTAACTCGCCTACTAAATTCATTTCAAATTCACTTTCCATAAGTGAAATAAACTCATTTAGTAGGATTGAGTTGGTGGTTCCGAAAATAATATCATATACGTAGATTTGGGCTATAAATATGTCTTTACCTAAGGTTTTTACGAAAAGGGTTGGGTCAACTACACCTTGGTTAAAGTCTTTGGACTTAAGATAAATCGAAAGTCTCTCGTACCAAGCTCGCAGAGCTTGTTTAAGTCCATAAAGCGCTTTCTTTAACCTAAGGACATGATCGGGTTTGTCTAAACTTTCGAAACTGGGGGGTTGACTAACGTAAACTTCTTCTTTAATGTATCCATTTAAGAATGCAGATTTCACATCCATTTGAAACAATTTAAATCCTCGATGTGCTACATATGCTAATAGCATTCGAATGGACTCTAATCTAGCTACTGGGGCATAGGTCTCGTCGTAATCTAAACCTTCGACTTGACTAAACCCTTTAGCAACTAGTCTAGATTTATTTCTAACTACTTCACCTTTATCATCAATTTTATTTCTAAACACCCACCTTGTTCCAATGATTGTTTTATCTTTAGGTGGTGGTACTAATTCCCATACTTCATTCCTAGTGAATTGAGCCAACTCTTCTTGCATTACAATAATCTAATCGTGATCAAGAAGAGCTTGGTCAATAGTTTTGGGTTCAATTTTAGAAATCAAAGATATTTGACTAAGGTTTCTGTATGAGGCTCTAGTTCGAACTCCTAGACTTGGATCACCTATCACTTGGTTGATAGGATGATTCGTTTGAGTCCTAGTTAGATTTGGGTTTGAGTCTACAACTTGATCCATAGGATTACTCGTTTGAGTTCTAGTTTGGTTGGAGTCATCTATCACTTGGTCGATAGAGTGACTTGGTTGACTTAGGTTAGGATTAACACTAGACCTGATTTCCGGATCAAAGTTAGGTCTAGTATGAGTCGGCTCGCTAATTGGGGTTGTCGGGGGTTTTGTAGGTTCGTGTCCTTCATCAAATACTACATTGATAGTCTCCTCGACTCTAAGGGTGTCGTGGTTATATACTCTATAAGCTTTGCTTGTAGTCGAGTATCCTAGAAAGATTCCGGTCGTGGTTTTGGATGTAAATTTCCCTAGGTAATCCTTAGAGTTTAGGATATGTACCTTACACCCAAATACCCTAAAGTACTTGATGTTAGGTATTTTATCGTGATAAATCTCGTATGACGTCTTAAGGTGTCTCTTTACCATAAGGATTCTATTTTGGACATAGCATGCCGTACTCACGGCTTCCGCCCAAAACCTATCGGGTAGGTTATACTCATTTAACATTGTCCTAGCGGCTTCTTGTAGGGTTCTATTTTTGCGTTCTACTAGGCCATTTTGTTGTGGAGTTCTAGGGCAAGAGAACTCGTGGTGTTATCCATTTAGGTTACAGAATTCTGTAAACCTATGGTTTTCGAATTCACCACCATGATCAGTCCTAAGTCTTTTGATTTTAGTGCTTTGTTGATTTTCTATTAACTTAAATAGATTGATTAATTGATCTAGGGTATCACTTTTGTGTTTGATGAACCTAACCCATGTAAATCTAGAATAGTCATCAATTATGACTAAGCAAAATTTACTTCCGTTAAGTGACTTAGCTCAGTGTGAATCAAATAGATCCATGTGTAGGAGCTCAAGCACACTTTTGGTTCGTTCTTGACTAGTTAGTTGATGTTGTGTCCTAGATTTTTTACCTTGTTAACAAGCATTACATATTTTATTATCCAAGTTATTGAGGTTAGGCAAATCTCTAACTAAGTCACTCTGACTCATCTTGTGGATGAGTCTTGGGTGTGAGTGACCGAGTCGTCGGTGCCACAACCATGATTCCTCTTGCCGTGTCATAAGACACTTAGTTGAGGAGTTAGTTAAGTTGATAGTGTAAATGTTGTTATTCCTAGTCCCTTTAAGAATTGTTTTAGAGGATTCATTTGTATTAATTACGCATTCATTTTCTAGAATGATGACCTTATAGTTATTATCACACAATTGGCTTACACTGAGAAGATTATATTGAAAATTTTCTACTAATAAAACGTTTTGAATGACAAAATTTGAGTTAAGCTCAATATCACCTGATCCGATGATTTTGAGCTTGCCGTTATTTTCGAAGGCTACCGATCCTTGTCGTTTGAATCGAAGCTTCGAAAACTTGAGTTGATCCCTGGTCATGTGTCGGGAGCAACCACTGTCCAACATCCATTGATCCTACACGCAAGGTAGTTGGATCGGATATTGGATTTATTAAAAATTAGTTGAAAAATTATTAACCTAAATCATCTCACCCATGTCTACATGATCAAACATGTTAATCCTATATGTTCTTGTGAGATGACTTCCAATTTTAGTTGAATTAAATTTAATGACTTAAACACTTGTCAACCTTGCGTTAGATTCGGATTTGACCTTAGGCTCATCATGTCACCTTTTCAAGATCATGACTTCCAGGTCATGGCGAGGCACAGAGGCCTTCTTTGATCGGAACAACGACCACTTCCTTAGACAAAGCCATTTTCAAGAAAATAGAGACTTGACTCACCTAAGACCACTTCCTGGACTAACTAGTCTAGGATACGGCGAGGTAGCTTCAGCTAGTTCCGCTCGGTCAAGTGCACCGAACTAGATACGCCTTATCTAGCCCGAATACACAAGACTCCGCTTTCCTAGCGTACTATCATCTCGCCGCATCCTGGTACTATGTTATCAAGTATTGACGAGTTATAGTCCTATCTAACCATTCTAAGAAGTAACATCAAACTAAATAAAAACCTAAGCATGCAATTTCTAAGTTAAAACACAAACAAATTTCGTACTAGCTCCCCCTGGACCGTTGAATCGATTCGGTCTCTCCACATAGTGGATTTGGTCCTTGGGAACCCAGTACTGGTTTGATCCTAAGTTTGAAATCAAGGCGGTCTTAGGGACCCATGCTTGGACACGTTTTTTATGTCGACTTACAATCGACATATACGACTTATTGGTAGTGTTTGAGCTAAAACCTAGTCCGACCTTGTTGTACACGGCCCTTTGCGATCCAAGTAGGAGGTCAAGTCCTTTGGATCCCAAAGTAAACCTTTCCAACGTATTCCTAAGATCTTCGACTTGACTTTTCAAGAGTGAGTTCTCAACTTCGAGTTTTTCAACCCGAGTTGAGTCCTTCTCTTGAACTCGACTAGTCGAAGAGGTTAGGGAGACCTCGTGTTTGAGGAGTTTAACTTCCTCAACCAGGGTCTCAACCTTGGACTCGGACTTAGCTAACTTTCTATTTAAAAACTTAATTGCACTATAAAGTGTAGTAATAAGAGACCGACTTACCTTGAGTGTATCTTTTGAACCGGATGCGTATCCGTGGCTCGTCTTGAATAGTGCTTCGCAGTCTGACTCGTCTTCGGTTTCCGATTCAAGTTTCGGTTCCGACTTCGTCTCCAATTCCACCAGTTTATCCATGAGGACTCGATCGTTATCTTCTTCCTCGGAAGCTTCTTCCCAAGTAGCGTTGAGTGCCTTTTTATGTTTTGGTGCCTTGCTCTTGAGTCTTGGGCATTCGGACTTAATGTGTTCAAACCTGTTGCATTCATAACATCTTATGTTTGAACTTTTAGGCTTACCTTCGTTGGGTCGAGTGACGACTCGTTTTCGGCCCTTGACTATCCTCCGAACTAGGTTGACTAGTTTGGCTTCCATTTCCGAGTCGACCTCCGAATCTGACTCATCCTCTTCTTCCTTCGGGGGTGGCTTGCTTGCGGTTTTCTTCCTCGAACCTGCAAAAAGTGTTATACCCTTCTCGAGTTCCGAGTTAGACTACTCATGAAGTTCGAAATCAGAAAAGAGTTCATCTAACCTAAGTTTAGAAAGATCCTTGGAGACCTTGTAGGCATCGACCATGGATGCCCACAAGGTAGTCCTCGGAAAAGAGTTTAGAACATACCTTATAATGTTGCGGTTTTCGACCTTTTGCCCGATTGCGTGTAGGTTGTTGACTATGTCTTGGACACGGGCATGGAGTTGCGTCACGGACTCGTGTTCCTGCATTTTTAGGTTATATAGTTTATTGAATAGAAGATCACGCTTACATACCTTGGCTTCATCGGTCCCTTCGTGTAGCTCCACTAGTTTTGTCCAAAGGTCCTTTGCGCTTATAAAGGGGCCGACGCGATTTATCTCTTCCTTGGATAAGCCGCATTGAAGGATTTGAGTTGCCTTAGCGTCGGCTTCGACTTGTCTTTTTGTCGCAATGGTCCATTGGTCATAATCCAAGGATTCACCCACCCACTTAGTGAATCCGTGTGAATGATCCACATCTCGATTTGGGTTTTGAGAAAGCATTCCATCCGACCCTTCCAATAACGGAAGTCATCTCCATTGTAAAAAGGAGGTCGGACGGTGCTAAAACCCTCGAGATGGGCCATTAGAACAAAAGACACAAGGAGACAAAGACGAAGAAACTAGCAACGACAAAAACACACAAAAAAGTACCAAGACTCGCGTCTTGGATTAGTAGTGCGGTAGAAAAAGTAACAAAGCGAAATAAATCTGAAATAAACAGAATTAAAAAGAAAATAAATCTGTAAAATGGCTAGATTGGTGGTTTCACCAAATCTTAGCAACCCCCGGCTCTGATACCAATTGTTGGATCGATGCGGTTAGCTAGAGGGGGGGTGAATAGCGAAACAAAACTTTTACGAAATCGTTCTTTGAAAGTTTAATAGATAATTTGCAGCGGAAATAAAAACAATAAATAAAAGAGACAATTCTTTTTACTTTGTTCGTAGCCTTTGGCTACTACTCCAAGGCCCTAGTGGTCCTTGACCACGCACGGAGGGCAAAACACTAAACGAACTCCTCCTCGTTGGAGGTAGGAGTTAATCGATACAAGGACAAAACTTGAGGTAGAGGGACACTCCCCCTCTCCTCGTTATGATAGAAAAAGAGCTTCAAAAAAGTAAATGGACAACGAATAAATCTAAAACCGACGTACAAAAACTAAAAGAAAATTAAACCTAGCGTCGGAGAAGAAGAACTTCGTTGTCGGAGAGTTGTAGCTTTGCGGAGGCTCTTGGAAGCTTAGAATTGATGATGAAACCCTAGGATTGGCCCTCCTTTTATAGCCTTTGAGCCCCTTTTCGAGAGGAACCCTAGCCAATCACAATTGAGCACCAATCTCCTTGAAATGGGGTGATAAGCCTTGACTCCTCGAAGCTTATCATTGACCATCAGTCGACTGATGGCAGCATCAGTTGATGTCGCTCATCGAATCTTGACCTCGGCGATCATTATTTGGCGTCGAGTCCTCCCTCAAAAAAACATTATTAGACCATCGATGGGATGTCTTTGGTCGGATCTATGCTTAAGACCATCCCCGTAAGGAGGATACGACCTCACTTACACTCGCACACACGAGCTTACCTCGATACTTACCATGTCGCTTTTGCTTCCGGCCTTCCACTCGATTCCTTCGGCTCCCTCCGAAGTCACTCGAGTGTCGCCCGACCACCCGGCTTCTTCCGGGTGTCGCTAGCCTTCAGCTCCAGCTTTAGCAATCTTCTGCACACTCGATTCATCTCGTGAGATAACGACATGAGCTTAACTTTGTATCGTTTTCTATAATCAAAACTCAGGTTCGACCTAGGTGCCTACTGCACCAACAGCGGCTAGGGTTAGGGTTTTGGCTTGGGCGGCAACAAGGTGGAAGGTTGGTTTCCTTTCTCTTCTCCAAGAGTTGGCCGGCACCCATCCCCTCCCTTGATTCATCCTTGGCCAACACCCATCCCCACCCTTGATTCTTCCTTGGTCGGCATCCTCACCTCTCCTTGAAGCCAGCGGCAACCCTTCTTCAAGGTTGGCCGATGCTCCATCACCCATTCCTTGGCCGGCGGCAACATCAAGTCCTTTGACTTGGTGGCCGATTTTAGAAAGGAAGAGGAGTTTCATTTCATTCTTCCCTTTGTTCGAAGCGAGCAAGGAAGGGAAGAATGTGTTCTAGGAGGCTTCGACTTTTGGAAGATCGTCGCCCACACGACGTCCAAAAGGAGGATAGGACATACGATAGAAGACCTTGAGGTAAACAAGAGGTATAATTCTTGATTTGCTTTCCTTTTGTTTCTTTGTATATTGTATGTTTTCTTTATGTGGCTAATTTACTTGGACCCCGAATACAAACAAAAAAATCGGCGATCCGTACATTGTCTATTCCGCGGCTAATCGTAGAATAGAGGTTGGTTGCTTGAACAACTAGTTTGTTCAAGTGACCACTCTAATCGAATAGCACGACAATGGAATGGTTGCTTGGGTAATCCATCTTTGTCAAGGATAAATTTTTTTTATCCGTGGATGTAGACGGGATTGCCATGAACAAGCGACCGAGTTGAAGTGGGAAACGAAGTTTCCAACCTTCAATAGTGGCCTAGTCAAAGGTTTGCCTAACCTCAACAACTTAGACAATAAAATTTGTAATGCTTGTCAACAAGGTAAACAATCTAGGACACAACATCAACTAACTAATCAAGAACGAACCAAAAGTGTTCTTGAGCTCCAACATATGGATCTATTTGATTCACATGGAGCTAAGTCACTGAATGAGAGTTAATATTGCCTAGTCATAATTGACGACTATTCTAAGTTTACCTGGGTTAGGTTTCTTAAACACAAAAGTGATACCTTAGATCAACTCATCAACTTGTTTAAATTAATCGAAAACCAAAAGGACCTTAAAATTAAAAGACTTAGAAGTGACCATGATGGTGAATTCAAAAATCATAGGTTCACGGATTTCTGTAACCTAAATGGATAGCACCATGAATTCTCATGCCCTAGAATCCCACAACAAAATGGCCTAGTAGAGCAGAAAAATAGAACCCTACAAGAAGCCTCTAGGACCATGTTGAACGAATACAACCTACCCGATAGGTTTTGGGTAGAAGCGGTTAGTACGACTTGTTATGTCCAAAATAGAATTCTTATGGTAAAGAGTCACCTTAAGACCTCATACGAAATCTACCATGACAAAGTTGAAGGGTTTTGCTTATCGTTGATCCGTGAGGGGAAACTTCGCTTCCCACCTCACCTTGGTTGTTTGTTCATGGCGATACCATCGATGTCCCCGGATTAAAAAAATTTAATCCTAGACAAAAAGGATTGCCCAAACAATTAAGTCATCGTTGTGCTATTCGTTTAGAGAGGTCACTTGAAAAAACTCGTTGTTCAAGCGACAAACCTCTATTCTACGAGTAGCCACGGAATAGACGATGTACGGATCGCCAGCTTTTGTATTTATGTTTAGGATCTAAGTATTATTTTGCCACAAATAGAATTTATCATGCTCATAATTGGAAAAAACAAATACAAGCAAGTAACAAAAGAGAATAGAGAATAGGTATATCTCTCGATCTTCTAATGTATGACCTTCCTCCTTTCGGACGTCGTGTGGGCGACGATCTACCAAAAGTTGAAGCTCCTAGATTGCCAATCTTCCTTCCTTGCACGTTTCGAGCAAGAGGAAGAATAGAAAAAAAACTCTAATCCTTCTTTCAACCAACCAACAACCTCCAAGAAAGGAGCTTTGCCGCCGGCCAAGAAGGAAGAAGAGATTAAGGTTTGCCGGCCAAAAGCTTCAAGGGAGGACCCTAAACTTTTGTTCCACCAGCCAAAGAGAAGGAGAAGAGGGAGTTTGGATGCTAACCAAGGGTTGGAAGGAGCTCAAGGGGCGCCGGCAGCTTGAGGAAGAAGAAGAAGGCAAGGAAATCTTTCCTTATTAGGTGCCGCCCAAGCCCAAACCCTAGCTCCTATCTCTTGCCGGCGACCTCCAAAACCCTAGCTTCTCTTGATTGATTCTCCACGCCAACCCCTCAAACTCCTTTTATAGAGTTAGGGATAAGCCTCCTTTTAATCTCCACCATTGGTTCTAGGGATTTAATCTCAACCGTCGGATCTAGAGATTTAATCTCAATCGTCGGATCTTAGAGATTTAATCTCTACCTTTGGATCTAGAGTTTTGTTTTTATCCATTGGATCTAAGCTTCATGAGGTGTTAATAGGCTACATTAGGGACCATGAGGAGGAGTTGGATCTTGGCCACCCATGGATCAAGCCCACATAAAGTCCGATCCATTAATGATAATCCAATCCACTAAAGGATTATAATTGATCTACCTCACCAACCCCCATAAGATAATATGGGCTCCATATATTATTTGTACATTTTCTCCCCGTATTTAAGATCTCGAATGTCCGTCGATTAATTAATTTACTGACCATTAATTAATCAACATCTAACTCCATGAGTAGTACCACTCAATCTTTTCATCATGCCGGACCAAGTCCACCTGCAGGGTTTACATGATGAACCTTAAGAGCTCCTCAAGGGGACATCATCATCCTAATATATAGGACACGGTTTCCTTCTATAATCAATGACACACCATATAAATAATATCATCTCCCAACCTACCGAGCATATCGATTTAATCTATAAATCTCGCTCATTGGTATATCAAATAGATGAATACTAAGTATATGTGCCCGTTATTATATCGAAATTAAGAGCATGTACTAAATAATATTTGAGGTCCGATTCGATTATGTAGTCAGCAATAAATCGAATCACCTCTAAGTCGGTCCTCTCAATACACATAAAGTGCACTAGTGTGATTCTATGGTCAAGACAAACCAATACAAAATCACACTACAACCATTCCGATGGTTTGTCCAAAGTCATCTCCGTTGTGAGCCTTTACTTATACTTTACAAGGAGCCGATAACATGATCTCCCGTATGATACCAAACACCATGTTATCTACAATGTAATGTATTAGACAATATGCATAACCATAAAAATATGAAAACAATGATCATGTGATTCTTATTTCAAAATAAAGATGTTCATATAAAGGATAGACTTTTCAATATACATCCCAACAATCTCCCACTTATACTAAAAGACTATGTTGTCATCAAACTGTCATACATCTGATCTCCATTCCATCCACATGCCTATCAAAAGCTCTCGCCGGAAGGGCCTTAGTGAAAGGATCTGCCAGGTTATCCTCCGATGCAATCTTGGCCACAACAACTTCTCCTCTCTTTACGATTTCTCGTATCAGGTGATACTTGCGCTCTATGTGTTTACTAGCCTTATGGGCTCGTGGTTCCTTCGAGTTTGCAACTGCACCACTATTATCACAATAAATTGTGATAGTTCTGGGCAAACAAGGAATCACATCCAAGTCCATCAGGAAGTTCCTGAGCCACACAACTTCTTTGGCTGCCTCAGAGGCTGCCACATACTCAGCTTCCATGGTAGAGTCCGCCACGCATTTCTACTTGACACTCCTCCATATGCTTCGTTCCGGTTACGTATTGCTAAACATGCACAAGGTAGACTTCTTTGTTATCCTATCGATTGGAAGTCGGAATCTGTGTAACCCACAGGGAGTAATTAGTATGCACAGTAAACTAGCATATAATCCTAGTCCTTCTCGGGTACTTGATATATGCTTTACCACGATCCAATGTCACATCTGGATTACTCGATGTCTGTGACCATGCCCAAGGCAGCGGATATCTGGTCTCGTACATAGCATCGCATACATGAGACTTCCTACTGCCGAAGCATAAGGAACCACCTTCATCTTCTCTATCTCCTCAGATGATCTAGGACACATCTCCTTAGATAAAGGAACTCCATGCCTGAAAGGTAGAAAACCCTTCTTGGAGTTATGCATGCTAAAACGATCCATAATTGTGTCTATGTATGAAGCTTGGGATAAGCACAACATCCTTTTCCTGCGATCCCTTATAACCTTGATCCCAAGGATGTGTCCCACCTCTCTCAAGTCCTTCATATCAAACTGTTTAGACAACCATACCCTTACGTCTGGTAACACCTTTATATTGTTGCCAATCAACAAAATGTCATCTATGTATAGTACAAGAAATACCACTACATTTCCGTCACATCTCTTGTATACACAAGACTCATCCGGACTTTGAATAAATCCATAAGACTGGATTACCTCATCAAAGCGGATGTTCCAAGACCTCGAAGCTTGCTTCAATCCATAAATGGACCGATTAAGCTTACAAACAAGATGCTCTTTGCCCTTAGCAATGAATCCCTTCGGTAGCTTCATATAGATGTTTTCCTCAAGACTTCCATTAAGGAAAGCTGTCTTGACATCTATCTGCCACACCTCATAATCCATATGAGCTGTTATGCATAAGAGAATCCGGATAAACTTAAGCATGGCTACCGGCGAAAAGGTCTCCTCATAATCGATACCCTCTTTCTGAGTATACCCCTTTGCAACAAGCCTCGCTTTGAAGGTCTCAACCTTCCCATCTATTCCTCTCTTTCTTTTGTAGATCCACTTGCATCCAATGGTTTTTACACCATCGGGTGGGTCTACTAGCTCCCAGACCTGATTTGAATCCATAGATTCAATCTCAGCATTCATTGCATTTTGCCAAGATACTGCATCTTTTATCTTGGATTGCCTCATCATATGTCCGGGGATCAGGTTCATGTTCGCCAGGGACCAAATCAGAAGATTCTCCCAAGAACATGAATCTATCAGGCTGTCTCACAACCCTCCCACTACGACGAGGTATCACCTGTGTATCCTCTATGACACGCGGTGCAGTGACATGTGGTATATCCTCTTGTACTGGTGGTACTAAAGAAGTGACTTCCCCTTTTAATTCCTCCAGAACAATTTTACTCTTGGGCTTGTGGCTCATCACATAGTCTTCCTCTAGAAATCTGGCGTTCGTGCTAACGATCACCCTCTGATCTCTTGGACTATAAAACAAACCACCCTTCGTTCCTCTAGGATAGCCAACGAACATGCGTACTTCTGTACGAGGTTCCAACTTACCAGCATCTGCCTTCAGCACATGTGCTGGACTCCCCCATATCCAAATATGTCTTAGACTAGGTTTTCGCCCAGTCCATAATTCTATGGGAGTAGAAGGCACTGATTTAGATGGAACTAAGTTCAAAATGTACACCTCCGTATCTAGAGCATATCCCCAGAACGAATCTGGCACCTCAGAATAACTCATCATCGATCTAACCATCTCCATAAGAGTCCTATTCCTTCGCTCTGCTACACCGTTCTACTGGGGTGTGCCAGGTGCAGTCAATTGGGATTGAATCCCAGCCTCTGATAAGTAGTTCTTAAACTCTCCCAAGAGGTACTCACCACCACGATCATATCGTAGTGTCTTGATACTTTTACCTTGACGTTTCTCCATATTAGCCTTGAATTCTTTGAACTTGTCGAAGCATTCAGACTTGCGGCGTATCAAGTAAATGTATCCATATATTGAGTAATCGTCTATAAAAGAGACGAAATACTCAAAACCACCTCTAGCCTAGATAGACATAGGACCACACAAATCAGAATGAACCAATTCTAACACATATTTGGAACTATACCCCTTGTCCTTAAAAGGCCTCTTGGTCATTTTACCTTCCAAGCAAGATTTGCAGGTTAGGAAATCTTCCACCACTAATGAACCCAAAGGTCCATCAGCTATCAACCTTTGAATTCTGCTTAGGTTAATATGAACAAGCCTAAGATGCCAAAAATATGTTTGATTCATCTTCGAAGGTTCTTTTTTCTTATTGAAATTAGAAGATGAGTTATTAACTTCAATTTGCATCGTGGGAGGTTTTGGTTCTAGTGTATACAAATTTCCTATCAATGTACCTGAACAAATATTCTCCCTATCCCTTTTTATAACAACTCTATCATTAAAAGGAATAGAATATCCATCCATAAACAATTTAGAAACCGAAATTAAATTCTTTCTAAATAAAGGTACATAAAGGAAATTTTCCAGAACCAAAGTTTTATTTTTCTAAAAAGATAAATAAAACTTCTCCCACTGCAATAGCTGCCACCTTCGTGGCATTTTCCCAAGTAAATGGTAATCTCTCCCTCAGCTCGTCGTCGGGTTTCCTGGAACCTCTGCAAAGTATTGCGGACATGATCAGAGGCTCCTGTATCAACACACCAGGTGCCGATAGATAACACTGCTAACCATGTTTCAATGACTAGACCAAAGGATATACCTTTATTCTGCTTCAGATTGGGACAGTCCTTCTTCCAATGTCCATCCTGCTAGCAAGTGAAGTACTTGCCTTTTGGCTTCTTCACTCCTCCCTGAGATCCTCCCACGACCTTTGCTCCACCTTATTTCTTCTTCTTCTTGCCTTTCGGCTTAGAAGTAGAAACCTTCTGAGCAACCATGGCCTAAGCCTGAGCAAGCCTTTCTGTCGACTGGAGAATGATATCAACCTGGGTTTCCCCATCGATCTCAGCTCCAAGGACTTCCAGCTCATTCGCAGGCTTAGGAGGACACTCTTTGAAGAGTACATACTTGTACTCCTTAGCAGTTAAGACAATATCTAGATTCTTTTCCAATCAACATTATTTGGGTACAGTAAATTTATTTTCCTATAGTATCATAGCAAGTGGACTGAAATTCATTTTTTAAAATCCTAAGAATCACATAGATCATTCCTTTAGATTTCAAAAAATTATTGATTCCTCAAACAATAAAATTTTAAAATCAACCAACACCTCAAAACACCGAGAATATTGTATGCCACGATAGTGTTGACGTATACGAATTCTACATTTGTGAGAGGAGGTTTTACCCATTAATTTTACTATCTTGTCAACCTAATTTTTTGACAAGTAAAATTAATAGTTGGTTTCTCTTCGGCTCTACAAATAAAAGCAGTGACTCCGATGGGGAGGATACTTATATTTGTATCTAAGTGTTCTCCATTACTTGGTACCAAGATAATTATCTCGGGTTATGTGCCTTACGATGGGGAAGTACACACACTCCTTAATAATTCCGTATAACCATATTTGACCGTGTGATCTGCAAACAAACCCATTCGATGGGGAGGAAGGCACTCAGAGCCGACGCGCATATTTGTTTGCATCACATGTCAAATCGTAATGGAGGCCGTGAGAATTTATAAAAATATCCCTCTCCCAGTTAGTAATTTGAAATTGAGGAATTTTCTAGCCTACGACATGCATATCAAACAATAAGCAATAAATATGAAAAATAAATTATTTTCCAACTATTATGACTTTTGTATTACATATGTCTCCTGTCGCATCGCTTTCTCGTCCGCTCCTCCTACGCCATGTACGAGCCATCCGGAGATCCGAGCCGAGACTAAAATCTATTTTAATTTACATCCATCGATCCTATACTCCACGAGGGAGTGTACATGAAATCTAGATCGAAAGTAAACTAAAATAAAAAGAGTGGCTAAACAATGCCGTATCTAATTTATAAAAAATTAAATACTAGCCTCGTCAACCCCGAGAATTCAACAAAATATACTATTACACACATACAATCACATACACACATATGACCATAATAGTCGGATCTTATGCCTGCAACAAAAGAGTTAAACTACGCATATCCTACTATTATCCGGCACATATAATATATGAAAAATGCATAAGAGTAACCGAATCCTTAAACACACAAAACCGGAAACCTTAGCTCTGATACCAATTGAAGGGTTTTGCTTATCATTGATCCGTGAGGGGAAACTTCGCTTCCCATTTCACCTTGGTTGTATGTTCATGGCGATCCCATCGATGTCCCCGGATTAAAAAATTTTAATCCTAGACAAAAGGGATTGACCAAAAAATCAAGTCATCGTCGTGCTATTCATTTAAAGAGGTCACTTGAACAAACTCGTTGTTCAAGCGACCAACCTCTATTCTACGAGTATCCGCAGAATAGATGATGTACGGATCACCGACTTTTGTATTTATGTTCGGGATCCAAGTATTATTTAGCCACAAACAGAATTTATCATGCTCATAATTGGAAAAACAAATACAAGCAAGTAACAAAAGAGAATAGAGAATAGGTATACCTCTCGATCTTCTAATGTATGACCTTCCTCCTTTCAGACATCGTGTGGGCGATGATCTACCAAAAGAATTTATTATTTTGGTAGGCATTCTGTTTAACAAGTAAACAGTTGTCTGAAGTGTATAACCCCAAAAGGACTTGGGAAGAGTCACATGATTCATCATTGACCTGACCATGTCCAACAAGGTCCGGTTACGCCTCTTAGATACACCATTATGCTGTGGTGTATATGGCGGAGTCCATTGAGACAATATACCATTGTCTCTTAGATAATCAAGAAACTCTTGACATAAGTATTCACCACCTCGATCCGATCGAAGTATTTTGATACTCTTATCATGTTGTTTCTCTACTTCATTTCTGAATTCTTAGAACCTTTCAAAGGCTTCAGACTTGTGTTTCATCAAGAACACATACCCAAACGATGAGTTATCATCGGTGAAGGTAATGAAGTAGCTATAGCCTCCTAATGCTTGAGTTGACATAGGTCCAAATACATCAGTATGTATTAGACCTAGTAACTCTCCCACTCGTTCACCTTTTCCAGTAAAAGGTAACTTAGTCATCTTGCCTTTAAGCATGATTCGCATGTATCGTATGAATCCAATTCAAACGATTCCAGAATTCCACATCGGTGTAATTCGGACATGCGTTTCTTGCTTACATGGCCAAGACGACAATGCCACATGTAGGAGTCTATTTGATTATCCTTTCGAGCACGCTTGTTGCTCGCTTCGATATTGCAAATGTCACTGGATACGTCCAACGTATAAACACCATTGCTTAAAGTTCCAGTCCCATAAAGAAATCCATTCAAAGTTATGTAACAACAATTGTTACTAAAAGTCAAATGGTACCCATTTCTATTTAAACAAGAAATAGAAATGATGTTCTTTATCAACGAAAAAACATAAAAGCAATTGTCCAGTTCTAAGACAAGTCCTACGGGGAGTTTCAACAAATACGTTCCGATGGCGAGTGCAGCAACCTTTGCTCCATTCCCAACACGTAAATTTGACTCTCCCTTGATGAGTCTTCTTCTATTCCTTAGCCCATGTATGTCATTATATATATGTGAGCCACACCCAGTATCCAATACCCAAGTGTCTGAGGAAATAGAATGACAATCAATAAAGAAGATTTCTAAAGAAGATGGGGCATCCGATGCCTTATCCTTCTTCACGGACTCAAGATAAATCTTGCACTTTCTTCGCAAATGGCCCTACTTGCCATAATGATGGCAAGTGCCCTTTTGAGCTAGTTCTGCCTTTTTAGCCTTTTTCTTCTTCCCCTTCTGTTGTTCCTTTGACTCCATCTTAGAACCTTTCTTCGAGGAATCAACTAATAGAACCACCTTCTCCTCATGCTACACAGAAGGCTCCACAGTCTTCAGCATATTGAGGAGTACCACAGATGAACCTTCTAGCATCTCAGAGGTGAAGAGGAGCTTTGAGACTTCGAACCTTTTGAATCTCACTTGCTCATCAACCAACTCACAAAGATGAAGGACTACGATATGAGCATCCATATGCTCATGCTGCTTTCGTAGCATGGGTTCCATTGCGGCTAGCATGATGCAACTCATTTGTTAAGAATCACTCACATGTTTCTGATAGGCCAACAATTGGTCCAGAGTTGCATCGTCACTAGGACGGGCGGGAAGAGGCGCTTCGAGGACATACGCAAGCTTTTCACCTTTAAAACAATTCTCAAGTTTCTAAGCCAGTCCAAGAAGTTCGGCCCAGTCAATTTATTCGAATCCAAAATGGAACGCAAATTAAAAAACAACATGATCAATTTTAGAAATACAAAACGAGCATATATGAGAAAGATGATTTTTAAAATGCATCAATATACATTTATAAATCCCATTCATTTTTCGAATTCAAAAACCCTTGAAATCAATTCGGGAGATCGTAGGTCAATCTCCGAATGGGCTGATATCAAATATAGATAAGAACAACCTTGGAGTGAGTCCAACAAGCCAATCTTAGCTATGATGGTGGGTATCAAGTATACCGATTACATATCATGTATATGTAACTATCACAATGTGCTATCAACTAATTGAATGTTTACACATACATTGGGTTGTTAACACATTAACAAGTATGCATCATATGCATAGCACCCAACTTCACCTCTCTTAACATTGACCTTGGAGTGAGTCCAACAAATCGATGCTCCAAGTTAGAGCCGACCCATTAATCGCGAAATAGTTTTAATATGGTTAGAGTGCATTCAACCAATTAGCCAGGCTTGGAGTGAGTCCAACAACCCAAATTAACGATTGACCTCTGACTCTTACCATATTAGAGTTAAACTATTCCAATGATTTGAACATATTCAGGTTCGAGCCGGGCTTGGAGTGAGTCCAACAACCCAAACAAGAAACAAAACTCTGGTTCTAACCATATTAATGGAAGGTGTAGGCTTTAATATTGAGTTAGGGTTTTATGTCTCATCCTCTTTGCATGCAAATAACTATTATCTACATGGCATGGCATACATGACATACATCTACATGTCACGACATGCATGACATAATGTTATGCATCTAATGCAATTACATGGCATACAATTATGTCGTGTATATTTTTCCTTATATGTCATAACTATTTATGGAAATAAAATATGTTTAAGATTTGATTCTCCAAATCAAATCATAATTAAATTAGGAAATAAATTTCCAAATCTAATCACATATTTTATTCATGGAATTATTTGATTAAGGAAAATCTATTTAGGAAACCAATTTCCTAAATCATTAAAACTACTTATGGAAATAAAATATTTTAAGATTTGATTTCCCAAATCAAATCATGATTAAATTAGGAAACAAATTTCTAGAATCTAATCAAATATTTTATTTATGGAAAATATCAATTTCCATAAATACTTCCAACTTTCCAAAAGTGGAAGATTTCCATAAATACTTCTAGACTTTCCAAAATTGAAAAATTTCCATAAATACTTCTAAATTTCCAAAATTAGAAAATTTCCAGAAATACATTATGACTATCGCAAAACCATTTTTGTGAATATGTCGAAACACAACCTGGGCTCTGATACCACTGTTGGGTTTCCGGCACCGCGGCGTGTGTGTATTCGATCACGTTTCGTAAACATGAACACAGCGGAAGCAATAAAAATAATAAATCTACATTTATTACAACACACACAACGCACACATGCATATTACAACAAGTGTAGATATAACCGTAAATTTAAATTTGCAATAAAAGGAAATTTATCTACGTTATACCTTTCGTATGACGTGTAGCGGGAACGGCATCAACCGGAACGATCCTCGCTAGAATCGTCTCTATCCGTATCCACGCCGAGTTCCTCGGGATGACTTCGCTAAGCCCACGAGCTTCGTCTTATGCGGGTTACTAGCCTCGTGTTGAAGACGACGTGATCGAGAGATGATCACGATCCGAATCCAAATTCGGATCCTAATACGAGTTCTCAAAACTCGCTTCTCCGGAGAGGTATTCGTCAACCAATTGACGAATCCTTCGTCCTCCACCTCAGAGGATTACCGGAGATCGAATCCCCGGTAAGTTAGCCGCTGTCGGAGCTCTAACCGTCATCTAAACGATGCTCCGACGAGAGGAGAACAAGCTGTCCAGAAAACTGGACAGCTTTGGTGGAGGTGATAGGCGCCGGCCAACCAAGGGAGATAGAGCTCACCTTGATGCCAAACTTGAAGGAGATCACTGGAGCACTAACGCAGGAAGCTCGGCTGGAGCCCAAGGGGCGGGAAGCAGCCTTCTACGCCTGAGCCTCAAGGTGGGCGGAGGCAAGGAGGAGGAGAGTTAGCCCTCTTTTATAGAGAACTAATTCTCTTAATGGTTATTGGATCATAACCATTAGGCCCGTTAACCCATTCTATTAAGATAAGTTAAAATAAACCAAACCATGATTGGTTTATTTTAAGTTAAAACGAACCGAACCAACTTTTGGTTCATTCGTTTAAAATAAACCAAACCCTTTGGTTTATTCTCCTCCATTGGATTAGAACCAAACCATTTTGGTTCATCCATTATGTCTTCATAAGACACGGCCCATCCACGCTTCCATTGCGACTGAAACGATTTCATTCTCGCTTCATGTTTGGTCCAACCAAACCTAGTTACTCTCGGTCTGAGAATCCCATTCTCAAGCTCGTTTTAAATCCTTTGGATTACGCTCGTTGTGCGTGTGACCAAATAGGTTCTCGGTTTATGTTGGCCGTCTATAATTAACCATTAATTATAGAACGATCATGAGTGGCACCTAGTAGTACATCATGATCCCCAATTAACCGAAAAGATCAACGGTTGATCCAGAACTATTTCTGAAACCCTTCAGCAGCTCGAATGAATCGTGCCCCATTCCCTTCACTCATCTTATACCCACTTGGTTCAGGACATGGTCTATAGTATCAGTCCCCACTAGGCTGACTACGTCACACCTAGCCCAAGTATCATTTCCTCGTCCTACGGATTCTTGTTACTCCACATGTATCGAAGAGTACCTTACTCTAAACATGTAATGCTTTGGCCAAAGACTTTAGTAACAATCCGACGAGAGGCCATGGGTATACATCTCCTCGCAAGGAGTGGTGAATCCTTTATAGGCTATTCAAACACCTTCGATCACTTTGACTTATACCCAATCATCCCGGGTCGACATCTCCTTAGAGATGCTTGCTTAAGATGTCAAAGCATAAGTCTCTATGATCAAGATGACTTGAATACCGCAAGTCAAAGGAACATCGCACTTAAGCCACAGTAAGAACTTCATTGAGATATCTATATATGCAGAGAACCATATGAAGTCTTACGGCTGGTCACTCCAATGAACTAGTTACCATAACTAGCATCCACGATTAACTCCGGACATCACTATGTCTCCGGTGAGAATCAATTTGCTTGGATACACCAAGGAGTATACCTCGTGCTAGTCTCGACAGAATTGATGGTGTCCAAATCCATCAATTCATCGACTAGGGATAATTCTGATACATCACAATTACACATTTAGAGATACTCACTAGTTGTGATCCAATCACAAATTCTCTCATGCTGTGAATCGTATCGTGGACATTCAGTAAATGAGTTTAAGATCCAATCAAATACATAAAACATGTATACTCAAATAGTGAATCTTCATTTATCATATAAATGGTTCATACATAAGGCGATTGCCTTAGGACATCTCTCATATATTACTAACAGACTCCCACTTGGCCTAATGCCAATCGCTACGGTATCCAATACCATAAGCTCGAACATGACCCTCAAACTTATTTTGAGGTAATGCCTTAGTCAAGGGATCCGCTAAGTTCCTTTCAGTGGGAATTTTCTCGATTTGTATTTCGTTCCTACTGATGATCTCTCTGATAAGATGATAGCGGCGATGCACATGTTTGGATCATTGATGAGACCACATCAAGTTCAGAGATGAACTTCTTGATCCAAACCGCTTCCTTTGCTGCTTCCAAAGCTGCAATGTATTCTGCCTTAGTGGCAGAATCCGCTATAGTGTCAAGCTTGGAACCTTTCCAACTTATTGCGCCTCCATTCCAGGTGAATACATACCCAGACAAAGACATGGAATCATCCTTGTGTGTCTGAAGCTGGCATCCGTATACCCACGTATCACCATGTACCCTTATCCATATATTAGGAACATATCCTTAGTTCTTCTCAAGTACTTAAGGATCGTCTTAACAGCCGCCCAATGATCCATTCCTGGATCGGACTGGTATCTGCTCGTGACACTCAGAGCGTACGATACATCGGGCCTTGTACATAACATAGCATACATGATAGATCCTATTGCGGATGCATAGGGAATCTTACTCATGTAAATCCTCTCGTCTTCTGTGCGCGGACACATAGACTTCGAAAGGTGTACCCCATGCCTGATGGGTAAGAAACCTTACTTGGATTTCGACATGCTAAACCTCTTTAGCACTCGGTCTATATATGTAGACTGCGAAAGACCAAGCAACCGTTTCGATCTATCTCTATAGATCTTAATCCCGAGGATGTAGGTTGCTTCTTCCAGGTCTTTCATGGAGAATGTCTTGGATAACCAAACCTTAACTGACTGTAAGATTGACACATCATTTCCTATAAGTAATATGTCATCAACATACAATACTAGGAACACGACTGCACTCCCACTAACCTTCTTATACACACAAGGTTCGTCTGGATTTTGTGAGAAATCAAACTTTTTGATCGTCTCATCAAAACGGATATTCCAGCTCCTGGATGCTTGCTTCAATCCATATATGGACCGTCGCAATTTGCATACCTTGGTTTTATCAACCGATGTGAAACCCTCAGGCTGTATCATATACACGTCCTCGAGCAGGTTTCCATTAAGGAAAGCTGTTTTCACATCCATCTGCCATATCTCATAATCATAATGAGCCACTATGGCCAGGAGCATCCGAATGGATTTAAGCATAGCTACAGGCGAATAGGTTTCGTCATAATCAACACCTTGTTTTTGATGATATCCTTTCGCCACCAATCTAGCCTTATAGGTAATCACATTACCATCCATGTCGGTTTTCTTCTTGAAAACCCACTTGCACCTTATAGGCTTTATCCCTTCAAGTGGGTCAACCAAGTTCCAAACTTGGTTTTCATACATGGAATCCATTTCCGACTTCATGGCACCAAGCCACTTATCCCTTTCTGAACTTGTCAGCACTTCTTCATAACTGGTAGGCTCCTCATCATCAATGAGTAACACATCGTTCGATTCACTTACGAGAAATTCATATCTCTCAGGAATATTGCATGTTCTACCAGATCTACGAAGATGTGGTGTTACAATAGGTCCAGTTGATTGCTCATCACTATGAGTTGTCGGCTGTTGTGCTTCACCAGGTATCTCATCAATGTCTATTTGAGTCTCTCGAGCCTCCTCAAGCTCGACGACACTCCCACTGTTTTCTTGCAAGAGAAACTCTTTCTCTAGAAACACAGCATGCCTTAAAACAAACACCTTTTGTTCCACAGGATGATAGAATTGGTAACCCCTTGTTTCCTTAAGGTATCCAATAAATAGACATTTATCAGACTTAGCATCCAATTTGTCTGATATAGTCCGCTTCACATAAGCAGGACAATCCCATATCTTCAAGTAAGATACATGAGGTTTCTTACTATTCCATATCTCATATGGAGTAGTTGAGACTACCTTGGTAGGCATTCTGTTTAACAAGTAAACAACTGTCTGAAGTGCATAACCCCAAAAGGACTTGGGAAGAGTCGCATGATTCATCATTGACCTGACCATGTCCAACAAGGTACGGTTACGCCTCTCAGATACACCATTATGCTGTGGTGTATATGGCGGAGTCCATTGAGACAATATACCATTATCTCTTAGATAATCAAGAAACTCTTGACTTAAGTATTCACCACCTCGATCCGATCGAAGTATTTTGATACTCTTGTCATGTTGTTTCTCTACTTCATTTCTGAATTCTTTGAACCTTTCAAAGGCTTAAGACTTGTGTTTCATCAAGAACACATACCCAAACCGTGAGTGATCATCGGTGAAGGTAATGAAGTAGTTATAGCCTCCTAATGCTTGAGTTGACATAGGTCCACATACATCAGTATATATTAGACCTAGTAACTCTCCCACTCGTTCACCTTTTCCAGTAAAAGGTAACTTAGTCATCTTGCCTTCTAAGCATGATTCACATGTATCGTATGAATCCAATTCAAACGATTCCAGAATTCCACATCGGTGTAATTCGGACATGCGTTTCTTGCTTACATGGCCAAGACGACAATGCCACATGTAGGAGTCTATTTGATTATCCTTTCGAGCATGCTTGTTGCTCGCTTCGATATTGCAAATGTCACTGGATACGTCCAACGTATAAACACCATTGCTTAAAGTTCCAGTCCCATAAAGAAATCCATTCAAAGTTATGTAACAACAATTGTTACTAAAAGTCAAATGGTACCCATTTCTATTTAAACAAGAAATAGAAATGATGTTCTTTATCAACGAAAAAACATAAAAGCAATTGTCCAGTTCTAAGACAAGTCCTACGGGGAGTTTCAACAAATACGTTCCGATGGCGAGTGCAGCAACCTTTGCTCCATTCCCAACACGTAAATTTGACTCTCCCTTGATGAGTCTTCTTCTATTCCTTAGCCCATGTATGTCATTACATATATGTGAGCCACACCCAGTATCCAATACCCAAGTGTCTGAGGAATTAGAATGACAATCAATAAAGAAGATTTCTGAAGAAGATGGGGCATCCGATGCCTTATCCTTCTTCACGGACTCAAGATAAATCTTGCACTTTCTTCACAAATGGCCCTACTTGCCATAATGATGGCAAGTGCCCTTTTGAGCTGGTTCTGCCTTTTTAGCCTTTTTCTTCTTCCCCTTCTGTTGTTCCTTTGACTCCCTTTTAGAACCTTTCTTCGAGGAATCAACTAACAGAACCGCCTTCTCCTCATGCTTCACAGAAGGCTCCACAGTCTTCAGCATATTGAGGAGTACCACAGATGAACCTTCTAGCATCTCAGAGGTGAAGAGGAGCTTTGAGACTTCGAAACTTTCGAATCTCACTTGCTCATCAACCAACTCACAAAGATGAAGGACTACGATATGAGCATCCATATGCTCATGTTGCTTTCGTAGCATGGGTTCCATCGCGGCTAGCATGATGCAACTCATTTGTTCAGAATCACTCACATGTTTCTGATAGGCCAACAATTGGTCCAGAGTTGCATCGTCACTAGGACGGGCGGGAAGAGGCGCTTCGAGGACATACACAAGCTTTTCACCTTGAGAACAATTCTCAAGTTTCTAAGCCAGTCCAAGAAGTTCGGCCCAGTCAATTTATTCGAATCCAAAATGGAACGCAAATTAAAAGACAACATGATCAATTTTAGAAATACAAAACGAGCATATATGAGAAAGATGATTTTTAAAATGCATCAATATACATTTATAAATCCCATTCATTTTTCGAATTCAAAAACCCTTGAAATCAATTCGGGAGATCGTAGGTCAATCTCTGAATGGGCTGATATCCAATATAGATAAGAACAACCTTGGAGTGAGTCCAACAATCCATTCTTAGCTATGATGGTGGGTATCAAGTATACCGATTACATATCATGTATATGTAACTATCACAATGTGCTATCAACTAATTGAATGTTTACACATACATTGGGTTGTTAACACATTAACAAGTATGCATCATATGCATAGCACCCAACTTCACCTCTCTTCACATCGACCTTGGAGTGAGTCCAACAAATCGATGCTCCAAGTTAGAGCTGACCCATTAATCGCGAAATAGTTTTAATATTGTTAGAGCGCATTCAACCAATTAGCCAGGCTTGGAGTGAGTCCAACAACCCAAACTAACGATTGACCTCTGACTCTTACCATATTAGAGTTAAACTATTCCAATGATTTGAACATATTCAGGTTCGAGCCGGGCTTGGAGTGAGTCCAACAACCCAAACAAGAAAAAGAACTCTGGTTCTAACCATATTAATGGAAGGTGTAGGCTTTAATATTGAGTTAGGGTTTTATGTCTCATCCTCTTTGCATGCAAATAACAATTATCTACATGGCATGGCATACATGGCATACATCTACATGTCACGACACGCATGGCATAATGTTATGCATCTAATGCAATTACATGGCATACAATTATGTCATGTATATATTTCCTTATATGTCATAACTATTTATGGAAATAAAATATGTTTAAGATTTGATTCTCCAAATCAAATCATAATTAAATTAGGAAATAAATTTCCAAATCTAATCACATATTTTTTTCATGGAATTATTTGATTAAGGAAAATCTATTTAGGAAACCAATTTTCTAAATCATTAAAACTACCTATGAAAATAAAATATTTTAAGATTTGATTTCTCAAATCAAATCATGATTAAATTAGGAAACAAATTTCCAGAATTTAATCAAATATTTTATTTATGAAAAATATCAATTTCCATAAATACTTCCAATTTTCTAAAAGTTGAAGATTTCCATAAATACTTCTAGACTTTCCAAAATTTAAAAATTTCCATAAATACTTCTAAATTTCCAAAATTAGAAAATTTCCAGAAATACATTATGACTATCGCAAAACCATTTTTATGATTATGTCGAAACACAACCTGGGCTCTGATACCACTGTTGGGTTTCCGGCACCGCGGCGTGTGTGTGTTCGATCACGTTTCGTAAACATGAACACAGCGGAAGCAATAAAAATAATAAATCTACATTTATTACAACACACACAATGCACGCATGCATATTACAATAAGTGTAGATATAACCGTAAATTTAAATTTGCAATAAAAGGAAATTTATCAACGTTATACCTTTCGTATGACGTGTAACAGGAACGGCATCAACAGGAACGATCCTCGCTAGAATCGTCTCTATCCGTATCCACGCTGAGTTCCTCGGGATGACTTCGCTAAGCCATGAGCTTCGTCTTCGTACGGGTTACTAGCCTCGTGTTGAAGACGACATGATCGAGAGATGATCACGATCCGAATCCAAATTCGGATCCTAATACGAGTTCTCAAAACTCGCTTCTCCGGAGAGGTATTCGTCAACCAATTGATGAATCCTTCGTCCTCCACCTCAGAGGATTACCGGAGATCGAATCCCCGGTAAGTTAGCCGTTGTCGGAGCTCTACCCGTTGTCCAAACGATGCTCCGACGAGAGGAGAACAAGCTGTCCAGAAAACTCGACAGCTTTGGTGGCGGTGATAGGCGCCGGCCAACCAAGGGAGATAGAGCTCACCTTGATGCCAAACTTGAAGGAGATCACCGGAGCACTAACCGGCAGTAGCTCGACGCCGGCGAGGGGGAAGGAAGCAGCCTTCTGGATGCCGGTTGGAGCTTCAAGGTGGGCGGCGGCAAGGAGGAGGAGAGTTAGCTCCGAATTTCTCCAAGGAGAGGTGGGCGGCAACTTAGGGTTGTGGATTAAGGCTTAATTATCCCTAAAGCCCTCTTTTATAGAGAACTAATTCTCTTAATGGTTATTGGATCATAACCATTAAGCCCGTTAACCCGCTCCATTAAGATAAGTTAAAATAAACCAAACCATGATGGTTTATTTTAAGTTAAAACGAACCGAACCAACTTTTGGTTCATTCGTTTAAAATAAACCAAACCCTTTGGTTTATTCTCCTCCATTGGATTAGAACCAAACCATTTTGGTTCATCCATTATGTCTTCATAAGACACGGCCCATCCATGCTTCCATTGCGACTGAAACGATTTCATGCTCGCTTCATGTTTGGTCCAACCAAACCTAGTTTCTCTCGGTCTGAGAATCCCATTCTCAAGCTCGTTTTAAATCCTTTGGATTACGCTCGTTGTGCGTGTGACCAAATAGGTTCTCGGTTTATGTTGGCCGTCTATAATTAACCATTAATTATAGAACGATCATGAGTGGCACCTAGTAGTACATCATGATCCCCAATTAATCGAAAAGATCAACGGTTGATCCAGAACTATTTCTGAAACCCTTCAGCAGCTCGAATGAATCGTGCCCCATTCCCTTCACTCATCTTATACCCACTTGGTTCAGGACATGGTCTATAGTGTCAGTCCCCACTAGGCTGACTACGTCACACCTAGCCCAAGTATCATTTCCTCATCCTACGGAATCTAGTTACTCCACATGTATCGAAGAGTACCTTACTCTAAACATGTAATGCTTTGGCCAAAGACTTTAGTAACAATCCTACGAGAGGCCATGGGTATACATCTCCTCGCAAGGAGTGGTGAATCCTTTATAGGCTATTCAAACACCTTCGATCACTTCAACTTATACCCAATCATCCCGGGTCCACATCTCCTTAGAGATGCTTGCTTAAGATGTCAAAGCATAAGTCTCTATGGTCAAGATGACTTGAATACCGCAAGTCAAAGGAACATCGCACTTAAGCCACAGTAAGAACTTCATTGAGATATCTATATATGCAGAGAACCATATGAAGTCTTACGGCTGGTCACTCCAATGAACTAGTTACCATAACTAGCATCCACGATTAACTCCAGACATCACTATTTCTCCAGCGAGTGAGAATCAGCTGCTTGGATACACCAAGGAGTATACCTCGTGCTAGTCTCGACGGAATTGATGGTGTCTAAATCCATCAATTCATCGACTAGGGATAATTCCGATACATCACAATTACACATGTAGAGATACTCACTAGTTGTGATCCAATCACAAATTCTCTCATGCTGTGAATCGTATCGTGGACATTAAGTAAATGAGTTTAAGATCCAATCAAATACATAAAACATGTATACTCAAATAGTGAATCTTCTTTTATCATATAAATGGTTCATACATAAGGCGATTGCCTTAGGACATCTCTCATATATTACTAACAGTTAAGACAATATCTAGATTCTTTTCCAATCAACATTATTTGGGTACAGTAAGTTTATTTTCCTATAGTATCAAAGCAAGTGGACTGAAATTCATTTTTGAAAATCCTAAGAATCACATAGATAATTCCTTTAGATTTCAAAAAATTATTGATTCCTCAAACAATAAAATTTTAAAATCAACCAACACCTCAAAACACCGAGAATATTGTATGCCACGATAGTGTTGACGTATATGAATTCTACATTTGTGAGAGGAGGTTTTATCCATTAATTTTACTATCTTGTCAACCTAATTTTTTGACAAGTAAAATTAATAGTTGGTTTCTCTTTGGCCCTACAAATAAAAGCAGTGACTCCGATGGGGAGGATACTTATATTTGTATCTAAGTGTTCACCATTACTTGGTACCAAGATAATTATCTCGGGTTATGTGCCTTACGATGGGGAAGTACACACACTCCTTAATAATTCCCTATAACCATATTTGACCGTGTGATCCGCAAACAAACCCATTCGATGGGGAGGAAGGCACTCAGAGCCGACGCGCATATTTGTTTGCATCACATGTCAAATCGTAATGGAGGCCGTGGGAATTTATAAAAATATCCCTCTCCCAGTTAGTAATTTGAAATTGAGGAATTTTCTAGCCTACGACATGCATATCAAACAATAAGCAATAAATATAAAAAATAAATTATTTTCCAACTATTATGACTTTTGTATTCAATATGTCTCCTGTCGCATCACTTTCTCGTCCGCTCCACCTACGCCATGTACGAGCCATCCGGAGATCCGAGCCGAGACTAAAATATATTTTAATTTACATCCATCGATCCTATACTCCACGAGGGAGTGTACATGAAATCTAGATCGAAAGTAAAATAAAATAAAAAGAGTGGCTAAACAATGCCGTATCTAATTTATAAAAAATTAAATACTAGCCTCGTCAACCCCGAAAATTCAATAAAATATACTATTACACACATACAATCACATACACACATTTGACCATAATAGTCGAAACTTATGCCTGCAACCAAAGAGTTAAACTACACATATCCTACTATTATCCGACACATATAATATATGAAAAATGCATAAGAGTAACCGAATCCTTAAACACACAAAACCGGAAACCTTGGCTCTGATACCAATTGAAGGGTTTTGCTTATCATTGATCCGTGAGGGGAAACTTCGCTTCCCACTTCACCTTGGTTGTATGTTCATGGCGATCCCATCGATGTCCCCGGATTAAAAAATTTTAATCCTAGACAAAAGGGATTGACCAAACAATCAAGTCATCGTCGTGCTATTCATTTAAAGAGGTCACTTGAACAAACTCGTTGTTCAAGCGACCAACCTCTATTCTACGAGTATCCGCAGAATACACGATGTACGGATCGCCGACTTTTGTATTTATGTTCGGGATCCAAGTATTATTTAGCCACAAATAGAATTTATCATGCTCATAATTGGAAAAACAAATACAAGCAAGTAACAAAAGAGAATAGAGAATAGGTATACCTCTCGATCTTCTAATGTATGACCTTCCTCCTTTCGGACATCGTGTGGGCGACGATCTACCAAAAGAATTTATTATTTTGGTAGGCATTCTGTTTAACAAGTAAATAGTTGTCTGAAGTGTATAACCCCAAAAGGACTTGGGAAGAGTCGCATGATTCATCATTGACCTGACCATGTCAAACAAGGTCCGGTTACGCCTCTCAGATACACCATTATGCTGTGGTGTATATGGCGGAGTCCATTGAGACAATATACCATTGTCTCTTAGATAATCAAGAAACTCTTGACTTAAGTATTCACCACCTCGATCCGATCGAAGTATTTTGATACTCTTGTCATGTTGTTTCTCTACTTCATTTCTGAATTCTTTGAACCTTTCAAAGGCTTCAGACTTGTGTTTCATCAAGAACACATACCCAAACCGTGAGTGATCATCGGTGAAGGTAGTGAAGTAGCTATAGCCTCCTAATGCTTGAGTTGACATAGGTCCACATACATCAGTATGTATTAGACCTAGTAACTCTCCCACTCGTTCACCTTTTCCAGTAAAAGGTAACTTAGTCATCTTGCCTTTTAAGCATGATTCGCATGTATCATATGAATCCAATTCAAACGATTCTAGAATTTCACATCGGTGTAATTCGGACATGCGTTTCTTGCTTACATGGCCAAGACGACAATGCCACATGTAGGAGTCTATTTGATTATCCTTTCGAGCACGCTTGTTGCTCGCTTCGATATTGCAAATGTCACTGGATACGTCCAACGTATAAACACCATTGCTTAAAGTTCCAGTCCCATAAAGAAATCCATTCAACGTTATGTAACAACAATTGTTACTAAAAGTCAAATGGTACCCTTTTCTATTTAAACAAGAAATAGAAATGATGTTCTTTATCAACGAAAAAACATAAAAGCAATTGTCCAGTTCTAAGACAAGTCCTGCAGGGAGTTTCAACAAATACGTTCCGATGGCGAGTGCAGCAACCTTTGCTCCATTCCCAACACGTAAATTTGACTCTCCCTTGACGAGTCTTCTTCTATTCCTTAGCCCATGTATGTCATTACATATATGTGAGCCACACCCAGTATCCAATACCCAAGTGTCTGAAGAAATAGAATGACAATCAATAAAGAAGATTTCTGAAGAAGATGGGGCATCCGATGCCTTATCCTTCTTCACGGACTCAAGATAAATCTTGCACTTTCTTCGCAAATGGCCCTACTTGCCATAATGATGGCAAGTGCCCTTTTGAGCTAGTTCTGCCTTTTTAGCCTTTTTCTTCTTCACCTTCTGTTGTTCCTTTGACTCCATCTTAGATCCTTTCTTCGAGGAATCAACTAACAGAACCGCCTTCTCCTCATGCTTCACAGAAGGCTCCACAGTCTTCAGCATATTGAGGAGTACCACAGATGAACCTTCTAGCATCTCAGAGGTGAAGAGGAGCTTTGAGACTTCGAACCTTTCAAATCTCACTTGCTCATCAACCAACTCACAAAGATGAAGGACTACGATATGAGCATCCATATGCTCATGCTGCTTTCATAGCTTGGGTTCCATCGCGGCTAGCATGATGCAACTCATTTGTTCAGAATCACACACATGTTTCTGATTGGCCAACAATTGGTCCAGAGTTACATCGTCACTAGGACGGGCGGGAAGAGGCGCTTCGAGGACATACGCAAGCTTTTCACCTTTAAAACAATTCTCAAGTTTCTAAGTCAGTCCAAGAAGTTCGGTGCAGTCAATTTATTCGAATCCAAAATGGAACGCAAATTAAAAGACAACATGATCAATTTTAGAAATACAAAACGAGCATATATGAGAAAGATGATTTTTAAAATGCATCAATATACATTTATAAATCCCATTCATTTTTTGAATTCAAAAACCCTTGAAATCAATTCGGGAGATCGTAGGTCAATCTCCGAATGGGATGATATCCAATATAGATAAGAACAACCTTGGAGTGAGTCCAACAAGCCATTCTTAGCTATGATGGTGGGTATCAAGTATACCGATTACATATCATGTATATGTAACTATCACAATGTGCTATCAACTAATTGAATGTTTACACATACATTGGGTTGTTAACACATTAACAAGTATGCATCATATGCATAGCACCCAACTTCACCTCTCTTCACATCGACCTTGGAGTGAGTCCAACAAATTGATGCTCCAAGTTAGAGCCGACCCATTAATCGCGAAATAGTTTTAATATGGTTAGAGCGCATTCAACCAATTAGCCAGGCTTGGAGTGAGTCCAACAACCCAAACTAACGATTGACCTCTGACTCTTACAAAATTAGAGTTAAACTATTCCAATGATTTGAACATATTCAGGTTCGAGCCGGGCTTGGAGTGAATCCAACAACCCAAACAAGAAACAGAACTCTGGTTCTAACCATATTAATGGAAGGTGTAGGATTTAATATTGAGTTAGGGTTTTATGTCTCATCCTCTTTGCATGCAAATAACTATTATCTACATGGCATGGCATACATGGCATACATCTACATGTCACGACATGCATGGCATAATGTTATGCATCTAATGCAATTACATGGCATACAATTATGTCGTGTATATATTTCCTTATATGTCATAACTATTTATGAAAATAAAATATGTTTAAGATTTGATTCTCCAAATCAAATCATAATTAAATTAGGAAATAAATTTCCAAATCTAATCACATATTTTATTCATGGAATTATTTGATTAAGGAAAATCTATTTAGGAAACCAATTTCCTAAATCATTAAAACTACTTATAGAAATAAAATATTTTAATATTTGATTTCCAAAATCAAATCATGATTAAATTAGGAAACAAATTTCCAGAATCTAATCAAATATTTTATTTATGGAAAATATCAATTTCCATAAATACTTCCAACTTTCCAAAAGTGGAAGATTTCCATAAATACTTCTAGACTTTCCAAAATTGAAAAATTTCCATAAATACTTCTAAATTTCCAAAATTAGAAAATTTCCAGAAATACATTATGACTATCGCAAAACCATTTTTACGATTATGTGAAACACACAACCCGGCTCGATACCACTTTGTTCGGTTTTAACTTCGTTCGGTTACGTATTGCTGTATTTCGAACATGAGTATGAGAATATTTGGAATAATAAATCTACATTTATTACAACACACACAACACACGCATGCATATTACAACAAGTGTAGACATAACCGTAAATTTAAATTTGCAATAAAAGGAAATTTATCTACGTTATACCTTTCGTATGACGTGTGGCGGGAAACGACATCAGCGGAGCGATCCTCGCTAGAATCGTCTCTATCCGTATCCACGCCGAGTTCCTCGGGATGACTTCGCTAAGCCACGAGCCGTCTTCGTGCGGGTTACTAGCCTCGTGTTGAAGACGACGTGATCGAGAGATGATCACGATCCGAATCCAAATTCGGATCCTAATACGAGTTCTCAAAACTCGCTTCTCCGGAGAGGTATTCGTCAACCAATTGACGAATCCTTCATCCTCCACCTCAGAGGATTACCGGAGATCGAATCCCCTGTAAGTTAGCCGCTGTCGGAGCTCTAACCGTCGTCCAAACGATGCTCCGACGAGAGGAGAACAAGCTGTCCAGAAAACTGGACAACTTTGGTGGAGGTGATAGGCGCCGGCCAACCAAGGGAGATAGAGCTCACCTTGATGCCAAACTTGAAGGAGATCACCGGAGCACTAACCGGCAGCAGCTCGACGCCGGCGAGGGGGAAGGAAGCAGCCTTCTGGACGCCGGTTGGAGCCTCAAGGTGGGCGGAGGCAAGGAGGAGGAGAGTTAGCTCCGAATTTCTCCAAGGAGAGGTGGGCGGCAACTTAGGGTTGTGGATTATGGCTTAATTATCCCTTAAGCCCTCTTTTATAGAGAATTAATTCTCTTAATGGTTATTGGATCATAACCATTAGGCCCGTTAACCCGCTCTATTAAGATAAGTTAAAATAAACCAAACCATGATGGTTTATTTTAAGTTAAAACGAACCGAACCAACTTTTGGTTCATTCGTTTAAAATAAACCAAACCCTTTGGTTTATTCTCCTCCATTGGATTAGAACCAAATCATTTTGGTTCATCCATTATGTCTTCATAAGACACGGCTCATCCACGCTTCCATTGCGACTGAAACGATTTCATTCTCGCTTCATGTTTGGTCCAACCAAACCTAGTTTCTCTCGGTCTGAGAATCCCATTCTCAAGCTCGTTTTAAATCCTTTGGATTACGCTCGTTGTGCGTGTGACCAAATAGGTTCTCGGTTTATGTTGGTCGTCTATAATTAACCATTAATTATAGAACGATCATGAGTGGCACCTAGTAGTACATCATGATCCCCAATTAACCGAAAAGATCAACGGTTGATCCAAAACTATTTCTGAAACCCTTCAGCAGCTCGAATGAATCGTGCCCCATTCCCTTCACTCACCTTATACCCACTTGGTTCAGGACATGGTCTATAGTATCAGTCCCCACTAGGCTGACTACGTCACACCTAGCCCAAGTATCATTTCCTCGTCCTACGGATTCTAGTTACTCCACATGTATCGAAGAGTACCTTACTCTAAACATGTAATGCTTTGGCCAAAGTCTTTAGTAACAATCCGACGAGAGGCCATGGGTATACATCTCCTCGCAAGGAGTGGTGAATCCTTTATAGGCTATTCAAACACCTTCGATCACTTTGACTTATACCCAATCATCCCGGGTCCACATCTCCTTAGAGATGCTTGCTTAAGATGTCAAAGCATAAGTCTCTATGATCAAGATGACTTGAATACCGCAAGTCAAAGGAACATCGCACTTAAGCCACAGTAAGAACTTCATTGAGATATCTATATATGTAGAGAACCATATGAAGTCTTACGGCTGGTCACTCCAATGAACTAGTTACCATAACTAGCATCCACGATTAACTCCGGACATCACTATGTCTCCAGCGAGTGAGAATCAGCTGCTTGGATACACCAAGGAGTATACCTCGTGCTAGTCTCGACAGAATTGATGGTGTCCAAATCCATCAATTCATCGACTAGGGATAATTCTGATACATCACAATTACACATGTAGAGATACTCACTAGTTGTGATCCAATCACAAATTCTCTCATGCTGTGAATCGTATCGTGGACATTCAGTAAATGAGTTTAAGATCCAATCAAATACATAAAACATGTATACTCAAATAGTGAATCTTCATTTATCATATAAATGGTTCATACATAAGGCGATTGCCTTAGGACATCTCTCATATATTACTAACAATTAAGACAATATCTAGATTCTTTTCCAATCAACATTATTTGGGTACAGTAAGTTTATTTTCCTATAGTATCATAGCAAGTGGACTGAAATTCATTTTTGAAAATCCTAAGAATCACATAGATCATTCCTTTAGATTTCAAAAAATTATTGATTCCTCAAACAATAAAATTTTAAAATCAACCAACACCTCAAAACACCGAGAATATTGTATGCCACGATAGTGTTGACGTATACGAATTCTATATTTGTGAGAGGAGGTTTTGCCCATTAATTTTACTATCTTGTCAACCTAATTTTTTGACAAGTAAAATTAATAGTTGGTTTCTCTTCGGCCCTACAAATAAAAGCAGTGACTCCGATGGAGAGGATACTTATATTTGTATCTAAGTGTTCACCATTACTTGGTACCAAGGTAATTATCTCGGGTTATGTGTCTTACGATGGGGAAGTACACACACTCCTTAATAATTTCCTATAACCATATTTGACCGTGTGATCCGCAAACAAACCCATTCGATGGGGAGGAAGGCACTCAGAGCCGACGCGCATATTTGTTTGCATCACATGTCAAATCGTAATGGAGGCCGTGGGAATTTATAAAAATATCCCTCTCCCAGTTAGTAATTTGAAATTGAGGAATTTTCTAGCCTACGACATGCATATCAAACAATAAGTAATAAATATGAAAAATAAATTATTTTCCAACTATTATGACTTTTGTATTCAATATGTCTCCTGTCGCATCGCTTTCTCGTCCGCTCCTCCTACGCCATGTACGAGCCATCCGGAGATCCGAGCCGAGACTAAAATATATTTTAATTTACATCCATCGATCCTATACTCCACGAGGGAGTTTACATGAAATCTAGATCGAAAGTAAACTAAAATAAAAAGAGTGGCTAAACAATGCCGTATCTAATTTATAAAAAATTAAATACTAGCCTCGTCAACCCTGAGAATTCAACAAAATATACTATTACACACATACAATCACATACACACATATGACCATAATAGTCGGATCTTATGCCTGCAACCAAAGAGTTAAACTACGCATATCCTACTATTATCCGACACATATAATATATGAAAAATGCATAAGAGTAACCGAATCCTTAAACACACAAAACCGGAAACTTTGGCTCTGATACCAATTGAAGGGTTTTGCTTATCATTGATCCGTGAGGGGAAACTTCGCTTCCCACTTCACCTTGGTTGTATGTTCATGGCGATCCCATCGATGTCCCCGGATTAAAAAATTTTAATCCTAGACAAAAGGGATTGACCAAACAATCAAGTCATCGTCGTGCTATTCATTTAAAGAGGTCACTTGAACAAACTCATTGTTCAAGCGACTAACCTCTATTCTACGAGTATCCGCAGAATAGACGATGTACGGATCACCGACTTTTGTATTTATGTTCGGGATCCAAGTATTATTTAGCCACAAACAGAATTTATCATGCTCATAATTGGAAAAACAAATACAAGCAAGTAACAAAAGAGAATAGAGAATAGGTATACCTCTCGATCTTCTAATGTATGACCTTCCTCCTTTCGAACATCGTGTGGGCGACGATCTACCAAAAGTTGAAGCTCCTAGATCACCAATCTTCCTTCCTTGCTCGTTCCGAGCAAGAGGAAGAATAGAAACAAAGCTCTATTCCTTCTTTCAACCAACCAACAACCTCCAAGGAAGGAGCTTTGCCGCCGGCCAAGAAGGAAGAAGAGATTAATGGTTGCCGACCAAAATCTTCAAGGGAGGACCCAAAACCTTTGTTCCACCAGCCAAGGAGAAGGAGAAGAGGGAGTTTGAACGCCGACCAAGGGTTGGAAGGAGCTCAAGGGGCGTCGGCAGCTTGAGGAAGAAGAAGAATGCAAGGAAATCTTTCCTTATTAGGTGCCGCCCAAGCCCAAACCCTAGCTCCTATCTCTTGCCGCCAACCTCCAAAACCCTAGCTTCTGTTGGTGCAATTGGCCCAGGACTCGAGTTTGACTCGAGTGATGTTTTGATGTTTGACAAAAACATATGACAATATAATTGTCATGGGAAAGTCCATGTCTTGGGTACTTGGCATGGAAAGTCCAAGTGGAACACTTGGCATTTGGTAAAGTCCAAGTCTTGAGTACTTGGCATGAAAAGTCCAAGTGGGACACTTGGCACATGAAAAGTCCAAGCATGGGTCTTGGCAATGTAAAAGTCCAACAAGGGTTGGCAAGGGAAAGTCCAAGAATGGTCTTGGCATTTGAGAAGTCCAATATGGGTTGGCAAGGGAAAGTCCAAGCTTGAGTCTTGGCATGAGAAGTCCAAGGGATTTAATATTGGCTGCGTAAAGTCCAAGCGACAGTCTTGGTAGCATAAGTCCAATGGTTGGCGGCGTAAAGTCCAAGCGGAGTCTTGGCGGCGTAAGTCCAATGTGCCTTGGCGGTGTAGACACCGTTAGCATGACATAGCCGATGGAAGCACCTGAAGGCTAGCGCGATGGATGAACAAGTCATGGATGACTTGGAGGGATCCGAGAGACGTGGGGCTGATGGAGGTGGCTAGAAGGCTTAGGTCTAGGCTAAGGGTGGTCTAGCAAGTATGGGGGCACCATACTTGGGATAAAACCTCATGTTTGAGGTGTGCCAGTCGACTGGTGCCATGTGGCAGTCGACTGGACCGAGTCAACTAGGGTTTGACTATGGGAAGTGGCCTAGCGATCATTGCCGGAGGATGGCGGTCGATCGATGGCTCAGCGATCGGCCCGATTGCATGATCGGTCGGCGGTGCTCGAATTCGGCCGAGTGTAGTCTCACTCGGCCGTGGGACCCGGATCGAGTGAGGAGACACCATCGATCGGGATGGGTTTGATCAGTCGACTGATGGTAGATCTGTTGGACTTATCCAGCGTGGATCTAGCCGTTGTCTCACGACAACAGTGGCATCAGTCGACTGATGGTCCCGATCAGTCGACTGATCGACTTTTTCCAGCACAGGTTGAAGCTATAAAAGGAGCTCGTGATGGAGGAAATTGGCATCGGTTTCTTGAGGGTTTTGGAGTGATTTGTTGTTGCAAATCAGGGTCTCCAAGGTGATTTCAAGCAACCAAGCAATCAAGCAATCCAGAGGCAATCGTAAAGTAGTTTTCTTTACTTGCATTGTATTTCATTATTGTAATTACTTGTATTTGTATCTTATTGTTGTAAGATTACTTGTAAGGGGTTTCTCCACCTCCGACTTGTGTCGAGAAGGAGTATTTGTGATTAGTGAGTCCGTGTGCATCACTAGAGCTCGGAGAGCTCGATCCGTGGAGTAGGAACCGTGCGGTTCTGAACCACGTTAAATATTTGTGTTTGTGTGTTGTATATTTTGTTATCATTATTATCTTTCTATTTCTGCTGCGCTAATGAAATTGTAGAGACAACCGCGAATGAATTCCATCGACGAACGAACACGCGCTATTCACCCCCCCTCTAGCGGCCTCAAATTTCCTACAGCTTCTCTTGATTGATTCTCCACGCCAACCCCTCAAACTCCTTTTATAGAGTTAGGGATAAGCCTCCTTTTAATCTCCACCATTGGTTCTAGGGATTTAATTTCAACCGTCGGATCTAGAGATTTAATCTCAACCGTCGGATCTTAGATATTTAATCTCTACCTTTGGATCTAGAGTTTTGTTTCTATCCATTGGATCTAAGCTTCATGAGGTGTTAATAGGCTACATTAGGGACCATGAGGAGGAGTTGGATCTTGGCCACCCATGCATCAAGCCCACATAAAGTCCGATCCATTAATGATAATCCAATCCACTAAAGAATTATCATTGATCTACCTCACCAACACCCATAAGATAATATGGGCTCCATATATTATTTGTACATTTTCTCTCCATGTTTATGATCTCGAATTCCATCGATTAATTAATTTATTGACCATTAATTAATCAACATCTAACTTCATGAGTAGTACCACTCAACCTTTTCATCATGCCGGACCAAGTCCACCTGCAGGGTTTACATGATGAACCTTATGAGCTCCTCAAGGGGACATCATCATCCTAATATATAGGACACGGTTTCCTCCTATAATCAAACATATAAATATATAAATAATATCATCTCCCAACTTACCGAGCCTATCGATTTAATCTATAAATCTCGCCCATTGGTAAATCAAAGAGATGAATACTAAGTATATGTGCCCGTTATTATATCGGAATTAAGAGCATGTACTAAATAATATCTGAGGTCCGATTCGATTATGTAGTCAGTAATAAATCGAATCACCTCTAAGGCGGTCCTTCTCAATACACACAAAGTACACTAGTGTGATTCTATGGTCAAGACAAACCAATACCAAATCACACTACAACCATTCCGATGGTTTGTCCAAAGCCATCTCGGTTGTGAGCCTTTACTTATACTTTACATGGAGCCGATAACATGATCTCCCGTGTGACACCACACACCATGTTATCTACAATGTAATGTATTAGACAATATGCATAACCATAAAAATATGCAAACAATGATCATGTGATTCTTATTTCAAAATAAAGATGTTTATACAAAAGATAGACTTTTCAGTATACATCCCAATAAAAGTACCTAACATTAAATACTTTAGAGTATTTGGATGTAAGGTACATATCCTAAACGCTAAGGATTACCTAGAAAAGTTCACATCCAAAACTTCTACCGGAATCTTCTTAGGATACTCAACTACAAGTAGAGCCTATAGGGTGTATAACCATGACACCCTTAGAGTTGAAGAGACCATTAATGTAGTGTTCGATGAAGCACACGTACCTACAAAACCCATAGCTGCACCAACTAGCGAACCAATTCATACCAGACTCAACTCTGACCTTGAGATCGAGTCTAGTATTAATCCTAACCCAAGTCCAACGAGTCATCCTATCGACCAAGTGATAGGTGACCCTAACCCAAGTCAAATTAGGATTCAAACGAATCATCCTATCGATCTAGTGATAGGTGATCCTAGTCTAGGGGTTCGAACTAGATCATCATATAGAAATCTTAGTCAAATTTCCTTGATTTCGAAAATGGAACCTAAAACCATTGAACAAGCTCTTTTTGATCCCGATTGGATTATTGCAATGCAAGAAGAGCTAGCTCAATTTACTAGGAACGAAGTTTGGGAATTAGTACCACCACATCAAGATAAATCAATTATTGGAACAAGGTGGGTTTTCTGAAACAAACTTGATGACAAAGGTGAAGTAGTTAGAAACAAAGCGAGATTAGTCGCGAAAGGGTTTAGTCAAGTAGAGGGGTTAGATTACGATGAAACCTACACCCCTGTGGCTAGACTAGAATCCATTCAAATGTTGTTGGCATACGTTCCACATTGAGGATTTAAATTGTTTCAAATGGATGTCAAGTCAGTATTTTTAAATGGACTAATTAAGGAAGAGATGTATGTTAGTCAACCCCCAGGATTCGAAAGCCTAGATATGTTAGTAATATATGAGAGATGTCCTAAGGCAATCGCCTTATGTATGAACCATTTATATGATAAATGAAGATTCACTATTTGAGTATACATGTTTTTATGTATTTGATTGGATCTTAAACTCATTTACTGAATGTCCACGATACGATTCACAGCATGAGAGAATTTGTGATTGGATCACAACTAGTGAGTATCTCTACATGTGTAATTGTGATGTATCGGAATTATCCCTAGTCGATGAATTGATGAATCTGGACACCATCAATTCTGTTGAGACTAGCACGAGGTATACTCCTTGGTGTATCCAAGCAGCTGATTCTCACTGGCTGGAGACATAGTGATGTCCGGAGTTAATCGTGGATGCTAGTTATGGTAACTAGTTCATTGGAGTGACCAGTCATAAGACTTCATATGGTTCTCTGCATATATAGATATGTCAATGAAGTTCTTACTGTGGCTTAAGTGCGATGTTCCTTTGACTTGCGGTATTCAAGTCATCTTGATCATGGAGACTTATGCTTTGACATCTTAAGCAAACATCTCTAAGGAGATGTGGACCCGGGATGATTGGGTCTAAGTCGAAGTGATCGAAGGTGTTTGAATAGCCTATAAAGGATTCACCACTCCTTGCGAGGAGATGTATACCCATGGCCTCTCGTCGGATTGTTACTAAAGTCTTTGGCCAAAGCAATACATGTTTAGAGTAAGGTACTCTTCGATACATGTGGAGTAACTAGAATCCGTAGGATGAGGAAATGATACTTGGGCTAGGTGTGACGTAGTCAGCCTAGTGGGGACTGACACAATAGACCATGTCCTGAACCAAGTGGGTATAAGATGAGTGAAGGGAATGGGGCACGATTCATTCAAGCTGCTGAAGGGTTTCAGAAATAGTTCTGGATCAACCGTTGATCTTTTCGGTTAATTGGGGATCATGATGTACTACTAGGTGCCACTCATGATCGTTCTATAATTAATGGTTAATTATAGACGGCCAACATAAACCGAGAACCTATTTGGTCACACGCACAACGAGTGTAATCCAAAGGATTTGAAACGAGCTTGAGAATGGGATTCTCAGACCGAGAGAAACTATGTTTGGTTGGACCAAACATAAAGCGAGCATGAAATTGTTTATGGAAGCGTGGGTGGGCCGTGTCTTATGAAGACATAATGGATGGACCACAATGGTTTGGTTCTAATCCAATGGAGGAGAATAAACCAAAGGGTTTGGTTTATTTTACACGAATGAACCAAAAGTTGGTTCGGTTCGTTTTAACTTAAAATAAACCATCATGGTTTGGTTTATTTTAACTTATCTTAATGGAGCGGGTTAACGGGCTTTATGGATATGATCCATTAACCATTAAGAGAATTAGGTCTCTCTAAAATAGGGATTAAACCCTAACCCTAAACGCCAGCCCAGTTGTCCTCCAACCGCATCCGAAGGTTGCTTCTTCCTCCTCGCCGCCGAGCTGCTGCCGAAGAGTCCCTCCGGTGATCTCCTTAGGTTTGGCATCAAGGTGAGCACTTTGCTTCCTTTGGTTTTGGCCGGGCGCTTACTTTCCACCAAGCTGTCCAGTTTTCTGACAGCTTTCTCCTCGCCGGAGCGCCGCTTGGACGACGACGTTAGTGCCCGACAGCGCTAACATACCGGGATTTGATCTCCGTAATCCTCTGAGGTGGAGGACGGCGATTCTGGCCAATCGGTTGACGAATACCTCTCCGGAGAAGCAAGTTTTGAGAACTCGTTTTGGATCCGAATTTGGATTCGGATCGTGATCATCTCTCGATCACGTCGTCTTCAACACGAGGCTAGTAACCCGTACGAAGACGAAGCTCGTGACTTAGCGAAGTCATCCCGAGGAGCTCGGCATGGATACGGATAGAGACGATTCTTACGAGGATCGTTCCGGTTGATGTCGTTCCCGCTACACGTCATACGAAAGGTATAACGTAGTTTAATTTCCTTTTATTGCAATTTTAATTTACGGTTATGTCTACACTTGTTGTAATAGCATGCGTGTGTTGTGTGTGTTGTAATAAATAGGAGTATTTATTATTTTTATTGCTTCCGCTGTGCTCATGTTTACGAAACATGATCGAACACACACACGCCAAGGCGTTTAAACCCAACAAAGGGTATCGTGAGCCTGTGTTGTGTTTCACATAATCGTAAAAATGGTTTTATGCGATAGTCATAATGTATTTCTGGAAGTTTTCTAAATTTTGGAAATTTAGAAGTATTTATGGAAATTTTTCAATTTTGGAAAGTCTAGAAGTATTTATGGAAATCTTCCACTTTTGGAAAGTTGGAAGTATTTATGGAAATTTATATTTTCCATAAATAAAATATTTGATTAGATTCTGGAAATTTGTGTCCTAATTTAATCATGATTTGATTTGGGAAATCAAATCTTAAAATATTTTATTTCCATAAGTAGTTTTAAAGATTTAGGAAATTGGTTTCCTAAATAGATTTTCCTTAATCAAATAATTCCATGAATAAAATATGTGATTAGATTTGGAAATTTGTTTCCTAATTTAATTATGATTTAATTTGGAGAATCAAATCTTAAACATATTTTATTTCCATAAATAGTTATGACATATAAGGAAATAAATACATGACATAATTGTATGCCATGTAATTGCATTAGATGCATAACATTATGCCATGTGTCGTGACATGTAGATGTATGCCATGTATGCCATGCCATGTAGATAATAGTTATTTGCATGCAAAGAGGATGAGACATAAAACCCTTAATCAATATTAAAGCCTACACCTTCCATTAATATGGTTAGAACCGTAGTTCTGCTTCTTGTTTGGGTTGTTGGACTTTCCAAGCCCTACGAACTCAATATGTTCAAACCATGGAATAGTTTAATACTAATATGGTAAGAGTCGAGGTCAATCGTTAGCTTTGGTTGTTGGACTCTCTCCAAGCTGGGCTAATTGGTTGAATGCGCTTCAACCATATTAAAACTATGTCCCGATTAATGGGTTGGCTTTAACCCGAGCATCGGCTTGTTGACTCTTCCAAGGTCGATGTAAAGGGAGGTGAAGTTGGGTGCTATGCATATGATGCATACTTGTTAATGTGTTAACAACCCGATGTATGTGTGAACATTCAAATAGTTGATAGCACATTGTGATAGTTGCATATACGGGATATGCAATCGGTATAGATGATACCTACCGTCGTAGTTATGAATGGCTTGTTGGACTCTCTCCAAGGTTGTTCATAACTATGATGGATATCAGCCCATTCGGAGATGGACCTACGATCTCCCGAAGTGATTTTGGGGTTTTTTAAAATTCGAAAAATGAATGGGATTTATAAATGTATATTGATGCATTTTAAAATCATTTTCTCATATATGCTCGTTTTGTATTTCTAGGTTAATATGTTGATCATGATGTGTTTGAATTTGCGTTCCATTTTGGATTCAAATAAATTGACTGGGCCGAACTTCTTGGACTAGCTTAGAAACTTGAGAATTGTTCTCAAGGTGGAAAAACTTGCAAATGTCCTCGAAGCGCCTCTTCCCGCCCGTCCTAATGACGATGCAACTCTGGACCAATTGTTGGCCTATCATGAACAAATGAGTTGCATCATGCTAGCCGCGATGGAACCCAAGCTACGAAAGCAGCATGAGCATATGGATGCTCATATCGTAGTCCTTCATCTTTGTGAGTTGGTTGATGAGCAAGTGAGATTCGAAAGGTTCGAAGTCTCAAAGCTCCTCTTCACCTCTGAGATGCTAGAAGGTTCATCTGTGGTACTGCTCAATATGCTCAAGACTGTGGAGTCTTCTGAGAAGCATGAGCAGGGGACGGTGCTGTTAGTTGATTCCTCGAAGAAAGGTTCTAAGAGGAAGTCAAAGGAATAGCAGAAGGGAAAGAAGAGAAGGGCTAAGAAGGTAGAACTAGCACAAAAGGAAACTTGCCATCATTATGGCAAGGAGAGCCATTTGTGAAGAAAGTGCAAGATTTATCTTGAGTCTGTGAAGAAGGATAAGGCATCGGATGCCCCATCTTCTTCAGAAATCTTCTTTATTGATTGTCATTCCATTTCCTCAGACACTTGGGTATTTGATACTGGGTGTGGCTCACATATATGTAATGACATACGTGGGTTAAGGAATAGAAGAAGACTCGTCAAGGGGAGAGTCAAATTTACGTGTTGGGAATGGAGCAACGGTTGCTGCACTCGCCATCGGAACGTATTTGTTGGAACTCCCTGTAGGACTTGTCTTAGAACTGGACAATTGCTTTTATGTTCCTTCGTTGATAAAGAACATCATTTCTATTTCTTGTTTAAATAGAAATGGGTACCATTTGACTTTTAGTAACAATTGTTGTTACATAACTTTGAATGGAGTTCTTTATGGGACTGGAACTTTAAGCAATGGTGTTTATACGTTAGACGTATCTAGTGACATTTTCAATATCGAAGCGAGCAACACGCGTGCTCGAAAGGATAATCACATAGACTCCTATATGTGGCATTGTCGTCTTGGCCATATAAGCAAGAAACGCATGTCCGAATTACACCGATGTGGAGTTCTGGAATCGTTTGAATTTGATTCATACGATACATGCGAATCATGCTTAAAAGGCAAGATGACTAAGTTACCTTTTACTGGAAAAGGTGAACGAGTGGGAGAGTTACTAGGTCTAGGACATACTGATGTATGTGGACCTATGTCAACTCAAGCATTAGGAGGCTATAGCTACTTCATTACCTTCACCGATGATCACTCACGGTTTGGGTATGTGTTCTTGACGAAACACAAGTCTGAAGCCTTTGAAAGGTTCAAAGAATTCAGAAATGAAGTGGAGAAACAACATGACAAGAGTATTAAAATACTTCGATCGGATCGAGGTGGTGAATACTTAAGTCAAGAGTTTCTTGATTATCTTAGAGACAATGACATATTGTCTCAATGGACTCCGCCTATACACCACAAGATAATGGTGTATCCGAGAGGCGAATCGACTTGTTGGACATGGTCGTAAATGATGAATCATGCGACTCTTCCCAAGTCCTTTGGGGTTATGCACTCGCATAAATTGCTTACTTGTTAAATGTAATGCCTACTAAGGTAGTCTCAACTACTCCATGAGATATGGAATGGTAAGAAACCTCATGTATCTTACTTGAAGATATGGGGTTGTCTCGCTTATGTGAAGCTGATCAGATCGTACAAATTGGATGCTAAGTCCGATAAATGTCTATTTATTGATACCCTAAGGAAACAAGGGGTTACCAATTCTATCATCCTGTGGAACAAAAGGTGTTTGTTTCAAGGCATGCTGTGTTTCTAGAGAAAGAGTTTCTCTTGCAAGAAAACAGTGGGAGTGTCGTCGAGCTTGAGGAGGCTCGAGAGACTCAAATAGACATTGTTGAGATACCTGGTGAAGCACAACAGCCGACAACTCATAGTGATGAGCAATCGGCTGGACCTATTGTAACACCACATCTTCGTAGATCTGGTAGAACACGCAACATTCCTGAGAGATATGGATTTCTCGTAAGCGAATCGAACGACGTGTTACTCATTGATGATGAGGAGCCTACCAGTTATGAAGAAGTGCTGACAAGTTCAGAAAGGGATAAGTGGCTTGGTGCCATGAAGTCGGAAATGGATTCCATGTATGAAAAACCAAGTTTGGAACTTGGTTGACCCACCTGAAGGCATAAAGCCTATAGGGTGCAAGTGGGTTTTCAAGAAGAAAACCGACATGGATGGTAATGTGATTACCTATAAGGCTAGATTGGTGGCGAAAGGATATCGTCAAAAGCAAGGTGTTGATTATGACGAAACCTATTCACCTGTAGCTATGCTTAAATCCATTCGGATGCTCCTGGCCATAGCGGCTCATTATGATTATGAGATATGGCAGATGGATGTGAAAACAGCTTTCCTTAATGGAAACTTGCTCGAGGACGTGTATATGATAACCGAGGGTTTCACATCGCTTGATAAAACCAAGGTATGCAAGTTGCGACGATCCATTTATGGATTGAAGCAAGCATCCAGAGTCGGAATATCCGCTTTGATGAGACGATCAAAAAGTTTGATTTCTCACAAAATCCGCATTTAACCTTGTGTGTACAAGAAGGTTAGTGGGAGTGCAAATGTGTTCCTAGTATTGTATGTCGATGACATATTACTTATAGGAAACGATGTGTCCATCTTACCGCTAAGGTTTGGTTATCCAAGACATTCTCCATGAAAGACCCGGGAGAAGCAACCTATATCCTGGGATTAAGATCTATAGAGATAGATCAAATTGCTTGGTCTTCGCAGCTTCTACATATATAGACCGAGTGCTAAAGAGGTTTAGCATGTCGGAATCCAAGAAAGGTTATCCGCCCATCGTGCATGGGGTACACCTTTCAAGTCTATGTGTCCGCGCACGTAAGACGAGAGGATTTGCATGAGTAAGATTCCTATGCATCCGCAATAGGATCTATCATGTATGCTATGTTATGTACGAGGCCCGATGTATCGTATGCTCCGAGTGTCACGAGCAGATACTCACCGATCCAGAATGGATCATTGGGCTGGTCATAAGACGATCCTTAAGTACTTGAGAAGAACTAAGGATGTGTTCCTAATATATGGAGAAGGGGACATGGTGATTCGGGTATACAGATGCCGCCTTCCGCATGCATAAGGATGATTCCGTGTCTCACCGATACGTGTTCACCTTGAATGGGGGCGCAGTAAGTTGGAAAAGTTCCAAACAAGAGATCAGAGCGATTCTACCACCGAGGCGTAATATATTGCAGCCGGCGCAAAGGAAGTGTTTGGATCAAGAAGTTCGCTCATGAACTTGGTGTGATTCCGGCCATTGTTGAAGCAATACCGGTCATCGCGACAACAATGGAGCAATTGCGACAGAAAGAGCCAAGGTCTCATCAACGATCCAAACATCAAACATGTCACCGCTATCATCTTATCGAGAGATCATCGAGAGGAACGAAATAAAAATCGAGAAAATTCCCACTGAAAGGAACTTAGCGGATCCTTTGACTAAAGCATTACCTCAAAGTAAGTTTGAGGGTCATGTTAGTGCTTATGGTATTGGATACCGTAGCGATTGGCATTAGGCCAAGTGGGAGTCTGTTAGTAATATATGAGAGATGTCCTAAGGCAATCGCCTTATGTATGAACCATTTATATGATAAATGAAGATTCACTATTTGAGTATACATGTTTTTATGTATTTGATTGGATCTTAAACTCATTTATCAATGTCCACGATACGATTCACAAAGATGAGAGAATTTGTGATTGGATCACAACTAGTGAGTATCTCTACATGTGTAATTGTGATGTATCGAATTATCCTAGTCGATGAATTGATGAATCTGACACCATCAATTCGCTGAGACTAGCACGAGGTATACTCCTTGGTGTATCCAAGCTGATTCTCACCGGGCCGGAGACATAGTGATGTCCGGAGTTAATCGTGGATGCTAGTTATGGTAACTAGTTCATTGGAGTGACCACCGTAAGACTTCATATGGTTCTCTGCATATATAGATATGTCAATGAAGTTCTTACTGTGGCTTAAGTGCGATGTTCCTTTGACTTGCGGTATTCAAGTCATCTTGATCATGGAGACTTATGCTTTGACATCTTAAGCAAACATCTTTAAGGAGATGTGGACCCGGGATGATTGGGTATAAGTCGAAGTGATCGAAGGTGTTTGAATAGCCTATAAAGGATTCACCACTCCTTGCGAGGAGATGTATACCCATGGCCTCTCGTCGGATTGTTACTAAAGTCTTTGGCCAAAGCAATACATGTTTAGAGTAAGGTACTCTTCGATACATGTGGAGTAACTAGAATCCTGTGAGGACGAGGAAATGATACTGGGCTAGGTGTGACGTAGTCACTTAGTGGGGATCGGCACAACAGACCATGTCCCGTAACCAAGTGGGTATAAGATGAGTGAAGGGAATGGGGCACGATCTATTCAAGCCATCAAGGGTTTCGTAAATAGTTCGATCAACTGCTGATCTTTTCTTAATTGGGGATCATGATGTACTACTAGGTGCCACTCATGATCGCTCTATAATTAATGGTTAATTATAGACGGCCAACATAAACCGAGAACCTATTTGGTCACACGCACAACGAGTGTAATCCAAAGGATTTAAAACGAGCTTGAGAATGGGATTCTCAGACCGAGAGAAACTATGTTTGGTTGGACCAAACATAAAGCGAGCATGAAATTGTTTCAGTCGCAATGGAAGCGCGGATGGGCCGTGTCTTATGAAGACATAATGGATGGACCAAAATGGTTTGGTCCTAATCCAATGGATGAGAATAAACCAAAGGGTTTGGTTTATATTAAACGAATGAACCAAAGGTTGGTTCGGTTCGTTTTAACTTAAAATAAACCATCATGGTTTGGTTTATTTTAACTTATCTTAATGGAGCGGGTTAACGGGCTTTATGGATATGATCCATTAACCACTAAGAGAATTAGTTCTCTATAAAATAGGGATTAAACCCTAACCCTAAATCAAACTTGGCCGCCCAACCCCTCCCTCTCCTATTCGGCGCCCAACTCCAAGCTGCCGCCGCCCAGCCCAAAGGTCCTCCAACCGGCGTCCAGAAGGTTGCTTCCTTCCTCCTCGCCGGCGTCGAGCTGCTGCCGGAAGAGTTCCGGTCATCCTCCTTAGGTTTGGCATCAAGGTGAGCACTTTGCTTCCTTGGTTTTGGCCGGCGCCTACTCCTCCACCAAGCTGTCCAGTTTTCTGGACAGCTTCTTCTCCTCTCGTCGGAGCGTCGTTTAGACGACGGTTAGTGCTCCGACAGCGGCTAACATACCGGGGATTTGATCTCCGGTAATCCTCTGAGGTGGAGGACGAAGGATTCGTCAATCGGTTGACGAATACCTCTCCGGAGAAGCAAGTCTTGAGGACTTGTCTTTAGGTCCGAATTTGGATTCGGACCGTGATCATCTCTCGATCACGTCGTCTTCAACACGAGGCTAGTAACCCGTACGAAGACGAAGCTCGTGGCTTGGCGAAGTCATCCCGAGGAGCTCGGCGTGGATACGGATAGAGACGATTCTTACGAGAATCGTTCCGGTTGATGCCGTTCCCGCTACACGTCATACGAAAGGTATAACGTAGTTTAATTTCCTTTTATTGCAATTTTAATTTACGGTTATGTCTACACTTGTTGTAATAGCATGCGTGTGTTGTGTGTGTTGTAATAAATAGGAGTATTTATTATTTTTATTGCTTCCGCTGTGCTCATGTTTACGAAACATGATCGAACACACACACGCCGCGGTGCCGGAAACCCAACAAGATAAACCCGACCTTGTCCTTAAACTAAAGAAAGCTCTTTATGGACTCAAACAAGCTCCTCGAGCTTGGTATGAGAGGCTTTCAATTTATCTTAAGTCAAAAGGGTTTAATCAAGTCCTAGTCGATCCAACCCTTTTCGTAAAAACCATAGGTAAGGAAATCTTTACAGCCCAAATCTACGTAGACGATATCATTTTCAGAACAACCAATTCGATCCTACTAAACGAGTTGATTTCACTTATGGAAAGTGAATTTGAAATGAATTTTGTAGGTGAATTGAGTTTCTTTCTAGGACTATAAATTAAACAAACTAAGGATGGAATATATTTACACAACAAAAATATACTAGGGAATTAATTAAACATTTTGGAATGCAAAACACTAAAACCATCAATACACCCATGGAAACTAATGTCAATATAGGAGAGGACTTAGAAGGAAAGCCCATCGACCTAAAATACTATAGGAGTGCGATAGGGAGTCTTCTATACTTAACTACGAGTTGACCCGACATTTTATTCGCAGTAAGTATGTGCACAAGATTTCAAACCTGTGCCAAAGAGTCTCACCTAACCCTAGTCAAGCGTATCCTTAGATATCAAAAGGGCACACTAAGCGTAGGTATTTGGTACCCTAGATCTACCGAGTTCGAACTAATCGGCTACTCCGACTCAGACTATGTCGATAGTAAACTCGATAGAAAGAGCACGAGTGGTTGTTGTCAACTTCTTGGCTCGAGTCTAGTGAGTTGGTGTAGTATGAAGCAACACTGTGTTGCCTTGTCTACCACCGAAGCCGAATACGTCGCGATGGGTGAGTGTGTGGCTCAACTTCTTTGGATGAAGCACACTCTCCAAGACTTTAACTTAAACTTCAACAATATTAAAACTCACATAGACAATATTAGCTTAATCAACTTAACCAAAAATCCCATATGACACTCTAGGACCAAACATATAGAGGTCAAACACCACTTTATTCGAGAACATGTAGCTAACGGAACCATATAACTCGAATATGTGGAATCCAAGTCAAACCTAGTCGATCTTTTTACTAAACCCCTACCTAAAGCCGAATTTAGTCTATTAAGACGAAAATTGGGCATGTGCATAATATAGTAGGATTTACAAATCATAACTTCTTATAACTCTATTATTTACTTTTCTTGATAATGGAATTAGCTTAGGGCTTACCATAGATATCATGTACCTATAGATTTAAGGAGCCAACACATCTCACAACACATAGGATCAATGTGTTTGTGTACTTAGCCACGTAGATGGGCATGAGATGTTAGGACCTTACTCCTGGTTCCAGATGTAGAGCTAGTGCATCGCCATGAACTATGGAGTATAATCATCTATATTAACCGACTCTGATAAGGACTTATTGATCATTTCATATCAATTAAGTCAAAAAGAGTTGAACATACAAATAGATGAGCTTATTTTTAATATATTATTTTCAAAATTATGTGGAACATGCTTGGACTTGGAACTAAAACTTAAAACTATAATTTTATGTTTCTCACAACCCCCTACTCTTTCTGATTTATGGCAAAAGGGAGAGAAAAGGCCAAAGTTAAGGGATCATTTTTTTTTATAACTTAACTTAGTAACATAATCTATATTCTCATGGCCAATTGTTAATGTTTACTTAACTTAATTTTTTCAAATTTAATTCTATTAGTTGAAAAAAGGGAAAGAAAGGCCAAGTAAGAAATCTAAACTTATTTTAAATACTAAGGCTAACTTCAAGTAATTGTTAATTACTTAAACTCTTCCTAAGTAGCAAACATCAAGGGGGAGGGTTAAGACCTTCTTTCAAAAAACTCACCCTCAGTCAAGGGGGAGGTTTCCTCAAGGGGGAGTACTTGAAAGAGAGTCTCTATTACTCCTACTTAATTTTCAAATTAAGTTCTTCATTTTAATTTCATGATAATGCATATTATTTCCTTAACTTTGTATGGGTTTACCATAGATCAAAAAGGGAGAGATTGTTGGTGCAGTAGGCACCTAAGTCGAACTTGAGTTTTGATTATAGCAAATGATACAAAGTAAAGCTCATTTTATTGTCTCACGAGCTAAATCGAGTGTGCAGAAAGTGTTAAAGCTAGAGCTGGAGGTTGGGCGACACCGAGAGAACTTCGGAGGGAGCCAAAGAACTCGGGTGAAGACCAGAAGCGAAGCTTCAAAGGTAAAGGATGAGGTAAGCTTGTGTGAGTGAGTGTAAGTAAGGTCGTGTCCTCCGTACGGGGACATCCTTAAGCGATGATCCAACCAAGACTTCCCATGTGAGGTCTAAGTCGAGATCAGATGGTAAACGACCATCGAACTTACTTATATTAACTGTATTTTTGAGCTAACTCTTCATTGCAGCTGACAACCTTGCCATCGATCGGTGATGGATTGTATCGATCGTGATGCCTCTGTGATGGGCTGATAGGGTTGATCGATCAGCTGGCAGTCAAGGATCAACCTCGAGGAGAGTCAAAGCTTATCTCCATTTCTCAAGGGCTAGGTGACATCACCTCATGAAACCTCATCTCAACAATTAGGGTTTCATAAGGCTATAAAAGTAGGGGTTCTCCACCCCTTTTCCATCATTCAAACAGCCTCCAAGTTCTTCCGATAGGCTATGACATTCTGATGATCTTCTGACGATGAAGCGCTGCAGAAACGACGACTCGAGCTCCAATTTTCATGACTTTCAAGTCGTCGGTAACCTTTTAGTTTAATTATTCAATCTTAAATTGTCTTTCTTTTTTGAGCTTTTATCGTAACAAGGAGAGGGGGAGTGTTCTTCTACCTTGATATTTTTTTTGTAATCGCTTGTCTCCTACCTCCGACGAGGAGGAGACTATTTTAGTGCTTTTGCCCTCCGTGCGTGGTCTCAGACCACTAGGGCCTTGGATTAGCAGCCAAAAGGCTGTGAACCAAGTAAAAATTCTTTTGTGTACTTATATTTTGCCGTGCTTTACTCTCTGTACTTTTCTATTTTAACGAACGATTCGAAAAGTTTCTTTATTGATATTCACCCCCCTCCTCTTGCGACTCTAATTGATCCAACAGTTTGAGTAGTGGTGTGTTCATCACTAGAGCTCGTTGAGCTCACCCTGTAGAGTAGGAACCCTAAGGTTCCGAACCATGTATATTCTGTTAGTAATATATGAGAGATGTCCTAAGACAATCGCCTTATGTATGAACCATTTATATGATAAATGAAGATTCACTATTTGAGTATACATGTTTCATGTATTTGATTGGATCTTAAACTCATTTACTGAATGTCCACGATGCGATTCACAGCATGAGAGAATTTGTGATTGGATCACAACTAGTGAGTATCTCTACATGTGTAATTGTGATGTATCGAAATTATCCCTAGTCGATGAATTGATGGATTTGGACACTATCAATTCTGTCGAGACTAGCACGAGGTATACTCCTTGGTGTATCCAAGCAGCTGATTCTCACTGGCTGGAGACATTGTGATGTCCGGAGTTAATCGTGGATGCTAGTTATGGTAACTAGTTCATTGGAGTGACCAGCCGTAAGACTTCATATGGTTCTCTGCATATATAGATATGTCAATGAAGTTCTTACTGTGGCTTAAGTGCGATGTTCCTTTGACTTGTGGTATTCAAGTCATCTTGATCTTGGAGACTTATGCTTTGACATCTTAAGCAAACATCTCTAAGGAGATGTGGACATGGGATGATTGGGTATAAGTCGAAGTGATCGAAGGTGTTTGAATAGCCTATAAAGGATTCACCACTCCTTGCGAGGAGATGTATACCCATGGCCTCTCGTCGGATTGTTACTAAAGTCTTTGGCCAAAGCATTACATGTTTAGAGTAAGGTACTCTTTGATACATGTGGAGTAACTAGAATCCGTAGGATGAGGAAATGATACTTGGGCTAGGTGTGACGTAGTCAGCCTAGTGGGGACTGACACAATAGACCATGTCCTGAACCAAGTGGGTATAAGATGAGTGAAGGGAATGGGGCACGATTCATTCGAGCTGCTGAAGGGTTTCAGAAATAGTTCTGGATCAACCGTTGATTTTTTCGGTTAATTGGGGATCATGATGTACTACTAGGTGCCACTCATGATCGTTCTATAATTAATGGTTAATTATAGACGGCCAACATAAAATGAGAACCTATTTGGTCACACGCACAACGAGCGTAATCCAAAGGATTTAAAACGAGCTTGAGAATGAGATTCTCAGACCGAGAGAAACTAGGTTTGGTTGGACCAAACATAAAGCGAGCATGAAATCGCTTCAATGGAAGCGTGATGGGCCGTGGTCTTATGAAGATAATGGATGAACCAAAATGGTTTGGTTCTAATCCAATGGAGGAGAATAAACCAAAGGGTTTGGTTTATTTTAAACGAATGAACCAAAAGTTGGTTCGTTTTAACTTAAAATAAACCATCATGGTTTGGTTTATTTTAACTTATCTTAATGGAGCGGGTTAACGGGCCTAATGGTTATGATCCAATAACCATTAAGAGAATTAGTTCTCTATAAAAGAGGGCTTAAGGGATAATTAAGCCCTAATCCAAAAAACCCTAGAGTTGCCGCAACCCTAGTTCTCGGCGCCCTAACCTATTGCCGCCTCCTCTCCTCAGCCCTTGTGCGCAAGCTCCTTGCCGGCCAAGCTTCAGCCGGTGATCCTCCGCGACTCCGTGATCTTCCTAGGCCTCGTGAAAAGGTGAGCACTTGGCTTCCTTGTTTTGGCCGGCGCCTACTCTTCCACCAAAGCTGTCCAGTTTTCTGACAGCTTTTCTCCTCTCGCCTGAGCCGCTTGACGACGGTTAGAGCCCGACAGCGCTAACTTACGATTCGATCTCCGTAATCCTCTGAGGTGGAGGACGGCGATTCTGGCCAATTGGTTGACGAATACCTCTCCGGAGAAGCGAGTTTTGAGAACTCGTATTAGGATCCGAATTTGGATTCGGATCGTGATCATCTCTCGATCACGTCGTCTTCAACACAAGGCTAGTAACCCGTACGAAGACGAAGCTCGTGGCTTAGCGAATTCATCCCGAGGAACTCGGCGTGGATACGGATAGAGACGATTCTAGCAAGGATCGTTCCGGTTGATGCCGTTCCCGCTACACGTCATACGAAAGGTATAACGTAGTTAAATTTCCTTTTATTGCAAATTTAAATTTACGATTATGTCTATACTTGTTGTAATATGCATGCGTGTGTTGTGTGTGTTGTAATAAATGTAGATTTATTATTTTTATTGCTTCCGCTGTGTTCATGTTTACGAAACATGATCGAACACACACACACCGCGGTGCCAGAAACCTAAAAATGGTATCAGAGCCCAGGTTGTGTTTCGACATAATCATAAAAATGGTTTTGCGATAGTCATAATGTATTTCTGGAAATTTTCTAATTTTGGAAATTTAGAAGTATTTATGGAAATTTTTAAATTTTGGAAAGTCTAGAAGTATTTATGGAAATCTTCCACTTTTGGAAAGCTGGAAGTATTTATGGAAATTGATATTTTCCATAAATAAAATATTTGATTAGATTCTGGAAATTTGTTTCCTAATTTAATCATGATTTGATTTGGGAAATCAAATCTTAAAATATTTTATTTCCATAAGTAGTTTTAATGATTTAGGAAATTGGTTTCCTAAATAGATTTTCCTTAATCAAATAATTCCATGAATAAAATATGTGATTAGATTTGGAAATTTGTTTCCTAATTTAATTATGATTTGATTTGGAGAATCAAATCTTAAACATATTTTATTTCCATAAATAGTTATGACATATAAGGAAATATATACATGACATAATTGTATGCCATGTAATTGCATTAGATGCATAACATTATGTCATGCGTGTCGTGACATGTAGATGTATGCCATGTATGTCATGCCATGTAGATAATAGTTATTTGCATGCAAAGAGGATGAGACATAAAAACCCTTAAACAATATTAAAGCCTACACCTTCCATTAATATGGTTAGAACCAGAGTTCCGTTTCTTGTTTGGGTTGTTGGACTCTCTCCAAGCCCGGCTCAAACCCGAACATGTTCAAACCATGGAATATTTTAATACTAATATGGTAAGAGTCAGAGGTCAATCGTTAGCTTTGGTTGTTGGACTCTCTCCAAGCTGGGCTAATTGGTTGAATGCGCTCTAACCATATTAAAACTATTTCCCGATTAATGGGTTGACTTTAACCTGGAGCATTGGCATGTTGGACTCTCTCCAAGGTCGATGTAAAGGGAGGTGAAGTTGGGTGCTATGCATATGATGCATACTTGTTAATGTGTTAACAACCCGATGTATGTGTGAACATTCAATTAGTTGATAGCACATTGTGATAGGTGCATATACGTGATATGCAATCGGTATAGTTGATACCTACCGTCGTAGTTATGAATGGCTTGTTGGACTCTCTCCAAGGTTGTTCATAACTATGATGGATATCAGCCCATTCGGAGATGGACCTACGATCTCCCGAAGTGATTTTGGGGTTTTTGAAATTCAAAAAATGAATGGGATTTATAAATGTATATTGATGCATTTTTAAAATCATTTTCTCATATATGCTCATTTTGTATTTCTAGGTCAATAAATTGATCATGACGTCTTTGAATTTGAGCACTATTTTGGATTCGAACAAACTGACTGGGCCTAACTTCCTGGACTGGCTTAGAAACCTGAGAATTGTTCTCAAGGCGGAAAAGCTTGCATATGTCCTTGAAGAGCCTCTTCCTGACCGTCCTAAGGACGATGCAACTCCAGACCAAATGTTGGTCTATCAGAAGCATGTGGCAGATTCTGAGCTGGAGAGTTACATCATGCTAGCGGCAATGGTACCTGAGCTGCAAAAGCAGCATGAGCATATGGATGCTAATACTATGGTCTTCCATCTTCATGAGTTGTTCGATGAGCAAGCGAGATCCGAAAGGTTCGAGGTCTCTAGGCTCCTCTTCACCACGAAGATGCAAGAAGGTTCGTCTGTAGTGCAGTTTGTGCTAAAGATGAACGGGTACATCGAGCGGCTAGCTACCCTCGGTTTTGTGATGAATCATGAGTTAAGTATTGACTTAATTCTGCATTGTTTTCCCAAGAGTTTCTCGCAATTTGTGATGAACTATCGGATGAACAAATTGGAATCCACCATTCCCGAGCTCCTCAATATGCTGAAGACTGTGGAGCCTTCTGTGAAGTATGAGGAGAAGGCGGTTCTGTTAGTTGATTCCTCAAAGAAAGGTTCTAAGAGGAAGGCAAAAGAACAGAAGAAAGGAAAGAACAAAAAGGCAAAAAAGGCGGAACCAACACAAAAGGGCACTTGCCATCACTGTGGCAAGGAAGGCCACTGGCGAAGAAACTGCAAGATTTATCTTGAGTCCATGAAGAAGAAGAAGGCATCCGATGCCCCATCCTCTTCAGGTATCTTCGTTATTGATTGTCATTCTATTTCCTTAGACACTTGGGTATTGGATACTGGGTGTGGCTCACATATATGTAATGACATACAGGGGCTAAGGAATAGAAGAAGACTTGTCAGAGGGGAGTCAAATTTGCGAGTTGGCAATGGAGCAAAAGTTGTTGCGGTCGCCATCGGAACTTATTTGCTGAAGCTCCCTAGTGGACTAGTCTTAGAACTGGACAATTGCTATTATGTTCCTTCTCTAATAAAGAACATTGTTTCTATTTCCTGCTTAAATAGAAATGGTTTCCATTTGACGTTTAGTAACAATTGTTGTTATATAACTTTGAATGGCGTACTTTATGGAACTGGAACTTTGAGTAATGGCATTTATACGTTGGACGTATCCAGTGACATTTTCAATATCGAAGCGAGCAACACGGGTGCTTGAAAGGATAATCAAATAGACTCCTATATGTGGCATTGTCGTCTTGGCCATATAAGCAAGAAACGCATGCCCGAATTACACAGATGTGGAATTCTGGAATCGTTTGAATTGGATTCATACGATACATGCGAATCATGCTTAAAAGGCAAGATGACTAAGTTACCTTTTACTGGAAAAGGTGAACGAGTGGGAGAGTTACTAGGTCTAATACATACTGATGTATATGGACCTATGTCAACTCAAGCATTAGGAGGCTATAACTACTTCATTACCTTCACCGATGATCACTCACGGTTTGGGTATGTGTTCTTGATGAAACACAAGTCTGAAGCCTTTGAAAGGTTCAAAGAGTTCAGAAATGAAGTAGAGAAACAACATGACAAGTGTATTAAAATACTTCGATCAGATCGAGGTGGTGAATACTTAAGTCAGGAGTTTCTTGATTACCTAAGAGATAATGGTATATTGTCTCAATGGACTCCGCCCTATACACCACAGCATAATGGTGTATCTGAGAGGCGTAACCGGACCTTGTTGGACATGGTCAGGTCAATGATGAATCATGCAACTCTTCCCAAGTCCTTTTGGGGCTATGCACTTCAGACAGTTGTTTACTTGTTAAACAGAATGCCTACCAAGGTAGTCTCAACTACTCCATATGAGATATGGAATAGTAAGAAACCTCATGTATCTTACTTGAAGATATGGGGTTGTCCTACTTATGTGAAGCGGACTGTATTAGACAAATTGGATGCTAAGTCTGATAAATGTATATTTATTGGATACCCTAAGGAAACAAGGGGTTACCAATTCTATCATCCTGTGGAACAAAAGGTGTTTGTTTCAAGGCATGCTGTGTTTCTAGAGAAAGAGTTTCTCTTGCAAGAAAATAGTGGGAGTGTCGTCGAGCTTGAGGAGGCTCGAGAGACTCAAATAGACATTGATGAGATACCTGGTGAAGCACAACAGCCGACAACTCATAGTGATGAGAAATTGGCTGGACCTATTGTAACACCATATCTTCGTAGATCTGGTAGAACACGCAATATTCCTGAGAGATATGGATTTCTCGTAAGCGAATCAAACGACGTGTTACTCATTGATGATGAGGAGCCTACCAGTTATGAAGAAGTGCTGACAAGTTCAGAAAGGGATAAGTGGCTTGGTGCCATGATGTCGGAAATGGATTCCATGTATGAAAATCAAGTTTGGAACTTGGTTGACCCACCTGAAGGGATAAAGCCTATAGGGTGCAAGTGGGTTTTCAAGAAGAAAACCGACATGGATGGTAATGTGATTACCTATAAGGCTAGATTGGTGGCGAAAGGATATCGTCAAAAACAAGGTGTTGATTATGACGAAACCTATTCGCCTGTAGCTATGCTTAAATCCATTCGGATGCTCCTGGCCATATCGGCTCATTATGATTATGAGATATGGCAGATGGATGTGAAAACAGCTTTCCTTAATGGAAACCTGCTCGAGAACGTGTATATGATACAGCCTGAGGGTTTCACATCGGTTGATAAAACCAAGGTATGCAAATTGCGACGGTCCATTTATGAATTGAAGCAAGCATCCAGGAGCTGGAATATCCGTTTTGATGAGACCATCAAAAAGTTTGATTTCTCACAAAATCCAGACGAACCTTGTGTGTACAAGAAGGTTAGTGGGAGTGCAGTCGTGTTCCTAGTATTGTATGTTGATGACATACTACTTATAGGAAACGATGTTTCAATCTTACAGTCAGTGAAGGTTTGGTTATCCAAGACATTCTCCATGAAAGACCTAGGAGAAGCAACCTACATCCTCGGGATTAAGATCTATAGAGATAGATCGAAACGGTTGCTAAGTCTTTCGCAGTCTACATATATAGACCGAGTGCTAAAGAGGTTTAGCATGTCGGAATCCAAGAAAGGTTTCTTACCCATCAGGCATGGGGTACACCTTTCGAAGTCTATGTGTCCGCGCACAGAAGATGAGAGGATTTGCATGAGTAAGATTCCCTATGCATCCACAATAGGATCTATCATGTATGATATGTTATGTACAAGGCCCGATGTATCGTACGCTCTGAGTGTCACAAGCAGATATCAGTCCGATCCAGGAATGGATCATTGGGCGGCTGTTAAGACGATCCTTAACTACTTGAGAAGAACTAAGGATGTGTTCCTAATATATGGAGAAGGGGACATGGTGATACGCGGGATACGGATGCCAGCTTCCAGACAGACAAGGATGATTCCAGGTCTCAGTCTGGATACGTGTTCACCTTGAATGGGGGCGCAGTGAGTTGGAAAAGTTCCAAACAAGAGACTGTAGCGGATTCTACCACTGAGGCAGAATACATTGCAGCTTCGGAAGCAGCAAAGGAAGCGGTTTGGATCAAGAAGTTCGTTCATTAACTTGGTGTGATTTCGGCCATTGTTGAAGCAATACCGGTCTACTGCGACAACAATGGAGCAATTGCATAGGCGAAAGAGCCAAGGTCTCATCAACGATCCAAACATGTGCTTCGCCGCTATCATCTTATCAGAGAGATCATCAGTAGGAACGAAATACAAATCGAGAAAATTCCCACTGAAAGGAACTTAGCGGATCCCTTGACTAAGGCATTACCTCAAAATAAGTTTGAGGGTCATGTTCGAGCTTATGGTATTAGATACCGTATCGATTGGCATTAGGCCAAGTGGGAGTCTGTTAGTAATATATGAGAGATGTCCTAAGGCAATCGCCTTATGTATGAACCATTTATATGATAAATGAAGATTCACTATTTGAGTATACATGTTTTATGTATTTGATTGGATCATAAACTCATTTACTGAATGTCCACGATGCGATTCACAGCATGAGAGAATTTGTGATTGGATCACAACTAGTGAGTATCTCTACATGTGTAATTGTGATGTATCAAAATTATCCCTAGTCGATGAATTGATGGATTTGGACACCATCAAATCTGTCGAGACTAGCACGAGGTATACTCCTTGGTGTATCCAAGCAGCTGATTCTCACTGGATGAAGACATTGTGATGTTCGGAGTTAATCGTGGATGCTAGTTATGGTAACTAGTTCATTGGAGTGACCAGCCGTAAGACTTCATATGGTTCTCTGCATATATAGATATGTCAATGAAGTTCTTACTGTGGCTTAAGTGCGATGTTCCTTTGACTTGCGGTATTCAAGTCATCTTGATCATGGAGACTTATGCTTTGACATCTTAAGCAAACATCTCTAAGGAGATGTGGACCCGGGATGATTGGGTATAAGTCGAAGTGATCGAAGGTGTTTGAATAGCCTATAAAGGATTCACCACTCCTTGCGAGGAGATGTATACCCAGGGCCTCTCGTCGGATTGTTACTAAAGTCTTTGGCCAAAGCATTACATGTTTAGAGTAAGGTACTCTTTGATACATGTGGAGTAACTAGAATCCGTAGGACGAGGAAATGATACTTGGGCTAGGTGTGACGTAGTCAGCCTAGTGGGGACTGACACAATAGACCATGTCCTGAACCAAGTGGGTATAAGATGAGTGAAGGGAATGGGGTACGATTCATTCGAGCTACTGAAGGGTTTCAGAAATAGTTCTGGATCAACCGTTGATCTTTTCGGTTAATTGGGGATCATGATGTACTACTAGGTGCCACTCATGATCGTTCTATAATTAATGGTTAATTATAGACGGCCAACATAAACCGAGAACCTATTTGGTCACACGCACAACGAGCGTAATCCAAAGGATTTAAAACGAGCTTGAGAATGGGATTCTCAGACCGAGAGAAACTAGGTTTTGTTGGACCAAACATAAAGCGAGCATGAAATCGTTTCAGTCGCAATGGAAGCGTGGATGGGCCGTGTCTTATGAAGACATAATGGATGAACCAAAATGGTTTGGTTCTAATCCAATGGAGGAGAATAAACCGAAGGGTTTGGTTTATTTTAAATGAATGAACCAAAAGTTGGTTCGGTTCATTTTAACTTAAAATAAACCATCATGGTTTGGTTTATTTTAACTTATCTTAATGGAGCGGGTTAACAGGCTTTATGGATATGATCCATTAACCATTAAGAGAATTAGTTCTCTATAAAAGAGGGCTTAAGGGATTGTTAAGCCTTAACCAATCCAAACCCTAGTTGGAGTTGCCGCCCAACCTAGTTGTGCCGCCCAACCTAGGTGTGCCGCCCAAGCTCCTTGGCCGCCCAGCCCCTTCTGCCGGCGTCTAGCTCCTTGCCGGCGACCAAGCTTCAGCCGGTGATCCTCCGGCGACCCTCCGGTGATCTTCCTAGGCCTCGGTGAAAAGGTGAGCACTTGGCTTCCTTGTTTTGGCCGGCGCCTACTCCTCCACCAAGCTGTCCAGTTTTCTGGACAGTTTCTTCTCCTCTCGTCGGAGCGTCGTTTGGACGACGGTTAGAGCTCCGGCAGCGGATAACTTACCGGGGATTCGACCTCCGGTAATCCTCTGAGGTGGAGGACGAAGGATTCGTCAATTGGTTGACGAATACCTCTCCGGAGAAGCGAGTTTTGAGAACTCGTATTAGGATCCGAATTTGGATTCGGATCGTGATCATCTCTCGATCACGTCGTCTTCAACACGAGGCTAGTAACCCGTACGAAGACGAAGCTCGTGTCTTAGCGAAGTCATCCCGAGGAACTCGGCGTGGATACGGATAGAGACGATTCTAGCAAGGATCGTTCCGGTTGATGCCGTTCCCGCTACACGTCATACGAAAGGTATAACCTAGTTAAATTTCCTTTTATTGCAAATTTAAATTTACGGTTATGTCTACACTTGTTGTAATATGCATGCGTGTGTTGTGTGTGTTGTAATAAATGTAGATTTATTATTTTTATTGCTTCCGCTGTGTTCATGTTTACGAAACATGATCGAACACACACACGCCGCGGTGCCGGAAACCCAACATATTCGTGTGTTGTAATTATGCTTGTGTATTTGTTTTCATTACTATTATTTCCGCTGCGTATTAACGATTTCAATCAAGCATGTGAAAGGCTATTCAATCCCCCATCTAGTCGAGCCACGATCCTCCAACAAGTGATATCAGAGCGAGGAGCTTATCATCGGACTCGCCCCCGTGATAAGTAAATCAAATGCCCAGCATCAACATCTGTCCACCGAAATTCGAAGGAGACTTTTCTTGGTGGAAGAAAAGGATGGAGGTATATTTCGAAATCGATTTTGGTATGATGCTAACAATTTAAGATGGTTTCGAAGTACCTAGGGATAAAGACAAGAAGCTAATCAAAAAAATCAAAATGGACCGAGGAGCAATGACAACAATTCAAGACAATGGTTAAGGTAATGAAAATGTTAATTAAATTGATACCGAATAATATTTTGTGCAAGCTAGGTGAATACCGGGATGCAAAGGACCTATGGAATAAATTGGTAAAATTCCATGAAAATTCCAAACTGACACAATTAGAGAAGGAAGCCATGGAGGAATGTCCATCAACATCTGAGGATGTGGGAGAATTGGAGGAAACCTCCACCTCTAGCATTGAGGGGGAGGAGAGATCTTCCATCTCGGAGCAAGAACAAGAAGAAGCATCTACAACTGGGAGAAGTGAAGAACAAGAAGAAAATTATCTAGGTAATTCATGCATTTTAGTCAAAAATAAAGATCATATTATATGCTTTTAGTGTAGGGAACAAGGACACTACAAGAGTAAGTGTCCAAAAAGAGTCAAGAAGACTCCACCATTGCCTAAAAGTCAAGAAAAAGCTAAGGATGTCGGAGCCCCAATTAGAAAGAGCAAGGAGCATGTGGTGTGCTTCAAATTCAACCAAAAAGGGCACTATAAAAGTAAATGCTTTAGGGGGAAAATGAAAAACAAAGGGCAAGAAGGAGCTACACAAATAGTGGGAGCTTCAAAAGCAAACCCTAAGATATATTTTAATGCACCTTCTAGTTCTAGGGTTAAAAGCATGTTTTTAGTACTCTTGCTATTGCTCATGAAAAGTATGCTAGCAAAAACAAATACTATTGTTTAGGTGCCAAGCAAGTAGATTTATCTAAGAACAAACCTATGACCAATAACACTAGACCTATTTTACCTAGGGAGAGTGTTAGGAGGATAGAAGAAAATTTAGGCATTAACCCTAAGAAGGGTAGGCACATGCCAAAGAAGAAGAGTCTTTCCCAAAAGATCAATGAAAAATCAAAATTTGGAAAATTAGAATTAGAAAATCAAGCCTTAAGATCAAGGCTTGAAAAATTGAAAAAGACCCTAGCAAAAATGACAAACTCATTTAAGGGGTCTAATGGACAAAATCTAGGTTCTAGGGGGCAAGAACCATTAAGGGGAAAGAAAGGTTTGGGTCACAAACCTAACCCCAAGAAGACCTACCACGATGTTCCATTCAATTATGGAACAATATCTAGGTCTACAAAAACAAAGGTTAATAGGGAAGTCATCCCTAAGGTTAACCATGGTGTGTGTCTAGTAGCCAAGGGTTCTATAAAACCTAGGAAGACCACTAAGAAGGTTACTAGGGAGGCAATCTCTAAGGTTAACCTTGACAAGACCCAAATGACTAAGGCTTCAAAGCCAAAAAGGGTCATTAGGAAGGTATCTAGGGAAGTTATCCCTAGTGAATACTTTGTTAACCCAAGGAGCTCCAATATGTATTGGGTTTCTAGGAGCGTGATCGATTTACGCTAGATGGGTTAGGGTGTGTCAACCCTAAGTGAATAGGTAGTTAATCTAACCGTGGTAGAGTTGACACTTTAGGATGTTCCAATGTGTTTTGAGAAGTTTGAATATTAATCAAATTGACACAATTAGGGTTAGAGGTCTTAGTGTGTCATTTTGGGTTTTGGCACACTTGGTAGAGTTGGTTAATATGGCAAAATAAACTTAATTCTATCAAATGACAACTAATATTAAAATCTAGGTATTCCTATACCTTTAACTTTTATTTGCCATGCTTTGATTGCCATTACCATACCATGACATCATATTTATTTTTATCATATAAAATGTCATGATCATGTTTAAGTTTATTTTTAGTGTCATGTTATGCTTAAGTTCGAATCACATGCCATGACATCATGATTATTGGCACATGCTTATTTATGTATCATTTATTTCATGATCATCATTCAAGCATTAATTAAATTGAGTTAAGGAAAATGACATGATTTGAAGTCCCATGCATAAGGGAATCAAATAGTATTGCCTAGAAAAATGCATGAAAATCTAAATAACCAAAACCCATATCTCAAAAGAACACTTGACTTGTATGTGTTTCATACACTTAGATACAAGTGAGATGTTAGGAGAATGAATTTAATGTCTTAAAATCATTTCAAAACCATGTTGGAAAACCTTGGCGAAGTCTATATTTTGATAGCAATCACCATTGAAGGAGGTGATACAAAGTAGGGTCAAACATTGAAAATTTCAATGGTTTTGAACTTTGTGTCAATCTCACTAGATTATGGGTATTTTATTTTCTAAATATTTTTCACCCATAATGTTTGTTATAAGTAATGTACATATGAATTTTCAAGATTTTTCAAAATACATATTTTTGCTTATGAATTTTCAAAATTCGATTATGAAGTCTGATTTCTACACAGTGCAGAAATCAATCGACTGCCATGGATAGCAGTCGACTGGAGTCAAGGGCAGTCAACTGATAACTGAGAGAGTCAACTACCAATGTTGATTTCAGGTAAACAAGGTTTGTTAGGCCCATGTTCAGCTATGTCTAGGTTCCCTAACTACTCTTAACCCTAAGATATGCTTTGGAGAGCATTGGAAGGGTGAAAATCCATTGGATATGGATTAGGAGAATTGTTTAGGGTTTGTATCGAATTTTAAGGGAGGTAAACATTAAATGTTGAACCTTTTCCCTTAATTTCAATTGTTTAGTGTTCCTATTGGCTTAGGGACTCTCTAAGGACATTGTTGGTGCAATGGCCAAGGGGAAGCAAGCCTTTAGGGGGAGGTTATCCATCTTGGGATGATGGATGTATTTCTCCTCATGGGAGGAGAATTGGGGGATTACCTCTCTTAAGTGATATGAGACTTATCACTAGGAAGAGTGAAGGCATCCTAGATGTGTTTTTGGACCAAGGGGGAGATTGTAAGATCTCATTGGGATATGAGACATTGACACTCTTTGGGGAGGACCTTTTTGATGTTTGCCAAAAAGGGGGAGAATGTACCAATTGGGGTTAGTTGGAATTCTCACAAGATGTGAGAATTTCCAATTGGAGATAATTGGTAGACTTGAGTTAGGTCACCTAACTCAAAGGTGTTTGTGGTTTTGTCAAACATCAAAAAGTGGGAGATTATTGGTTCAATCGACCCATGTCACGATTGACCGGACTCGAGTTTGACTTGAGCAGTATTTTGATGTTAGACAAAACATATGACATGTGATTGTCATGGGAAGTCCAAGTGACTAGCCTTAGTCACGTAAGTCTAAGTGTGTAGCCTTGGCGGTGAAAGTCCAAGCATGGGACTTGGCATTGAAAGTCCAACATGGAGTTGGGAAGGAAAGTCCAAGTATGTAGTCTTGGCGGTGAAAGTCCAAGCATGAGGTTTGGCATTCGAAGTCCAACATGGAGTTGGCAAGGGAAGTCCAAGTGTGTAGCCTTGGCCACGTAAGTCCAATTGTGTAGCCTTGGTGGTGAAAGTCCAAGTCATGGGTACTTGGCATTTGGGAAGTCCAAGGGGTGGTTTGGCGCCGTAAGGCCAAATAGTAGTCTTGGGAGTGTAAGTCCATATGTACCTTGGCGGTGTAGACACCGATAGCATGAGAATAGCCAAAGGAAGCACCTGGAGGCTAGCGTATGGATGAACAAGTCATGGATGACGGATAACTGTCATTTTATCATATTATTTTGGTCATTAATCTCACTATTTTTATCCACTCGAGTGATTTATTGTTGATTATTAACATGTTTTATGAGTTGGATTCATTTTGGACCTTATTATAAATTCTCCTAAATTTGTGGACTTATAAGCAAATTTTATACCTTATTTATAGGAGATCAAGATGAGCCAATGGACTAGACTTGAGTTAGATCAAATGTGGTCTAATCCAATGTCATAATGGCCATTTCAAACTGGATTAATCTGGACATTTCATCAAGATCAGAGGCAATTCAATCATGGGACCAGATCTGAGCAATATGGATCATCCGATGAAAGTAGTAGATTCTGAGTCATCTATCCAGATCTGGAGAGATCCAGTCTGTACATTTAGATCTAAACATCTGAGCCCTTCATCCAGATTCGACCGATCATGATTATTCCTTCAGATTGATCAGATCCGTTCATTCAAAATCAGAGGAATCTAAGCCATTGGATGCACAACCAACTTAATCAAACACTAGGTCTAATGGATGGCCGAGATTGGAGGTCCATTGGATCGGACGATCATGGAAATTTCCCTTTTAAAACCAACAATTTCCCCTCTCATGGTGGATCACAACATAGTTTTCTTCTTTCCTTCCATAGCACAATGTCGGCGCAACGCTCTCCTCTCCACACACGAGCGGCGACTCTTCTTCCCCGGCAACGGTGCCAAAATTGATAATGATGTTTTGTGTTGTGGTACCATTACAAATTAATTATCAAACCCTCTCTACGCTACTATATCACAGTGAATGGCCCGGATAGTTTCCCAACGAGTGTAACTGAGAGAATAATAGTCTTAGGATCACTAATTATTTCTTTGGGTTTTCTATTGAAGATGGGGGTTTGGATTTTAAAAGACTAATCCTACTGAACTAAAAAACAATGCACGTAATCAAACTCTAATGTAACTAAGCTATGATTGCGATGAAATTAAAAGAAACTTAAACTAAGTATGCAAACAAGAAAGTGGAGGAATTTAAATATGCAGAATAACATGAGAGTAAAACATAACATGAAATTAAATCTAAACTAACCAACTACAACCTAATTACTCAAGGAAACATTTAATCAAATATCATGCAAGCATAAAACAAATTAAATCAGGTACGTGTAATTCTAAATGTGGAATTCCAAAAATAAAATCAAGTGACGCTCCTCTCCATCCGGAGCAGAGACCTTCCCTCTCTGGCAATGACTACGACTCGAACAACTTCCTCCGGCGGTGAATGCGGATGGCGCAAACTCCCAAATCTGAAAATCTTGTGGTGTCTCCTTGCTCTCTCGAATTCGGTGAAGCTAGGAGACTGTCGTCGAGGAGAAACTCCTCCATGAATCCACAAAAGGAGGGGAATATGGATGGATGCAAACCACTGCTTCGACTGATGGTTGGTGCGACTGCCCAATCGGCACAGCTCAGGGATGAATTGTGATGGCGGAGCTGCCTGAAGGGTGTGGATCCGAAGCTTCACTTCCCACCTCGGTCGCTAATGCATAGCGATCCCATCTATGTCCCCAGATTAAAAAAAAAATAATCCTTGACGAAGATGGATTACCCAAGCAACCGATCTATCATCGTGCTATTCGAATAGAGTGGTCACTTGAACAAACTTGTTGTTCAAGCAACCTACCTCTTATCTTCTATTAGCCACGGAATAATCGATGTACGGATCGCCGGTTTTTGTGTTTGTCTTCGGGGTACAAGTAAATTAGCCACATACAATACATACAACTAGCATAGAATAAGAAAACATACATAAACAAGAATTATACCTCTTGTTTACCTCAAGGTCTTCTATTGTATGTCCTTCCTCCTTTTGGGCGTCGTGTGGGCGATGATCTTCCAAAAGTCGAAGCCTCCTAGATCACTTTATTCCCTTCCTTGCTCACTCCGAAGAAAGGGAAGAATAAAACAAAACTTCTTCTCCTATCTAGGACCGACCACCAAGCCAAGGAGCTTGATGTTGTTGTCGGCCAAGGAGTGGATGAAGGAGCGGCAGCCAACCTTGAAGAAAGGTTGCCGCCGACCACTTGGGGAAGAAAGAAGAACCACCAGTCTTTCCTTCAAGGAAGGAGTGCCGACCACCAAGGGAAGGAGAAGTTGCGCTGGCCAAACCTTAGGAAGAGAGGTAGAAGAATTCTAAGACCTCCTCCACTTCTTGTCGTCGCCCAAACCTAGCTCCAAACCCAAATTCTCCTAGGGTTTCTTGCCACCCAAGCTAAGGAAAGCAAACCCTAGAATCCCTTGTTCTCTCTTGCCGCCCAAGACCTAAGCCTTATTTATAGAGTTAGGCTTAAGCCTCCTTTTAATCTCCACCGTCAGATCTAGAGATTTAATCTCAGCCGTCAGATCTAGAGATTTAATATCCACCGTCGGATCTAGAGATTTAACCTCCACCATCGGATCTAGAGTTCCATTTTCCATCATCGGATCTAGGCTTCATAAGGGTTTTAATAGGCTACAATAGGAACCATGAGGAGGAGTTGGATCTTGGCCACCCAATGGATCTAGCCCACATAAAGTCCGATCTATTAATGATAATCCATTCCACTAGAGGATTATCATTGATCTACCTCACCAACCCTATAAATAAATAAGTGCTCCATATATTAATTGTACAAATATCTCCCCGTGTTTAAGATCTCGAATGTCCGTCAATTAATTAATTTACTGACAATTAATTAATCAACATCTAACTCCATGAGTAGTACCACTCAATCTTATCATCATGCCGGACCAAGTCCACCTGCAGGGTTTATATGATTAACCTTATGAGCTTCCCAAGGGGACATCATCATCCTAATATATAGGACACGGTTTCCTCCTATAATCAACGACACGCCATGTAAATAATATCATTTCCCAACTTACCGAGCCTATTGATTTAATCTATAAATCTCGCCCATTGGTAAATCAAAGAAATAAATACTAAGTACATGTGCCCGTTATTATATCGGGATTAAGAGCATGTTGAAGGGTTTTGCTTATCGAGTCTGTGAGGGGAAACTTCGCTTCCCACTTCACCTCGGTCGTTTGTTCATGGCGATCCCATCGATGTCTTCGGATTAAAAAAATTTAATCCTAGACACAAGGGATTGCCCAAACAACCAAGTCATCATTGTGCTATTTGTTTAGAGAGGTCACTTGAACAAACTCGTTGTTCAAGCGACCATCCTCTATTCTATGAGTAGCCGCGGAATAGACGATGTACGGATCGCCGACTTTTGTATTTATGATCGGGATCCAAGTATTATTTAGCCACAAACAGAATATTACATGCTCATAATTGAAAAACAAAAACAAACATGTTACAAAAGAGAATGAAGAATAGGTATACCTCTCGATCTTCTAATGTATGACCTTCCTCCTTTCGGACGTCGTGTGGGTGATGATCTACCAAAAGTTGAAGCTCCTAGATCGCAAATCTTCCTTCCTTGCTCTTCCAAAGCAAGAGGAAGAATAGAAACAAGGTTCGTCTCCTTCCTATAGCCAACCAACAAGCAACAAAAGGAAACCTTGCCGCCGGCCAAGAAAGAGGAGGAGATGATGATGGAAACCTACCAAGACACTAAGGGAAAGCCCTAAGTCTTGTTTCCACCACTCAAGGAGAAGGAGAAGAGAGGTTTGGACGCCGGACAATGGCTGGAAAAGGGCTGGAAAAGCTGCTGGACACCGGCCACCTTGAAGGAAGAAGAAGAAAGGAATTACCTTCCTTATTTGGTGTCACCACCCTTAAACCCTAGCTTCCAAGCCTTGCCGCCCAAAACCCTAGCTCCTCTTGGATTAATATCCACGACAACCCCTTGCCCTCCTTTTATAGAGTTAGGGATAAGCCTCCTTTTAATCTCCACCATTGGTTCTAGGGATTTAATCTCACCTGTCGGATCTAGAGATTTAATCTCAACCGTCGGATCTTAGAGATTTAATCTCTACCTTTGGATCTAGAGTTTTGTTTCTATCCATTGGATCTAAGCTTCATGAGGTGTTAATAGACTACATTAGGGACCATGAGGAGGAATTGGATCTTGGCCACCCATGGATCAAGCCCACATAAAGTCCGATCCACTAATGATAATCCAATCCACTAAAGGATTATCATTGATCTACCTCACCAACCCCCATAAGATAATATGGGATCCATATATTATTTGTACATTTTTGTCATGCCCGCCCTTTTTCCAAGGGTCCGGAGGGGCGGCGCGTGACGCGATCCTACATACATACATTACATTACAGCGGAAGACTACACATATCGTACTTCTTACAGTGGAAGACTTTAGACATATTTTTTTTCTTTTAAACATAAACATGCATCGTCATTTCATAGATACTTCTTCTTAACATAGAACATGCATCATTATTTCATAGACACTTCTTCTTAAACATAGGGCATGCATCATCAGTTCATAAGTACTTAATTCAATTCATAAGCTAAATTATCTTAGGGAAAACATGCATAAAGAACATAACAGATCTCCTCCACCATACCACTACCACACACACTTTGCCCCTCCTGCTGCTCCCTTTAGATTATCCACCCTTTACCCTTATCTGCAGTACAAGGGAACATAAACTATAAGCACATAGGCTTAGTAAGATCCTGTCCTATTCACAAAACCTTACGTAAGCATAACATGACATAACATCATAACATAAGCTAATATAACATAAATGTATCAGCCTAGACATAATCAGGCAATAACATGTAGACATACAACATCATAAGCAGGCATATAACATGTAAACACATATATAACATAGTAATCATAACATGTAAACATATATAACATAACCATCATAACATGTAAACATATATAACATAACAAACATAGCATGTAAACATATATATCATAACCATCATAACATACAAACATATATAACATAACAAACATAGCATGTAAACATATATAACATAACAAACATAGCATGTAAACATATAAACATAACAAACATAGCATGTAAGCATATATAACATAACAAACATAGCATGTAAACATATATAACATAACAAACATAGCATGTAAACATATAAACATAGCATGTAAGCATATATAACATAACAAACATAGCAAGTAAACATATATAACATAACAAACATAGCATGTAAACATATAAAACATAACAAACATAGCATGTAAGCATATATGCAGGATGCTCTTTGAAAACATATATCATAGGTATTTGAACAAGTATACATGGAATGACCTAAACTTCATGGAGTTCTATCAAAGTTTTAAACACCAAACCACTTTTATATGGTCTAACTAACCACAGGTTAGTTCTTTAACACATAAAGCATGGCAAGGGAGGGCACTTAGGGTTTTAATTGAACCTTGGCCGAATGGGTTTAAAGGACATGAGGCTCAACCCCTCAACTCTAGGTTAACCAAACAACATGTTATCTTCATTTGCCCTCAAAACATAGCATGAACTTATCTATAGCATGGCATAGAACATGTTATCTTCTCTTAACATCAAACATGGCATAAACTCATTTAAAACCTAGCATAGAGCATGTTATCTTCATCTAACACCAAAAGTCATTATGAACTCATCCAAAACATAGCATAGAAGGACACCTTAGGGGTCTAGATTGACTTGGCCAAATGGTTCAAGGGGCCTAAAGGTTCATCCACTTAAATCTAGGTTAAAACAACCATCATGTTATCTTCATTTACCAACAAAACATAGGATGAACCTATCTCTAACATAGCATAGAACATGTTACCTTCTTCTAACATCAACATGGCATGAACTCATTTAAAACCTAGCATAGAACATGTCATCTTCATCTAGCATCAAAACTTAGCCTAAGCTCATCTAAACATGGAATAAAAAGTTCATCCACTTAATATCTAGGTTAACCAAACATCATGTTATCTTCTTTTACCATCAAACATAGCATGAACTTATCTATAAAGAGAACACATAGGGGTCTAAAGGGCTTGGCCGAATGGTTTTAAAGGTCATAAAGGTTCAACCACTTAACCTAATTCATCTAGCATCCTATCTTCATCATGTTCATACAAGATATGGCATGGATCTTCATGGAAAACTCAAACAAGGTCTTGGTCGAATGGTTTCAAGAGGATTAACACAAACACATCAAACAAAAACTACTTGTATGCAGGTGAGGGGGATACTTACATCCTTCGCTTTGCTTTTTGGTTGGAAGATAACCTAAGGGATGCCAACTTAGCCTTTCTCTTGCTTGGATAGGTTTCGGACAAAGGATGAAAAGGGAGGGGAATGGATTTCGGTGAGGAAGAAGATGAGAAGGAGAGAAAAGCAATTTGGTTACTCATGTCTCCTCATTCCCCCTATTTATTCACTTGAAGAGTCCCTTAGTCTCCCTTACCCCTAACTATAATTTCCCATATTCCTCTAATAATACAACCCTGCTGGGCTTCTGGTTATTGGATGCATCTTTAAAGCTTAGCTATCTCTAGAGGTTCGGGGTTCAATTCCTAGGCCTTGCATCCTTTTTGGCTCCTTTTCTTTTATTTTTAAAAGAGCCCACATAAAGCCCATTATAATCATGCCAAAAATTCTTGTAAAATTGCTAGAAATTTTATGGGCATTACAATTTTCTACCCATTTTTAAGATCTCGAATGTCCGTCGATTAATTAATTTATTGACCATTAATTAATCAACATCTAACTCCATGAGTAGTACCAACCAACCTTTTCATTATGCCGGACCAAGTCCACGTGCAGGGTTTACATGATGAACCTTATGAGCTCCTCAAGGGGACATCATCATCCTAATATATAGGACACGGTTTCCTCCTATAATCAACGAAACACCATATAAATAATATCATTTCCCAACTTACCGAGCCTATCGATTTAATCTATAAATCTTGCCCATTGGTAAATCAAAGAGATGAATACTAAGTATATGTGCCTGTTATTATATCGGGACATTCGAGATCTTAAACATGGGGAGAAAATGTAGATATAATATATGGAGCCCATATTAACTTATGGGGGTTGGTGAGGTAGATCAATGATAATCCTTTAGTGGATTGGATTATCATTAATGGATCGGACTTTATGTGGGCTTGATCCATTGGGTGACCAACATCCAACTCCTCCTCATGGTCCCTATTGTAGCCTATTAATACCTCTTGAAACCTAGATCTAATGGATGGAAACAAAACTCTAGATCTAAAGGTAGAGATTAATCTCTAGATCCGACGGTTGAGACTAAATCTCTAGATCTGACGGTTGAGATTAAATCCCTAGAACCAATGGTGGAGATTAAAACAAGGTTTATCCCTAAACTCTATAAAAGGAGGCTTTAGGGATGGCGTGGAGAGGAAGAGGCAAAGGGAGAGGCTAGGGTTGTTGGCGGCAAGGAGAATAGGGGTTGGCGACACCAAATAAGGAAACTATTTCCTTATCTTCTTCTTCCTCAAGATTGTCGGCGCCCATACAACCCCTTCCTCACTTTGGCCGGCGTCCAAACTCCCTCAATCTCTTCTCCTTGGCCATTGGAACCAAGGCTTAGGGTCCTCCCTTGAAGCTTTGGCTGACATTCATCTTTTCTCCCTTCTCCTTGTTGGTCGGCGGCAAGCAACCTGCTTGTTGCTTGTTGGTTGGCTAAAGGAAGGAGAAGAGTCTTGTTTCTATTCTTCCTCTTGCTTGGAACGAGCAAGGAAGGAAGATTGGTGATCTAGGAGCTTCAAGTTTTGGTAGATCGTCGCTCACACGACGTCCGAAAGGAGGAAGGTGATACAATAGAAGATCGAGAGGTATATCGATTCTCTAGTTTTCATGTGTTACATGTTTATATTTTCTTTTCAATTATATGCATGATATATATATTCTATTTTGTGGCTAAATATACTTGGACCCCGAACTTAAACAAAAAATCTGGCGATCCATACATCGTCTATTTCGTGGCTATTCGTTGAATAGAGGTTGGTCACTTAAACAACAAGTTTGTTCAAGTGACCACTCTAATCGAATTGCACGACGATGACAAGGTTGCTTGGGCAATCCCTCTTGTCAAGGATAAATTTTTTTTATCTGGGGACATAGAAGGAATCGCCATGAACAAGCGACCGAATTGAAGTGGGAAGCAAAGTTTCCCCTCCCAACAGATACTTACTGTGTCGCTTTCGCTTCCGGCCTTCCACTCGATTCCTTCGGCTCCCTCCGAAGTCACTCGAGTGTCGCCCGACCACCGTGGCTTCCTCTGGGTGTCGCTAGCCTTCAGCTCCAGCGTTGGCACTTTTCTGTACACTCGATTTAGCTCATGAGATAACAATATAAGCTTAACTTTGTATCGTTGGCTATAATCAAAACTCAGGTTCGACTTAGGTGCCTACTACACCAACAATCTCCCCCTTTTTGATTTATGGCAAACCCACATACAAAGTTAAGAAATAGTATGCATGAAGAATAATAATGTGTATGAGAAACAAAAATGAAGATTAAGTTGGAGTAGTAAGGATTTTCTTCAAGTACTCCCCCTTGAGGAAACCTCCCCCTTGACCGAGGGTGAGTCTTGAAGAAAGACCTTAGTCCTCCCCCTTGAGGGTTGCTATTTAGAAAGAGTTTAAGTAATTAACATTACTTAAAGTTGGCCTTAGTAAAGCATTAAAGTTAATTTTCAAAACATAAAGTTAAGTAAACATTTACTTAACTTGTGGCCATGTGAATAAATATGAAGTGAGTTAAGGGAAAATTTTGATCTCTTAACTTTGGCCTCTTTTCTCCCCCTTTTGCCATATATCGAAAAGAGTGGGGGTGTGTGAAACACAAATATAGGTATTAAATTTAAAGTCCAAGCATGTTCCATATTATTTTGAAAATAATATACTGAAAATAAGCTCATCTATAAAATGTTTGACTCATATTGACTTGATTGATATGAAAGATCAACCAGTCCTGGTCAGAGTCGGTTAGTATATATTATTATACTCCGTGGTTCATGGCGATGCACTAGCTCTACATATGGAACCAGGAGTAAGGTCCTAATATCTCACGCCCATCTACGTGGCTAAGTACACAAACACATTAGTCCTATGTGTTGTGAGATGTATTGGCTCCTTAAATCTATAGGTGCATGATATCTAAGGTATGTCCTATGCTAGTTCCATGAAAATGAAAAATAAGAAATAGTAGTAAGAAAATATAATTTGTAAGTTCCTATTCTACTACGCACATGCCCAATTTTCGTCTTGATAGAATAAATTCGACTTCGGGTAGGGGTTTAGTAAATAGGTCTGCCAAGTTGGACTTCGATTCGATGTATTCGAGTTGTATAGCTCCGTTGGCCACATGTTCTCGAATGAAATGGTGTTTGACCTCTATATGTTTGGTCCTAGAGTGACATATCAGATTCTTAGTAAAGTTAATTGAACTAATGTTATCTACGTGAAGTTTAGTATTTGTAAAGTCTAACTTAAAGTCGCGGAGAGTGTGCTTCATCCAAAGAAGCTGAGTGACACAATCACCCATCGCGATGTATTCGGCTTCGGTGGTAGATAAGGCAACACAGTGTTGCTTCCTACTGCACCAACTTACTAGAATCGAGCCGAGAAGTTGACAACAACCACTCGTACTCTTTCTATCGAGCTTACTACCGGCATAGTCATAATCGGAGTAGCCGGTTAGTTCGAACTCGGTTGATCTAGGGTACCAAATATCGACATTAAGTGTACCCTTTAGATATCTAAGGATATGTTTGACTAGAGTTAGGTGAGACTCCTTGGCACAGGTTTGGAATCTTGCACACATACTTACTGCAAATAAGATATCAGGTCAGCTTGCAGTTAAGTAAAGGAGACTCCCTATTACGCTCCTATAGTATTTTAAATCAATTGAATTTCCAATTACATCTTCTTCTATATTTACATTTGTTGTCATTGGGGTATTAATAATTTTAGCGTCTTGCATTCCAAAGCGTTTAATTAATTCCTTAGTATATTTACGTTGATGTAGGTATATTCCATCTTTAGTTTGTTTAATTTGTAGACCTAAGAAGAAGCTAAACTCTTTTACTAAATTCATTTCAAATTCACTTTCCATACGTGAAATGAATTCATTTAGTAGAATCGAGTTGGTGGTTCTGAAAATAATATCATCTACGTAGATTTGGGCTATGAATATGTCTTTACCTAAGGTTTTTACGAAAAGGGTTGGGTCAACTACACCTTGGTTAAATCCTTTGGACTTAAGATACACCGAAAGTCTCTCGTACCAAGCTCAAGGAGCTTGTTTAAGTCCATAGAGGGCTTTCTTTAACCTAAGGACATGGTCGGGTTTATCTAAATTTTCGAAACCGGGGTTTACTGAACATAAACCTCTTCTTTAATGTATCCATTCAAGAACGCATATTTCACATCCATTTGAAACAACTTAAATCCTCGATGTGCAGCATACGCTAATAGCATTCGAATGGACTCTAATCTTGCTACTGGGGCATAGGTCTCATCGTAATCTAAACCTTCGACTTGACTAAACCCTTTAGCGACTAGTCTAGCTTTATTTCTAACTACTTCACCTTTATCATCAAGTTTATTTCTAAACACCCACCTTGTTCCAACGATTGTTTTATCTTTAGGTGGTGGTACTAATTCTCATACTTCGTTCCTAGTGAATTGAGCCAGCTCTTCTTGCATTGCAATAATCCAATCGGGATCAAGAAGAGCTTGGTCAATAGTTTTGGGTTCAATTTTAGAAATCAAGGAGATTTGACTAAGGTTTCTATATGAGGTTCTAGTTCGAACTCCTAGACTTGGATCAGCTATCACTTGGTCGATAGGATGATTCGTTTGAGTCCTAGTTGGATTTGGGTTTGAGTCTACAACTTGATCAATAGGATGACTTGTTTGAGTTCTAGTTTGGTTAGAGTCATCTATCACTTGGTCGATAGAGTGACTTGGTTGACTTAGGTTAGTATTAATACTAGACCTGATCTCCGGATCAGAGTTAGGTCTAGTATGAATCGGCTCGCTAATTGGGGTTGCCGGGGGTTTTGTAGGTTCGTGTCCTTCATCAAATACTACATTGATAGTCTCCTCGATTCTAAGGGTGTCATGATTATATACTCTATAAGCTCTACTTGTAGTCGAGTATCCTAGAAAGATTTCGGTCGAGGTTTTGGATGTAAATTTTCCTAGGTAATCCTTAGTGTTTAGGATATGTACCTTACACCCAAATACCCTAAAGTACTTGATGTTAGGTATTTTATCATGATAAATCTCGTATGAGGTCTTAAGGTGCCTCTTTACCATAAGGATCCTATTTTGGACATAGCATGTCGTACTCACAGCTTCCGTCCAAAACCTATCGGGTAGGTTATACTCATTTAACATTGTCCTAGCGGCTTCTTGTAGGGTTCTATTCTTACGTTCTACTAGGCCATTCTGTTGTGGGGTTCTAGGGCAAGAGAACTCATGGTGGTATCCATTTAGGTTACAGAATTTTGTAAACTTGTGGTTCTCGAATTCACCACCATGATCAGTCCTAAGTCTTTTGATTTTAACACTTTGTTGATTTTCTATTAATTTAAATAGGTTGATTAATTAATCTAGGGTATCACTTTTGTGTTTGATGAACCTAACCCAAGTAAACCTAGAATAGTCATCAATTATGACTAAGTAGAATTTACTCCCATTAAGTGACTTAGCTCCGTGTGAATCAAATAGATCCGTGTGCAGGAGCTCAAGAACACTTTTAGTTCGTTCTTGATTAGTTAGTTGATGTTGTGTCCTAGATTGTTTACCTTGTTGACAAGCATTACATATTTTATTGTTCAAGTTATTGAGGTTAGGCAAGCCTTTGACTAAGTCACTCTGACTCATCTTGTGGATGAGTCTTGGGTGTGAGTGACTGAGTCGTCGGTGCCACAACCATGATTCCTCTTGCCGTGTCATAAGCCACTTAGTTGAGGAGTTAGTTAAGTTAATGGTGTAAATATTGTTATTTTTGGTTCCCTTAAAAATTGTTAGGTTTCATTTGTATTAATTATGCATTCATTTTCTAGAAATATGACCTTATAGTTATTATCACACAATTGGCTTACACTAAGTAAATTATACTAAAAATTTTCTACCAATAAGACATTTTGAATAATAAAGTTAAAGTTGAGCTCAATATCACCTGATCCGATGATTTTGAGCTTGCCATTGTTTCCGAAGGCTACCGATCCTTGTCATTTGAATCGATGCTTCGAAAACTTGAGTTGATCCTCGGTCATGTGTCGGGAGCAACCACTGTCCAACATCCATTGATCCTACATGCAAAGTAGTTGGATCGTATATTGGATTTATTAAAGATTGGTTGAAAATTATTAACCTGAATCATCTCACCCATGTCTACATGATCAAACATGTTAACCCTATATGTTATTGTGAGATGACTTCCAATTTTACTTGAATTAAATTTAACGACTTTAACACTTGTCAACCTTGTGTTAGATTTGGATTTGACCTTAGGCTCATCAAGTCACCTTTTCAAGATCATGGCTTCCAGGTCGTGGTGAGGCACAGAGGCCTTCTTTGATTGGAACAACGACCACTTCCTTAGACAAAGCCATTTTCAAGAAAATAGTGACTTGACTCACCTAAGACCACTTCCTGGTCTAACTGGTCTAGGATACGGCGAGGTAGCTTCAGCTAGTTCCACTCGGTCAAGTGCACCGAACTAGATACGCCTTATCTAGCCCGAATACACGAGACTCCGCTTTCCTAGCGTACTATCATCTCGCCGTATCCTAGTACTATGTTATCAAGTATTGACGAGTTATAGTCCTATCTAGCCATTCTAAAAAGAAAATTCAAACTAAATAAAGAACCTAAGCATGCAATTTTCTAAGTTAAAATACAAACAAGTTTCATACTAGCTCCCCCTGGACCATTGAATCAGTTCGGTCTCTCCACATAGTGGATTTGGTCCTTGGGAACCCAATACTGGTTCGATCCTAAGTTTGAAATCAAGGTGGTCGTAGGAACCCATGCTTGGACACATTTTTTATGTCGACTTACAATCGACATATATGACTTATTGGTCGTATTTGAGCTAAACCCTAGTCCGGCCTTGTTGTACACGGCCCTTTGCGATCCAAGTAGGAGGTCAAGTCCTATGGATCCTAAAGTAAACCTTTCCAACGTGTTCCTAAGATCTTCGACTTGACTCTTCAAGAGTGAGTTCTCAACTTTGAGCTTTTAAACCCGAGTTGAGTCCTCCTCTCGAACTCGACTAGTCGAAGAGGTTAGGGAGACCTCGTGTTTGAGGAGTTTAACTTTCTCAACCAGGGTCTCAACCTTGGACTCGGACTTAGCTAATTTTCTAGTTAAAAACTTAATTGTACTATAAAGTGTACTAATGAGGGATCGACTTACCTTGAGTGTATCTTTTGAACCAGATGCGTATCCGTGGCTTGTCTTGAATAGTGCTTCGCAGTCCGACTCATCTTCGATTTCTGATTCATGTTTCGGTTCCGACTCTATCTCCGATTCCACCGGTTTAGCCATGAAAACACGATCATTATCTTCTTCCTCGGATGCTTCTTCCCAAGTAGCGTTGAGTGCCTTTTTGTGTTTTGGTGCTTTGCTCTTGAGTTTTGGGCATTCGGACTTGATATGTCCAAACCTGTTGCATTCATAGCATGTAATATTTGAACTTTTAGGCTTACCTTCGTTGGGTCGAGTGACGGTTCATTTTCTACCCTTGACTATCCTCCAAACTAGGTTGACTAGTTCGGCTTCCATTTCCGAGTCGACCTCTGAATCGGACTCATCCTCTTCTTCCTTCGAGGGTGGCTTGCTTGCGGTTTTCTTCCTCGAACCTGCAAAAAAGTGTTATACCCTTCTCAGGTTCCGAGTTAGACTGCTCATGAAGTTCAAAATCAGGAAATAATTCGTCTAACCTAAGTTTTGAAAGATCCTTGGAGACCTTGTAGGCATCGACCATGGATGCCCATAAGGTAGTCCTCGCGTGTAGATTATTGACTATGTCTTGAACGCGGGCGTAAAGTTGAGTCGCCAATTCGTGTTCCTACATTCTTAGATTATACAATTTATTAAACAAAAGATCGCGCTTACATACCTTGGCTTCATCGGTTCCTTCGTGTAGCTCCACTAGCTTTGTCCAAAGGTCCTTTGCGCTGATGAAGGGGCCGATGCGATTAAGCTCCTCCTTGGACAGGCTGCATTGGAGGATTTGAGTTGCCTTGGCATTGGCTTCAACTTGTCTTTTTGTCGCATTGGTCCATTGGTCATAATCCAAGGATTCACCTACTTCATTAGTCGGAAGTGTGAATCCCATTTGGATTATGATCCACATCTCGATTTGGGTTTTAAGAAAGCATTCCATCCGACCCTTCCAATAACGGAAGTCATCTCTGTTGTAAAACGGAGGTCGGACAGTGCTAAAACCCTCGAGATGGGCCATTGAAACAAAAAGAAACAAGAGAACGAAGACGAAAAACCTAACAACAACATAAACAACTGAAAAGTACCAAGACTCGCGTCTTGGATTAGTAGTGCTGGAGAAAAACTAAATGAATAAAATAAATTCAAAATAAACAGAAAAAAAAAAATCTGTAAAAATGCTAGATTGGTGGTTTCACCAGATCTTAGCACCCCCGGCTCTGATACCAATTGTTGGATCGAGCGGATCGCTAGAGGTGGGGGGCACACCATGCAAATAATATCATTTTCTAACTTACCGAGCCTATCGATTTAATCTATAAATCTCCCCCATTGGTAAATCAAAGAAATAAATACTAAGTACATGTGCCCGTTATTATATCGGGATTAAGAGCATGTACACCATAATATCTTAGGTCCGATTCAATTATGTAGTCAGCAATAAATCGATTCACCTCTAAGTCAGTCTTGCTCAATATACACAAAGTGTACTAGTGTAATTCTATGGTCAAGATAAACCAATACCAAATCACACTATAACCATACCAATGGTTTGTCCAAAACCATCTCGGTTGTGAGCCTTTACTTACACTTTACAAGGAACTGATAACATGATCTCCCATGTGACACTACAAACCATGTTATCTACAATGTAATGTATTAGACAATATGCATAACCATAAATATGCAAACAATGATCATGTGATTCTTATTTCAAAAATAAAGATGTTCATACAAAAAATAGACTTTTCAGTATACATCCCAACACTGCCCAATCGACGAAGCTCGCGATCTTGATGAAGATGGGAAAATGTTGGTTTTTAAAGGGCAATTTCCATGACCGTCCGATCCAATGGACCTCCAATCTTGGCCATCCATTAGAGCTATGGTTTGATTAAGTTGATTAATCCATTAAGAAGGATGTGCATCCAACGACACTCAGATTCCTCCGATTTTGAATGAACGGATCTGATCCATTTGAAGGGATAATCATGATCGGTCGAATTTGGATGAAAGGCTTAGATGTCCAGATCTAAATGTATGGACTAGATCTCTCCGGATTTGGATAGATGGCTCAGATTCAGCTACTTTCATTGGATGGTCCATATTGCTCAGATTTGATCCCTTGATTGACTTGCCTCTGATCTTGATGAAGGGCTCAGATTAAATCAGCTTGAAATGCCCAATATGGTCCTAGGTGAAGCCGTATTTAATCCAACTTGTGTCTAGTCCAGTGGCTCATCTCGATCTCCTACAATTAAGATGTAAAATTTGTATATAAGTCCAAAATTTAGAAGAATTTACAATAAGGTCAAAAAATAGATTCAACTCATAAAACATGAAAATAATCGATAATTAAACACACGAGAGGATTAAAACAGTGATATTAAGGACCAAAATAATACGACAAATTGACAGTTATCAATTCCCGCACACTTATTCTTGCACGTCCTGAGCAAGTAAAGAAAACTAAAAGTAAGCTGAAGATATATTTCCCTAGCAATCTCCAATCATACATAGAAAATCGTGAAAGAAAGTTACCTAGGATTATCAATTCTCAAAGACTCAAGCAATCATGAACTCAAATCTTACACAGGTTAACAAACATGGTGACTTCAATCCATCATGAATAGACTAAGAATGATTAAGCCTCACAAGGTAAGTGGTGGTTTCTCTTGGCCTCATAAGCATGTAATAGTGAAGTTCACTCAAGCTACTCATGGTTTATGAACTACCATATGCTTGCTTTTCTTCTACCTTCACCACTATATACACATAAGAATGCACAATTACTGAAGGCTTATTAAGAATGTAAGGGAAACAATAAATAAAAGTAATGATGGTGTGAGTGCAAGAAAAAGAAATGAAGGAGACAAACAAAATAGTGGAAGATATGGAAATAATGCAATGCTACATAGATGAGTACAAGAAAGCATTTCCCTAAAAATTTTTTTCTTCCAACCCAATAAACATGTAAACAACCCTTATCACATTCTTCAATACAAATCTACTCATGATATACAATTTATCTCTCAATATTTGCAACAACGGATGCCACTAACAAAAATACTATCACACATGAATAAAAAAATGGCACAACATGTCAAAATTTTCACAATACTTTTTCTTTCTTCTTTTTTTATTTATGGGAACCCAAATGTTTATTCTTTTTTTTCCGACATGTAGTGCACTTCCCTATTCTCCAACATCAAGCTCAGCTAAAAAGATAAAAAACATAACTAGCTCATGGTGATCAAGCATGACTTGCCTATGCTTAAACTAAATTTCCCTGAGCTATTCCTCTCTCCCACACTTAAACTTTTGTCCATCCTGGGCAAAACACTCAACATGGAACATCCAAGTATTCCACATCCAGAAATAGAAATAGCGAAGAAAGTAATGGAAGGAAAGAAAAATAGAAATGATGAACGACTAGAATGTTATTCAATAAGCATGTGGCGACAAAAGAAGTGAAGAAAAACAAATGAGATTGCCTTCATAATAATCATGCAAACCTATTATTGTGTGGTCTTGAAAGAATCAAAGCAAGTTCTAGAGTTACAATAACCACAAGTGCACCACACACAAGCAATAAAAATAGACTCAATCCACACTAGGTAAACAAAAATAATCAACTCAGTCTATCAACACATAATCCATCACCAAGTAGTATCCACATGCAATCAAATAATCCATTCATGACAATAAATCCCAAAATTTGACAGTCAAATTTAACTAGCTTTCATGACTTCTAAGAAGATATAAAAGAATGCATAGGGAATTTATTTGAAAAACCGACAAAACATAAACTCAACAACCAAAACATAACAACTAAAATAAAAACAAATGGAGTAAAAGAAACATATATACAAATAAAAAGAAAAGAAGTGAGATAGAGCAAACTCCCCTGAGGTCTTGGTGGTTAGAGAAGGTTCAGTAAGAGAAGCCACGTAGGTCGTGGCGTGCTCCGAGAGAAATCCCGTCCCGGTGGTTAAAGAAGATTCAAAGTAAGCATCCATGCTGGGAGTGGGATGGACTGAATGGAGGTGAGCACCTTCACAGTGTTATCAGGATAGTACTGTGCTGCTCCCTCCAATATGATCGCCTTCTTATATCTTTTCTCTGGAGGTCTGAGGCGATTCAGGAAAAGTGTCCAGCCTTGGGGCTGGATTATTGCATTTTGTGTCAAGGCTTTCATCAGTAGATTTGTTGGAGACTCTGGCTGAGATGGAAGTGTCCAGTCTGGGGGCCTCCAGCTATCCACCACTTCCATGGGAATCAACTCATCACAATTGCTTGCCACTGCTATCTCACTTAACTTCTCCCCTGGATGGCAAGTCTGGGCACTGACATTTGGAAGCTGCTCCATTTCTTCAATATAATCTGGGTTACAAACAGCATCACAGAGTAAATCCAAGTCGCTAGTATCATTATCCATATCATCTTCCACAACAGCAACTTCATCAATATCTAGAGCATTAGATAGTACATCATCATCATCATACACATTAGTAGAGGAGTCCTGTAGAGTTGTTGAGGTAGAATCAAGTATATTCTCAACTCTGCAATCCATCTCCTTAAGCACATTACTTCCATCAGAAATGACCTCTGAGAAAAACTGAGAGGAATCTTATGCTTGTGTCTAGCTGATGGATGATGCAATTTAATCTAGTAGGATTTGCATGTTTTGTATCCTTTCTTGTTGTCGCTGATAATTATCACTGATTTGTTGTTGCATCTGCTGCTACAAAAGATTTTCTAGTGTCTGTTCTGAATTGTCGAGCTGAGGTTGAGGAATGTTTTGTGGTCCATCACACACTGTGTCATCTTGAAATCCCAATGGACTCTAATAAGCTGAAAAATTTTGAGCATCTTCCTGATGTGCTTCTCCATAACTGTTACTTGATTGATCACCCCAACTAGGCATGTAAGTATCGATAGATGGTGGGGGTGGATAGCACTGAGACAGTTGAGGAACATACTGTGGTGTGTGCCCATACCTTAAATCTGAATCAAAATTATGAAAAGATGTACCAGAAATTGAATTATACCTGTCATGCTGATAAGACTGATGATACTGAGAAACAAGCTGATGATATTGAGGCTGGTACTGATACTGTTGATGTTCAAGCTGATAATACTCCTATTGTCCAGTGCCTGAATAATAAAAATCATTGAAATCTCCAAAGCACTAATAATATGGATCCATGTTTAAAGAAATTTCCTGTTCTTTCCTGAAACACTGACAAACAATATCAAAAGAAACAGGAAGTATACATGATAAAATACATGGATATATAAGAGAATAAAAGAATGAAGCCCTAAACAAATTTTCAGATTTTTAAATAATTTTTTTTTTCATAAAAATGGGTGAACAATCCTAAGTCGACCAAGCACCATTACATTCCCCGACAATAGTGCCAAAATTTGATAACGATAGTTTGTGTCATGGTACCATTATAAATTAATTACCAAAGCCTCTCTATGCTAATATAGAATAGTGAATGACCCGAATCGTTTCCCAACGAGTATAACTGAGAGAATAGTAGTCTTAGAATCACTAATTATTTCATTGGGTTTTCTATTGAAGATGGGGGTATGGATTTTAAAAGACTAATCCTACTGAACTAAAAGACAATGCATGAAATCAAACTCTAATCCGACTAAACTACGATGGCGATGAAATTAAAAGAAACTTAAACTAAGCATGCAAACAAGAAAGTGCAGGAATTTAAATATGCAGAATAACATGAGAGTAAAACATAACATGAAATTAAATCTAAACTAACCAACTACAACCTAATTACTCAAGGAAATATTTAATCAAACATCATGCAAGCATAAAACAAATTACATCAGGTACGTGTATTTCTAAATGTGGAATTCCAAATATAAAATCAAGTGACGCTCCTCTCCACCCAGAGCAGGGACCTTCCCTCTCCGGCAACGACTACAACTCGAATAACTTCCTCCGACGAAGGATGCGGATGGTGCAAACTCCCAAATCTGGAAATCTTGTGGTGTCTCCTTGCTCTCTCGAATCCGGTGAAGCTAGGAAACTGTCGTCGAGGTGGAACTCCTCCGTGAATCCACAAAAGGAGGGGAATACAGATGGATGCGAACCACTGCTCCGGCTGATGGTTGGCGCGACTGCCCAATTGGCGCAGCCTAGGGATGAATTATGACGGAGGAGCTGCCCAATCAGCACAATCTATGGAGGAAATGGAGTGTCAGAACAGTGAAATTGCAGCTTCACCGGCGATGGAGGGCGGAGCTACCCAATCGGTGCAGCCAAGGAGGGAATCTGAGGAGGAGTAGCCCAATCGACACTGTGAGAAGGAAATGGAATGCCGATGAAGAAGGGGAATTCGCCAAAATCATCGCCGTTACTCACTGTCGATGAGTTGGTGAAATTTTGACATCTCAGTCGGCTGGCGAGGATTGGAGGCGATTGCCCTTGACTGTTGGAAGGGGGGTCGCCGGAAAAAGATGAAGAAATCGTCGCTGGCGCAGAGAGGAAGAAGAGTCGCCGCTCGCGCATGGAGAGAACGTCACGCTGGGGTCGCGCGATGGAAGAGGAGAAAACTCTGCATGTCGCAATCTGGATGAAGATGGGAAAATGTTGGTTTTTAAAGGGCAATTTCCGTGACCGTCAGATCCAATGGATCTCCAATCTCGACCATCCATTACTGCTAGGGTTTGATTAAGTTGATTAATCCATTAAGAAGGTTGTGCATCCAATGACTTAGATTCCTCCGATTTTGAATGAATGAATCTGATCCATTTGAAGGGATAATCACAATCGGTAGAATCTGGATAAAAGACTCAGATGTCTAGATCTAAATGTATGGACTAGATCTCTCAGGATCTGAATAGATGGCTCAGAATCAGCTACTTTCATCGAACGATCCATATTGCTCAGATCTGATCCTTGATTGACTTGCCTATGATCTTGATGAAGGGCTCAGATTAAATCAGCTTGAAATGCCCAATATGGTCGTAGATGAAGCCATATTTGATCCAACTTGAGTTTAGTCCAGTGGCTCATCTCGATCTCCTACAATTAAGATGTAAAATTTGCATATAAGTCCAAAATTTAGGAGAATTTACAATAAGGTCCAAAAATATATCCAACTTATAAAACATGCAAATAATCGATAATTAAACACAAGAGAGGATTAAAATAGTGATATTAAGGACCAAAATAATACGACAAATTGACAGTTATCAATTCTCCCACACTTATTCTTGCACGTCCCGAGCAAGTAAAGAAAACTAAAAGTAAGCTGAAGATATATTTCCCTAGCAATTCTCAATCATAGATAGAAAATCGTGAAAGAAAGTTACCTAGGATTATCAATTCTCAAAGACTCAAGCAATCATGAACTCAAATCTTACACAGGTTAACAAACATAGTGACTTCAATCCATCATGAATAGACTAAGAATGATTAAGCTTCACAATGTAAGTGGTGGTTTCTCTCGGCCTCATAAGCATGTAATAGTGGAGTTCACTCAAGCTACTCATGGTTTATGACCTACCATATGCTTGCTTTTCTTCTACCTTCACCACTATATACACATAAGAATGCACAATTACTGAAGGCTTATTAAGAATGTAAGGGAAACAATAAATAAAAGTAATGATGGTGTGAGTGCAAGAAAAAGAAATGAAGGAGACAAACAAAATAGTGGAAGATATGGAAATAATGCAATGCTATATAGATGAGTACAAGAAAGCATTTCCCTAAATTTTTTTTCTTCCAACCCAATAAACATGTAAACAACCCTTATCACATTCTTCAATACAAATCTACTCATGATATACAATTGATCTCTCAATATTTGCAACAAAGGATGCCACTAACAAAAATACTATCACACATGAATAAAAAAATGACACAACATGTCAAAATTTTTACAATACTTTTTTTTTTTAATTTGTGGGCACCCAAATGTCAAGATTTACTATGTGATGTTGTTTGTGCCCTAGATTATTCTGAAGAAATGGAGAAACTTCTAGATGTCAGTGCCTAGACTTGCTAGCCAGATCAGAAGTTTAGTGAGATAGCAATGGCAAGCAATTGTGATAAACTGATTTCCTTGGGAGTGGTTGATAGCTGGAGACCCCTAGACTGGATGCTCCCATCTTAGCTGAAGACTCCAACACCTCTGCTAATGAAGGCCTTGACATTCCATGCAATAATCCAGCCCCAAGAATGGACACTTTATCTGAATCGCCTCCGATCGCCAGAGATTACATATGATGAGACGATCATATCGGAGGGAGAAACATGGAACTATCTTGATAACACCGTGAAGGCGCTCACCTCCATTCAGTCCATCCCATGACCGGCATGGATGCTTACTTTGAATCTTCTTCAACCACTGGGATGGGATTTCTCTCGGAGCACCCCATGACCTACGTGGCTTCTCTTACTGAACCTTCTCCAACCACCAGGACCTCAGGGGAGTTTGCTCCATCTCACCTCTTTTCTTTTTCTTTGTATATACGTTTCTTTTACTTCATTTGTTTTTATTTTACTTGTTATGTTTTGGTTGTTGAGTTTTTGTTTTGTCGATTTTTCAAATAAATTCCCTATGCATTCTTTAATATCTTTTTAGAAGTCGTGAAAGCTAGTTAAATTTGATTGTCAAATTTTGGGATTTATTGTCATGAATGGATTATTTGATTGCATGTGGATACTACTTGGTGATGGATTATGTATTGATAGACTGAGTTGATTATTTTTGTTTACTTAGTGAAGATTGTGCCTATTTTTATTGCTTATGTGTGGTGCACTTGTTGTTATTGTAACTCTAGAACTTGCTTTGATTCTTTCAAGACCACACAACAATAGGTTTTCATGATTATTATGAAGTCAATCTCATTTGTTTTTCTTCACTTCTTTTGTCGCCACATGATTATTGAATAACATTCTAGTCGTTCTTCATTTCTATTTTTCTTTCCTTCCATTATATTTTTCTCTATTTCTATTTCTAGATGTGGAATACTTGGATATTTCATGATGAGTGTTTTGCCTAGGAGTGACAAAAGTTTAAGTGTGGGGGAGAGGAGTAGCTCAAGGAAATTTAGTGTAAGCATAGGCAAGTCGTGCTTGATCACCATGAGCTAGCCATGCTCTTTATCCTTTTAGATGAGCTTGATGTTGGAGCATAGGAAAGTGCATTGCATGTCGAAAAAAAGAGTTTGAAAAGGAAAAAATAGAAAAAAAAAGAAGAAGTCGAAAAAAAAAAGAATAAACATTTGGGTTCCCATGAAATAAAAAAAAGGGTAGTGTGAAAATTTTGACATATTGTGCCATTTTTTTTATTTATTTGTGATAGTATTTTTGTTATTGACATCCCTTGTTGCAACTATTAAGAGATTTATTGAATATCATGAGTGGATTTGTATAGAAGAATGTGATAAGGGTTGTTTACAAGTATATTGGGTTGGAAAAAAATTTTGGAGCAATGCTTTCTTGTACTCATCTATGTAGCATTCCAGTATTTCCATATCTTCTTGCATATCTTTAGTTATTTCTTACCTTTCTTTCCTTTCCCACATATTGTCATTTTTCTTGTATTCATGTTTCCCTTACATTCTTAATAAGCCTTCAGTGATTGTGCATTCTTATGTGCATATAGTGGTGAAGGTAGAAGAAAAGCAAGCATATGGTAGTGCATAAACCATGAGTAGCTTGAGTGAACTCCACTATTACATGCTTATGAAAGAGAGAGAAACCACCACTTACCTTGTGAGGCTTAGTCATTCTCAGTCTATTCATAATGGATTGAATTCACCATGTTTGTTAACTTGTGTAAGATCTGAGTCCATGATTGCTTGAGTCTTTGAGAATTGACGATCCTAGGTAAGTTTCTTTCATGATTTTCTATGTATGATTGGGAATTACTAAGAAAATATATCTTCAGTTTACTTTCAATTTCCTTTACTTGCTCGGGACGTGCAAAAATAAGTGTGGGGGAATTGATAACTGTCATTTTGTCTTATTATTTTGGTCATTAATCTCACTGTTTTTATCCACTTGAGTGATTTATTGTTGATTATTAACATGTTTTATGAGTTGAATTCATTTTGAACCTTATTGTAAATTCTCCTAAATTTGTGGACTTATATGCAAATTTTATACCTTATTTGTATGAGATCAAGATGAGCCAATGGACTAGACTCGAGTTAAATCAAATGTGTCCTAATCCAATGTCATAATGGGCATTTCAAAATGGATTAATCTGGACCTTTCATTAAGATCAGAGGCAATTCAATAAAGGGACAGATCTGAGCAATATGGATCGTCCGATGAAAGCAGCAGATTCTGAGTCATCTATCTAGATCTGGAGAGATCCAATCAGTACATTTAGATCTGGACATCTGATCCCTTCATCCAGATTCAACCGATCGTGATTATTCCTTCAGATTGATCAGATCCGTTCATTTCAAATCGGAGGAATCTGAGTTGTTGGGTGCACAACCAGCTTAATGGATTAATCAACTTAATCAAACCCTATCTCTAATGGATGGCCGAGATTGGAGGTCCATTGGGTCGGACGATCATGGAAATTCCCCTTTAAAAACAAACAATTTCCCCTCTCACGGTGGATTTCAACACAGTTTTCTTCTTTCCTTCCATCGCATGATGCTGGTGCGACACTCTCCTCTCCACATGCGAGCGACGACTCTTCTTCCTCTCGGCACCTGCGACAGTTTCTTCATCTCCTTCCGGTGACCCCCCTTCCGACAGTCGGCGACAATCGCCTCCAATCCTGCTAGCTGATTGAGATGCCGAAATTTTTCCAGCTCATCGACAGCGAGTAACGACGATGATTTAGGCGAATCCCCCTTCTTCATCGGTGTTCCATTTCCTTCCCGTAGTGCCGATTGGGCTGCTCCACCTCAGATTCCCTCCTTGGTTGCGCCGATTGGGCAGCTCCACCCTCCATTACTGGTGAAGCTGCGATTTCACTGTTCTGACGTTCCATTTTCTTCCCATAGTGTCGATTGGGCTGCTCCACCTCAGATTCCCTCCTTTGTTGTGCCAATTGGGTAGCTGCGCCAACCATCAGCCAGAGCAGTGGTTCGTATCCATCTGTATTCCCCTCCTTTTGTGGATTCACAGAGGAGTTCCACCTTGATGACAGTCTCCTAGCTTCACTAGATTCGAGAGAGCAAGGATACATCTGCATCCACCGCCGGAGGAAGTTGTTCGAGTCATAGTCATTGCCGGAGAGGGAAGGTCCCTGCCCCAGGTGGAGAGGAGCGTCACTTGATTTTATATTTGGAATTCCACATTTAGAATTACACATACCTGATTTAATTTGTTTTATGCTTGCATGATGTTTGATTAAATGTTTCCTTGATTAATTAGGTTGTAGTTGGTTAGTTTAAATTTAATTTCATGTTATGTTTTACTCTCATGTTATTCTTCATATTTAAATTCCTGCACTTTCTTGTTTGCATGCTTAGTTTAAGTTTCTTTTAATTTCATCACAATCGTAGTTTAGTTAGATTAGAGTTTGAATACGTGCATTTTCTTTTAGTTCAGTAGGATTAGTCTTTTAAAATCCAAACCCCCATCTTCAATAGAAAACCCAAAGCAATAATTAGTGATCCTAAGACTACTATTCTCTTTGTTACACTCATTGAGAAATGATCCAGGCCATTCACTATGCTATATTAGCGTAGAGAGGGTTTGGTAATTAATTTGTAATGGTACCATGACACAAAACATCATTATCAATGACTTGGAGGGATCTGCGCATGGATGAACAAGTCATGGATGACTTGGAGGGATCCGATAGACATGAGGCTAGTAGAGGTGGCCAGAAGGCTTAGGTCTAGGCTAAGGGTGTCTAGCAAGTATGAGGGCATCATACTTGGGTTAAACCTCATGGATGAGGTGAACTTGGCTAAGTGACTGAGGTCAAGTGTCAGATGCTCAAACATGTTGTTTGAGGTTTTACCCGATGGTCAGATGCTAAAACAACTTGATGTTTGAGGTTTAACCTGACGTCAGTCGACTGATTCGAGTCGACTACTAGTTGATAGGTGTCAACTAGGGTTTATGGCCTAACAGTCGACTGTCAAGGGTTGGCAGTCGACTGGTCCACCATCAGTCAACTGCCAAGGGATGACAGTCAACTGCTATAGGTGGAAATGAGAACAGAAGCATAGCAGCTCGACCAATGGCTCGACTGCATGAGCATCAGTTGACTAATTGGGTTTGGCAATTGACTGATGAAGTATCCATTGGAACTTGTCCAGCGTGGATCGAGTCGTTGTGAGACAACAACTACAGAAGCATTCAACTGATGGTCATGATCAGTCGACTGCTAGGCCCATAATCAACCCGAGACAAGCATAAAAGGAGGAGCTTGGGGAGGATTTCCACAGTGATATTTGGGAAGATATTGGAGGGGAATTGTTGCTGCATTCCAGACCTTCAAAAGCAAACCAAAGCAAGAAACCAGCAAAGTGTTCAAAGCCATTTGTTGTAAAGTTTTATTTACGTATTTCATTTCGTCTTTGTATTTGCTTGTGTTGGGAATTTGACCATCGCTAGAGAGGGGTGAATAATGTTTTGTATGTGCTTGATGGATTTTGATCACGTTTGCATCTACAATTGTTATTAGCACAGCAGAAACAAAGAAAATAAAGTAATAACAAAAATACAAGCACAAACACAAGCAATATAACGTGGTTCGGAACCTTAGGGTTCCTACTCCACGGGACGAGCTCAACGAGCTCTAGTGATGATAACACCACTAATAAAACTCCTTCTTGACAACACGTCAGAGGCGGAGAAACCTCATACAGGTGTTTACAATAATAAATGAAATACAACAAGTAAATGCAAATACAATACAACAAATAACGGAAAGAAAAACTTTACAAACGATTGCTTTGAATGTTTGCTTGTTGATCACCTTGGACTAGCCTTGAAGGTCTGGAATGCAATAGCAATTCCCCTCAAAATAGACCAAGAAAATCACTGCCCAAATCCTCCACGAGATGCTCCTTTTATGCCTACATCGGGCTAGATTCGCGCCTGGCAGTCAAATGTCATAAGGCCCCAGTCGATTGCCAACAGTACCGTTGTGAGATAACGGCTTAATCCACATTGGCATCCAAGCCAACGGTTACACTGGCAATCAACTGCCATAACCCATAAATCGACTTCTAGGGTCGTAGCCGACTGACCAATCAGCTACCGAACATTCTGCTCCGGTAATCTCAAGCAACAATCGACTACAATCCATGGCAGACAACTGCTCAAGCCATCAGTCGACTGTCCAATGTTGACAGTCGACTGACAGGATATTTTCTATAGTCGAACACCAGTCGAGTTCGAGCAGTTCGACTGACCATAATCCCAATCGACTGCTGCAAGTCGACTCGGCTACCAAGTGTCAAAACACTTGACCAGTTGACTGGTTCAAAGCCTCAGTCGACTATTAACCTCAAACATGAGGTTTAGCCCTAAGTATGATGCCCTCATACTTGCTAGACCACCCTAAGCCTAGACCTAAGTCTTCTAGCCTTACGCCTATTGGATCCCTCCAAGTCATCCATGACTTGTTCATCCATACGCTAGCCTTCTGGTGCTTCCTTCGGCTATTGACATGCTAAACTGGTCTATACTGCCAAGGCACATTGGTCTTATGTTGCCAAGACTACCGCTTGGACTTTACACTGTCAACCATTGGACTTATGCTGCCAAGACTCCACCCTTGGACTTTACGCCGCCAATATCACCCCTTGGACTTTCCTTGCCAACCCATGTTGGACTTTCCATTTGCCAAGACTCAAGCTTGGACTTTCCCTTGCCAAGACTCATGCTTGGACTTTCCTTGCCAACGCATGTTGGACTTTCCAATTGCCAAGACTCAAGCTTGGACTTTCAATCATATGGTCCACCCCATGTCAACCATATAGTCAAATAATGGTCAAACCATCATCAAACATCAAAATACCACTCGAGTCAAACTCGAGTCTGGTCAATCATGACCTGGGACGATTGCACCAACAATCTCTCCAAAACATTGTCAAACATCAAAACATTACTCGAGTCCAACTCGAGTCTAATCAATCGTGACTTGGGCCGATTGAACCAACAATCTCCCCCTTTTTGATGTTTGATAAAAACCACAAAACCATTGAGTTAGGCTACCTAACTCAAATCTCCTTACCAATTCTTCCAAATTGGTAATCCCATTAATTCTCCCCCTTTTTGACATACATTAAAAAGGTTCTCCTCCAGGAGGTCAATGTCTCATATCCCAATTCGATCTTACAATCTTCCCCTTGATCCAAAAACACCTAGGATGTTTTAACTCTTCCTAGTGATAAGTCCCATATCACTTAAGAGAAGCTTCCTATAAATTCTCCCAATTTCCAATTTAGGCATCTCACATTCCCATTTCTCCCCCACATGAGGAAGAACACATCCATCATCCCATGATGGATACCTCCCCCTAAACGCTTGCTCCCCCTTGACCATTTCACTAACAATGTCCTTGGAGAGTTTCTAAGCCTATAAGAATACTAAACCATCAAAATTAAGGGCAAAAGTTCAAACATGAACTCTCACACACCTTAAAATTGATATACACCCTAAATAACTCTCCTAATCTATATCAAATGGATTTTCACCCTTTCCAATGCTTTCCAAAGCATATCTAGGATTAGGAGTAGTTAGGGTTACACAATATAGCTAAAACATGGGCTAAACATCCTTATTTACCCGAAATCAGCTCTGGCAGTCGACTCTTATAGTCACTAGTCGACTACTGTTGACACCAGTCGATTGCCATAAGTGACAGTTGACTGATTTCTGCAAATGTAGAATTTCAGAAATCAGAATTGAAATTTGAAAATACATAAGTAAATATATATATTTTGAAAAATATTGAAACTTCATACATATACTACTTATAACAATCATTATGGGTGAAAAATATTTGAAAAATAAAATACCCATAAAATAGTGAGATTGACACAAAGTTCAAAACCATTGAAAGTTTAATGTTTTGGGGTTACTTTGTATCAATTTCATCAATGGTGATTGCTATCAAAAGATAGATTTCACCAAGGTTTTCTAAAATATTTTTGAAAATTTATATTGGATAATGATCAATGGGCTCAATGTACATGACTTGCACATTAGCTTTCCCCATGAACCACCAATGGTATAAGATGAGTTTGAGTTCATCTAGATGCAAAAACTATGCACCTTGAACTTAACTCATTTCCTAGCATCTCACATGTGTCTAGGGTGTATCAATACACACACATGGCAATGTAATGTGAGATGTGGGTTTTGGTTCATTCTAATCTAAGGTCTCATGTATTCTCTAAGGCAACACTACTTGATTCCCTTATACATGAGACTTCAAGTTATGCCATAGTCCTTAACTCAATTTTATTAATGCATGAAATGATCATGGCATAAATATAACATAAATAAGCATGACCAATGATCATGATGTCATGACATATGATTAAATCTAAATAAACATGACATAAACCTAAGAATGATCATGACATATAAATAATAAAAATAAATATGATGTCATGACATGGTATATGGCAAATAAAGCATGACAGATAAAATGTATAGGTATAACAATACCTATATTTTAATATTAATTGTCATTTGTTATTATTAAGTCCATTTTGCCATATAATCACCTATCTCCCAAGTGTGCCAAAAACTCAAAATGGCACACTATGACCTCTAAACCTAATTTGTGCCAATTTGATCAATTTTTCATAGTTCTTAAAAGATATTGGCACATCCTAAAATCCTTTAGGATAAACATCAACCCCCATTTCCAAGGTATCCATAACCTTGAAAATTACCTAAAGTGCCACCTTTACCATGGTTAGGTTAACTACCCATTCATTTAAAGTTGGCACAACCTAACCCATTTAGCGTGAATCGATCACGCTCCTAGGAACCCAAAACCTATTTGAGCTCCTTGGATTTACCAGGTATTCGTTAGGGATAACCTCCCTAGATACCCTCCTAATGACTCTTCTAGTCTTGGTAGTCTTGGTCATTGTGGTCTTGCCTAGTTTAACTCTAGGGGTGACTCCCCTTGTAACCTTCTTAGTGGCCTCCCTAGGTTTCTTCGAAATCTTAGCCACTAGGCACCTACCATGGTCAACTCTAAGGATGACTTTCCTTGTGACCTTAGTTTTCCTAGACCTAGATTTAGTTCTATAATCAAATGGAACATTGTGATAAGTAGGCATTGCCTTCTTGGACATAGGCTTGTGACCCAACCTTATCTCCTAGATGGTTCTTGCCTCTTACACCCTAGATTTTGACTACTAGACCCTTGAATTTGATTTTGCAAATTTCTAAGGGTATTCTCCATCTTCTCAAGTTTTAACCTCAAAACTTGATTTTCAAATTCTAAACTTGATTTTCAAATTCTAGTTTTTCTAATTTAGTGGGCCTATTATTTCTTTGAATTGATTTATTCTTTCTAGGCATATGTCTATAATTCTTGGAGTTAATGCCTAGATAGTCTTCTATTTTCCTAAAACTTGCCTTAGGTAGGGTTTTTCTAGGGTCATTAGTCCTAAATTTCTCCTTATTTCTAAGATTGACATGTTTAGCACCTAGGCAATAAAATCTATTTCTAGCATGCTTTTGTTCATGAGTAATGACAATAAAATTCCTAGCATGCTTTTGCCTATTACTTAAAGAATGAGCATTATTTAAATTTACCTTAGGGTTTGCTTTAAAAGCTCCCCCTACTTGTGATGCTCCTTCTTGACCCTTCTTCCTCACTATAAGACATTGACTCCTATAATGCCCCGGTTGTTGACACTTGAAGGACACCATGTGCTCCTTGCTCTTTCTAATTAGGGCGCCGACATCCTTTGAATTTTTGTTGACTTTAGGTGCCGGCGGTGTCTTCTTGACTTTCTTACGACACTTGCTCTTATAGTGCTCATATTCCCTACACTCAAAACACATAATATGGTTTTTATTATTAATTGAAGTGTTTGAGTTACCTAGGTCAATGGACGTGGTCGGAGTGAGTTCTTCATCTCTCCCAGAGGTAGATGGCTCTTCTTTCTCTTGCTCCGGCATGGAAGATGACCTAATGTCCTCCCCCTCAATCCTAGAGGTGGAGGCTTTCTCTGCTTCTTCCTATTCCATCGATCCAGAAGTTGTCTCCTCTTCTACTTTCGAATCCTCACTTTCTTGTGAGGAAGAGCTTTCTTCTTCTTCAGGCTCTCTCTCTACTTGAGCCATGGATGGTTCTTCATCGAGCTTGGCCAATTTTTTCCATAGCTCCTTGGCATCTAGAAATTCACCAAACCTAGACACAATATCGGTAGGTAAAGAATTTAATATCAATTGCATTACCTTATCATTTCTTTCGAAGGCTTGGACTTGCTCTTCGGTCCATTTCTTCTTCTTGAGGTATCCACCTTTTGGACCTCTTGGAAATTCAAATACCTTCATTAGGGTGAGCCAATCTTTAAAGTTCATCATGAATAAGTTCTCCATCCGTGCTTTCCATTGCTCAAACTCTTCGTGTCCATAGAAGGTGTATGGAATTGGGGTGTTGATGTCCCATCCCAATTTCTCTTGAAGATCCATCTTCTTCCTCCTAGCATGCTCCCTTAGTTGGTAAACCTTGAAGAGCGGTCTCGCTCTGATACCACTTGTTGGGAATTTGACCGTCACTAGAGGGGGGTTAATAGTATTTCGTATGTGCTTGATGGATGTTGATCGGGTTTGCATCTATAATTATTATTAGCGCAATGGAAACAAAGAAAATAAAGTAATGACAAAAATGCAAGCATAAACACAAGCAATATAATGTGGTTCGGAACCTTAGGGTTCCTACTCTACGGGGCGAGCTCAAGGAGCTCTAGTGATGACAACACTACTAATAAAACTCCTTCTCGACAACACGATGGAGGCGGAGAAACCTCGTATAGGAGTTTACAATAATAAATGAAATACAACAAGAAAATACAAATACAATACAACAAATAACATAAAGAAAACTTTACAAATGGTTGCTTTGAATGCTTTCTTGTTGATCGCCTTGGACTAGCCTTGAAGGTATGGAATGCAGCAACAATTCCCCTCCAAATCGCCCAAGGAAATCGCTGCCCAAATCCTCCATGAGCTACTCCTTTTATGCCTGCATCAGGCTGGATTTGCACATGGTAGTCGACTGCCGTAAGGCCCCAGTCGACTGCCAATAGTACCGTTATGAGACAATGACTTATTCCACGTCGGCATCCAAGCAAATAGTTACACTAGAAGTCGACTGCCATAACCCATCGATCGCAGGGCTATAGGCAATGACGATCAGCCGCCTATCGAGCATTCTCTCGTAACCTCGACCGGTGATCGATTGCTCGCCATCGATTGGTATCCAATGTTAGTAGTCAACTGATAGGCTATTTCCTACAGTTGAACACTAGTCGAGTCCGAGCAGTTTGACTGGACATAATCCCAGTCGACTGCTGCAAGTCGACTCGGCTACCAAGTGTCAAAACACTTGACCAGTCGACTGTTAACCTCAAACATGAGGCTTATCCTTAAGTATGATGCCCTCATACTTGCTAGACCACCCTTAGCCTAGACCTAATCCTTCTAGCCACCTCCATCAGCCTCACAACTATCGGATCCCTCCAAGTCATCCATGACTTGTTCATCCATATTCTAGCTTTCTAGTGCTTCCATCAGCTATTGTCATGCTAAGATGGTCTATACCGCCAAGACACATTGGGCTTACACTGCCAAGACTACCGCTTGGACTTTACGCCACCAACCATTAGACTTATGCTATCAAGACTCCACTCTTGGACTTTACGTCGCCAATATCACCCCTTAGACTTCCCTTGCCAACCCATGTTGGACTTTTCATTTGCCAAGACTTAATCTTGGACTTTACCTTGCCAAGACCCTTTCTTGGACTTTCCTTGCCAACCCATGTTTGACTTTCAAATTGCTAAGACTCAAGCTTGGACTTTCAATCATATGGTCAACCCCATGTCAACCATATAGTCAAACAATGGTCAAACCATCGTCAAACATCAAAATACCACTCGAATCAAACTCGAGTCCGATCAATCATGACCCAGGTCGATTGCACCAATAATCTCCCCAAAATATTGTTAAACATCAAAACACTACTCGAGTCCAACTCTAGTCTGGTCAATCGTGACCTGGGTCGAATGCACCAACAACTTGTATGTTTTTGTATTACTTTTGTAATTGCTTGTATGAGGTTTCTCCACCTATGACTTGTTGTCAAGAAGGAGTTTAAGTAGTGGTGTGTTCATCACTAGAGCTCATTGAGCTCGCCCCGTGGAGTAGGAACCCTAAGGTTCCGAACCACGTATATTCCTGTGTTGTGATTGTGATTGTGCTTGTGTATTTATTTTCATTACTATTATTTCCACTGCACATTAACGATTTCAAACAAGAATGCGAAAGGTTATTCAACCCTCCTTCTAGCCGGGCGATGATCCTCCAACAAGAAGGACCAAAGGTAAGCTCCGGGTGTGGAGTGATGGTAAGAACGTGTCCTCTGTACGGAGATGACCGTAGGTGGTGATCCGACTAGGACTTCCAGAGGAATGTCTAAGTCGAGTTCGAACGATAAAGGACCATCAGATTTACCAACAATAAAGACTTATTGTGCTAACCATGTATTGCAGGTGAGTTATCTGTTGGATCGATTTGAGCGCTAGAGTGGGAGGGGGGTGTTAATAGCGCAAGACAATTCTTTTCGCTCATTTGATAATATAAAAAGTTAAAGCAGCGGAAATATAAAGGAATCAAGTTGTTTTACTTGGTTCACAGCCTATCGACTGCTAATCCAAGGCCCTAGTAGTCCGAGACTGTTGGTGCAATCGGCCCAGGTCATGATTGACCAGGACTCGAGCTTGGCTCGAGAGATGTTTTGATGTTCGACAAAAATATATGACAATGTAATTGTCATGGGAAAGTCCAAGTCTTAGGTACATGGCATGGAAAGTCCAAGTGGGACACTTGGCATTTTGGAAAGTCCAAGCATGGGTCTTGGCAAAGTAAAGTCCAAGTCATGGGTACTTGGCATGGAAGTCCAAGCATGGGTCTTGGCATGGAAAGTCCAACATGGGTTGGCAAGGGAAAGTTCAAGCTTGAGTCTTGGCATTTGAGAATTCCAAGGGGTTTGATATTGGCGGCGTAATGTCCAAGGGTGAAGTCTTGGCAGCATAAGTCCAATGGTTGGCGGCGTAAAGTCCAAGCGGAGTCTTGGCGGCGTAAGTCCAATGTGCCTTGGCGGTGTGGACACCGTTAGCATGACATGGCCGATGGAAGCACCGGAAGAATAGCGCGATGGATGAACAAGTCATGGATGACTTGGAGGGATCCGAGAGGGGTGAGGCTGATGGAGGTGGCTAGAAGGCTTAGGTCTAGGCTAAGGGTGGTCTAGCAAGTATGGGGGAACCATACTTGGGCTAAAACCTCATGTTTGAGGTGTGCGAGTCGACTGGTGCCATGTGGCAGTCGACTGGAAAAAGTCAACTAGGGTTTGATTGCGGGAAGTGGCCGAGCAGTCGACTGCCATAGATGGGCAGTCGACTGATGGATGAGCAGTCGACTGATCATGTGGTCAGTCGACTGATGCTCGGTGTTTCAGCCACAGAATGGGGTCTCACTCGACTACTACAACCAGCAGTCGAGTGGAGGCTTGACCAGTCGACTGATGGTGGATCCGTTGGATTTTTCCATCATGGATCTAGTCGTTGTCTCACGACAACAGTGGCATCAGTCGACTGATGGTCCCGACCAGTCGACTGATCGACTTTTTTCAGCACAGGTTAAAGCTTTATAAGGAGCTCGTGGAGGAGGAAAAGGGAAGTGATTTTCTTGGGCAAATTGAAGGGGAGAGTTGGTGCTTCCAGTCCTTCAAGGCTAGTTCAAGGCAATCAAAGATCAAGCAAATCCAAAGAGAATTTGTAAAGTTTTCTTTGCATAGATTGTTGTATTTGATTGTCTTACTTTGTATTACTTAGTGTAATCTTTGTAGTGTTAGTGCTTATAAGCTCCACATATCTCCACAATGGCATGATATTGTCCACTTTGGGTCTAAGCCCTCATGGTTTTATTTTTGGGCTTTACCCAAAAGGCCTCATACCAATGGAGATATCTTTTTTCTTATAAGCACATGATCTTTTCCATGTCTTACCAATGTGGGACTTTGATTGTATTCCCCATACTCCCAACAATCCCCCCCTCAAACGAAGGACCACATTGGGCCCCCCCTCAAGCCTATCCCTCCTCGAAGGATTTTCTCTGCTTGATGTCCGATCTTCAACCCACCAGGACTTCCTGCCAGTTGTTCGGTCCCCCCGACCCAACTAGACTTCCTTCCTGATGTCTGGTTCTCTTGATCCGGACGTGGGAGCTCAACTTCCTTCGTTCGAGGTTCATGGCTTGACATGGACCATGGCTCTGATACCAATTGTTAGTGCTTATAAGCTCCACATATCTCCACAATGGCATGATATTGTCCACTTTGGGTCTAAGCCCTCATGGTTTTATTTTTGGGCTTTACCCAAAAGGCCTCATACCAATGGAGATATCTTTTTTCTTATAAGCACATGATCTTTTCCATGTCTTACCAATGTGGGACTTTGATTGTATTCCCCATACTCCCAACATGTAGGAGGTTTCTCCGCCTCCGACTTGTGTCGAGAAGGAGTATTTGTGATTAGTGATTGCATTGGTGTTGCTAGAGCTCGTTAGAGCTCGATCCGTGGAGTAGGAACCGTTCGGTTCCGAACCATGTTAAATATTTGTGTATTGGTGTGTTTGATTGTGTCTATTTCGTTATTGCTTTTATTATCATTATTCCGCTGTGCTAACGAAATTTGTAGACTCAATCACAAACAAATTCCATCATCGGTACTAGCACGCGCTATTCACCCCCCCTCTAGCGTTCAAACGATCCCCTACAAGTGGTATCAGAGCGAGGTCACTCTTGAAGTTTAACAACTAAGGGAGCACGCTAGAGGGTGAAGATGGAAGTCCAAGGACAACTAGGATGGGACATCAACACATCGGTGCCCTACACTCTATACGGATGAGAAGGCTTCAATTCTTGGAAGAGAAGAATTGAAGATTTTATTATGATGAGAGATTTTGAGGAATGGTCTATTTTGATGGATGGATTCAAATATCCAAAAGGACCAAAGGGTGGTTTCCTCAAGAAGAAGAAATGGAGTGAAGATCAAATCCAAGCCTTCGAGAAAAACATGAAGGTAGTAAAGTTTATTTTTGATTTGATCCCTAACGATATTGTGTGTATGTTAGGGGATTATATGGATGCTATGGAGTTATGGAGTCAAGTGTCAAAGCTCCATGAAAATTCATCATCGGTTCAAGAAGAAGAGGAGTGCTCACCCTCTGAAGCTCAAGCAAGTACATCATCATCTAAAGAGCTTGAGGATTCGAAAGTAGATAGGGAATCAATTTCCGGATCGGTGGAAGAAGCCTCCACCTCTAGAATTAAGGGGGAGGAAAGAATTTCCACTCCGGAGCAACAAGGAGAAGCTTCGACATCCGGTCAAGATGAAGAAGATCAAATTCCGGCATCTTCCACTACCACCCTAGGTAACTCAAGCAATGTAGGTTCAAATAAAAATCACATAACTTGTTTTGAGTGTAGAGAAGTAGGACATTACAAGAGTAAATGTCCTAACAGAATCAAGAAGAGTCCACCGGTGTCAAAAGTCAATGAAACCGGTGTTCCCACCAAGAAAAGCAAGGAGCAAATCATTTGCTTCAAATGCCGGCTACCGGGACATTACCGGAATCAATGTCCAAAGGGGGAGAAGAAGGGGCAAAGGGGAGCATCACAAGTAGGGGGAGCTTCTAAAGCTAACCCTAAGGTAAAATTTATTTATGCATCTTCAATTTCTAGGGATAAAAAGCATGCTAGAAATAATGTAAGCAATGTTGCTATTGTTGGTGCAGGGGCACCTGAGTCGAACCTGTATTTTGATTATGACAAAAGACGCAAAGTCAAGGATAAGAAAAGTTTCTATCGCTATTCACCCCCCCTCTAGCGATCCGCTTCGATCCAATAGCTATTTATCATAAAGAGCATGCTAGGAATGATAAATATTTTTGCTTAGGAGCTAAAAGTGTCCACTTAGGAAATATGGAGAAATTTGGGACTAATGTCCCTAGAAAAGTTTTACCTAGGGAGTCTATTAGGAAAATAGGAGAACACCTAGGTTTTAACCCTAAATGGACTAGGCATATGCCTAGAAAGGACAATGCCCAAAGATCAAACCAAAATTCTAAAATTGGGCAATTAGAATTAGAGAACCAAGTCTTGATATCAAGGCTTGAAAAACTTGAAAAGACCCTCAATAAGATGCAAAAACAATTCCAAGGGTCTAATGGTCAAAGTCAAGGGTTTAGGACTCAAAGTCAACACCTAGGGCCGAAGAGACAAAAGTCAACCAAGGGCAAGCAAGGTTTGGGTCACAAACCTAAGCCTAAGGTGGCTTATCATAGTGTTCTATTTGATTATGGAACACAAACTAGGTCTAGGAAGACCAATGTCAATAGAGAAGTCATCCCTAGAGTTGACCATGGTGTATGCCTAGTGGCTAGGGTTTCAAGGAAACCTAGGATGGCCACTAAGAAGGTTGCAAGGGGAGTTACCCCTAGAGTCAACCTAGGTAAGACCCAAATGACCAAGTCTAACAAGTCTAGGAGGGTCATTAGGAAGGTATCTAGGGAGGTTATCCCTAAGGAATACCTAGTTAACCCTAGGAGCTCAAATAGATTTTGGGTTCCAAGGAGCGTGATTGACTCACGCTAAATGGGTTAGGATGTGCCAACTTTGATTGGATGGGTAGTTAACTCAACCATGGCAAAGTTTACAATTTAGGTTATTTTCAAGGTTATGGGTACCTTGGAAATAGGCTTGAATTTTTATCCTAAAAGATTTTAGGAGGTGCCAATACATTCTTGGAATTATGAAAAATCAATTAAATTGGCACAAGTTAGGTTTAGAGGTTAGTGTGCCATTTTGGGTTTTTGGCACATTTTGGAAAATTTAGGTAATATGGCAAAATATACTTAATTATATGAAATGACAATTAATATTGAAATTTAGGTATTATTATACCTATACTTCTTATGTGCTATGCTTTGTTTGTCATATAACATGTCATGACATCATGCTTATATTTAATCATTTTATATGTCATGCTCATGTTTAGGATTAATGATTAATGTCATGTATGTTTAAATTTCATCTTATGCCATGACATCATGATTATGAGCATATGCTTATTTATATCATCATTAATGCCATAATCATTCATGCATTTGATTAAAATTGATTTAAGGACAATGGCATGACTTGGAGTCTCATTTATAAGGGAATCAAGTAGAGTTGCCTTAGAAAAATGCATGAACCCCTAGATTAGGGAGAACAAAACCCACATCTCACATCTAAATTGACATGTATGTGTTGTTGGGACCCTTGGAACGACTAGAGGGGGGGTGAATAGCGTTGACCGTACGTCGATTGAATTCTTTCGCGTTTGTTTCTACAATTTCGTTAGCAAAGCGAAATATAGATAATGAAAGCAATAACGAAATATACAACACGCTAACACAACGATATAACGTGGTTCGGAACCGCACGGTTCCTACTCCACGGATCGAGCTCTAAAGATCTCTAGTGATGCACACGCACTCACTAATCACAAATACTCCTTCTCGACACAAGTTGGAGGTAGAGAAACCACTTACAAGTAATCTTACAACAATAAGATACTAATACAAGCAATTACAATAATGAAATACAATGCAAGTAAAGAAAACTACTTTACAATTGCCTTTGGATTGCTTGATTGCTTGGTTGCTTGATATCAACTTGGAGACCCTGATTTGCAACAGCAAATCGCCCCAAATCGCCTCAAAGAAACCTTGGTTTTTCCTCCATCACGAGCTCCTTATAAAGCATCAACCTGTGCTGGAAAAAGTCGATCAGTCGACTGATCGGGACCATCAGTCGACTGATGCCACTGTTGTCGTGAGACAACGGCTAGATCCACACTGGATAAGTCCAACGGAACCTTCATCGGATCGATTGTGACCATCGACGATCGATGGAGTCTCATCGACGATCGAGTCTCGACTCCGATTCTGCGTGGCGATTTCGAGCACCTCGGATCCGATTACGATCAATCGATCGCGCCGGGCCATCACGATTGCCCACCTCCGGCGTCGGCGCTAGGCCATAACCTACACAAACCCTAGTTGACACATGGCACCAACATGAGGTTTTAACTCAAATATGGTTCCCCATACTTGCTAGACCACCCTTAGCCTAGACCTAAGCCTTCTAGCCACCTCCATCAGCCTCACGCCTCTCGGATCCCTCCAAGTCATCCATGACTTGTTCATCCATCGCGCTAGCCTTCAGGTGCTTCCGTCGGTTATGTCATGCTAACGGTGTCTACACCGCCAAGGCACATTGGACTTACGCCGTCAAGACTCCGCTTGGACTTTACGCCGCCAACCATTGGACTTATGCTGCCAAGACTCCCGCTTGGACTTTTACGCACCACCTTATGTTGGACTTTCCATGCCAAGACCATGCTTGGACTTTCCATGCCAAGACCATGCTTGGACTTTTCATGCCAAGACCATGCTTGGACTTTCCTTGCCAACCCATGTTGGACTTTACATTGCCAAGACCCATGCTTGGACTTTCTTTGCCAACCCATGTTGGACTTTACATTGCCAAGACCCATGCTTGGACTTTTCCCAATGCCAAGTGTCCCACTTGGACTTTCCATGCCAAGTACTCAAGACTTGGACATTACCAAATGACAATTACATTGTCATAAGTTTTTGTCGAAACATCAAAACATCACTCGAGTCAAACTCGAGTCCTGGTCAATCGTGACCTGGGCCGATTGCACCAACAATCTCCCCCTTTTTGATGTTTGACAAAAACTAAACAAATTATTGAGTTAGAACACTAACTCAAATCTTTTACCAATTATCCCAAATTGGTAAATACTCTCCAAATGTTCTCCCCCAAACATTCTCCCCCTTTTTGACTAACATCAAAAAGGTCTTCTCTCCAAGAGGGTCAATGTCTAATGTCCCAATGAGATCTTACAATCTCCCCCTTGGTCCAAAAATACTTAGGATGCCTACCATCTTTCTAGTGATAATTCACATATCACTCAAGAGAGACAATCCTATACTCTCTCCCAATTTCCAAATTGGGTATCAAAAACCCCATCAATTTCCCAATTGATGTCATATTCTCCCAATAACTTCTCCTCTTCAAGGAGAAAAACACATCCATCATCCCAAGATGGATACCTCCCCCTAAAGGCTTGCTCCCCCTTGACCATTGCACCAACAATGTCCTTGGGCAGTCCCTAAGCCAATAGGAACTCTAAACCATCAAAATTAAGGTTAGAAATTCAACATTGAACTTTCCAACACATTAACATTGATACAAACCCTAAACAACTCTCCTAATCCATATCCAATGGATTTTCACCCTTTATAATGCTTCCCAAAGTATATCCTAGGCTTAGGAGTGATTAGGGACCATAACCGTAGCTGAAATCGGGTTAAACAATCTTGTTCTCCCCGAAATCAGGCTACCAGTCGAGTGATTCAAAAATCAGTCAACTGGAACCTCCATCAGTCGACTGCCACTATGAGCAGTCGACTGATAACTGAAAAATCCGATTTTCAATTATCAGAGTTGAATTTCAGAAAATCATAAATAATTATACGTATATCGAAAAATCACGAAATTTGGTAGGTATAATACTTATGACAAATACAATAGGTGAAAAATGATTGAAAATTATTTTGCCCATAAAATAGTGAATTTGATACAAAACTCAAAACCATTGAAATTTTCAATGTTTTGGCCCTATTTTGTATCAACTTCATCAATGGTGATTGCTATCAAAAGATAGACTTCACCAAGGTTTTTCAAAATGATTTTAAAATGTTTTCAAAACTTTATTTTGGATCATATTCCTTGGGCTCTATGCACATGACTTGTACACAAGCTTTCCCAATAATCCACAATTGAAATTAGATGAGTTTTAGTTCATCTAGATGCAAAAACTATGCACCTTGAACTTAACTCATATCCTAGCATCTCACATGTATCTAGGGTGTATAAATACACATACATGTCAATTGGATGTGAGATGTGGGTTTTGGTTCTTTTAATGTAGGATTTCATGCATTTTTCTAAGGCAACCCTACTTGATTCCCTTATAAATGGGACTCCAAGTCATGCCATAGTCCTTAATGTTGGTGCAATCGGCCCAGGTCACGATTGACCAGGACTCGAGTTTGACTCGAGTGATGTTTTGATGTTTCGACAAAAACATATGACAATGTAATTGTCATGGGAAAGTCCAAGTGGAACACTTGGCATTTGGTAAAGTCCAAGTCTTGAGTACTTGGCATGAAAAGTCCAAGTGGGACACTTGGCACATGAAAAGTCCAAGCATGGGTCTTGGCAATGTAAAAGTCCAACATGGGTTGACAAGGAAAGTCCAAGTGGAACACTTGGCATTTGGGAAAGTCCAAGTCTTGAGTACTTAGCATGAGAAGTCCAAGCATGGGTCTTGGCAAATGAGAAGTCCAAGCATGGGTCTTGGCAAATGGAAAGTCCAAGCATGGGTCTTGGCATGAAAAGTCCAACATGGGTTGGCAAGGAAAGTCCAAGCATGGTCTTGGCATGGAAAGTCCAACATGGGTTGGCAAGGGAAAGTCCAAGCTTGAGTCTTGGCATTTGAGAAGTCCAAGGGTTTGATGTTGGCAGCGTAAAGTCCAAGCGGGAGTCTTGGCAGCATAAGACCAATGGTTGGCGGCATAAAGTCCAAGCGGAGTCTTGGCGGCGTAAGTCCAATGTGCTTTGGCGGTGTAGACACCGTTAGCATGACATAGCCGAGGGAAGCACCTGGAGGCTAGCACGATGGATGAATAAGTCATGGATGACTTGGAGGGATCCGAGAGGCGTGAGGCTGATGGAGGTGGCTAGAAGGCTTAGGTCTAGGCTAAGGGTGGTCTAGCATGTATGGGGGCACCATACTTGGGTTAAAACCTCATCCTTGAGGTTGGCAGTCGACTGGCATTATGGCCGGTTCGACTGCCGTGAGTCGACTTGAGTTCGACTGTTGTTTAAGAGCTGGAACTGCTCCGCAATGATCGCTCATTGGAGTAGTCGAATCGATGTCTCTGACGGCCGATCGCAAGGGTTGGTAGTCGATTGCCGGTTCTTTAGCCGCACAGAATGCTCCGTGGCCGTGGGCGGTCGACTATCTGCGGTCGATCCAATGTTGGCGATCGCGCCAAGAGATCCGTTGGAGTTTTTTCAGCATGGATCGATCCATTGTCTCACGACAACAGTGGCATCAGCCGACTGGTGACTTATGGTAGTCGACTGATGGGCGGAAATTCAGGTCGCGCGGAAGGATAAAAGGAGCTCGACGGGAGGATTTTTGAAAATGGTTTCTTGAGCATCTTTGGGGCGATTTGTTGCTCCAAATCAGAGTCTCCAAGACCACTCTTCAAGCAACCAAAAGAAAGAAATCCAAAGCATTTGTAAAGTGTTTTCTTTACTTGTATTGCATTATTCTTCATTGTATTTGCTTGTTGCTTTTAGATTATTGTTGTAATCTATTGTAAGAGGTTTCTCCACCTCCGACTTGTGTCGAGAAGGAGTATTTGTGATTAGTGATTGCATTGGCATCGCTAGAGCTCGTTAGAGCTCAATCCGTGGAGTAGGAACCGTTTCGATTCCGAACCACGTTATATCTCGTGTTGTGTTTGTGTTCGTGATTGTTTGTGTTTCGTTATTGCTTTCATTTCTATATTCCGCTGCGCTAACGAAATTGTAGACACGATCACGATCGATTTCCATCTACTTACGAATACATCGCTATTCACCCCCCCCCTCTAGCGGCGTCAAATCTCCAACACTTAAATCAATTTTAATCAAAATATCTTAAATGCATGAGTGATTATGGCATTAGAGATGATATAGATAAACACATGCTCATAATCATGATGTCATGACATAATATGAAATCTAAAAACACATGACATTTAATCCTTAATCCTAAACATGTACATGACATATAGAATGATTAAAAATAAGCATGGTGTCATGGCATGTTATATGGCAAACAAAGCATGGCATATAAAATATATAGGTATAGTAATACCTAAATTTTAATATTAATTTCCATTTGATATAATTAAGTATATTTTTCCATATTAACCTAAATTTTCCCAAGTGTGCCAAAAACCCAAAATGGCACACTACGACCTCTAAACCTAAATTTTGCCAATTTGACTATTTTATCAAGCTTCTCAAATAATATTGGCACACCCTAAAATCTTTTAGGATGATAATTCAAATCTATTTCCAAGGTATCCGTAACCTTGAAAATAACCTAAAGTGCCACCTTTGCCATGGTTGAGTTAACTACCCATCCATTTAAGGTTGGCACACCCTAACCCATCTAGCGTGAATCAATCATGCTCTTAGGAACCCAAAACCGATTTGAGCTCCTAGGGTTAATTAGGTATTCCTTAGGGATAACCTCCCTAGATACCTTCCTAATGACCCTTCTAGGCTTAGAAGCCTTGGTCATTTTGGTTTTGCCATGGTTAACTCTAGGGGTTGTAGGGGATCGGTACGGCCGGCTAGAGGGGGGTGAATAGCCCTCGTACGATGGATGTCTTAATTCGTTCGTTCTTCTTGCGTTGCTTGTCTACGATTGTCGTTAGCGCAGCGGAATAACAATAATAATGAAACTAACAACACTTAAGCACATGCAAACACACACGATATACGTGGTTCAGAACCGAATGGTTCCTACTCCACGGGCGAGCTCCTCGAGCTCTAGTTATGCGCACGACACTAACTATAACACTCCTTCTCGACAACACGTCGGAGGTGGAGAAACCTCTCACAAGCAATTACACTAAGTAATGAAATACAAGCAATACAAAGACAAATACGAAATACACGTAAAGAATACTTTACAATGCTTGCTTTGAATCCTTTGCTTGTTGCTTGCTTTAGATGGCTCTTGAAGGTCTGGAATGCAGCAGCAATTCCCCTCCAATAGCTTCACAAAAGTCTTGGCAAAAACCTCCATCTCGAGCTCCTTTTATAACCTACATCGAGCTATTTTCGCGCCTAGCAGTCGACTGCCCCTGTAACCGTTATCTTACAACAGCCAGATCCACGTTGGACAAGTTCCAACGGATCACCTACCAGTCGACTGATGATGTCCATCAGTCGACTAGTGAGCCAGTAGTCGACTGCCCAGTCGGCTACGGAGCGTTCTGTGCTCACGACACTCCCATCAGTCGACTGCCATCCCTCGGTAGTCATTGCATCGACTTCGACGATCATTGCCGATTCATGGCGATCGCGCTAAACCCTAGCCTTACACCAGTCGAACTCTAGTCGACTTGGATCAGTCGAACCGGCATCTATGCCAGTCGACTGATGTCGGGCAAAACCTCAAACACCAAGTTGTTTGAGCCTCCGACACTCAGTCTTAGCCACTTGGCCAAGTCCACCTTATCGCTCATGGAGTTCCCCACCAAAGCTCTCTTCCCTCGGCCTACGTCCCTCGGATGCGCCAAGCGCACGGCTTCGCAACGCCATCCTTCGCGTCTCATGCCCTAGAAGTATGCTTCCCTTTGGGCTCACTCCATTCGCTCCCCGTCCGGCGGTCCCTCGGATGCACCAAGCGCACGGCTTCGCAATGCCATCCTTCACCGACTCAAGGACCCAAGCCTAGTGAACTTTCCAAGTTCTCAAGACTTCCCAAATGCACCAAGCGCATGGCTTCACAATGCATTTCTCACCAAGCACCAAGCGTACAGCTTCGCAATGCTTTGGATTTCCCATGCCAAGCACCAAGCGCACGACTTTGCAATGCTTTGGACTTTCCCATGCCAAGGCTTCCCCCTTGGACTTCCACACCAAGCTCCATGCTTGGATTTTCCATGCCAACCCCATGTTGGACTTTCCCACACCAAGCTCCATGCTTGGATTTTCCATGCCAACACCATGTTGGACTTTCCCACACCAAGCTCCATGCTTGGATTTTCCATGCCAACACCATGTTGGACTTTTCCATGACAATCCCATGTCATGAGTTTTGTCTATCATCAAAATACCATCAAGGTACTGCTGGGCCGATTGCACCAACAGGGGTGACTCCCCTTGTAACCTTCTTAGTGGCTTCCCTAGGTTTCCTAGAAACCCTAGCCACTAGGCACACACCATGGTCAACTCTAGGGATGACTTCCCTATTGACCTTGGTCTTCCTAGACCTAGTTAGTGTTCCATAGTCAAATGGAACACAATGATAAGCCACCTTAGGCTTAGGTTTGTGACCCAAACCTTTCTTGCCCTTGGTTGACTTTTGACTTTTAGATCCTAGATGTTGACTTTGACTTCTTGACCCAGGAATTTGACCATTAGACCCTTTAGATTGATTTTGTATCTTATTTAGGGTCTTTTCAAGTTTCTCAAGCCTTGACCTCAAGGCTTGGTTCTCTAATTCTAATTGCCCAATTTTAGAATTTTGATTTAGACCATGGGCATGGTTCTTCCTAGGCATATGCCTAGTCCATTTAGGGTTAAGGCCTAGATGTTCTCCTATTTTCCTAATTGATTCCCAAGGTAAGATATTTTTAGGGACATTAGTCCCAAATTTCTCCTTATTCCTAAGGTGAACTTTCTTAGCTCCTAAACAAATATGTTTGTTATTTCTAGCATGCTCTTTATGATAAATAGCAAGAGAATTAAAACCCTTAGCATGCTTTTGCCTATTAACTAAAAAGGATGCATTATTAAGATATACCTTAGGGTTAGCTTTGGAAGCTCCCCCTACATGTGTAGCTCCCTCTTGGGTCTTCTTCTTCCCCTTAGGACATTGATTCCGGTAGTGTCCCGGTTGCCGGCATTTGAAGCAAATGAGTTGCTCCTTGCTTTTGATAGTTGGGGGACCGGTCTCCTTGACCTTTGGAACCGGTTGAGCCTTCTTGACCCTTTTTGGACACTTACTCTTGTAGTGTCTGGATTCCCTACACTCAAAACAAATGATATGAATTTTATTTGAACCTTGAGTGTTTGAGTTACCTAGGGTATTTGTGGTGGTGGGTGCCAGAGTTGGACTTTGGGCTTCTTCATCTTGACCGGATGTCGAAGCTTCTTCTTCTTGATGTTCCGGTATGAAGGTTCTCTCCTCCCCCTCAATCCTTGAGGTGGATGCTTCTTCCACTTCCTCCACCTCTTCCGACCCGGAAGTTCACTCCTCACTTTCTTGTGAGGATGATGATGATTCTTCTTCGGTCTCCTCCTCTTCCAAGTCTTCTTGGACCGATTCGGGATTGTCGTGGAACTTGATCAACTTGTTCCACAACTCCTTGGCATCCCTATAGATTCCTAATTTGGACAAAATATCGTTAGGTATCAAATCAATCAACATTTTTGTTACCTTAACGGTTGTCTTGAATTTTTCCCGTTGCTCCTCAGTCCATCTCTTCATCTTGAGGATTTTGCCGTTTTCTCCTCTCGGAGCATCAAAACCTATAGTCACGGTAAACCAATTTTCTATATTCGTCATTAGAAAATATTCCATCCTACCTTTCCAATACGCAAAATGTTCACGGTTAAAGAAAGGTGGGATGTTGACGTCGTCACCCAATCTTTCCTCAAATTCCATATTCTTCCCTCTAGCTTCTTGACTCCGGGTTGTTAATCCGTAGAAGAGCCCCGTGTTAGGGCAATCTCTTGTCGTAATATGGTTTTGATGGTGTGGCAAAGGGTTTAAGTTAGTGTGTTATGTTGATTTGATATGTGCGTTGAAGTCGTGCAGGACTTAGTAATTCGCACATGGAGCCGTGGCGAGTTTCACATCTCATAACTCGTGCCTTGAGTCGGTGATGGATAGCTTTGCGGAAGTCGTGCGCTTGGAGCATCCGAGGGACCGCCGGACGAGAAGCTTGGAGTGAAGCCGGAGGAAGTAGACTTCGAGGCAAGAGACGCGAAGGAGCATTGTAGAGTCGTGCGCCTGATGCTGCCGAGGGACGTGGCCGAGAACGAAGAGAACTTCGAAGGCGAAGGACTCCAAGAGATGAGAGTGAACGATTGTAACCCGGGGAGGGGTAGCTCTTAGGTGAAACTTGGCCATTTGGCCAAGTGTCGGATGGGTTTTTCGACACCACGATCATTGCCATGTCATGGCGGATCGCTTCGAGTCGAGTGAGTTCGACCGTATACGATCGATCGAGGAGTGTAGCGGATCGCCATACGTGAGCGGTCGCCAAGATATCGATGGCTGCGCGGCAATGATCGGTAGTCAATAGGGTTTTGGCCACAGAACCGCTCGTAGCCGACTGGGCAGTCGACAACAGAGGCAGCAGTCGACTTGTGATGTCCATCAGTCGACTGCCAAGAGTTCTGTTGGACTACAACGGTCGGGATCCGACGTGTTCGGAGGCCATTGTAGTGATGGCAGTCGACTGCCAAGGGCGGCAGTCGACTGGTGGCGGCCAACGGGAAGAAATCAGCCCTCTCTATAAAAAGAGAGGGTGTGAGCCTTTGACAGGCTAATGCTCATGCTCTAAGTGATTTTCCTAGTGCCCCACAAGCTCTAAACTCTTTTTACTTGTTTTTACTCCATTCTTATTGTAAGAAGAGTGATCTTGATTATAAAGGTTACCTCCACCTAGCTTGGTGCAAAGGAGAGACCAATAGTGATTGGCTTTGGAGGAGTGATTCACCTCGGACGAATCGGGATCGTGGATTAGCGGCGTAGCCGTGAACCACGTTACATTCTTTGTTAGCGTTTGTATTTTCATTTATTGCTTTGTCTTTATTGTTTATGCTTCTGCTTCGCTAACGATTGTGTAGACGAGCAAACAAAAGAGAGAATTCTGACATCCATCGGAAGAGGGCTATTCACCCCCCTCTAGCCGGCGTATCGATCCCCTACAAGTGGTATCAGAGCCAAGGAAAGCTTGTCGAGGACTAACCATCACAACAAGCAAATTTTCGAAATGGTCGGCTCCAACATCCATCCTCCGAAGTTCGACGGCGAATTCTCTTGGTGGAAAAAGAGAATGGAGGTATTCTTCGAGACCGATTTTGATATTATGCTTATAATGGAAAATGGTTTCGAGTTGCCTAGGGATGAAAGGGGTGAACCAATTGAAAAATCACGTTGGACTAAGAAGCAAAGAGAGGAGCACCTTGCAAACTCAAAGGCAAAACATCATCTTCTCAATGTGCTCCCTCAATAAGAGATCAACCGGATCGGAGAATGTGCTAGCGCCAAAGAGATGTGGGAAAAGCTTGTAGAACTCCATGAAGGCACATCCGAGGCCAAGCTAGCTAGGAGAGACCTCCTCTGCTCCCAACTCTCAAACATCAAATTAGAAAAGGGAGAAAAGGTAACTTCCCTACATTCTAGATTTAAAGAAATATTAATTGGGCTAACAAGTGTAGGACAAAAGTTCTCCAACCGGGATATGGTAATGAAGGCCATAGATGCCTTCCCCCGGTCCTCAAGATGGAGCTCCATGGTGGATTCGTTTTACATCTCCAAGAACTTGGAAGTAAGTACCTTGGAGGAATTTTTCTCAACAATGGAGCTCCACGAAACTAGGCTTGAAGGAATACAAGAAGAGCCTAGAATTCAACCCTCAAGAGGAGTAGCTTTGATAGCGAACAAGGGGAAGAAGAAGATGGAAATCCCCTCCTCCTCGGATGACGAAGCGTCTTCCTCCTCCTCCATGGATAGCACCGAAGAAGCCTATATGGTAAGGAAGGTAAGACGTGCATTTAAGAATTTTTATTTTGATAAATCTCATGATAGGAATAGAAGACCAAGGGGGAAGGTCATATGCTACAATTGCCAAGGAGAAGGGCACATAAGGGACAATTGTCCTCTCTTAAACAAGAGCAAGGAAGAGAGAAAAAATAAAGAAGAAAAGAAGAAGAAAAAGGGGAGAAAGAAAAAGAAGGAAGAGGAGAAGAAGACAAAAGAGAAGGGGAAGACCAAATCTCTAAAGGCAAGGACTTGGGATGATCCATCCTCGTCCTCCTCATCATCGTCGGATGAGGAGAATGCCTTTGTCACCAATTTGGCCTTGATGGCCTTTGATGACTTGGATTGCTCTTCATCCGAAAATGAAGGATCAAGCTCAAGTGGGGAGAGCTCAAATGAAGGGGGAGCTTCTACATCCTCATCATCCGAAGAAGAAGAGGACATGGAAACTATGGTAACGAAAGCCTCTCCTAAGAAAATAGTTTCCATAATTTCTAGTTTAACTAAGGATTTATTTGGAATGAAAAAGAAAAATAAAAGCATGCTTAATGAAATTAAGGCATTGGAAAATAAGCTAGAAAATGCATGCTTAAATGATAATATTTCTTCTAGCTTAAATGATGCATGCTCACATGACCTTTATGTGCCATTAGATGTTAGTGATGCATGTATAAATGAAAATAGGGCCTTAAGGGAAAAGGTAGATTATTTAACAAAAGCCCTAGAAAAATTCACAATTGGCTCCAACACATTGAACATGATCTTAGGGAGCCAAAGAGCTAGTTTCAACAAAAAGGGCCTAGGCTACAAGGAAAAGAAAAATGAAAAGGCCTACAAATGCCTAATAGCTAGGGGACAAGACAAGAAGAAAGTAATAGCTAGGAAATGGATCCCCAAGGAATACTTAGTGAACCCAATAGGAAAGAACTTATTTTGGGTTCCAAAATCCATCCTTAAGGGTTAGGAAAACCCTAGGGTAGTCAACCATATGGAATTAACCTATATCATATTTTGGTTGATTTAGGATGGCGGGACAATATTTTTTAAATAGTGTTGGGTGATGATAACGTGCCCATAAATAGATAATAATGCTTAAATCATGATGATTAATGTAATTTCTATGAATGTTTGAAATCATGATTTATGATTTTGATATTTGGCACATAATCATGGGAAATAGGGTTGAATCATGCTTTAGGTGATACTTTGTTTATTATCATCATACAATACCTAATGCATAACTATTATTTGATGAATACATGAGTTTCATGATCATAATGTAGAATTCATTCATATATGCCTTTATGATCATGAGGATTATTAGGTTGATACTTAACCTTGATAGAATTGCATGAATATATTGGTTAAGTATACACAAATACCCCCCCTAGGATGCATCTCACACTCACTATAGGCTAACTTGATTGCAAACTTAGCATGGGTGAGATGTTAGGATGATACAAATGTCCACTAATGCCTATGGCATATAGATGGTCATTTAAAGTATCAACATAGCAATAATAGACCAATTATGGGGAAGGCTTATGTTTAATTCATAGACATATTGCCCAAAGATCATGGTTGGATATTTCATATGTTTTCAAAACAATTTCTTAATCTAAAATCTAAGTATTCATGTTTTGAAACAATTGGATGCAAGACTAGGTGTTAAAATGGATACTCTTATGATCAAAAACCTAGTAGTTTTTAAAGCCTTTAGATTTTTGGCAAATACGTGGAAATATAATGATTTTTCATGAAAACCTATTTTTCACTGATAGATATACTTAAAAGAGATATGTTCCCCAAATTTCATGATTTTTAGAATTTTTTGGAATTAATAATGCATTTCTGAATTTCATCCAGAAAATTAGAAATTCGGATTCCTTTGTGCCAGTCGACTGCCATGCGATAGCGATCTGATGAATAATGAACAAATCTGATAACCAGATTTTATCAGGTTTTGACTGATTTTAATATATGTTTCTCTTTATACTTGATGTCATGAGTTTATAACTTAGTATTAATATTTTTGATGGTGTCAAAGGGGGAGAAATAATTATGTTTAAGTTAATTATGATAGGGGGAGAAATTAAGGGGGAGTTTCATGGATTAAGGGGGAGTTGCATGTTGCTATATCATGTTTATGTTTACATGCTTTCTTTCCTTTGAAATTTATATCAAATGTTTTTACCTAACTTAAATGGATTGCCACACATCAAAAAGGGGGAGATTGTTAGGGCAATCTCTTGCCGTAATATGGTTTTGATGGTGTGGCAAAGGGTTTAAGTTAGTGTGTTATGTTGATTTGATATGTGCGTTGAAGTCGTGCAGGACTTAGTAATTCGCACATGGAGCCGTGGCGAGTTTCACATCTCATGACTCGTGCCTTGAGTCGGTGAAGGATAGCTTTGTGGAAGCCGTGCGCTTGGAGCATCCGAGGGACCGCCGGACGAAAAGCTTGGAGTGAAGCCGGAGGAAGTAGACTTCGAGGCAAGAGACGCGAAGGAGCATTGCAGAGTTGTGCGGTGATCCCGAGGACGTGGCCGAACGCGAGAACTTCAAGGCGAAGGGATCGCGAGAGATGAGTGGCGATTGTAACCCGGGAGGGGTAGCTCTTAGGTGAAACTTGGCCATTTGGCCAAGTGTCGGATGGGTTTTCAGGACACCCGATCATTGTCATGTCATGGCGGTCGATCGCTCGAATCGAGTGAGTTCGAGTATACGATCGATCGAGGTGGCGTAGCGTGATCATTATCATCGTGGCGATCGATTGCCAAGACAATCGATCGATCAAGGCGCATGATCGGTAGTCAATAGGGTTTTTGGCACAAAATCGCTCGTAGTCGACTGGGCAGTCGACTACGGAGGCAGCAGTCGACTGGTGAGGTCCATCAGTCGACTACCAAGAGTTCCGTTGGACTACAACGGTCAGGATCCGACGTGTTCGGAGGCCGTTGTAGTGACGGCAGTCGACTGGTGGCGGCCTACGGGAAGAAATCAACACTCTCTATAAAAAGAGAGGGTGTGAGCCTTTGAGAGGCTAATGCTCATGCTCTAAGTGATCTTCCTAGTGTCTCACAAGCTCTAAACTCTTCTTACTTGTTTTTACTCCATTCTTATTGTAAGAAGAGTGATCTTGATTGTAAAGGTTACCTCCACCTAGCTTGGTGCAAAGGAGAGACCAATAGTGATTGGCTTTGGAGGAGTGATTCACCTCGGACGAATCGGGATCGTGGATTAGCGGCGTAGCCGTGAACCATGTTACATTCTTAGTTAGCGTTTGTATTTTCATTTATTGCTTTGTCTTTATTGTTTATGCTTCCGCTTCGCTAACGATTGTGTAGACGAGCAAACAAAAGAGCGAATTCCGACATCCATCGGAAGAGGGCTATTCACCCCCCTCTAGCCGGCATATCGATCCCCTACACCCCGGGCTCTGGTACCACTTGTTGGGACCCTTGGAACGGCTAGAGGTGGGGTGAATAGCTTTGATCGTACGTCGATTGAATTCTTTCGCGTTTGTTTCTACAATTTCGTTAGCGCAGCGAAATATAGATAATGAAAGCAATAATGAAATATACAACACGCTAACACAACGATATAACGTGGTTCGGAACCGCACGGTTCCTACTCCATGGATCGAGCTCTAAAGAGCTCTAGTGATGCACACACACTCACTAATCACAAATACTCCTTCTCGACACAAGTCGGAGGTGGAGAAACCCCTTACAAGTAATCTTACAACAATAAGATACTAATACAAGCAATTACAATAATGAAATACAATGCAAGTAAAGAAAACTACTTTACAATTGCCTTTGGATTGCTTGATTGCTTGGTTGCTTGATATCAACTTGGAGACCCTGATTTGCAATAGCAAATCGCCCCAAATCGCCTCAAAGAAACCTTGGTTTTTCCTCCATCACGAGCTCCTTATAAAGCTTCAACATGTGCTGGAAAAAGTCGATCAGTCGACTGATCGGGACCATCAGTCGACTGATGCCACTGTTGTCGTGAGATAATGGCTAGATCCACGCTGGATAAGTCCAACGGAACCTTCATCAGTCGACTGATTGTGACCATCAGTCGACTGATGGAGTCCTCACTCGACCAGTCGAGTCTCGACTCCATTCTGTGGCCGATTTCTCGAGCACCACCGATCGATCACACGATCGGGCCGATCGCTGAGCCATCACCGATCGCCCACCTCGCAATCATCGCTAGGCTAACCCGCATGATCAAACCCTAGTTGATTTCGGTCCGACCGCCACATGACACTGGGCCGACGGAACACCTCAAACATGAGGTTTTAACCCAAGTATGGTTCCCCCATACTTGCTAGACCACCCTTAGCCTAGACCTAAGCCTTCTAGCCACCTCCATCAGCCTCGCGCCTCTCGGATCCCTCCAAGTCATCCATGACTTGTTCATCCATCGCGCTAGCCTTCAGGTGCTTCCGTCGGCTATGTCATGCTAACGGTGTCTACACCGCCAAGGCACATTGGACTTACGCCGCCAAGACTCCACTAGGACTTTACGCCGCCAACCATTGGACTTATGCTGGCAAGACTCCCGCTTGGACTTTACGCAGCCAATATCAAACCCCTTGGACTTCAAATGCCAACCCATGTTGGACTTTCCATGCCAAGACCATGCTTGGAATTTCCATGCCAAGACCATGCTTGGACTTTTCATGCCAAGACCATGCTTGGACTTTCCTTGCCAACCCATGTTGGGCTTTACATTGCCAAGACCCATGCTTGGACTTTCCTTGCCAACCCATGTTGGACTTTACATTGCCAGGACCCATGCTTGGACTTTTCCCAATGCCAAGTGTCCCACTTGGACTTTCCATGCCAAGTACTCAAGACTTGGACTTTACCAAATGACAATTACATTGTCATATGTTTTTGTCGAAACATCAAAACATCACTCGAGTCAAACTCGAGTCCTGGTCAATCATGACCTGGGCCAATTGCACCAACATGTGTATTTATACACCCTAGATACATGTGAGATGTTAGGATATGAGTTAGGTTCAAGGTGCATTGTTTTTGCATCTAGATGAACCAAAACTCATCTTATATGAGTTGTGGATCATTGGGAAAGCTTGTGTACAAGTCATGTACATTGAGCCCAAGGAATATAATTCAAAATAAGGTTTTGAAAACATTTTAAAATCTTTTTGAAAAACCTTGGTGAAGTCTATCTTTTGATAGCAATCACCATTGATAAGATTGATACAAAGTGAGCTAAAACTTAGAAGTTTTCTTCACTTTTGAATTTTGTATCAATTTCGATATTTTATGGGTAAAATAATTTTCAAATATTTTTCACCCATTGTATTGGTCATAGGTATTATATGTATCAAATTTCATGATTTTTTGAATTACGTATAATTATTTATGATTTTCTAAAATTCATTTCTAATAACTGAAATTCAGAAATTTGATTATCGATCGCCCTAGGTGTCGATCGATGTGACAAATGATCGACTTATGATCGAGTCGACTGTCAATGCTGATTTCAAGAAAACAAGGTTTGTTTAGCTTGGTTTCGACTGCGGTAAGGTTTCCTAATCACTCATAACCCTAGGATATGCTTTGGGAAGCATTATAAAGGATGAAAATCCATTGGATATGGATTAAGAGAGGTGTTAGGATAATGTATCAAATTTAAGGTGGGGAGAGTTCATGTTTGAACTTTAAACCTTATTTTTGATGGTTTAGAGTTCCTATTGGCTTAGGGACTTCCCAAGGATATTGTTGGTGCAATGGTCAAGGGGGAGCAAACCTTTAGGGGGAGGTATCCATCTTGAGATGATGGATGTGTTTTCTTAATGAAGGGGAGAAGTTATGTAGAGAATGTCATCAATTGAGAAAATTGATGGGATTTTGAGAGACCCAATTTGGAAATTGGGAGAGTGAATAGGATTGCCTCTCTTGAGTGATATGGGACTTATCACTAGGAAGATGGTAGGCATCCTAGGTATGTTTGGACCAAGGGGGAGATTATAAGATCTCATTGGGACATGAGACATTGACCTCCTTGGAGAGAAAACCTTTTTGATGTTAGTCAAAAAGGGGGAGAATGTTTTGGAGAATGTTTGGGATTACCAATTTGGGATAATTGGTAAGGAGTTTTTGAGTTAGATGGTCTAACTCAAATGGTTTGTTTGGTTTTTGTCAAACATCAAAAATGGGGAGATTGTTGGTGCAATCGGCCCAGGTCATGATTGACTAGGACTCGAGCTTGGCTCGAGAGATGTTTTGATGTTCGACAAAAACATATGACAATGTAATTGTCATGGGAAAGTCCAAGTCTTAGGTACTTGGCATGGAAAGTCCAAGTGGGACACTTGGCATTTGGCAAAGTCCAAGCATGGGTCTTGCCAATTTAAAGTCCAAGAATGGGTCTTGGCAAAGTAAAGTCAAAGTCATGGGTACTTGGCATGGAAAGTCCAAGCATGGGTCTTGGCATGGAAAGTCCAACATGGGTTGGCAAGGGAAAGTCCAAGCTTGAGTCTTGGCATTTGAGAAGTCCAAAGTGTTTGATATTGGCGGCGTAAAGTCCAAGGGTGAAGTCTTGGCAGCATAAGTCCAATGGTTGGCGACGTAAAGTCCAAGCGGAGTCTTGGCGGCGTAAGTCCAATGTGCCTTAGTGGTGTAGACACCGTTAGCATGATATAGCTGATGGAAGCACCGGAAGGCTAGCGCGATGGATGAACAAGTCATGGATGACTTGGAGGGATCCGAGAGGTGTGAGGATGATGGAGGTGGCTAGAAGGCTTAGGTCTAGGCTAAGGGTGGTCTAGCAAGTATGGGAGAACCATACTTGGGCTAAAACCTCATGTTTGAGGTGTGCCAGTCAACTGGTGCCATGTGGCAGTCGATTGGAAAGAGTCAACTAGGCTTTAACAGCGGGAAGTGGCCTAGCAGTCGACTATCATAGATGGGCAATGATCGGTGATGGAGAGCGATCGGCCCGATCATGTGGTCGATCGACCGATGCTTGGTGTTTCCACATAATAGGTCTCACTGATCATTGCGGTCGAGTGGAGCTTGATCGGTCGTGATGGTCGCGATCGATCCGATGATGGTGGATCCGTTGGATTTTTCCAGCGTGGATCTAGCCGTTGTCTCACGACAACAGTGGCATCAGTCGACTGATTGTCCCGACCAGTCGACTTATCGATTTTTTCCAGCACAGGTTGAAGCTTTATATGGAGCTCGTGGAGGAGGAAAAAGGCAGTGATTTTCTTGGGCAAATTGAATGGGAGAGTTGGTGCTTTCCAGTCCTTTAAGGCTAGTTCTAGGCAATCAAAGATCAAGCAAATCCAAAGAGCATTTGTAAAGTTTTCTTTGCAAAGATTGTTGTATTCTTGTTGTATTTTCTTGTCTTACTTTGTTATTACTTAGTGTAATCTTTGTACGAGGTTTCTCTGCCTCCGACTTGTGTCGAGAAGGAGTATTTGTGATTAGTGATTGCATTGGCGTCGCTAGAGCTTGTTAGAGCTCGATCCATGGAGTAGGAAACATTCGGTTCCGAACCATGTTAAATATTTGTGTATTGGTGTGTTTGATTGTGTCTATTTCGTTATTGCTTTTATTATTATTATTCTGCTGTGCTAACGAAATTTGTAGACTCAATCACGAACGAATTCCATCATCGGTACTAGCACGCGCTATTCACCCCCCTCTAGCATTCAAACGATCCCCTACAGAGACCACGTACGGAGGCCAATTCACTAAAACACTCCTCCTCGTTGGAGGTAGGAGTTGACAGTTACAAAAGCTTGAGTAAACTCGAGGTAGAGAGACACACCCCTCTCTCCTCGTTACGATAAAAATCTCGATACAAGTAATCAAATACAATGTAAAAGAAGATGACAACTTAAAGTAATACTGACAACTCAGTGATTGAAGGATGGGCTCGCGTCATCGGTGTTTTGGTAGCGCTTCATCGTCGTAGAGTCGTCGGAAAGTTGTGGCGTTGTGGAAGCACTTTGGAAGCTTTTGAATGATGGAAATGGGGTGGAGAACACCTTCTGTTAAAGCCTTGTGATACCCTAATCGTTGAGATGAGGTTTCATGAGGTGATGTAACCTAGCCCTTGAGAAATGGAGATAAGCTTTGACTCTCCTCGAGGCTGATACTTGACCAGCAGTCGACTGATCAACCCTATCAATCGATTGCTGGAGGCATCAGTCGACTGATACAAGCCATCAGTCGATTGATGGTAGGGTTTCCAGCTGCAATAAAGAGTTAGCTCGAAAATACAGTTAATATAAGTAAGTTCAATGGTCATTTACCATCTGATCTCGACTTAGACCTTTTATGGGAAGTCGTGGTCGGATCGATGCCTAAGGATGTCCCCATACGGAGGACACGACCTTACTTACACTCACTCACACGAGCTTACCTCAGCCTTTACCTTTGAAGCTTCGCTTCTGGTCTTTACCTGAGGTGATCGGCTCCCTCTGAAGTCCTCCCAGTGTCGCCCGACCACAATAGTTCCCTCCGGGTGTCGTTGACCTTCGGCTTAGCTTAGCATCTCTGCACAATTGATTCATCTCATGAGATAACGATGTAAACTTAACTTTGTGTCTTTTACATAATTAAAACACAGGTTTGATTATCTGGTGACCCTGCACCAACATTATCAAGTTGTCAGTCGACTGGAGGGAAATTTCAATCGACTGAACTACCATCAGTCGACTGTTGTATGGAATCAGTCGACTGCTAGTCAAGCTGATCACTTCGAAGAGAGTCGAGATAAGATCCATCAAAAGAGGGGTGATTTGGAGGTTTGACTCAGATCCAGATCTCAATGAGCTAGGACTAAAATGGCTATAAAAGGAGAGGCAAATCACTCATTTCATTCACCTTGAAAGGATTTCAAAGTGCTCCGTCAAATCCAAGTGTTATTCGACATGCAACAACGTCATAACGTTGACAACACGTGCAACTTCATCCTCATAAGTCGGTATACTTAGTTAGTTGCTAGTTTTTGTATTTATTATTGCTAAAGGGGAGAGGTAGGCTTGTTGCCTCTTCCTCTACATTCTTTTGTAATTGTTGTCTCTTACCTCCAACGAGGAAGAGACCTTTTAGTGGATTTCCCATCGCAAGCGATCAAGGATCGCGGGGCCTTGGACTAGCAACCGGATGGTTTTGAACCAAGTAAAAACAAACTTGTGTCTTTTTGTTTTTGCTTGTATTTCGGCTGCGTACTTTGCATTTTATGATGTAATTGAGAGGTGTTCTAAGGCAATCGCCTTAGAAGTTATTAATAAAATTCACTATTTGAGTATACATTATCTATGTATTTGATTGTATCTTAAACTCATATATTGAAGTCCACAATACGATGCATAGCATGAGAGAAATTGTGATTGGATTAAAATTAGTGGGTATCTCATCATGTGTAAATATGCAAGTATTAAAACTATCCCTAGTCGATGAATTGATAAGATTGGACATCATCAATTCTGTGAGACTAGCACATGTTATGCTCCTTGGTTTGTCCAAGTATTCGGTACTCACTGAATGGAAGCATAGGGATGCTGAGAGTGAACATGTGGATGCTAGTTATGGTAACTAGTTCATTGGAGTGACTTGCTATGAGACTTCATATGACTTTGTATGTCATTGAAGATATCATTGCAGCTTGAGTGCGAGCTTCCTTAGACTTGAGGTATTCAAGTCACCTTGATCATAGCACCTTGTACTTTGACTTCTTCACAACCATCTACATAGTAGGTGTAACTCCGGGATGATTGGGTATAAGCCAAAGTGATCGAAGGTGTTTGAATAGCCTATAGAGGATTCACCACTCCTGATAAAGGAGATGTATACTCTAGGCCTCTTGTCAAGATTGTTACTCAGAAGTCTCTGGTCAGAGCAAGCATGTTAAGAAGATGGTCTTCCTGGGAACATGTAGGAGTAACTTGAATCCACAGGACAAGGAAAATAACTTGGGCTAGGTGTGACGTAGTCAACCTAGTGGGGACGAACATAGAGACCATGTCCTAAACCAAGTGGGTATAGGATGAGTGAAAGGAACAAGGAACGAACAACTGAAGTTGCTAAAGGTTCAAAAAATGTTCTGAAGAAGATTTAGACTTTTCGGTTAATTGGTGGTCATGATATACTACTAGGTGCCACTCATGATCTATTAATAATCAAGACATTAATTATGAATGACAAACATAACTGGGAACCTATTGGGTCACACGCACTATGGGTGATCTCGAGATGTAAAACAAGTCTGAGAATGAGATTCTAGTTGAGAGAGGATATGTCTAGTTGGACCAGACCAAGGGGGTGTGAAATAGAGGCTATGGAACCTCCTATGACCTTGTCAGATTTAGCATGGCTATATCGCACTTAAATGAAGTCAAACGGATCATACAGAGCCTCACACGGCTGTGCCTAACTTGGCATGGGTCATACCTGGCTCTGGCCGCAAATTGGTAAAGTTTGGGTTGTGCCCAGAGAGACACACAGCCAGGCCATGTGAATCCATATGGCTAAGCCATGTGAATCCACATGACCATGTCGCGTCTCTACCAATTTTTGAGATTTCCTCTTATGGAAATTTCCTAGGTTATTCTTAGCTTAATTATGGGATAATTATGGTAAGATATGTTTCGTTTAAGCCTCATAAGATGACCTAATCAAGAGATCTATAAAAGGATTCCTTGATAATCTTTGGCTAAGGTTTTGGTTTTAGGTTTCTCTCTTGGTAGCCGCTTTTGCTCCTTCCTCTCTCCTCTTCTATTGTCTCCGCCGATTGGCTAGCACCAATCGGAGACAAAGACTTACTGTTGTAGGAGTTGTCTCAGGTGATCCCGGCGTGGATAGTGATAGAGGCAAGGCCCGTTGGTCTTGCTTGTGGTTTCGACGGATTAAAAAGAATCCTGAAGGTATAACTTCTTCTCCTTGTGTGTTTTTCATGAGATTATGCCAAAGTAAATTTTCCTGTCCCCCAGGGGATGTGTAGGATATAATATAAATTATTTTTATTCTCTTTATTCCGCTGCACATGATCCAAGAATCTCCAACATTTTGACATTGAAAAGATAAGTTTTTTTTTAACAGTATTCACCCCCTCTAGTGTTTCTCGATCCTACAATTGGTATCAGAGCGGGGGCGCTCAGATTCGGCGCAATCACCGATTGAGCAATTTTTTATTTTTTGTATTTTTTTTCTTTTTCATTTAATTTAAGTTTTCTTCCCGCACTACTAATCCAAGACAAAGTCTTGGAAATTTTTGTTTTTCGTGTGTTTTGCTAGAATTTCAAAATGGACCATCTTGAGAGGTATAACACCGACCGACCTCTGTTCTTTAACAGAGATGACTTCCATTATTGGAAGGGACATATGGAGTGTTTCTTGAAAACACAAGTTGAGATGTGTATAATAATCCAAACTGGCTTTGCTCTACCCACCAACGATCAAGGGGAATCATTGGACTTTGACAAATGGACCAATGCAACCAAGAGGCAAATTGAAGCCGATCCAAAAGCGACCCAAATTTTGTAATGCATCTTGTCCAAGGAGGAGCTCAACTGAATTGGACCATTCATTAGTGCCAAGGACCTCTGGAACAAGCTAACCAAGCTTCATGATGGGACGTTCGATGCGAAGGTATGTAAAAGATATTTATTAGTTAATAAATTGTATAATATAAAGATGCATTAGAATGAGACTGTGAGCCAACTCCATGATTGCATTCAAGACATCCTAAACTACCTACATGCCATCGGACAAAAGGTGGAGAACTGCGACGTGATAAGGTACACTCTAAGAGCCTTTTCTAGGACAACTTTGTGGGCATCCATGGTTGATGCTTACTGAGTTTCTAGAGATCTTTCAAAAATTAGGTTAGATGAATTATTTTCCAAATTTGAACTTCATGAGAAATCTAATTTAGCCCCGATCGAGAAAGGTATTGCTTTGTATGCAGGAAGAAGAAAGGCGAAAAGCACGCCTCCTCCCGAAGAAGATGAATACAAATCGGAGGTGGACGAAGAGATAAAGACCAAACTAGTCAATTTAGTTCAGAAGATGATCAAACATAAAAGGCAACCCATCAAGCCAACTAAGGAGAAGAGGTCTGATCAAAATCAAAACTACAAGTGCTACGAGTGCAATAAGAGAGGTCACTTCAAATCCGAGTGTCTGTGGCTAAAGAATAAGCAACCACAAATCAAGAAGGCACTCAACACGACTTGGGAAGAATCCTTGGAGGAATAAGAAGATCAACTCACCAATTTGGCATTCATGGCAAGACCAACCGAGTCCGAGTCTGAGTTCGATTCTGACTCCGGATCCGACACCGAGCTACAATTCAAGATAAGCCATGAATCTATATCTGATTCAAAAGAGTAAAAAAGAGTCAATTAATGTGAGTTAGTGTTTAATTAATACTTTATACAATGCCATTAAGTTCTTAGATAAGAAGTTAGCTAAGTTTGAGTCTAAAGTCGAGTCATTGCTTAAGAAGGTTAAACTCCTCAAGCATGAGTCTACCCTAACCTCTTCAACTAGTCAAGTTAGAGAGGGAAACTCAACTCAAGTTGAAAAACTTGAGGAAGAGAATTCTCTCTTAAAAGGACAAGTTCAAGAGCTTAGGAAATCGTTGGAAAGGTTCACATTCCGTGTACAACAAGGTCGGGCTCGGGTTTAGAACAACAACATCAAATAAATCTTACATGTCAATCGTTAATCGTAACATTTGAAGAGTCCAAGCATGGGTCCCTAAGACCATTTTAAACTCACAACTAGGTGCTACTAAGTATTGGGTTCCTAAGGATCAAATCTGTAGGGGATCGTACTGTTGGGATGTATACTGAAATGTCTATCTTTTGTATGAACATCTTTATTTTGAAATAAGAATCACATGATCATTGTTTACATATTTATGGTTATGCATATTGTCTAATACATTACATTATAGATAACATGGTTTGTGGTGTCACACAGGAGATCATGTTATCGGCTCCTTGTAAAGTATAAGTAAAGGCTTACAACCGAGATGGCTTTGGACAAACCATTGGTATGGTTGTAGTGTGATTTGGTATTGGTTTGTCTTGACCATAGAATCACACTAGTGCACTTTGTGTGTATTGAGCAGGACCGACTTAGAGGTGATTCGATTTATTGCTGACTACGTAATCGAATCAGACCTCAGATATTATATTGTACATGCTCTTAATCCCGATATAATAAGGGGCACATATACTTAGTATTCATTTCTTTGATTTACCAATGGGCGAGATTTATAGATTAAATTGATAGGCTCGGTAAGTTGGGAAATGATATTATTTATATGGTGTGTCGTTGATTATAGGAGGAAACCTTGTTCTATTTATTAGGATGATGATGTCCCCTTGAGGAGCTCATAAGGATCATCATGTAAACCCTGCAGGTGGACTTGGTCCAGCATGATGATAAGGTTGAGTGGTATTACTCATGGAGTTAGATGTTGATTAATTAATTGTCAGTAAATTAATTAATCGACGGACATTCGAGATCTTAAACACGGGGAGAAAAATATACAAATAATATATGGAGCCCATATTAACTTATGGGGGTTGGTGAGGTAGATCAATGATAATCCTTTAGTGGATTGGATTATCATTAATGGATCGGACTTTATGTTGACTTAATCCATTGGGTGGCCAAGATCCAACTCCTCCTCATGGTCCATATTGTAGCCTATTAAAACCTCATGAAGCCTAGATCTAATGGTAGAATACAAAACTCTAGAACCAATGGTAGAGATTAAATCTCTAGATTTGACGGTTGAGATTAATTCTTTAGATCCGACGGTTGAGATTAAATCCCTAGAACCAATGGTGGAGATTAAAACAAGGCTTATCCCTAACTCTATAAAAGGAGGCAAACGGATGGGCAGTAAACACAATTGAAGAGGGATTAGGGTTAAGGGGCAGCAAGCTTGGGCGATTAGGGTTTGGGGCTTAGGCGGCCACAAATAAGGAAAGATTTTTCTTTTCTCTTCTTCTTGTTGTTGGTCGGTGCCCAAACAAGCCTTTCCTCTCCTTTGTCGGTGTCCAAACCCCTTCATCCTCTTCTCCTTGGCCGGTGGAAACAAGGCTTAGGGTCTTCCCTTGGAGCTTTTGGCCGGCATCCATCTTCCTCATCTCTTCTCCTTGTTGGTCGGCAGCAAGCATCTAGGTTGGTGCTTGTTAGTTGGCTAAAAGAAGGAGAAGGGTTTTGTTTCTATACTTCCTCTTGTTCGGAGCGAGCAAGGAAGGAAGATCGGTGATCTAGGAGCTTCTACTTTTGGAAGATCGTCGCCCACATGACGTCAAAAATGAGGAAGGACATACAATAGAAGATCGAGAGGTATATCGATTGTCTATTTTCTTTTGTAACATGTCTATAATTGTTTTTCAATTATATATGCATGTTGTATTCTATTTTTATGGATAAAATAACTTGGACCCCGAATATAAATACAAAAGTCGGCAATCCGTACATCGTCTATTCCGCGGCTATTTGTAGAATAGAGGTTGGTGGCTTGAACAACAAGTATGTTCAAGTGACCACTCTAATCGAATAGCACGATGATGAAACGGGATCTTGGGTAATCCCTTTTGTCTAGGATTAAATTTTTTTTAATCCGGGGACGTCGAAGGGATCACCATGAACAAGCGACTGAGTTGAAGTGGGAAGCGAAGTTTCCTACCTTCACGTACGTCTCTAGAGAGGGGGTGAATAGCATAATTGTCGATTGACGTAACTCGATCGTGTACTTGCTACAATTGGGTTAGTATGCAGTGGAAATAAAAAATACAATACAAATACAAATACAAACACACAAAGACACGACGATATAATGTGGTTCGAAACCTTAGGGTTCCTTCTCCACGGGTTGAGCTCAACGAGCTCTAGTGATGCAAACCACCAATAATACAACTTTTTCTCGACAACACATCGGAGGTGGAGAAAACTCATACAAGAATCTTACAACAATAATAAACAAACCCAAAAACAAGCACAAAGATTAAATGAAAGAACAAAAACTTTACACAAGTGAGATTTTGAATGCTTGAGCTTTTGGTTGCTTTAGGATGCCTTGAAGGACTAGAATCACACCAACAACTCCCCTTCAGATTCTCAAGAAATGTCCAAAGAACTATTAGCGAAATCCTCCACGATTTGCACCTTTTATCCCTACATCGGGATGACTCCATGTCTGGCAGTCGACTTCCATAAGGCCCCAGTCGACTGCCAACAATGTCGTTGTCTCACAACAAGCTTAATCCACGTTGGCATTCAAGCCAAATGGATACACTGGCAGTCGACTGTCAAGCTCATAGCAGACTGCTCAGTCGTCTATTGAGCTTCCTGTGCTTTCGACCAAAACCAACAGTCGCCTACCCTCCATGGTGCCGCCACGACTGGGACTCCAGTTGAGGTGCCAGTCGAGCTACCTTGCGTCTGTGGTCGTAACTCAGTCGCAGTCGATTGTCAGTCGACTGCTTAGTGTTGACTCAGCTGCCAAGTGTCAAAACACTTGACCAAGTGATTGGTCCATAACCCCAGTCGACTGCTACACCTCAACCATGAGGTTTACCCCAAGTATGATGCCCTCATACTTGCAAGACCACCCTTAGCCTATACCTAAGCATTCTAGCTACCTCCATCAGCCTCACGCCTATTGGATCCCTTCAAGTCATCCACGACTTATTCATCCATACGCTGGCCTTCAGGTGCTTCCATCGGCTATTATCATGCTAACCAGGTCTACATTGCCAAGACACATTGGGCTTACGCTGCCAAGAGCCACGCTTGGACTTTACGCCGCCAACCATTGGACTTATGCTGCCAAGACTACCGCTTGGACTTTACACTGCCAATATCATACCCTTAGACCTCCCAATTGCCAAGTACCGATGACTTGGACTTTCACCGCCAAGACTACACCCTTTGACTTTCATGGTCAAGACTATACCCTTGGACTTTCCATGCCAACTCCATGTTAGACATTCCAATTACCAAGACTCAAGCTTGGACTTTCCTTTGCCAAGACCCATGCTTGGACTTTCCATGCTAAGTACACAAAACTTGGACTTTACCATTGCCAAGTACCCATGACTTGGACTTTCTATGCCAAGTGTCCCACTTGGACTTCTCCATCATATGGTCAACCCATTGTCAAACAATGGTCAACTCATCGTCAAACATCAAAACACTACTCGAGTCTGGTCAATCGTGATCTAGGCCGATTGCACCAACAATCTCTCCCTTTTTGATGTTTGGAAAAAACCACAAAAACCTTTGAGTCAGGCCACCTAACTTAAATCAATCAAACTCTCCCAATTCTCCCAATTGAGCAATCTCACATTCTCCCTCTTTTTGACATACATCAAAAAGGCTCTGCCCAAGAGTATCAGTATCTTATATACCAATGATATCTTACAATCTCCTTCTTGGTCCAAAAACATCTAGGATGACTTCAATCTTCCTATGATAAGTTCTATATCACTAAAGAGAGGCAATCCTTCAATTTCTCTCAATTCTCCAAATTCTTCCCCTTATGAGGAAGAACACATCCATCATCCCATGATAGATAACCTCTCCCTAAAGGCTTGCTCTCCCTTAACCATTGCACCAATAATGTCCTTGGAGAGTCTCTAAGCCTATAAGAACACTAAACCATCAAAATTAAGGTTGAAAGTTCAAACTTGAATTTTCACACACCTTAAAATTGATACACACCCTAAACAACTCTCCTAATCCATATCCAATTGATTTTCACCCTTCCAATGCTTTCTAAAGCATATCCTAGGGCTAGGAGCAGTTAGGGTAGCATGACATAGCTGAAACATGGGCTAAACATACTTGTTTACTCGAAATCAGCACTGACAGTCGACTTTGTCAGTCAATAGTCGACTTCCCTTGATGCTAATCGACTGCCATCCATGGCAGTCGACTGATTTCTGTAACTCTAGAAATCAGGTTCAGAAACTGAAATTCAAAAATACATAAGTAATTATATGTAATTTGAAAAATAGTGAAACTTCATAGATATAGTACTTATATCAATCATTTTTGGTGAAAAATATTTGAAAAATAAAATACCCATAAAATAGTGAGATTGATACAAAGTTCAAAAACAAGAAAAACTTCATTATTTTGAGCCTGCTTTGTATCAACTTCATCAATGGTGATTGCTATCAAAATATAGACTTCACCATGGTTTTTCAAAATGGTTTTGAAATGATTTTAAAACCTTATATTTAACCATGGTCTATGGGCTTAATGCACATGACTTGTACATAAGCTTTTATCATGATTCATCCATGGTATAAGATGAGTTTGAGTTTATCCAGATGCAAGAACTATGCACCTCAAACATAACTTATTTCCTAGCATCTCACATGTGTCAAGGGTGTATGAAAATACACACATGTCAATTTGATGTGAGATGTGAATTTTGTTCTTTCTAATCTAAGGTCTCATGCATTTTCTAGGCAACTCTATTTAATTCCCTTATACATGGGACTTCAAATCATGCCATTTATCCTTAAATTAATTTTCATTAATCCTAAATGCATGAATGATGATTATGACATATAATATAGCATAAATAAGTGTTGGTGCAATCGGCCTAGGTCACAATTGACCAAACTCAAGTTTGACTCGAGCGATATTTTGATGTTCGACAAAACGTATGACAATGTAATTGTCAAGGGAAAGTGCAAGTCTTGTGTACTTGGAAAATGAAAAGTCCAAGCATGGGTCGTGGCAATGGTGAAGTCCAAGTCATGGGTACTTAGCAAGGGAAAGTCCAACATGGGCTGGCAAGGAAAGTCCAAGTATGGGTCTTGGCAAGGGAAAGTCCAAGCTTGAGTCTTGGCAAATGGAAAGTCCAACATGGGTTGGCAAAGGGAAGTCCAAGGGTTGATATTAGCGGCGTAAAGTCCAAGGGGTGATATTGGAGGCATAAAGTCCAAGCGGAGTCTTGGCAGCGTAAGTCCAATGTGCCTTGGCGATGTAGACTACATTAGCATGACAATAGCTGATGGAAGCTCCCGAAGGTTAACATAAGGATGAACAAGTCACAGATGACTTGGAGGGATCGGATAGGCGTGAGGCTGATGGAGGTGGCTAGAAGGCTTAGGTCTAGGCTATGGGTGGTCAAGCAAGTATGAGGGCATCATACTTGGTGTTAATGTAGGGATGTATACTAAAAACCTAGCCTTTGTATGAACATATTTATTTTTGAAATAAGAATCACATGATCATTGTTTGCATATTTATAGTTATGCATATTGTCTAATACTTTACATTGTAGATAACATGGTGTGTGGTGTCACACAGAAGATCATGTTATCAGTTCTTTGTAGAGTATAAGTAGAGGCTCATAACCAAGATAGTTTTGGACAAACCATTGGCATTATTGTAGTGTAATTTGGTATTGGTTTATCTTGAACATAGAATTACACTAGTACACTTTGTGTGTATTGAGCAGGACTGACTTAGAGCTGATTCAATTTATTGCTGACTACATAATTGAATCAGACCTCGGATATTATGGTGTACATGCTCTTAATCCCGATATAATAATGGGCACATGTACTTAATATTTATTTCTTTGATTTACCAATGGGCGAGATTTATAGATTAAATCGATAGGCTCAGTAAGTTGGGAAATAATATTATTTATATGGTGTATCGTTGATTATAGGAGGAAACCGTGTCCTATCTATTAGGATGATGATGTCCCCTTGAGGAGCTCAAAAGGATCATCATGTAAACCCTGCAGGTGGACTTGGTCCAACATGATGATAAGGTTGAGTGGTACTACTCATGGAGTTAGATGTTAATTAATTAATTGTCAGTAAATTAATTAATTAACGGAATTCGATATCTTAAACACGGGGAGATATTTGTACACTTAATATATGGAGCCCATATTTAATTATGGGGGTTGGTGAGGTAGATCAATGATAATCCTCTAGTGGAATGGATTATCATTAATGGATCGGATTTTATGTGGGGTGTATCCATTGGGTGGCCAAGATCCAACTCCTCCTCATGGTCCCTATTGTAGCCTATTAAAACCCTCAAGAAGCCTAGATCCAACGGACACGATTAAAAGGAGGCTTGGATGAAATCTATATATTAGTTTCCAAGGCTTGGGCGAAAATAACTTTTGGAGAGTTTTTTTTTCAAGGCTTGGGCGGCAAGAGTTATTTGGAGAGCTAGGGTTTGGAGTTTCAAGGGTTGGGCGACAACTTAGTTTGGCTTCTCCCTTAGGGCTGGCGGCAACACAAGAAAAGGATAAGGGTTTCCTCTTCTCCTTTGATCTTGGTCGGCTTCTCCTTCTCCTCTCCTAGGGCGGCTCCTTCTTCCCTCAAGTCTTGGTCGGCGGCAACAAGAGTTTCTCTCTTGGCCGGCGCCCATCTCCCTTTCTTTCTCTCCTTGCCCGGCGGCAACATCCAAGCTAGGTTGCTTGGTGGTTGGCTCTAGATAGGAGAAGAAGTGTTTGATATTCTTCCCTTTGTTCGGAGCGAGCAAGGAAGGAAGAACGTGATCTAGGAGGCTTCAACTCTTAGAGGATCATTGCTCACACAACGTTCAAGAGGAGGATAGGTCATACAATAGAAGATTAAGAGGTAAACAAGAGGTATAATTCTTGTTTTGGTTTCCTTTAGTTCTTTTGTATTATGCATGTGGTTAATTTACTTGGACCCCGATGATAAACACTAAACTGGTGATCCGTACATCATCTATTTCGTGGCTAATTGAGGAAAAGAGTTAGGTTGCTTGAACAACAAGATTGTTCAAGCGACGACTCTAATCGAATAGCATGATGATGGATCAGTTGCTTGGGTGATCTTTCTTTGTCCGAGATAAATTTTTTTTATCCGGGGATGTAGATAGGATCACCATGCACAAGCGACCAAGTTAAAGCGGGAAGTGAAGCTTCGATCTTCAAGTGGTATTAGAGCCATGGTTTCCAGCTTTGTGTGTTTAGGATTAGTTACTTTTATACACTTATCATATATTATGTGTGCCGGATAATAGTATGATGTGTGTAGGCTAACTTTTTGGTTGCAGGCATAAGATCTAACTATTATGGCTATATGTGTTTGTATGCGATTGTATGTGTGTAATTGTAATATTATTTGAATCCTTGGGGTTGACGAGGCTAGTATTTAATTCTTATAATTAAGTACGACATTGTTTAGCCACTCTTTTATTTTAGTTTACTTTCGATCTAGATTTCATGTACACTCCTTTATGGAGTATAAGATCGATGGATGTAAATTAAAATAATTATTCTTGGCTCGGATCTCCGGATGGCTTGTGCATGGTGTATGGATGAGAGGACGAGATGGCGACACGACGGGAGGCATATTAAACAACAAAAGTCATAATAGTTGGAAAATATTTTTCATATTTATTGCTTCTTTTTTGATTTGCATGTTGTGTGCTTGGAAAATTCCTCATTTTAAATTATTAAGTGGGAGAGGGATATTTTTTTAAATTCCCATGACCTTCATTACAATTTGACATGTGATGCAAACAAACTTATGTGTCGGCTCTGAGTGCCTTCCTCCCCATTGAATGAGTTTGTTTTACGGATCACTAGGACAAATATGGTTATAAAAAATTATTTAGGAGTGTGTGTACTTCCCCATAGGAAGGCACATAATCTGAGATAATTGCCTTAGTATCGTGTAACAGTGAACACTTAGATGCAAATAAGAGTATCCTCCCCATCGGAGTCATTGTTTTTATTTGTAGGGCCGAAGAGAAACCAAATATTTATTTTATTTGTCAAAAAGTAAGGTTGACAGGATAGTAAAATTAATGGGTAAAACCTCCTCTTACAAATGTAGAATTCGTATACATCCACACTATCGTGGCATACGATATTCTCAGTGTTTTGAGGTGGTGGTTGATTTTAAAATTTTATTGTTTGAGAAATCAATAAATTTTTGAAATCAAATATTTTGATCTATGTGATTCTTACGTTTTTGAAAATGACTTTCAACTCACTTGCTGTGATACTAAAGGAAAATAAAGTTACTGGACCTAACTATGTGGATTGGAAAAGGAATCTAGATATAGTCTTGACTGCTGAGGAGTACAAGTATGTACTTCTCGAAGAGTGTCCTCCTAAGCCTACAGATGATTCTGAGAAAAAGGAGAAAAAGAATTATAAGAAATGGATAAAAACTGATGAGATGACATGGTGTTACATTTTGGCTTCTATGTCAAATATATTGCAACATCAGCATCAAGCCATGCCTACTGCTTATGACATGATGCTCAATCTCAAGGAACTTTTCGGACACCAGAATCGGGCTGCTAGGCAAGAAACCATGAGGAACTTGATGACGACCATCATGGTTGAGGAAACACCCATGAGGGATCATGTTCTCAAGATGATCGCTCATTTGAATGAGCTGGAAGTTCTTGGAGCTGAGATCGATGGGCAAACCCAGGTCGATATCATTCTCCAATCTCTACCTAGGAGTTTTGAACAGTTTCGCCTGAACTACAACATGAATAAGAGGTTGTATTCATTGGTAGAGCTTTTGATAGAACTTCATGCGGCAGAGGGGCTTTTTCGTCAGAGTGCTTTGGCTCAGGCCATGGTTGTTGGACTTTCTGAGCCGCAAAAACCGCTTTTTTTGTAGTGGAATCCTCAGAAGCCTGGCCATAGATCCATGCGAAGATATATAAAATAAATTCATGTACGTGTTATGGAAACCTAGATCTACCTTAGATCTACATGATGAGAGCGTTACCCTCGTAGCGCCGCCCTTCGCTTATCCCGCTTGTCCAAACGCTTTGCCGGATCTCGAAAAGTGTCAAGCGTAAACTCCTCTACAAGTATCTACACGGACAAATGGTGGAGAAGACACTTTAGAATGTGCTATCACCCTTGAGGAATCTCGGCAAGAAGAGGATGAGGGAGAGAGCTTGAGAGGAGCAACCTAGGAAGAAGATGATTTTAATTCCAATAACTTCACCCACTAATGCAAAGTGGCCGACCACTTCTATTTGGGGGGGTTACATGCATGCATGTTACTCCAAGAGCCAATGGCTCTTGGTCTCCCTCATGAGGTGGCACCCCATGATAAGTCCATGATGATGTGGAACATCATCATTGGCCGAACCCCATGCCAAGTCACCATGACATGGCAATTGGTCAAGTCAAAATTGACCATTCATCTTCCCTCTCAAGTCAAGTCAAACTTGACCTATTATCTCCCATGGTTGATCAAATCTAACCACTTGATTCAAGTCAATTTGATTTAATGAATCTCTATTCATTAATTTAAATTGACTCAATGAATCAAATCTAAATTAAACTCATTCAACACTTGAATCAAATTGAGTCTAACTCAATTAGTCTAATTTGGATTACTCTTAATTCAATTTGGTTCATCCCATGAACCTAATCCTCATGGTTCATCATATGAACCTAATCTCCATCTAATTGCCCTTTGTGTGTGACCCTATAGGTTCTTGTAACGTTGGCAATGCTCCTAAACCGATTTAGGAACATAAGCAAGGAGCGGTATCTAACAACACATCATTGCTACCCAAGTTACAAGAATGTTGAGATCCAACATCACCTTTGTGACTACTAATTGTGACTCTCACAATATGTGACAATGTCCCTTTATCCTTGACATCTAGATTGACCAATTGAGGCATAGACCGTGTCATCCTCGGTACAATCTATATCTTGAACTCCAAGTAGACTCACTCTAATCAAATGAGCTCAATATCTCATATTGACTCATTTGGGCATGACCATGCACTTCGTGGTCTCACTCTATCAAGAATAATGATGTCACTCCCGTCATATAGGAGGGATAGATCCCATCTACATCACTCATATCCCTCCGCATAATTTGTTACATACCCAGTAATTGCCTTTATAGTCCACCCATTTAAGGGTGACGTTTGACGAAGCCAAAGTATGCAACTCCTTATGTAGGGAACCATGGTGACTTCAGGTCCAAGGACTAATAGTCATACTAATAGTCACATGAGAAAGTATATGACACTCATATAACAATCAATGATACTTTCTAATGGCAGGTCATTCAATATACATTCTCCAATGTATACCCATGTGTCAACTTGATATTTCATATCCATGACTTGTGAGATCAAGTCATCGAATTGACCTACATGCTAGTCTCTACGCATTAACATTGTCCCTGAATGTTAATACTTGACTAGGAATGATTAAGAGTAGTGTTCTCTATATCATCTGATTATCGATTCAACCAATCGATTGATATAGAAAAGAACCTTCTACTCAAGAACGTTATTATACATAGTTATTTGGCACCAATACAAGTAAATATAATTGTCACGACCCGAGAGCATACCGAGCCAAAAATCAAACGGACGGCACCTCCCCTGTACGTGGCAACATTTCGGGTTAATACAAGGCCCGTAGACCCACAATGATAACAATATATAAAAATATACCAAACCACAACAGTATATATATATCAAAACAACTACACACAGCGGAAACGATACAACAACAATACAATCCTACACATGAATACCGGTATGACTAACACAACACAACAACACAGAACCTTGACAAAATCCGAATATACAATATGTACATCAAGAAAACTCCAAAATACAATACACAATGGATGGAAAGCCCAAATACACACGGGATCCTCAGAGGTGAGATGAGACGTCAGCCAGCGGTGCTCCAAGCTGTCACGAAGTCTTCTACCTGTTACCTGGGCGACAGAAAAACCCAGGGTCCGTGGGGGGGTGGTGAGTAAAACTCAGCAGGTAATAGAAAAACATATATATATGCCATATCACATGTATTTTCAACAACATACTCTAGAGGTACAACAGGTATATCAGCATAGTATATAAATACAAGCATATACCATCTAACCAAATAAACAACATAAAAATAAATACAGACATACCTGAAGTCTGCCACGCTACTCTGATCCAACCAGAACATATATCCAACATATATATATATAACAGGAAGAGTAGATCAACTCAAAATATACTCTAGCTATAGGTCAAGGTATCTAATGGTCCGTCCAACACATACCAATATCCGACACAATCGTATAACAAATGCAAGAGACATGCATGAATATGATGTATACCCAAATGCAGCAAGCATAGTACAATCAAATGCAACATCACAATAATCATATATATATAGACCGAATCTATATATATATTAATCTAAACCATCCATATATATATATATACATACACATATGTATCTATATATGGTAATATGCAAAGTGCCATAAGATACGGCAATGCAGCATACATGGTCATGTCAGCTCACCCTAAAGCTACCACGACCCCAGTGTGGCCTCGGTGGCTCGAGCATGACAACTGTTCCAACTCAACACCAACCACTACTCTCGAGTGGCCGAGTGAGCAGTATGATCGAGTAGCATATAAGCATAAAGAGCAAGCTACACGATGGGGGTCCCTGCTGTTGGCCACTCCGACACTCACTACCCATGAGTGGTCGAGTGTCACACACGCAGGACTACGACACGCAAATCCAACTACCACCGTCTATAGTGGTAGAGTGCGGAACCACAATGCTCTGCCCTCACACAGGTGACTCCTCCTATGAGTAACCGTGGAGGCAGGATGACTGGCGACACTCTCAACCACAAGGGAGACCTCGTCGCCAGCGTGCATGCAAATGCATGAATGCAATGTCTCATACAGACATCCACCATAGACTCTCTATTCTACAGAGAATCATACTAACCAGATCAACGCACTCTCTATCCTGCAGAGAGTCATACTCAATTGATCATAATACTCTCTATCCTGTAGAGAGTCATACCAATCTAATCGACGCACTCTCTATCTTGTAGAGAGTCGTACTCCACTGATGGAGGCACTCTCTATCTTGTAGAGAGTCGTACTCATCTGATTATAACAAGCTAGGATGACCGGTCCATAGCGACACGCTAAGTATCATTCCTCTGACCATTTACACAATATATGGTTGGTGGTAACATGCAACCTAAGGGTACTAGAACTAGCCCTAGGTTCAAGACATTATCTAAATATGGATGACCTTTTTGCCCAATGTACAATCAGGTTGTCATCCGGACTTTACTATTTTCACTTAACTTAAACAAATTCTAAGTTATTTACATCACCTATATGTATAACTCCTAATCATGGTAAAATAAACATGATATCAGCAATGGAGTTAATAGCCAACGATAGAGGATCAAGCATACGATAATAAAAGCAGGGTCAAGGTAATATGAACACCTAACATGCTCATATCTATGACTAAATCTGAATGCAATACATCTACCCGAACCAGGTAGGAAATTACCCACCTGATATGTAGCTCGTACTGATTGTATTTGTGTCCGCGAGCCTACATCGTATCCATGACCTGCACATATCAAACATTATGATTAAGTGCAAGCACACCACGAACAATCGAATCGAATTCTACATCAACTTCGTATCCCGATCAATTAGATTGATCTAGTTATCCACTTGACCTAATCAAGCCTTCACATCTATTGATCAATCCATTCCCTTAATCACATATACTAGATCATTACAAGAAGGACAACCTTCCTCGATTAGCTACTATTAACAACCTAATAACCACATAACTACAGCATAATATCCATATCATTATGTAATCAGAGTTATTTCAGTCTTGATCCTCACCAACTCAAATTTCTTAACCTAAATCCACTGTTCAACAGTTTCTCATCTTCAACCCTAAATTCAAACAACCAAGCAAGGAACAAGGATATTACCAGCTATTGGAGATGATTAATTCATAGATCTACCCTCGAACCAAAGATCTATATTGATATGTCCTTAACAGCCGTGATGACACCGTTGCCATCCTCTGGAAATCCTAAATCTGAAAAATGGTTGGCTGTCGGCAGTACCCATCTGATCGACATCAACAAAAATTGCAACAAGAGAGGAAGAGATTGCGAAATACCAGGAATTGAAACTGAAACAATGGCCTACCTTCCCTGTGCCAAATGCAGTTGTCGACCAATACACTGACCCGAACCCAATCGGCTGTAATGGGTGAAAGAGGTCGCTCACAGCGAGGACAAGCTGGGCACTGCGCCGAATTGCTCTCAGCGGCGGTTGGCTCTCAAGAGAACGGTGCAGCACAAAATTGGAGCGAGTTGAAAGAGAAGCCAGTGGTTGGAGGAAGAAGGACGACATCAGTAATGATCGGGCACAAGAACAGCGTCGATCGATCACGCTGGAGAGTGAGATCCGGCTCGAGGAAAAATCGACAATAGATGGTTCTCACAGCGAGGGGAAGAGGCACCGAGTGCTAAGGAGAGAAATCGACTGGTCGTCGGCAGTCGCTGGATCGCCGGAGGAAATGGAGCAAAAGGAAGGGATCGGAAGGCACAACTAAAGGCGACGATGGAGGCTACTCGGTGACCTCGCTTTCGGCCGAACCTCCTACAGAGAAGATGAGGAGGCATCGGCAAGGTTGCAACTCCAGTGGCAGATCGAGCTTGGGCTCGGCGGCGACGGCGAAGAGAAGGAGAAAGGCCTCTGATCGCTTAGGAGATGAAGAGGGGCGATCGACGAAGGAAAGAACTCGCGCAGGGGAAATGGGATCGCAGTTGGGAAAAGAAATGCATCGGGGAAAAATTAAAGCAAAGCGGCTGGCATTACCCAACTGAAGCGGCCGGGTCCAAACGAATCGGGTTGGGTCCAATCCAATACACATATTAAATCTTTCTCCAAAAAAATACTTTAGAAATTTCCATTTAAGTCTAGGAAAATTTCTAAAAATTCTAAAAAAAATTCATAAGATCATTTATCAATTAACGAGGAATATAATTTTATTATATATATATATATATATATATATATATATATATATATATATATATTCTCGGTATTTTACAATCTCCCCCACTAATAAAAATTTGGTCCCCAAATTTCGTACTAACATGCAAAAATTACTTTAAGCAAGTTTTCGAAAGGACCACACACATTCCTCATGTGAACAGATAAGGATATCGAGCTTGGATAGTATCTTCCAGCTCCCACGTAGCCTCCTCATTGATATGATGTTGTCATCCAACCTTTACGAGTCGGATGGTTTTGTTCCACAGCGGACACCCCTTGCGACCAAGAGTTCGCACTGGAATCTTCTCTTAAGTCGCATTAGACTGAAGTGAGATTAGTACCTCTTTCAGAACATGATCAGAACACGACACGTATTTCCTCAGCATAGAAACCGGAAATACGTTATGAACACCCTCCAGTTTAGGAGGTAAAGACAATCAATACACTACACCTCCAATCCATGCTAATATCTCAAATGGGCCAATGAAGTGTCATATTCCACCGAATGAATGTGGTACTCTCTACTGCCTCTGAAATCCATGACACAGGATCTGAATAGATCCTCCAACTTCTGTATGATACACTTAGACCGTTCATCTGTTTGCGGATGAAATGTTACACTAAGCCGAAGCTCTGTGCCCATAGTCGGGTGCATACTCTGTCAAAATCGTGAGGTAAATCGCGAATCTCTATCCGATATGGTACTTAAAAGTACCCTATGCACTCTGATAATATTTCGGTAATATGTTGTCGGATGGTCCAACGAGTATGACCCACGAATAGGAAGGAAATGAGCTGATTTGGTCAGTCGATCCACACTCACCCAAATCACATCATGTCCTTTACGGGTCCTTGGCAATCTCGTAACGCAATCAATAGTGATATGCTCTCACTTCCATTTCAGAAACTGGAATTTTCTAGAGCAATCCAGCGAGTTTCTGATGTTCAGCCTTCACTTACTAGCATACTAAACATCGAGCAGCAAAAACTGCTATAACTCTCCTTATACCATTCCACAAGTACAAACGTTTCACTCTCGGTACATCCGAGTACCACCAAGGTATATCGCCCATCCCGAATGATGTGCTTTCTGTAGCAACTCCGGAACCCACTATCCTTATCAGAGACGGGGAATTATTTTCTCAAAAGAGAAATCCATCAACCATCCAAGATACACTCCACACATGTTGTAAGTGCATGGAAGACTATAGCAATCAATCTCCTTTGTTGCAATTGTTGCAACTGTTCGTGCTCCAGCAACTCTATAGTAGCTACCCAGTAGCTAGTTACAATCTCATGAGCATTCCTGCTCCATACAACTACAAATCTAGATAATAACTACTAAAGTCACGTCATGTATATGACAGACTATCTCGTAGTTTCTTAACTGACGTAGGCATAAGATATGCCTCACCCAACTGCATCGGAGTCGTTCCAATCCCTGAAACGACGCATCTGCGTACATCATCCTTTTATCCACTCCGGAAGGATTAACTAATACTCGTGTAAAAAGTTAACCGTTGTCTAGGTCTTGTAACTGGTTTCACCAGCTTTCGACTAAATGATTTCCATCATCACCTTTGTCAAACAAGCCCCCGTGGTATAGTAATGCTTAAAAGCATCCTATCCACATTCGTAGGAATAACTAAATCATACAAGGAAATCCACCATCTACGGTGGTCGAGTGCGCAACCCCAACTACCACAATCAACAGTGGCCAGGTTACGCAGCTCCAACACCCACAAACTGATCTAATCGTGTCCAGGATACACGATTCTCGAATCCAGTGGCGACTAAATCGCTAATTAGTCTAACAACTTAATCAAAACTCATAAAAATTCATACAAAGTATGAAATTGTCGTCTTTACACACCTTCATTCCCTTTACTCTACATTGATGATATATCAATCATCACAATGACAATGATAATTGTATGACACCATGTCACTACAATATCAACACTCCAGTCGTAAACCGATCCTAGAGTATACACAGGTGTCCTTAACCGATCTAGACATATCATTTATCCACAATGAAGGATATTCTCTTTTAACAACTATTGCATTCCATCATCGATAATTGATGCATACTTTCAAAGGTCCATCTCTCTTTCAACAAAGAGTTCCGGATCTTTTCAAGGAGGAATACTGGGATAGATAAATATCCCGTCCAACTTCTCCTATACTCACATTATTCCAATTCTTTTATAGTGTTTCACAACACTGATACCAACAAAAATATCACTCGTTATGTGATCTTCAATATTGGACTATTTTCGCAATCATTTCGATCGCCTACTCCACTTGTCTAAGCAACGGCAAGACTAGGAGTTCATCCGAAACTACATCTGAATGATCTCAGATTATACGCACATCTGAGAGACATAATCATACTATAATCTCAACAACCTGACCATCCGTAAGGATATGTCTACAGTAAAAGTATATCTATTAGAGTCTAAGGGCATCCCTTGACTTCTTAATCATTGATCCTCATCTCACCTGATGGTAGAGATACCACCGACCCACAAGTCGATGTAAAGGACCCTTCTACTTCAGCTGAGAATGTTCTAGACAAAGATACCTGTAAACTACAAGTATCTCTTAATATATTAACCCAGAGGGTAAAACTAGAGTAATACCCTGAACAATCAAATATCTGTTGATCCGATCCAAAGGCTCCCCGCAGGTCTCGGCCTTTCTCCGAAGAGAACCAGATCAAATCCAATAGTTCGTGACAAAGCGGTCGCATTTCTGCGATAAATGATCCTAGGATTTTTCCTAGATCATCCGATTCCATCACTTAATCCTACGAGCTGCAACTGTAGAATACCGAATAGATACGACCATCGTCGTATACTCTCTCCTCTGTACTAAGCAAATCATATATGAAGGTAACTGTTTGTTGTTGTCTGCTGAGTCTTCTACAATGTCTTCTGCTGATGCTGCTTTTGTGCTGATCTCTGCTGAAGGGGAGTATTAAGGAACTCCAATCACGCCTGAGGTAGTAGGTTGATGCTGATAAGATAACTCAATCCTCTGTGTTGATCTCTGCTGTCGAGACGATGCATCTTCCTCCCGGAACCCCATCAATAGTCTTCAACTAAATCTTCAAGGTACACCTCCACTGTACTGGTTGCTCAACAATAGCAGCAATTTGGCGCTCTAATAATCGGCTTCACGTGTCTTCGCGTGTCTTCGTGATGCGCACACAATCCCTTCGGAGTCTTTGTTCTGATTTTGCTGATATCCACAAGAACCTTCTGATGATCTGCGATTGGTCTTCTATAATCAAAAAGTAGCTCAAGGCCTGTGACCCAGATATTGCTCCTTTTATCCAACATTCGGAGACTTCTAACTCTATTAAGTTGACCTGTAATATTTGCTTATCGGTCTCCAACTCTTAAACCCTTGTACGGAGTCATTTCTAAACTCATGTCTCAATCCAACGTCTTCCGGTAGGATCTAGTAGAAGATCCCGACATCCTAATCCAACTATAAGCCAATAACTCTGGGTGGCTTAAATCATCCACTCATCTTCTTGAGCTATTAGGTGGTAGTAACCTCTGCAAGTCTCACAACTCTGCACAGTACACTATTACTAACTGATCACTCTTTCTTAAAGATGAAGAATTCCTTACAATGCATAACTAAAAGTGACAGGGGGAAATACACTCTTTCAACATCACTAATCCATGATCAAGTGATATATTATTTCCCGAAGATTATTTTTTGCATTTGTCACCAAATATCGGCTTGATCCCGATAATGGTATGCAAACAACTCTTCTTTCTCGTATAACATGAGTTAAGTACTCAAAAGTACTCTCAAAGTTATACATCTCAGTACGAACAACTCAGGGACAAAATCCCTATGAAACACTGTAATCTAGCCTTCCGTTATCTGCATCACAAATAGTCTACAAGTCTATTCATTACCCACAGGTAATGATCTGACTAGCACTGTTAGTGAAAATCTCTAAGGCTAAAATCTCTGATTTCAACCAGAAATGTGATGACTTGACCCATGTTTTTTTGACTCGGTATCAGTCGGCTCTCAAAGGTAAATCACCTTTTCGACACGGTTCAAGACTCACAGACTCAACAGGTCGTTTCCGTGGTCAACTCATACCACGGTTATGAATAATAACCAACACACTATAGGTTATTCCCTGGTATAAGCATCTAACTGCATAGCCAACATAACCGGAAGTATAAATCCTAAAGGTCACTCCGGTTGGTCGCCTCGGTGGACGACCCCTACTACAAATCTGCACAGGTGTCATAACTATATTGTATACACCTACTGATCAAGTTTAGATAAATATCTACTAAACCATAAATTATCAGGAATTCTTACCTCGTGCTGCTTGGAGCTCAGGCCGCTGTCCATCTCATCTCAAAAACCAAAACCGAATAAATCGACTCCCGAGAATCCAAGACTCGACACAAAACAACATTGTATGGCATCACAGAACCTTGGGCTCTGATACCACTAAAGTTGTCATGCCCTGAGAGCATACCGAGCCGAAAATCAAACGGACGGAACCTCCCCTTTATGTGGCAACATTTCGGGTTAATACAAGGCCCGTAGGCCCACAATGACAACAATATATAAAAATATACCAAACCACAACAGTATATATATATATCAAAACAACTACACACAGCGGAAACGATACAACAACAATACAATCCTACACATGCATACCGGTATGACTAACACAACACAACAACACAGAACCTTGACAAAATCCGAATAAACAATATGTACATCAACAAAACTCCAAAATATAATACACAACGGACGGAAAGCACAAATACACACTGGAGCCTCGGAGGTGAGATGAGACGTCAGCCAGCGGTGCTCCAAGCTGTCATAAAGTCTTCTACCTATTACCTAGGTGACAAAAAAAGCCAGGGTCCGTGGGGGGTGGTGAGTAAAACTCAGCAGGTAATAGAAAAACATGTATATATGTCATATCACATGTATTTTCAACAACATACTCTAAAGGTACAACAGGTATATCAACATAGTATATAAATACAAGCATATACCGTCTAACCAAATAAACAACATAAAAATAAATGCAGACATACCTGAAGTCTGCCACGCTACTCTGATCCAACCTGAACATATATCCAACATATATATACATAACAGGAAGAGTAGATCAACTCAAAATATACTCTAGCTATAGGTCAAGGTATCTAATGGTCCGTCCAACACATACCAATATCCGACACAATCATATAACAAATGCAAGAGACATGCATGAATATGATGTACACCCAAATGCAACAAGCAAAGTACAATCAAATACAACATCACAATAATCATATATATATAGACCGCATCTATATATATATATTAATCTCAACCATCCATATATATATATATATACATACATATATGTATCTATATATGGTAATATGCAAAGCGCCATAAGATACGACAATGCAGCATGCATGGTCATGTCGGCTCACCCTAAAGCTACCACGACCCCAATGTGGCCTCGGTGGCTCGAGCATGACAACTGTCCCAAATCAACACCAACGACTACTCTCGAGTGGCCGAGTGGGCAGTATGATTGAGTAGCATATAAGCGTAAAGAGCAAGTTACACGATGGGGGTCCCTGCTGTTGGCCACTCCGACAGTCACTACCCATGAGTGGTCAAGTGCCACACACGCAGGACTACGACACGCAAATCCAACTACCACCGTCTATAGTGGTAGAGTGCGGCACCACAATGCTCTTCCCTCACATGGGTGACTCCTCCTATGAGTAACCGTGGAGGCAGGATGACTGGCGACACTCTCAACCACAAGGTAGACCTCATCGCCTACGTGCATGCAAATGCATGAATGCAATGTCTCACATACAGACATCCACCATAGACTCTCTATTCTACGGAGAATCATACTAACCAGATCAATGCACTCTCTATCCTGCAGAGAGTCATACTCAACTGATCATAATACTCTCTATCTTGTAGAGAGTCATACCAATCTAATCAACGCACTCTCTATCTTGTAGAGAGTCGTACTCCACTAATGGATGCACTCTCTATCTTGTAGAGAGTCATACTCATCTGATTATAACAAGCTAGGACCATCGGTCCAAAGCGACACACTAAGTATCATTCCCCTGACCATTTACACAATATATGGTCGGTGGTAACATGCAACCTAAGGGTACTAGAACTAGCCCTAGGTTCAAGACATTATCTAAATACGGATGACCTTTTTGCCCAATGTACAATCAGGTTGTCATCCGGACTTTACTATTTTCACTTAACTTAAATAAATTCTAAGTTACTTACATCACCTATATGTATAACTCCTAATCATGGTAAAATAAACATGATATCAGCAATGGAGTTAATAGCCAACGGTAAAGAATCAAGCATACGATAATAAGAGCAGGGTCAAGGTAATATGAACACCTAACATGCTCATATCTATGACTAAATCTGAATGCAATACATCTACCCGAACCAGGTAGGAAATTACCCACCTGATATGTAGTTCGTGCTGATTGTATTTGCGTCCGCGAGCCTGGCTCGTATCCATGTCCTGCACATATCAAGCATTATGACTAAGTGCAAGCACACCACGAATAATCAAATCTAATTCTACATCAACTTCATATCCCGATCAATTAGATTGATCTAGTTATCCACTTGACCTAATCAAGCCTTCACATCTATTGATCAATCCATTCCCTTAATTACATATACTAGATCATTACAAGAAGGACAACCTCTATCCATTAGATACTATTAACAACCTAATAACCACATAACTACAACATAATATCAATATCATTATGTAATCAGAGTTATTTCAGTCTTGATCCTCACCAACTCAAATTTCTTAACCTAAATCCACTGTTCAACAGTTTCTCATCTTGAACCCTAAATTCAAACAACCAAGCAAGGAACAAGGATATTACCAGCTATTGGAGATGATTAATTCATAGATCTACCCTCGAACCAAAGATCTACATTGCTATGTCCTTTCCAGCCGTGACGACATAGTTCCCATCCTCTGGAAATCCCAAATCTGAAAAATGGTTGGCTGTCGGCAGTACCCATCTGATCGACATCAACAAAAATTGCAACAAGAGAAGAAGAGATTGCAAAATACCAGGAATTGAAACTGCAACAATGGCCAACCTTCCCTGTGCCAAATGCAGTTGCCGACCAATACACTGACCCGAACCCAATCGGTTGTGATGGGTGAAAGAGGTCGCTCACAGCGAGGACAAGCTGGGCACTGCGCCGAATTGCTCTCAGCGGCGGTTGGCTCTCAAGAGAACGGTGCAACACAAAATTGGAGAGTCGACAGCAGCGAGTTGAAAGAGAAGCCAGTGGTCAGAGGAAGAAGGACTACATCAGTAATGATCGGGCACAAGAACAGCATCGATCGATCACGCCAGAGAGTGAGATCCGGCTCGAGAAAAAATCGACAGTAGATGGTTCTCACAGCGAGGGGAAGAGGCACCGAGTGCCGAGGAGAGAAATCGGCTGGTCGTCGGCAGTCGCTGGATCGTCGGAGGAAATGGAGCAGGAGGAAGGGGTCGGAAGGCACAACTAAAGGCGACGATGGAGGCTACTCGGTGACCTCGCTTCCGGCCGAACCTCCTGCAAAGAAGATGAGGAGGCATCGGCAAGGTTGCAACTCTGGTGGCAGATCGAGCTTGGGCTCGGCAGCGACGGCGAAGAGAAGGAGAAAGGCCTCTGATCGCTTCGGAGACGAAGAGGGGCGATCGACGAAGGAAAGAACTCGTGCAGGGGAAATGGGATCACAGTTGGGAAAAGAAACACATCGAGGAAAAATTAAAGCAAAGCGGCTGGCGTTACCCAACCGAAGCGGTTGGGTCCAAACGAATCGGGTTGGGTCCAATCCAATACACATATTAAATCTTTCTCCAAAAATATACTTTAGAAATTTCCATTTAAGTCCAGGAAAATTTCTAAAAATTCTAAAAAAAATTTCATAAGATCATTTATCAATTAACGAGGAATATAATTTTATTATATATATATATATATATATATATATATATATATATATATATATATATATATATTTCCTCGGTATTTTACAATAATAACCATGCATTTATAAATAGGAATATGATACATTAAAGTCCATACAACAATCATCACATGATTGGCTCTAGGGATTTCACTAACAATCTCCCACTAGCACTAGTGTTAATCACAGTAGTATATAATACCCAATGACCTAGTGTGACCATCATGCTTTTTCTGTGCCAAAGCCTTGGTCAAGGGATCTGCGATGTTAGCCTCTATGGGTACTCTGCAAATCTTCACATCTCCTCTATCGATAATCTCTCAAATGAGATGGAAGCGTCGTAGTATGTGTTTGCTCCGCTGGTGTGAGCGAGGTTCCTTAGCCTGCGCAATCGCTCCATTGTTGTCACTATAGAGCTCTATAGGATCTGCTATGCTAGGAACCACCCCAAGCTCAGTAATGAACTTGCGGATCCAAACTGCCTCCTTTTCTACCTCTGATGCAACGATATACTCGGCCTCTGTTGTAGAATCAATAACTGTGTTCTGCTTCGAACTCATCCAGCTCACAGTGCCACCATTCAAGCAAAACACGAACCCTGACTGTGATCTATAATCATCCTGGTTAGTTTGGAAGCTGATATCATTGTAACCCTTTACAGCTAGCTCCTCATCGCCTCCAAATATCAAGAAATATTCTTTAGTCCTTCTCAAGTACTTAAGAATATTCTTGACTGTTATCCAGTGACGCTCACCTGGATCTGACTGGTATCTACTCGTCATGATAGAGCATGGCGTATATGATAGATCATATAGCAGATGCATAAGCGATCTTATCCATGCGGTCTCTCTCCTCTCTAGAAGAGGGACTTTGAGTCTTCGAAAGACTCACACTATGTGACATCGGCAGAAGTCCCTTCTTAGAATTCTACATGGCAAACCGTAGTAATACCATGTCAATATATGTACTTTGACTTAGGCCAAGCAATCTCTTAGATCTATCTCTATAGATCTTGATGCCTAGAATACAAGCTGCTTCACCTAAGTCCTTCATTGAGAAACACGTCCCCAGCCAAGTCTTCACAGACTGTAACGAAGGGATGTCATTCCTAATGAGTAGTATGTCATCCACATACAATACAAGGAAGACAACTATGTTCCCATTAACCCTCTTGTAGACACAGGGTTCATCTTCATTCTTGATGAAACCAAACTGTTTGATTGCATCATCGAATCAAAGATTCCAGCTCCGAGAAGCTTGCTTTAGCCCATAAATGGACCTTTGAAGCTTGCATACTTTCCCAGTATGCTGTGGATCCACAAAACCCTCAGGCTGTGTCATGTACACATCCTCAAGTAAGTTTCCATTCAGAAATGCTGTTTTGACATCCATCTGCCAGATCTCATAATCGTGGTATGCTGCAATAGCAAGCATGATCCGAATGGACTTAAACATCGCCACTAGAGAAAAGGTTTCATCATAGTCAATACCATGAATTTGCTTGAAACCTTTAGCCACCAATCAGCCCTTATAGGTATGTGTAAGTCCATCCATGTCAATCTTTCTCTTAAAGACCCGCTTACACCCAATGAGTTTGACGCCCTCAGGTGGATCAACCAAAGTCCATACTTGGTTGGTGTACATGGATTCCATCTCGGATCTCATGGCCTCTAGCCATTTCACAGAATCTAGGCTCATCACAGCTTCATGATAGGAGGTAGGCTTATTCTCAATGAGCATAACGTCATCATGGTCAGACAAGAGAAATGAGTATCTCTCAGACTGACGACGTACCCTATCAGACCTGCGAAGAGGTAGGTCTACCTGAACAGGTGGTTGTTCCACAACTCTTTGTGCAACAATTTTATCACCCACAACACTTTGTGGTTCCTGTTCAACCTCCATCAAGGCCTCAGTGCTATGGTCCTTATCTTGAATTTCTTCAAGATCGAACGTACTCCCACTAGTTTTTCTAGAAACAAAATCCCTTTCTAGAAATACCCCAGTCTTTGCCACAAACACTTTGTGCTAATTGGAATGTAGAAGTAATATCCCTTCATCTCCTTGGGATATCCAACAAAATAGCACTTATCAGATTTGGGTCCCAGTTTGTCTGAGACTTGATGTCGAACGTAAGCCTCACAACCCCAAATCGTCTTGAAAGGCATCTTGGGATTTCTCCCTGTCCATATCATATATGGTGTCTTTATCACAACCTTGGATGGTACACGATTAAGTGTGAAGGCTGCTGTGTCTAAAGCATATCCCCAAAAGGATATAGGAAGATCTGTGTGACTCATCATAGATCGTATCATATCTAATAGGGTACGATTCCTCCTTTCGGATACACCATTCCACTATGGTGTTCTAGGAGGAGTGAGTTGGGATCCCACACTCAGCTAGATAGTCATGAAACTCATGGCTAAGGTATTCACCACCTCGATCTGATCGAAGTATCTTAATACTCTTGCCAAGTTGGTTTTGTACTTCATTCTTGAATTCATTGAACTTTTCAAAGGATTCAGATTTATGTGTCATGAGATACACATAACCATATCTACTGAAGTCATTAGTAAATGTAATGAAGTATCTGTAACCACCTCTAGCAGCAACATTGAAAGGGTCACATACATCACTATGTATAAGTCCTAACAAGTCTGTTGCTCTTTTGCTGTATCCAGTAAAGGGAGTCTTGGTCATCTTGTCTAAAAGGCAAGACTCGCATGTCTCATATGATTCAAAATCAAATGAGTCCAGCAGCCCATCCTTATGGAGCTGAGATAAGCGACTCTCATTTATGTGACCTAAGCAACAATGCCAGAGATAGGTTTGGTTCAACTCTTTTGACTTGAACCTTTTGGTACTTATGTTATAGATGGGGCTCTCTAAGTCTAGAATGTATAGTCTGTTCATTAGAGGTGCACTACAATAGAACGTATCATTTAAATAAACTGAACAATATTTGTTCTTTATTATAAATGCAAATCCTTTCTTGTCCAAACAAGAAACTGAAATTATGTTCTTAGTTAAAGAAGGCACATAACAACATTCATATAGTTTTAGTACAAGCCCAGAGGGCAAAGATAGATCATAAGTTCCTACAGCAACAACAACAACTCTTGCTCTATTGCCTACTCGTAGGTCCACCTCGCCCTTTGTCAATGCCCTGCTATTTCTCAACGCCTTCACATTGGTACAAATGTGAGATGCACATCTGGTATCTAATACCCATGATGAAGAAATAGATAGATTGTCTTCTATAACATTTATACCTGAAGTAGAAGTCTCACTTCTCTTATTCTTAAGATCTTCCAGGTATGCTTTGCAGTTACGCTCCAGTGTCCAGCTTCCTTGCAGTGGAAGCAAGTATCTTCTTTGGCCACCCCTCCTTTGGGTTTCAGTTCTTTGCCTTTGCCCTTGGCTTGGGACTTTCCTTTACCTTTAGGCTTGCCCTTGCCTTTTTTCTTTTGCACCATCAAAATGGAGTCAGATTTTCCCTTCTTAAGGTTGAGCTTGTTGGTGCAGTAGGCGCCTAAGTCGAACCTGAGTTTTGATTATAGAAAACGATACAAAGTTAAGCTCATGTCGTTATCTCACGAGCTAAATCGAGTGTGCAGAAAATTGCTATAGCTGGAGCTGAAGGCTAGCGACACCCGGAGGAAGCCACGGTAGTCGGGCGACACTCGAGTGACTTCGGAGGGAGCCGAAGGAATCGAGTGGAAGGTCGGAAGAAAAAGCGACACAGTAAGTATCGAGGTAAGCTCATGTGTGCGAGCGTAAGTGAGGTCATATCCTCCTTACGGGGATAAGTCTTAAGCGTAGATCCAACCCAAGACATCCCATTGGTGGTATAGGTCGAGATTGGATGATCGGCGGCCGTTGAAACATTATTTTTGTTAAGCTAACTTTGCTCTGCAGCTAGCATCAGTCGACTGCCAGCTTGGAGGACTCGACTGTTGTCCATCAATCGACTATCTACAGTCAGCATTCGACTGATGCTGCCATCAGTCGACTGATGATGGCCATCAGTCGACTGATGATGGCCATCAGTCGACTAATGGTCAATGATCAACCTCGAGGAGTCAAGCTTTATCACCATTTTTCAAGGAGTCTTGTGCCCAATTCCTATAGGTTGAAGTTCCTCTCGAAAAGGGGCTTAAAGGATATAAAAGGAGGGCCTCTCCTAGGGTTTTTCATCAATCTCTAAGTGCTCAAAAGCCTCCACAACGCTACGACTCTCTGATAACTCTACAACGATGAAGTGCTGCCAACAACCCTAGCTTAATTTATATTTCCTAGTTGTTGGTATAATCTTATTTTGTCATCTCTTTAATACTGCAATTCTTTTTTATCAAGGTTTTCTATTGTTGCATTTTACATTAATAGAAGAGAGGGTTTGTCTCTCTATCTTTTGATTTCGAAGGTTTTTATAATCGTCTAACTCCTACCTCCAACGAGGAGGAGTGTTTTAGTGAATTGCCCTCCGTACATGGTCTAGGACCGTTAGGCCTTGGAGTAGTAGCCGAAGGCTACGAACCAAGTAAAAAAACCATTTGACTCCTTTTATTTATGTTTCCGCTGCAATTAATTGTCTACTCGGGTTTTAACGAACGATTTCGAATGAAAAGTTTCTATCGCTATTCACCCCCCCCCTCTAGCCATCCGCTTCGATCCAACAATTGGTATCATAGCCGCGGGCGCTTAGATTTGGTGAAACCACCAATCTAGTATTTTTTTACAGATTTGTTTTTTGTTCGTTTAAATTTTTCTCCCGCACTACTAATCCAAGACCAAGTCTTGGTACTCTTCTTTTGGTTTTGTTTTGCAAGTATTCGCTTTTGGAGTAGCCGACGGTAAAATGGGCATAACTTTTTGTACAAGTTGACCCATGAAATGGGCTACCTACCAAAACGAAGCTCTCTAAGAGATCTACACTTATTACTAGGGTTTACCCTCATAACAAGCTATCTTCATCCCCAAAATCCAACGTTTAGTACCATTTCGGGAACATCGAAGGTTGTAAGTGCTCATCTTTTATTTTAGTTGGTTATTTCTCGTTTATTCCTTTTGTTTCTTTTCATTTCCTACATTACTAATCCAAGGCGAAGTCTTGGAACCTTTTTCATGTTTTTTTATTATTTTGTGTGCAAGGTTTCCCTTCCAAATGGCCCATCTCAAGGGTTTTAGCACCGTCCGACCTCCATTTTACAACGGAGATGATTTCCGTTACTGTAAAGGTCGGATGGAGTGCTTTCTTAAAACCCAAATCGAGATGTGGATCATAATCCAAATGGGATTCACACTTCCGACTAACGAAGTGGGTGAATCCTTGGATTATGACCAATGGACCATTGCGACAAAACGACAAGTCGAAGCCGACGCCAAGGCAACTCAAATCCTCCAATGCGGCTTGTCCAAGGAGGAGATTAATCGCGTCGGCCCCTTCATCAGTGCAAAGGACCTTTGGACAAAGCTAGTAGAGCTACACGAAGGGAACGATGAAGCCAAGGTATGTAAGCGCGATCTTTTATTTAATAAATTATATAATCTAAAAATGCAGGAACATGAAACGGTGACGCAACTTCACACCCGCGTTCAAGACATAGTCAATAATCTACACGCGATCGGGCAAAAGGTCGAAAATCGCGACCTTTTAAGGTATGTTCTTAACTCCTTTCCGAGGACTACCTTGTGGGCCATGGTCGATGCCTACAAGGTCTCCAAGGATCTTTCGAAACTTAGGTTAGATGAATTATTTTCCGATTTTGAACTTCATGAGCAGTCTAACTCGGAACCCGAGAAGGGTATAGCACTTTTTGCAGGTTCGAGGAAGAAAACTGAAGGGAGTCGCTTCGGAGGCTCATTGGCTCCCATGTCCCCGGATTAAAATTTTCACTAATGAAAGAATTAATCGGGATGGGATGAGCTTCCTTAGCACAACCATTTCGTCGTCGTGCTAACAACTTGAGTGATCGCTTGAACAAACTAGTTGTTCAAGCAACACAACTCTTCTAGTTGGTTAGCCGCGGAAGAGACGACGAATGGATTGCCGGTTTTTGTGTTTGTCTTCGGGGTCCATGATTATACAATATATTTTCATGCACACACATGTATAATCAAAACATAAAAGAACATGCTCAGATCTGTAATTAAAGTTAAAAAGAACTTTATACCTTACGATCTTCTACCGTATGTCCTATCCTTCTCGTGGACGATGTGTGGACGAAGATCCTCCACGAGTAGAAGCCTTCTAGATCGCGTTCTCCTCTACCTTGTCCACTGCGAACAAAGAGAAGAACCAACAAATACCTATCCTTTCTAGAACCAGCCATCAAATTAGGGAATTTGGTGCAACCACCGGCCAAGGATCAAATGGATGAAGCGCCGGCCAACTTGAAGAAGGGTTGCCGCTGGCCACCAAGGAGAAAGGGAGGAAGATGAACGCCGGCCACCAATGGAAGGAGAACCGCCGGCCAAGGAAGAAGGGAGAGGCCTCTAGGATGGGCGCCGGCCAAGTGTTGATGGAGGAGTATGGGCGCCGGCAATCAACTAGAAGGAAGAAGGTTGCCGCCCACTTGTTTTACTCCAAAACCCTAGCCGCCCAAAAACCCTAGCCGCCCACTTGTTGTAGAGCCAAACCCTAATTCTCAATCTTCTATTTGCCACCCAAGCCTAAGCCTCTATTTATAGAATTGGGCTTAAGCCTCCTTTAATCTCCACCATCGGATCTAGGGATTTAATCTCCACCGTCGGATCTAGGGTTTTATCCCAACCGTCAGATCTAGGGTTTTATCCCAACCGTCGGATCTAGGATTTCATCCCGACCGTCGGATCTAGGGTTTCATCCCAACCGTCGGATCTAGGATTTCATCCCAACCGTCGGATCTAGGGTTTCATCCCAACCGTCGGATCTAGGGTTTCATCCTAACCATCGGATCTTAGGGATTTAATCCCAACCGTTGGTTCTAGGGTTTCATCCTAACCATCGGATCTTAGGGATTTAATCCCAACTGTTGGTTCTAGGGTTTTGTTTTACATTCTTGGATCTAGACTTCACAAGGATTATATTAGGCTACAATAGGGACCATAAGGAGGAGTTGGATCTTGGCCACCCGATGGATCGGAACCACACAAACTTGATCCATTAATGATGTTCCATTCCACTAGAGGATCATCATTGAACTACCTCACCAACCCCCATAAATTAATATGGGCTCCATATATTATTCGTACATTAATCTCCCCGTGTTTAAGATATCGAATGTCCGTCAATTATTGATTTACTGACCATCAATTAATTAACATCTAGTTCCTCGAGTAGTACCACTCAACCTTATCAACATGTTGACTAAGTCAACCAGCTGGGTTTACATGATGAACCTTATGAGCTCCTCAAGGGGACATCATCAACCTAATATATAGGACACGGTTTCCTCCTAGAATCAACGGCACACCATGTAAATAATATCATTTCCTAACTTACCGGGCATATTGATTTAATCCATCTAAATCTCACCCTCTGGTAAATCAAAGAAATAAATACTAAGTACATGTGCCCGTTATTATATCGGGATTAAGAGCATGCACAATATAATATCCGAGGTCCGATTCAATTATGTAGTCAGTACTAAATTGAATCACCTCTATGTCGGTCCTGCTCAATACACCTAAGTGTACTAGTGTAACTTTATGTTCAAGACAAAACAATACCAAGCTACACTACAACCATGCCAATGGTTTGTCCAAAACCATCTTGGTCGTGAGCCTCTACTTATATTTTATAAGAGACTGATAACATGATCTTCTGTGCCACACCAAGCACCATGTTATCTACAATGTAAAATATTAGACAATATGCACACATATATAATAAATATATAAAGTGCAAACAATGATCATGTGATTCTTATTCCAAAATAAAATGTTCATACAAAAAGAGCTAGGCTTTCAGTATACATTCCAACAAAAACCGCAAGCAAGCCACCCCCGAAGGAAGAAGAGGATGAGTCCGATTCGGAGGTCGACTCGGAAATGGAGGCCGAACTAGTCAACCTAGTTCGGAGGATAGTCAAGGGCCAAAAATAAACCGTCACTTGACCCAACGAAGGTAAGCCTAAAAGTTCAAATATTAGATGTTACGAATGCAACAGGTTTGGACACATCAAGTCCGAATGCCCAAAACTCAAGAGCAAAGATTCAAAACACAAAAGGCACTCAACGCTACTTGGGAAGAAGCATCCGAGGAAGAAGATAATGATCGTGTTCTCATGGCTAAACCGGTGGAATCGGAGATGGAGTCAGAACCGGAACATGAATCGAAAACCGAAGACGAGTCGGACTGTGAAGCACTATTCAAGACAAGACACAGATACGCATCCGGTTCAAAAGATACACTCAAGGTAAGTCGATTCCTCATTAGTACACTTTATAATGCAATTAAGTTTTTAACTAGAAAATTAGCTAAGTCCGAGTCCAAGGTTGAGACCCTGGTTGAGGAAGTTAACCTCAAACACGAGGTCTCCCTAACCTCTTCGACTAGTCGAGTTCAAGAGGAGGACTCAACTCGGGTTGAAAAACTCGAAGTTGAGAACTCACTCTTGAAGAGTCAAGTCGAAGATCTTAGGAACACATTGGAAAGGTTTACATTGGGATCTAAAGGACTTGACCACCTACTTGGATCGCAAAGGGCCGTGTACAACAAGGCCGGACTAGGGTTTAGCTCAAACACGACCAACAAGTCATATATGTCGATTGTAAGTCGACATAAAAAATGTGTCCAAGCATGGGTCCCTAAGACCACCTTGATTTCAAACTTGGGATCGAACCAGTACTGGGTTCCCAAGGACCAAATCCACTATGTGGAGAGACCGAATCGATTCAACGGTCCAGGGGGAGCTAGTACAAAACTTGTTTGTATTTTAACTTAGAAAATTGCATGCTTAGGTTCTTTATTTAGTTTGATTTTTCTTTTTAGAATGGTTAGATAGAACTATAACTCGTCAATACTTGAAAACATAGTACTAGGATGTGGTGAGATGATAGTATGCTAGGAAAGCAGAGTCTCGTGTATTCAGGCTAGATAAGGCGTATCTAGTTCGGTGCACTTGACCGAGCGGAACTAGTTGAAGCTACCTCACCGTATCCTAGACTAGTTAGACCAAGAAGTGGTCTTAGGTGAGTCAAGTATCTATTTTTTTGAAAATGGCTTTGTCTAAGGAAGTGGTCATTGTTCCGATCAAAGAAGGCCTCTGTGCCTCGCCACGACCTGGAAGCCATGTTCTTGAAAAGGTGACTTGATGAGCCTAAGGTCAAATCCGAATCTAACACAAGGTTGACGTGTGTTAAAGTCATTAAATTTAATTCAAGTAAAATTGGAAGTCATCTCACAAGAACATATAGGGTTAACATGTTTGATCATGTAGACATGGGTGAGATGATTTAGGTTATTAATTTTCCACCAATCTTTAATAAATCCAATATCCGATCCAACTACATTGTATGTAGGATCAATGAATGTTGGACAGTGGTTGCTCCCGACACATGACCGGGGATCAACTCAAGTTTTCGAAGCTTCGATTCAAACGACAAGGATCAGTAGCCTTCGGAAACAACGGCAAACTCAAAATCATCGAATCAGGTGATATTGAGCTCAACTCTAACTTTATTATTCAAAATGTCTTATTAGTAGAAGATTTTCAATATAATTTACTTAGTGTAAGCCAATTGTGTGATAATAACTATAAGGTCATATTTCTAGAAAATGAATGCGTAATTAATACAAATGAAACTTCTAAAACAATCATTAAAGGAACTAGAAATAACAATATTTACACTATTAACTTAACTAACTCCTCAACTAAGTGTCTTATGACACGGCAAGAGGAATCATGGTTGTGGCACCGACGACTCGGTCACTCACACCCAAGACTCATCCACAAGATGAGTCAGAGTGACTTAGTTAGAGGTTTGCCTAACCTCAATAACTTGGATAATAAAATATGTAATATGCTTGTCAACAAGGTAAATAATATAGAACACAACATCAACTAACTAATCAAGAACGAACCAAAAGTGTTCTTGAACTCCTACACATGGATCTATTTGATTAATACAGAGCTAAGTCACTTAATGGGAGTAAATTCTGCTTAGTCATAATTGATGACTATTCTAGATTTACTTGGGTTAGGTTCATCAAACACAAAAGTGATACCCTAAATCAATTAACCAACCTATTTAAGTTAATAGAAAATCAACAAAGCATTAAAATCAAGAGATGTAGGTCTGATCATGGTGGTGAATTCGAGAACCATAGGTTTACAGAATTCTGTAACCTAAATGGATACCACCATGAGTTCTCTTGTCCTAGAACTCCACAACAAAATGGCCTAGTAGAACGTAAAAATAGAACCCTACAAGAAGCCGCTAGGAAAATGTTAAACGAGTATAACCTACCCAATAGGTTTTGGGTGGAAGCCGTAAGAATGACATGCTATGTCCAAAATAGGATCCTTATGGTAAAGAGGCACCTTAAGACCTCATACGAGATTTATCACGATAAAATACCTAACATCAAGTACTTTAGGGTGTTTGGGTGTAAGGTACATATCCTAAACACTAAGGATTACCTAGGGAAATTTACATCCAAAACCTCGACCGGAATCTTTCTAGGATACTCGACTACAAGTAGAGCTTATAGAGTATATATCCAGGACACCCTTAGAGTCGAGGAGACTATCAATGTAGTATTTGATGAAGGACACGAACCTATAAAACCCCCGGCAACCCCAATTAGCGAGCCGATTCATACCAGACTCAACTCCGATCCGGATATCAAGTCTAGTATTAATCCCAACCTAGGTCAACCAAGTCATTCTATTGACCAAGTGGTAGATGACTCAAACCAAACTAGAACTCAAACAAGTCATCGTATTGACCAAGTAGTAGACTCAAACCCAAACCCAACTAGGACTCAAACAAATCATCCTATTGACCAAGTGATAGGTGATCCAAGTCTAGGTGTTCGAACTAGAGCCTCATACAGAAACCTTAGTCAAATCTCTTTGATTTCCAAAATTGAACCCAAGACTATTGACCAAGCTCTTCTTGATCCCAATTGGATTATTGTAATGCAAGAAGAGCTGGTTCAATTCACTAGGAACAAAGTATGGGAATTAGTACCACCACCTAAAGATAAAACAATCGTTGGAACAAGGTGGGTGTTTAGAAATAAACTTGATGACAAAGGTGAAGTAGTTAGAAATAAAGCTAGACTAGTCGCTAAAGGGTTTAGTCAAGTTGAAGGTTTAGATTACGACGAGACCTATGCTCCAGTAGCTAGATTAGAGTCCATTCGAATGCTATTAGCGTATGCTGCACATCGAGGATTCAAGTTGTTTCAAATGGATGTGAAATCAGCATTCTTAAATGGATACATTAAAGAAGAGGTTTATGTTAGTCAATCACCCGGTTTCGAAAGTTTAGACAAACTCGACCATGTCCTTAGGTTAAAGAAAGCTCTCTATGGACTTAAAAAAGCTCCTTGAACTTGGTACGAGAGACTTTCGGTGTATCTTAAGTCCAAAGGATTTAACCAGGGTGTAGTTGACCCAACCCTTTTCGTAAAAACCTTAGGTAAAGACATTCATAGCCCAAATCTGTGTAGATGATATTATTTTCGGAACCACCAACTCGTTTCTACTGAATGAATTCATTTCACTTATGGAAAGTGAATTTGAAATGAATTTAGTAGGCGAGTTGAGTTTCTTCTTAGGTATACAAATTAAACAAACTAAAGATGGAATATACCTACATCAATGCAAATATACTAGGGAATTAATTAAACGCTTTGGAATGCAAGACTCTAAAATTATTAATACCCCAATGGCAACTAATGTGAAGATAGAAGAAGATGTAATCGGAAATTCAATTGATTTAAAATACTATAGGAGCATAATAGGGAGTCTCCTTTACTTAACTACAAGCCGACCTGATATCTTATTTGCAGTAAGTATGTGCGCAAGGTTCTAAACCTGTGCCAAGGAGTGTCACCTAACTCTAGTCAAGCGTATCCTTAGATATCTAAAGGGTACACTTAATGTCGGTATTTGGTACCCTAGATCAACCGAGTTCGCACTAACCGGCTACTCCGATTCGGACTATGTCGGTAGTAAGCTCGATAGAAAGAGTACGAGTGGTTGTTGTCAACTTCTCGGTTCGAGTCTAGTAAGTTGGTGCAGTAGAAAGCAACACTGTGTTTCCTTATCTACCACCGAAGCCGAATACATCGCGATGGGTGAGTGTGTCACTCAGCTTCTTTGGATAAAGCACACTCTCCGCGACTTTAAGTTAGACTTTACAAATACTAAACTTCACGTAGATAACATTAGTTCAATTAACCTTACTAAGAATCTGATATGTGACTCTAGGAGCAAACATATAGAGGTCAAACACCATTTCATTCGAGAACATGTGGCCAACGGAGCCATACAACTCGAATATGTCGAATCAAAGTCTAACTTGGCAGACCTATTTACTAAACCCCTACCCGAAGCCGAATTTAATCTATTAAGATGAAAATTGGGCATGTGCATAATAGAATAGAAACTTACAAATTATATTTTCTTACTACTATTTCGTACTTTTCATTTTCATGGAACTAGCATAGGACATACCTTAGATATCATGCACCTATAGATTTAAGGAGCCAATACATCTCACAACACATAGGACTAATGTGTTTGTGTACTTAGCCACGTAGATGGGTGTGAGATGTTAGAACCTTACTCCTGGTTCCAAATGTAGAGCTAGTGCATCGCCATGAACCACGGAGTATAATCATATATATTAACCGACTCTGACTAGGACTGGTTGATCTTTCATATCAATCAAGTCAATATGAGTCGAACATTTTATAGATGAGCTTATTTTCAGTATATTATTTTCAAAATAATATGGAACATGCTTGGACTTTAAATTTAATATCTATATTTGTTTTTCACACACCCCCACTCTTTTTGATATTTGGCAAAAGGGGGAGAAAAAGGCCAAAGTTAAGGGATCAAAATTCTTTTTAACTTAACTCACTTCATATTTATTCACATGGACAAAAGTTAAGTAAATTTTTAAAACTTAAAGTTAAATAAACATGTACTTAAAGTTAAGGGATCCAAACGGCCAGGCCGTGTGTGGCATTGCGGCACAGGTCGTGTGTCATTATGCTCTAGCTGCCAAATGTCTTCTTTTCGCTCCAAAAGTATGTCATTTTCTCCGTATAATGCTGTCCTGCACACAAAAGTACAACGAGCAGATCTCTGAACCATAAAATAGGAAATGCATGCAAAATAAAGTAAAATATGCATGAAACTAACATAAAACGAAATGAGATGTGAGCGAAAACTACTCCTAAAATCCTATATGTTTTGCTCACATCAATTCCCCTAGACTTAGATCTTTGCTTGTGCTCGAGCAAACCTCAGTGCCATGAAATTTTAAAAAGGTATTGTTCCATACTTAGCATGTTAACTAGATTTATCAAGTGGTACTTGCAATCAAAGCAAAATAGATATGTTCTACAAATTCACTAAGTTAGCTCCTCGTGCTTGTGCTAAGCGAATCTTCTTAGGGGATACCCGTTCCATGGTAAGTTAAGTCGTCATCCTATAGCTTTCCTAAGGTCTCCGGCTCTTAGGCACTTACCTACCCAAAGCGAGGATCGTTCCCTAGATCTTGCACAAAGTCTCAAAGGCGTGCTCGGTATTGAGAGAAATTGGTAGGTGTTTCCCTAGTAACCTAACTCGGTCTCAAAGGGGCACTAAACCATTTCCACCCACTACAACTATTTTTATCCCTCATAATCTTTTCCAATCAATTTTTTTTCATTTTTTTTCTTCTCTCTCTCTTGGAATTTTGATTTTTCTGAATGGGCTTCCACAATTCGAGCATCTCCAATAACTAAAATGTTAAATCTAGAATCACCTATGGATTCCAAAGTACTAGACTACTGAGATGAATCATAACTAGGTACGTACTAGATTTTCCCTTTCAGAATGTTGGCCATGTGTAGGTGTAAAAATAAAAGCTAACCAGTGTAAGACTAGAACATTCATTAGAGCAAATAAAATAAAATACCACGAGGTAAATGAAGTTAAGCTACCCATGGAAACAACTCATGAAGAAAACTTTAGCAATACTACTGAGGTAGCTTAAAGATAGCAAGAATTAAGTACTTAAGAAACTAAAAACTCTATGTATGAACAAATGAATGCTAACTAAAAATGCAAATGATAGGAAAGAAACTACTTCTAGAAACAAAATAAATCAAGACTCGAGCCCCCCCCCCCAGACTTAAGTGAAGCATACCTCTAGTATGGTGGACGAGGTGGAAAGTCTGATAGCCTCGGCATCTCGGGGTCCTAGGAGAATTTGGTGTTGAGCCGTTGATGCCACATATACATGTGGTCGATCTAAGAACTGGTGGATGCAGCAGCTGCTTGGTGCTCCTCCTCCCTAACCCACTATGCCTACTGGGCATGCATGTGCTACTGCATCTCCTGGCGGTAGGTGGCCTCCTCCTGGCAATGGGTAGCCTCCTCCTAGAAGTAGACGCGGGCCTCGTCGTAGAACTCCTCAGCCCGCTGGAAGTGCTCCCAGAAGCCCTGAAACTCTGCCTGTGTGTAAGCGCTCGACTCCTCCCATCGCTGCCTCTGCGTCTGCTACTCGACATATATGTTGTCGAGGCACGATCAGAACACTAAAAAATCATAAGTGGATGTACCTGCATCCTGCTCAAAAGTAGAAAAAGGTGGTGGTGTAGGTGCAGGCTCATGTCGATGTGGACTAGGTGGGCTCCTATGCATGCGTGGAATAGAGGGAGAGTGATGTAAAGGGGGAGAGATGGGTGCCGATGTGTGTGGTCCCTTATATGGCGGGGACTCCACTATTATGTCTAAGCGCTAGTTGGCGTGTGTGGTGATGGTGGTACAATCAGGGTCGGGGAGCCTAAGGGATGATAGGTTTTTCCTTACAAAGCACAAGGAGTGTCCCTCTCTCACTATCATCTTCATGGCAATATACATGTTGGGATGTATACTGAAAAGTCTATCTTTTGTATGAACATCTTTATTTTGAAATAAGAATCACATGATCATTGTTTGCATATTTATGGTGATGCATAATGTATAATATATTACATTGTAGATAACATGGTGTGTGGTGTCACACGGGAGATCATGTTATCGGCTCCTTGTAAAGTATAAGTATAGGCTCACAACCGAGATGGCTTTAGACAAACCATTGGTATGGGTGTAGTGTGATTTGGTATTGGTTTTTCTTGACCATAGAATCACACTAGTACACTTTGTGTGTATTGAGCAGGACCGACTTAGAGGTGATTCGATTTATTGCTGACTACATAATCGAATTGGACCTCAGATATTATATTGTACATACTCTTAATCCCGATATAATAATCGGCACATATACTTAGTATTCATTTCTTTGATTTACCAATGGGCGAGATTTATAAATAAAATCAATAGGCTCGATAAGTTGGGAAATGATATTATTTATATGGTGTGTCATTGATTATAGGAGGAAATCATGTCCTATATATTAGGATGATGATGTCCCCTTGAGGAGCTCATAAGGTTCATCATGTAAACCCTGCAGGTGGACTTGGTCCGGCATGATGAAAAGGTTGAGTGGTACTACTCATGGAGTTAGATGTTGATTAATTAATGGTCAGTAAATTAATTAATCGACGGACATTCGAGATCTTAAACACGGGGAGAAAATGCACATATAATATATGGAGCCCATATTAACTTATGGGGGTTGGTGAGGTAGATCAATGGTAATCCTTTAGTGGATTAGATTATCATTAATGGATCGGACTTTATGTGGGCTTGATCCATTAGGTGGCCAAGATCCAACTCCTCCTCATGGTCCCTATTATAGCCTATTAATACCTCATGAAGCCTAGATCCAATGAATGAAAACAAAACTCTAGATCTAATGGTAGAGATTAAATCTCTAGATCCGACGGTTGAGATTAAATCTCTAGATCAGACGATTGAGATTAAATCCCTAGAACCAATGGTGGAGATTAAAACAAGGCTTATCCCTAACTATATAAAAGGAGGCTTTAGCATGGGCGGCAAGGAGGAATTCCAATAGAGATAGGATTAGGGTTTGAGAGGCTTAGGGTTTGGAGGTATTGGGCGGCCACAAATAAGGAAGTTGTTTCCTTTTCTTCTTCCTCTTCCAAGGTGGTCGGCGCCCTTCTCCTTCTCCCCTCCCTTGGCCGGCATTCAAACCTAATCCTTCTCCTCTCCTTGGCCGGTGGAAACAAGGCTTAGGGTCTTCCCTTGGATATCTTGGCCGGCATCTATCTTCTTCATCCAATCCTTCTTGTCCGGCGGCAAGCACCAAGCTTGGAGCTTGGTGGTTGGTTGAAAGAAGGAAAAGTGTTTTGTTTCTTATTCTTCCTCTTGTTTAGAGCGAGCAAGGAAGGAAGATTGGTGATCTAGGAGCTTCAACTTTTGGTAGATCGTCGCCCACACGATGTCCAAAAGGAGGAAGGACATACAATAAAAGATCGAGAGGTATATCGATTGTCTATTTTCTTTTGTAACATGTCTATAATTTTTTTTTCAATTATATATGCATGTAGTATTCTGTTTTTGTGGCTAATATAACTTGGACCCCGAACATAAACACAAAAGCCAGTGATCCGTACATCGTCTATTCCATGGCTATTCGTAGAATAGAGGTTGGTTGCTTGAACAACAAGTTTGTTCAAGTGACTACTCTAATCGAATAGCACGACGATGAAATGGTTGCTTGGGTAATCCCTCTTGTCAAGGATAAATTTTTTTTATCCAGGGACGTAGAAGGGATTGCCATGAACAAGCGAACGAGTTGAAGTGGGAAGCGAAGTTTCCTTCCTTCAATACACTCCTAAGTCGATCCTAGGGCTCCCCTCTATACTATCTAGCGCAGTGTAGTCGTACCCCATCCTATGGCAAATGTGGGTAAGTAGGCCCCCCACAATCATCTCTCCTCTCGCCGCTTTGCCCATTTTCACTAAGTGTCTAATGAAATGGGACCCTACATCAATGCTACTCCTTTCTTGTAGCATGTCCCATAAGCAAAGCAGCTCACTTTCTCTCACTACACCGTCACTCTCCCTATGACCAAAAATAGTACTTGCCATAATTCTGTGTAGGTATCGGAAAATGGGGTTTTGGAGGTGCGATGCTTTGGCCCTAGAAGGGTTATACACGTGCTCTCCTGTCAATTCGATCCAAAAGATCTGAGAGTTAAACCCATTAGGGGTTCTTCTCTCTCCCCCACTAGGCAAGCCAAAACATGTGTTCCATTGGAGTAATATCCATTCATGCTCAGTGTTAAATAATCTAAAGGTAATCCTACCCTCTTCGCTCTCTCTACCCATTAAAACCTCAGCTTATAAAGAACTTAAAAACTCTAAAACTATCAGGGTAGGTTGGGTGTCTTATCGCCATTATCTCTCCCCACCCCATCTTTATAAATAGGGATTGAATATCACCCATCAAACCTAGGGATTCTAATAAATCTTCATCAAGATACCTAGTTGCGGTGATTCTTCTAGTAGTAAGCATGGCATATCTATCCCTATGCTCATTATTTCAAAAAAGAAGGGTTGGAAGAGTGTTACCTTCCTCCATAGCTTGAGGGGCATCCGTTCTCCTTATTCTTCGCTCCAAAGTACCAGATCAAGATGTCACTTGCTTGGTCCTCCTCATCCTTACTTCTTTTGGGCTTCCTTTAAGGTGGAAAGATTTCTAGGTGGTGGGGAAGAGGGATTCACACGGCTAGGGCAAGAGGAATCAAAGCACACGACACATTTAGGGCGAAAACACACGGTGCATTCTATTTAACCCCTATGCGACATGGCCATGTGAAAACACATGGCCATGTCGTGTGCACTGCTGGAAGGTGGGACACGGCCATGTGCCCCCATTTTTCTTCTCATGGTGCATAACGGTCGACTTCTCCTTACTCGCTCAGTCGTGTAGGTTCAAAGTGATTTTTATTTTTACCTAGCAAGTTCTTTCTAGTCCTAATTCATGTTAAAAATGCTAAATGAATGGAATCCAAAGTTCAAATCAAACAAACGAAAGAAACCATAGAAACTAAACTTGGGTTGCTTCCCAAGGAGCGCTTTGTTTAAGGTCTTTTAGCTCGATCCTACTCTATTGTCTCAACTTGGCTCCAGAGGTTTTGTAAACCTCCATTCATCCGTCTCGGAGTTGACATCCGGTGGGTTTATGCTTTACCCTACTGAAAGTGTAGCTATCTAGGAAGGGTGCTCTACACTCTGACAGATTGAAGAGGATGATCTCCCCGTCTACCTCCAAGGAGATCTTGTGCGCCTTTACGTCTATACATGCCCCCGTAATTGCCAGAAAGGGTCTTCCCAAGATGATGGGATTCTAGAGATTTGGTCCTGTGTCGAGTATAACAAAATCTGTGTGATCACGAAATTCTCAATGACCACAGGCATATGTTCTAGCATGCCGACAAGTTCCTTGACTGAGTCATCCCCCATACGAATACCAAGGTTCGCTGGTTGGATCCCATTCAGTCCCATCTTCAAATAGTAGGCGTAGGGCATCACACTTACTGATGACCCTAAGTCGCACATGAAGGGTTTTGCTTATCGAGTCCGTGAGGGGAAACTTCGCTTCCCACTACACCTTGGTTGTTTATTCATGGCGATCCCATCGATGTCCCCGGATTAAAAAATTTAATCCTAGACAAAAGGGATTGCTCAAACAACCAAGTCATCGTCGTGCTATTCGTTTAGAGAGGTCACTTGAAGAAACTCATTGTTCAAGCAACCACCCTTTATTCTACGAGTAGCCACGGAATAGACGATGTCCAGATCGTCGATTTTTGTATTTATGTTCGGGGTCCAAGTATATTTAACCACAAAACAGAATATATAAAGTAAACAACCTCATATAACATGCATATAATTGAGAAACAATTATAAACATAATACAAAAGAACACTAATCAAAATAAACAAGATTATACCTCTTGTTATACCTCTTGATCTTCTATTGTATGTCCTTCCTCCTTTCGGACGTCGTGTGGGCGACGATCTACAAAAAGTTGAAGCCTCCTAGATCACCAATCTTCCTTTCCTTGTTCACTCCGAACAAAGGAAGATCATAAAACAAAACTCATCTTCCTATCTAGAACCGGCCACCAAGTCAATAAACTTGATGTTGCCGCCGGCCAAGGAAGAGAACATGGAGTATGGAAACCAGCCAAAGGAGAAATAACAAGGGCATGGGCGCCGGCCAACACTTGGAGAAGAGAAAGGAAAACACTCTTTCTCCTTGTTGCCGCCCAAACCCTAAACTAAGCTCTCCTAATTTCCGACCAAGGATGAAGGGAAGAAGAATAGATTGAACTTTGGCCAAGGTAGAGGGAAGAAGGAAGAGGGGCCGGCCAACCTTAGGAAGAGGAAGGAGAAGCTTCCTCCCCTTGATGCCACCCACCACCAACACCCAAACCCTAACCCTAGCCACCCACTCCTATTCCTATCCCAACTAGAATTTGTTGCCGCCCATGGGAAGCAACCCTAATGCCATCCATCATAAGACATAGATGAAAGGGAGAAGCTTGGGCTCCGGCCAAACCAAGGAGAGAAGAAGGAGGAAGGGTTTCGGCCACCAAAGGAAGAAGAAAAAAAACTTTCCTTAATTGTGGCCACCCAAAAACCCTAACCTCCCTTACTCTTGCCGCCCAAAACCCTAGCCCCCTTTCCTCTCCATTCTATTTTTTTCTGCCCACCCCTAGTCCACCCTTTTATAGAGTTAGGGATAAGCCTTGGTTTAATCTCCACCATTGGTTCAAGGGATTTAATCTCAACCATCGGATCTAGAGATTTAATCTCAACTGTCGGATCTTAGAGATTTAATATCTACCTTTGGATCTAGAGTTTTGTTTCTATCCATTGGATCTAAGCTTCATGAGGTGTTAATAGGCTACAATAGGGACCATGAGGAGGAGTTGGATCTTAGCCACCCATGGATCAAGCCCACATAAAGTCCGATCCACTAATGATAATCCAATCCACTAAAGGATTATCATTGATCTACCTCACCAACCCCCATATGATAATATGGGCTCCATATATTATATGTACATTTTCTCCCCGTGTTTAAGATCTCGAATGTCCATCGATTAATTAATTTACTGACCATTAATTAATCAACATCTAACTCCATGAGTAGTACCACTCAACCTTTTCATCATGTCGGACCAAGTCCACCTGTAGGGTTTACATGATGAACCTTATGAGCTCCTCAAGGCGACATCATCATCCTAATATATAGGACACAGTTTCCTCCTATAATCAACGACACACCATATAAATAATACCATTTCCCAACTTACCGAGCCTATCGATTTAATCTATAAATCTCGCCAATTGTTAAATCAAATAGATGAATACTAAGTATATCTGCCCGTTATTATATCGGGATTAAGAGCATGTACATACTAATATCTGAGGTCCGATTCGATTATGTAGTCAGCAATAAATCGAATCACTTCTAAGTCGGTCCTGCTCAATACACACAAAGTGCACTAGTGTGATTCTATAGTCAAGACAAACCAATACCAAATCACACTGCAACCATTCTGATGGTTTGTCCAAAGCCATCTCGGTTGTGAGCCTTTACTTATACTTTACAAGGAGCCGATAACATGATCTCCCGTGTGACACCACACACCATGTTATCTACAATGTAATGTATTAGACAATATTGCATAACCATGCAAACAATGATCATGTGATTTTTATTTCAAAATAAAGAGGTTCATACAAAAGATAGACTTTTCAGTATACATCCCTATAGCACAACACTTCATCGAAGCTTTCCCGTAAATCGAGCAGGGGATAACAAATTCACCAGGATCCTCAAGCTGGGGTAGAATTTTATCTTCAATTTCGGCTTGGTCGAGTAGGGTGGAAATCATGGCTGCATACCCCTTGGCGAATCTGTTTCTCTGTGCTACTCTCTCGCTGCACACTCCCTACTCCTTGACTTGACTCGGCTCGGGTAATGATGGAGAACTATCCATAGGTTGTGACACAGTTTGGGCTATCTGGGCCACTTGTGTTTGCAACACCCTCAATTGACTTGCAAGACCGTCAACAGTGGCCTTCAAATCCTTAAGTGACTCATCTATTTTCTGATGTTGGTTTCGAAACTCTTCATTGGCCTTTGTTTGGGTAGCAATGAAGTCTTACATCATCAATTCTAGCCTAGACTTCTATGGTTGTTGCCCATACCCTCCAGATGGTTGGAAATTCCCCGAGTTATTCCGATAGGAAAAATTTGGTTGGTTCTTCCAGTCGGGATTGTAAGTATTGGAGTATGGGTTGTTGGGCCTTTGATTATAATCCCTAACTGCATCGACATGCTCAATCTACTCTTCCGAGCTACTCTGCCTTTCATAGTAGTCCTCCCGATACGTTGTTGCTCCTTCTCCAAAGTCATTGGCTGCACATGCAGAAACAAGATTGAAAGAGTCGAACCATCAACTAAGCACGTCCAACCTCGCTGCCATGTGGTCCATGGAGTTGATAACATATCGTCCTGTGACAGGAGCTGAATGACTACATTCGGAAGCCCGTTGATGGTGGTTCTAGGCCACCTCTTCTATTAGCTCCTCCGCTTCCTCTATAGTCTTGTTCATAAGTGCTCCTCCTGCGGCAGAATCAAGGGACATCTTTGTGGCATACGTGATCCTATTATAGAAGATGTGGATCATCAGCCACCTTTCTAGTCCATGATGGGGGCATTGGTAGAGTAGCCTTTTGTAGCAGTCCCAGACTTCAAATAGGGACTCCCCTTCCTTCTGATGGAAGCTCGTTATTAGATGGCACACGTGAGCAGTCTTGCTTGATGGGAAGTATTTATTCAAGAACTACTGCTCATATTGCTCCCATGTAATAATGCTTCCCGAAGACAAGGAGTGAAGCCATACCTTAGCCTTATCCCACAATGAGAATGGGAATAGGCTCAGGAGGATCGTGTCTGCAGGGACTCCATTGATCTTAATTGTCAAGAAAATTTCAAAAAATGTCTCCAGGTATCAATTTGGGTCTTTAGTCACAGCTCCCACGAATTGACTCTGCTGGATCATGTGTATGAGTGTCGATTTCAGCTCGAAGTTGTTTGCTAAAATGGACGGTCCAGCTATACTCGACCTAAATCCTCTAACACTAGGGGATGCATATGTTAGTAATATATATGAGATGTCCTAAGGCAATCGCCTTATGTATGAACCATTTATATGATAAATGAAGATTCACTATTTGAGTATACATGTTTCATGTATTTGATTGGATCTTAAACTCATTTACTGAATGTCCACGATGCGATTCACAGCATGAGAGAATTTGTGATTGGATCACAACTAGTGAGTATCTCTACATGTGTAATTGTGATGTATCGGAATTATCCCTAGTCGATGAATTGATGGATTTGGACACCATCAATTCTGTCGAGACTAGCACGAGGTATACTCCTTGGTGTATCCAAGCGGTGATTCTCACCGGCCGAGACATTGTGATGTCCGGAGTTAATCGTGGATGCTAGTTATGGTAACTAGTTCATTGGAGTGACCAGTAAGACTTCATATGGTTCTCTGCATATATAGATATGTCAATGAAGTTCTTCGTGGCTTAAGTGCGATGTTCCTTTGACTTGCGGTATTCAAGTCATCTTGATCATGGAGACTTATGCTTTGACATCTTAAGCAAACATCTCTAAGGAGATGTGGACCCGGGATGATTGGGTATAAGTCGAAGTGATCGAAGGTGTTTGAATAGCCTATAAAGGATTCACCACTCCTTGCGAGGAGATGTATACCCATGGCCTCTCGTCGGATTATTACTAAAATCTTTGGCCAAAGCATTACATGTTTAGAGTAAGGTACTCTTCGATACATGTGGAGTAACTAGAATCCGTAGGACGAGGAAATGATACTTGGGCTAGGTGTGACGTAGTCAGCCTAGTGGGGACTGACACTATAGACCATGTCCTGAACCAAGTGGGTATAAGATGAGTGAAGAGAATGGGGCACGAATCATTCGAGCTACTGAAGGGTTTCAGAAATAGTTCTGGATCAACCGTTGATTTTTTCGGTTAATTGGGGATCATGATGTACTACTAGGTGCCACTCATGATCGTTCTATAATTAATGGTTAATTATAGACGGCCAACATAAACCGAGAACCTATTTGGTCACACGCACAACGAGCGTAATCCAAAGGATTTAAAACGAGCTTGAGAATGGGATTCTCAGACCGAGAGAAACTAGGTTTGGTTGGACCAAACATAAAGCGAGCATGAAATCGTTTCAGTCGCAATGGAAGCGTGGATGGGCCGCATCTTATGAAGACGTAATGGATGAACCAAAATGGTTTGGTTCTAATCCAATGGATGAGAATAAACCAAAGGGGTTTGGTTTATTTTAAACGAATGAACCAAAAGTTGGTTCGGTTCGTTTTAACTTAAAATAAACCATCATGGTTTGGTTTATTTTAACTTATCTTAATGGAGCGGGTTAACGGGCCTAATGGTTATGATCCAATAACCATTAAGAGAATTAGTTCTCTATAAAAGAGGGCTTAATGGATAATTAAGCCCTAATCCAAAACCCCTAGCCTTTGAGTTGCCGCCCACCCTTGGAGTTGCTCGGCGCCAACCCTAGGCTGCCGCCCAGCTTGTTGTGCAGCCGTCATCTCCTTGTCGGCGTCCAAGCTTCAGCCGGTGAACCCTCCGGCAACCCTCCGGTGATCTTCCTAGGCCTCGGTGAAAAGGTGAGCACTTGGCTTCCTTGTTTTGGCCGGCGCCTACTCCTCCACCAAGCTGTCCAGTTTTCTGGACAGCTTCTTCTCCTCTCGTCGGAGCGTCGTTTGGACGACGGTTAGAGCTCCGACAGCGGATAACTTACCGGGGATTCAATCTCCGGTAATCCTCTGAGGTGGAGGACGAAGGATTCGTCAATCGGTTGACGAATACCTCTCCGGAGAAGCGAGTTTTGAGGACTCGTCTTAGGATCCGAATTTGGATTCGGATCGTGATCATCTCTCGATCACGTCGTCTTCAACACGAGGCTAGTAACCCGTACGAAGACGAAGCTCCTAGCTTAGCGAAGTCATCCCGAGGAACTCGGCGTGGATACGGATAGAGACGATTCTAGCGAGGATCGTTCCGGTTGATGCCGTTCCCGCTACACGTCATACGAAAGGTATAACGTAGATAAATTTCCTTTTATTGCAAATTTAAATTTACGGTTATGTCTACACTTGTTGTAATATGCATGTGTGTGTTGTGTGTGTTGTAATAAATAGGAGTATTTATTATTTTTATTGCTTCCGCTGTGTTCATGTTTACGAAAACTGATCGAACACACACACGCCGCGGTGCCGGAAACCCAACAGTGGTATCAGAGCCCAGGTTGTGTTTCGACATAATCATAAAAATGGTTTTGCGATAGTCATAATGTATTTCCAGAAATTTTCTAATTTTGGAAATTTAGAAGTATTTATGGAAAATTTTCAATTTTGGAAAGTCTAGAAGTATTTATGGAAATCTTCCACTTTTGGAAAGTTGGAAGTATTTATGGAAATCGATATTTTCCATAAATAAAATATTTGATTTGATTTGGAAATTTGTTTCTTAATTTAATCATGATTTGATTTGGGAAATCAAATCTTAAAATATTTTATTTCCATAAGTAGTTTTAATGATTTAGGAAATTGGTTTCCTAAATAGATTTTCCTTAATCAAATAATTCCATGAATAAAATATGTGATTAGATTTGGAAATTTATTTCCTAATTTAATTATGATTTGATTTGGAGAATCAAATCTTAAACATATTTTATTTCCATAAATAGTTATGACATATAAGGAAATATATACATGACATAATTGTATGCCATGTAATTGCATTAGATGCATAACATTATGTCATGCGTGTCGTGACATGTAGATGTATGCCATGTATGTCATGCCATGTAGATAATAGTTATTTGCATGCAAAGAGGATGAGACATAAAAACCCTTAAACAATATTAAGGCCTACACCTTCCATTAATATGGTTAGAACCAGAGTTCCGTTTCTTGTTTGGGTTGTTGGACTCTCTCCAAGCCCGGCTCGAACCCGAATATGTTCAAACCATGGAATAGTTTTATACTAATATGGTAAGAGTCAGAGGTCAATCGTTAGCTTTGGTTGTTGGACTCTCTCCAAGCTGGGCTAATTGGTTGAATGCGCTCTAACCATATTAAAACTATGTCCCGATTAATGGGTTGGCTTTAACCTGGAGCATCGGCTTGTTGTACTCTCTCCAAGGTCGATGTAAAGGGAGGTGAAGTTGGGTGCTATGCATATGATGCATACTTGTTAATGTGTTAACAACCCGATGTATGTGTGAACATTCAATTAGTTGATAGCACATTGTGATAGTTGCATATACGTGATATGCAATCGGTATAGTTGATACCTACCATCCTAGTTATGAATGGCTTGTTGGACTCTCTCCAAGGTTGTTCATAACTATGATGGATATCAACCATTCGGAGATGGACCTCGATCTCGAAGTGATTTTGGGGTTTTTGAAATTCGAAAAATGAATGGGATTTATAAATGTATATTGATGCATTTTAAAATCATCTTTCTCATATATGCTCGTTTTGTATTTCTAGGTCAATAAATTGATCATGACGTCTTTGAATTTGTGCACTATTTTGGATTCGAACAAACTGACTGGGCCTAACTTCCTGGACTGGCTTAGAAACCTGAGAATTGTTCTCAAGGCGGAAAAGCTTGCATATGTCCTTGAAGAGCCTCTTCTGCCGTCCTGGGGCGATGCAACTCGGACCAAATGTTGGTCTATCGAAGCATGTGGCGGTGGTGGGTGAGTTGCATCATGCTAGCGGCGATGGTACCAAGCGACATGAGCATATGGATGCTAATACTATGTTCTTCCATCTTCATGAGTTGTTCGATGAGCAAGCGAGATCCGAAGGTTCGAGGTCTCTAGGCTCCTCTTCACCACGAAGATGCAAGAAGGTTCATCTGTAGTGCGATTTATGCTAAAGATGAGCGGGTACATCGACTAGCTACCCTTGGTTTTGTGATGGATCATGAGTTAAGTATTGACTTAATTCTGCATTGTTTGCCCAAGAGTTTCTCGATTTGTGATGAACTATCGGATGAACAAATTGGAATCCACCATTCAGAGCTCCTCGATATCTTTGAAAGGCTGTGGAGCCTTACATGAAGCATGAGAGAAAGCGGTTCTCATTAGTTGATTCCTCAAAGAAAGGTTCTAAGAGGAAGGCAAAAGAAGCGAGAAGAAAGGAAAGAACAAAAAGGCAAAGAAAGGCGAAACCCAGTATAAAGGGCACTTGCCATCAGCATGTAGGCAAGGAAGGCCCTTTGGCGAAGAAAGCTGAAGATTTATCTTGAGTCCATGAAGAAGAAGAAGGCATCCGATGCCCCATCCTCTTCGTATCTTCGTTATTGATTGTCATTCTATTTCCTTGGACACTTGGGTATTGGATCTTGGGTGTAGCTCACATATATGTAATGATATCTGAGGCTAAGGAATGAAGAAGACTTGTCGGAGAGTCAAATTTGCGAGTTGGCAATGGAGCAAAGGTTCTTTGCAGTCGCCATCGAACTTATTTCTTTGAAGCTCCTAGTGGACTAGTCTTAGAACTGGACAATTGCTATTATGTTCCTTCTCTAATAAAGAACATTGTTTCTATTTCCTGTTTAAATAGAAATGGTTTCCATTTGACGTTTAGTAACAATTGTTGTTATATAACTTTAAATGGCGTACTTTATGGAACTGGAACCTTGAGTAATATCATTTATACGTTGGACGTATCCAGTGACATTTTCAATATCGAAGCGAGCAACACGCGTGCTCGAAAGGATAATCAAATAGACTCCTATATGTGGCATTGTCGTCTTGGCCATATAAGCAAGAAACGCATGTCCGAATTACACCGATGTGGAATTCTGGAATCGTTTGAATTAGATTCATACGATACATGCGAATCATGCTTAAAAGGCAAGATGATTAAGTTACCTTTTACTGGAAAAGGTGAACGAGTGGGAGAGTTACTAGGTCTAATACATACTGATGTATGTGGACCTATGTCAACTCAAGCATTAGGAGGCTATAGCTACTTCATTACCTTCACCGATGATCACTCACGATTTGGGTATGTGTTCTTGATGAAACACAAGTCTGAAGCCTTTGAAAGGTTCAAAGAATTCAGAAATGAAGTAGAAAAACAACATGACAAGAGTATTAAAATACTTCGATCAGATCGAGGTGGTGAATACTTAAGTCAAGAGTTTCTTGATTATCTAAGAGACAATGGCATATTGTCTCAATGGACTCCGCCCTATACACCACAGCATAATGGTGTATCTGAGAGGCATAACCGGACCTTGTTGGACATGGTCAGGTCAATGATGAATCATGCAACTCTTCCCAAGTCCTTTTGGGGCTATGCATGAGACATTTGTTTACTTGTTAAACAGAATGCCTACCAAGGTAGTCTCAACTACTCCATATGAGATATGGAATAGTAAGAAACCTCATGTATCTTACTTGAAGATATGGGGTTGTCCTGCTTATGTGAAGCGGACTGTATCAGACAAATTGGATGCTAAGTCTGATAAATGTCTATTTATTGGATACCCTAAGGAAACTAGGGGTTACCAATTCTATCATCCTGTGGAACAAAAGGTGTTTGTTTCAAGGCATGTTGTGTTTCTAGAGAAAGAGTTTCTCTTGCAAGAAAACAGTGGGAGTGTCGTCGAGCTTGAGGAGGCTCGAGAGACTCAAATAGACATTGATGAGATACCTGGTGAAGCACAACAGCCGACAACTCATAGTGATGAGCAATCGGCTGGACCAATTGTAACACCACATCTTCGTAGATTTGGTAGAACACGCAATATTCTTGAGAGATATGGATTTCTCGTAAGCGAATCGAACGATGTGTTACTCATTGATGATGAGGAGCCTACCAGTTATGAAGAAGTGCTGACAAGTTCAGAAAGGGATAAGTGGCTTGGTGCCATGAAGTCGGAAATGGATTCCATGTATGAAAACCAAGTTTGGAACTTGGTTGACCCACCTGAAGGGATAAAGCCTATAGGGTGCAAGTGGGTTTTCAAGAAGAAAACCGACATGGATGGTAATGTGATTACCTATAAGGCTAGATTGGTGGCTAAGGATATCGTCAAAAAAGAGGTGTTGATTATGACGAAACCTATTCGCCTGTAGCTATGCTTAAATCCATTCGGATGCTCCTGGCCATAGCGGCTCATTATGATTATGAGATATGGCAGATGGATGTGAAAACAGCTTTCCTTAATGGAAACCTGCTCGAGGACGTGTATATGATACAGCCTGAGGGTTTCACATCTGTTGATAAAACCAAGGTATGCAAATTGCGACGGTCCATTTATGGATTGAAGCAAGCATCCAGGAGCTGGAATATTCATTTTGATGAGACAATTAAAAGGGTTTGATTTCTCACAAAATCCAGACGAACCTTGTGTGTACAAGAAGGTTAGTGGGAGTGCAGTCGTATTCCTAGTATTGTATGTCGATGACATACTACTTATAGGAAACGATGTTTCAATCTTCTGATCGATGAAGGTTTGGTTATCCAAGACATTCTCCATGAAAGACACAGGAGAAGCAACCTACATCCTCGGGATTAAGATCTATAGAGATAGATCGAAACGGTTGCTTGGTCTTTCGCAGTCTACATATATAGACCGAGTGCTAAAGAGGTTTAGCATGTCGGAATCCAAGAAAGGTTTATTACCCATCAGGCATGGGGTACACCTTTCGAAGTCTATGTGTCCGCGCACAGAAGACGAGAGGATTTGCATGAGTAAGATTCCCTATGCATCCGCAATAGGATCTATCATGTATGCTATGTTATGTACAAGGCCCGACGTATCGTACGCTCTGAGTGTCACGAGCAGATACCAGTCCGATCCGGGAATGAATCATTGGGCGACTGTTAAGACGATCCTTAAGTACTTAAGAAGAACTAAGGATGCGTTCCTAATATATGGAGAAGGGTACATGGTGATACGTGGGTATACGGATGCCAGCTCCAGACAGACAAGGATGATTCCATGTCTTTGTCTGGGTATGTATTCACCTGGAATGGAGGCACAATAAGTTGGAAAGGTTCCAAGCTTGACACTATAGCGGATTCTGCCACTAAGGCAGAATACATTGCAGCTTTGGAAGCAGCAAAGGAAGCGATTTGGATCAAGAAGTTCATCTCCGAACTTGATGTGGTCTCATCAATGATCCAAACATGTGCTTCGCCGCTATCATCTTATCAGAGAGATCATCAGTAGGAACGAAATACAAATCGAGAAAATTCCCACTGAAAGGAACTTAGCGGATCCCTTGACTAAGGCATTACCTCAAAATAAGTTTGAGGGTCATGTTCGAGCTTATGGTATTGGATACCGTAGCGATTGGCATTAGGCTAAGTGGGAGTCTGTTAGTAATATATGAGAGATGTCCTAAGGCAATCGCCTTATGTATGAACCATTTATATGATAAATGAAGATTCACTATTTGAGTATACATGTTTCATGTATTTGATTGGATCTTAAACTCATTTACTGAATGTCCACGATGCGATTCACAGCATGAGAGAATTTGTGATCGGATCACAACTAGTGAGTATCTCTACATGTGTAATTGTGATGTATCGGAATTATCCCTAGTCGATGAATTGATGGATTTGGACACCATCAAATCTGTCGAGACTAGCATGAGGTATACTCCTTGGTGTATCCAAGCAGCTGATTCTCACTGGCTGGAGACATTGTGATGTCCGGAGTTAATCGTGGATGCTAGTTATGGTAACTAGTTCATTGGAGTGACCAGCCATAAGACTTCATATGGTTCTCTGCATATATAGATATGTCAATGAAGTTCTTACTGTGGCTTAAGTGCGATGTTCCTTTGACTTATGGTATTCAAGTCATCTTGATCATGGAGACTTATGCTTTGACATCTTAAGCAAACATCTCTAAGGAGATGTGGACCCGGGATGATTGGGTATAAGTAGAAGTGATCGAAGGTGTTTGAATAGCCTATAAAGGATTCACCACTCCTTGCGAGGAGATGTATACCCATGGCCTCTCGTCGGATTGTTACTAAAGTCTTTGGCCAAAGCATTACATGTTTAGAGTAAGGTACTCTTCGATACATGTGGAGTAACTAGAATCCGTAGGATGAGGAAATGATACTTGGGCTAGGTGACGACGTGAGAGTCCTTAGTGGGATCGGACACAACAGACCATGTCCTCAACCAAGTGGGTATAAGATGAGTGAAGGGAATGGGGCACAATCATTCGAAAGCATCAAGGGTTTCGTAAATAGTTCCGATCAACTGCTGATCTTTCTTGCTAATTGGGGATCATGATGTACTACTAGGTGCCACTCATGATCGCTCTATAATTAATGGTTAATTATAGACGGCCAACATAAACCGAGAACCTATTTGGTCACACGCACAACGAGTGTAATCCAAAGGATTTAAAACGAGCTTGAGAATGGGATTCTCGCATCGAGAGAAACTAGGTTTGGTCGACCAAACATAAAGCGAGCATGAAATCGCTTCAAATGCAATGGAAGCGTGGATGGGCCGTCTTATGAAGACATAATGGATGAACCAAAATGGTTTGGTTCTAATCCAATGGATGAGAATAAACCAAAGGGTTTGGTTTATTTTAAACGAATGAACCAAAAGTTGGTTCGTTCGCTTTAACTTAAAATAAACCATCATGGTTTGGTTTATTTTAACTTATCTTAATGGAGCGGTTAACGGGCCTAATGGTTATGATCCAATAACCATTAAGAGAATTAGTTCTCTATAAAAGAGGGCTTAATGGATAATTAAGCCCTAATCCAGTTGCTCGCGCCAACCCTAGTGCCGCCAACCTTGTTGTGCCGCGCCATCTCCTTTGTTGGCGCCCAAGCTTCAGTATGAACCTCCCGACCCTCCTGATCTTCCTAGGCCTCGTGAAAAGGTGAGCACTTGGCTTCCTTGTTTTGGCCGGCGCTACTTTCCACCAAGCTGTCCAGTTTTCTGGACAGCTTTTCTCCTTCGCCGGAGCGCCGCTTGACGACGGTTAGAGCTCCGACAGCGCTAACTTACCGGGATTGATCTCCGTAATCCTCTGAGGTGGAGGACGGCGATCTGCCAATCGGTTGACGAATACCTCTCCGGAGAAGCGAGTTTTGAGGACTCGCTTAGATCCGAATTTGGATTCGGATCGTGATCATCTCTCGATCACGCCGCCTTCAACACGAGGCTAGTAACCCGCACGAAGACGGCTCGTGACTTAGCGGTCATCCCGAGGAACTCGGCGTGGGATACGGATAGAGACGATTCTAGCGAGGATCGCTCCGCTGATGCCGCTCCCGCTACACGCCATACGAAAGGTATAACGAGATAAATTTCCTTTTATTGCAAATTTAAATTTACTGCTTATGTCTACACTTGTTGTAATATGCATGCGTGTGTTGTGTGTGTTGTAATAAATAGGAGTATTTATTATTTTTATTGCTTCCGCTGTGTTCATGTTTACGAAACATGATCGAACACACACACGCCGCGGTACCGAAAACCCAACAGCATAATCCCGCAAAGGTCGGCTACCTATATTCACCTTGGATGCAGCTTGATCCTCCAACCTCTTCTGTTCAGCTCTCCTACGATGATAGGTTCATTCGATTTCTAGATCGATCAGAATCAGGTCACCTGATCTTAGGCGTCTAAGCATATGAAGAACCGAGCTACAAAATTAGGAGTATTACCTAATACTAAATTAAAATAGAAAATAAACTGAACTAAATACTGAATCAAATTAAGAAAAGCCAAATATAAAATAAAATGCAAAACTACTGCTAAAATAAAAAAAATAAATCTAGATATGGAAAATCTAAAATTGAAGTAATAAAAGTAAAGCAAAAAAGATAAATCTAATCCTAAGTCGGATCCAATTATCCACTTCTTGATTCGATATCGAATAAATCAGTCTCCAGCAATGGTGTCAAAAACTTGATGTGCGGGATTGCTGTTAGTGAAAGCCCTAGAGCCAATCATCTAATGATAGTTGTATGGAATTTGTTGTATCATATTCCTATTTATAAAGGCATGGTTATTATATTTACTTGTATTGGTGCCAAATAACTAAGTATAATAACGTCCTTGAGTAGAAGGTTCTTATCTATATCAATCGATTGGTTGAATCGATAATGAGATGATATAGAGAACACTACTCTTAATCATTCCTAGTCAAGTATTAACATTCAGGGACAATGTTAATGCAAAGAGACTAGCATGTAGGTCAACTCGATGACTTGATCTCACAAGTCATAGATATGTGACATCAAGTTGACACATGGGTATGCATTGGAGAATGTATACTGAATGACCTGCCATGAGAAAGTATCATGGATCGTTATATGAGTGTCATATACTTTCTCATGTGACTATTAGTATGACTATTAGTCCTTGGATCTGAAGTCACCATGGTTCCCTACATAAGGAGTTGCATACTTTGGCTTCGTCAAACGTCACCCGTAAATGGGTGGACTATAAAGGCGATTAGTGGGTATGTAACAAATTATGCGGAGGGATGTGAGTGATGTAGATGAGATCTATCCCTCCTATATGACGGGAGTGACATCGTTATTCTTGATAAAGTGAGATCACTATGTGCATGGCCATGCCCAAATGAGTCAATATGAGATATTGAGCTCATTTGATTAGAGTGAGTCTACTTGGAGTTCAAGATATAGATTGTACCGAGGATGAAACGGTCTATTCCTCAATTGGTCAATCTAGATGTCAAGAATAGAGGGACATTGTCACGTATTGTGAGAGTCACAATTAGTAGTCACAAAGGTGATGTTGTATTTCAACATTCTTGTAACTTGGGTAGCAATGATGTGTTGCTAGATACCGCTCATTGCTTATGTTCCTAAATCGGTTTAGGAGCATTTCCAACATTACAAGAACCTATAGGGTCACACACAAAGGGAAATTAGATGGAGATTAGGTTCATATGATGAACCATGAGGATTAGGTTCATGGGATGAACCAAATTGGATTAAGAGTAATCCAAATTAGACTAATTGAGTTGGACTCAAGTTGATTCAAGTGTTGAATTAGTCTAATTTAGATTTGATTCATCAAGTCAATTTAAACCAATGAATTGAGATTCATTAAATCAAATTGACTTGAATCAAATGGTTGGATTTGATCAACCATGGGAGATAAGAGGTCAAGTTTGACTTGACTTGAGAGGGAAGATGAATGGTCAATTTTGACTTGACCAATTGCCATGTCATGGTGACTTGGCATGGGGCCGGCCAATGATGATGCTCCACATCATCATGGACACATCATGGGGTGCCACCTCATGAGGGAGACCAAGAGCCATTGGCTCTTGGAGTTACATGCATGCATGTAACCCCCTTATAGTGGGTTATGAAGATGTGAAGGTAAGTTGTGTAACTTCATCTTCTTCCTCCTCTCTTCCCTCAAGTTCTCTCTTCCTCATCTTGTCGTGAGCCTCTAAGGGGTTCTAGCACACTCTAGGTTGCTTTTCTCTACCTATTTCTTGTGTGGATACCAATAGAGCAGTGTAAACTTGACACACTCGAGTTCCGGCAAGCCATTTGGACGAGCGGGATAAGCGAAGGGCGTCGCATCAAGGGTAAAACTCTTAACATGTAGATCTAGAGTAGATCTAAGGTTTTTAAACACGTACATGTAGTTTTGTGTATCTTTGCACAGATCCGTGGCTTACTTTTGGGGTTTCCACAATGCAAAAAGCGATTTTTGCGACTCGGATAGTCCAACAGTGGTATCAGAGCCACGTGCGAAGCATGTATGTGGTTTAGTTTTGTAGTTTTTGTATTAGATATAAAAATTATAGATCTGTAGGTTTCTGTAAATTTCCTATTTTTATAGATTTTTTGGGTTTTTTTCTCGAAGAGTCGAAGCAACAAGTGTTGGGACACTTGTAGGCTTCAACCAACAAGAAAAACTCTCCGGAACGGTGAATTCTCGCTTTAGGTTTTTGGGACAGTGACTTAAGTCATTGTAAGATCAATATGGGACACTATCAAGGTTAATTTTGCGAGTAGGGGCATTGCCCCTAACCTTGAAAGGGGCATTGTCCCGCGAACGCGCCCGGAAATCACGTAGCGGGACCGTTACGGAGATGTTACTCATAAAATTGAAAAAAAAATTAGAAAAATTATAGAAATTTTTGTAAAATACATAATTTAGAATTATGTATAATACTGTGATGGTCATGGCCCAAGAACCCCAATGTGATTGGATAAATGTGTTGTAATTCATAATACGACTTGCGCGCCATTTTTGTGGTTGTGCATGTTGTATAATGTATGCAACCTGCACGTCGTGCCTCTTCTTTTAATATTCTAGTTGGAAATAGTTTTAGACTTGAATGTAACTCAAGTTTCATGATTGTAATGTACAAAAATGGAGCGGTGGAAGGTCCACTAGTAGACGGAGTTACGAGAAGGGTGCCGACGACATATGGCGGTCAAAGGAGGCGCTTGGAGAAGCCACTAACCCTAGGTTGACCGTCCGATCTTCTCATTGGCTTGAGAAGATCGTAATAGGGCCATGATATATATATATATATATATATATATATATATTTGTTTTTGCTTGTATGTATGTGATGCATGCTAGTAAATTTTGCTTGTATGTATATGATGCATGCTAGGATATTTTGCTTGTATGTATATGATGCATGCTAGTAAATTTTGCTTGTATGTATGTGATGCATGCTAGTGTAGGGTAATAAAGGTCTTAATGCGTATATGATACACATTTATGATTAGATTATATCTTAATCGAATCAACTCGAAAATGTCTACCAAGTTTTGATACCCATCACTACCTCGATCATTTATTGTTGTTGAATCTGCCAAAGCAGAGCAATGCATATTATCTTGGTAGGGTGCGGAGGGATAATCTTGGTCCCCCCTATCACGGCTTGGGTGATAATAAGCTCAATTAGATTTAGTAAAACTAGTTAACTCAATTTGATTGAGTAAAACTATAGGCATATTCCAACCTTTGGAAAGATATATAGGATAAGATCGCATTTACACTAAATCTTGGGCGATTTAGCCAAAGCTAACTCAAGGTCTTTTGTAAATGCGGATCTTGATCCTATAAACAAGAGTTGCATAGAGATGTAATTGGTAATTTGTTACCTACCGATCATACTAAGTCTTGGGCGATTTAGCCAAAGCTAACTCAGGGCGTAGTATGATGTGGATCTTGTCCAACAAGAATTATAGCTAGTTTGTATGAATCTAGTAATGTGGTTTGACCACATCCATGACTCGATTCTACAAAAGTCCTATAATTCAGTGGGAGCATCATTTGATTAAAGGCCTAATTAAATGATAAATGGAATATGATATTAATTTTCTACATTGTGTATGTTGTAGATTACCATGTCGACAAACACGAACACTCTCTCCCTGCGTTCTGTCCTTGAGAAGGACAAGCTCAATGGAGCTAATTTCCTGGACTAGTACAGGAATCTAAGAATCATTCTCACCCAAGAAAGAAAATTGTATGTCCTGGAGCAGCCCATTCCGGAGGCACCTCCTACCACTGCCTTGCGAGCTGAGCGAGATGCTTACAAAAAGCATCAAGATGATGTATTAGATGTGTCATGCCTCATGCTGACGACCATGAACTCTGAGCTTCAGAAGCAACACGAGTTCATGAAGGCTTTTGATATGGTTGAACATCTTCATCAACTGTATCAAGAACAAGCAAGGCACGAGAGATATGAGATCTCTAAGGCATTGTTTCAGTCCAAGATGCAAGATGGGACTCCCGTAGGTCCATATGTACTCAAGATGATTGGGTACATAGAGAACCTACAGAGGTTGGGATTCCCACTTGGCCAAGAGCTGGCCACTGACTTGATCTTGCAATCTTTGCCACAAAGCTACAATCAATTTGTCATGAATTACAACATGAATGAAATTGATAAGTCACTGCTTGAGATGCTTAGCATGTTGAGAACTACCAAGCTCAACCTTAAGAAGGAAATACCTGACTCCATTTTGATGGTGCAAAAGAAGAAAGGTAAGGGCAAGCCTAAAGGTAAGGGAAAGTCCCAAGCTAAGGGCAAAGGCAAGGCACTGAAACTGAAAGGAGGGGTAGCCAAGGAAGGGGCTTGCTTCCACTGTAAGGAAGCTGGACACTGGAAGCGTAACTGCAAAGCATACCTAGATGATCTTAAGAAGAAGAGAAGTGAGACTTCTACTTCAGGTATAAATGTTATAGAAGTCAATCTATCTATTTCTTCATCATGGGTATTAGATACCGGATGTGCATCTCACATTTGTACTAATGTACAGGCATTGAGAAATAGCAGGGCATTGATGAAGGGCGAGATGGACCTACGAGTAGGCAATGGAGCAAGGATTGTTGCTGTTGCTGTAGGAACTTATTTTCTATCTCTGCCCTCTGGGCTTGTACTAGAACTAGATGAATGTTGTTATGTTCCTTCTTTGACTAAGAACATAATTTTAGTTTCTTGTTTGGACAAGAAAGGCTTTTCATTTATAATAAAGAACAAATGTTGTTTAGTTTATTTAAATGATATGTTCTATTGTAGTGCACCTCTGATGAACAGACTCTACATTCTAGACTTAGAGAGCCCCATCTATAACATAAGTACCAAAAGGTTCAAGTCAAATGAGTTGAACCAAACCTATCTCTGGCATTGTCGCTTAGGTCACATAAATGAGAGTCGCTTATCCCAACTCCATAAGGATGGGTTACTAGACTCATTTGATTTTGAATCGTATGAGACATGTGAGTCTTGCCTTTTAGGCAAGAAGACCAAGACTCCCTTTAGTGGACACAACGAGAGAGCAACAGACTTGTTAAGACTTATACATAGTGATGTATGCGACCCTTTCAATGTTGCTGCTAGAGGTGGTTACAGGTACTTCATTACATTTACTGATGACTTCAGTAGATATGGTTATATGTATCTGATGACACATAAGTCGGAATCATTTGAAAAGTTCAAAGAATTCAAAAATGAAGTACAAAACTAGCTTGACAAGTGTATTAAGATACTTCGATCAGATCGAGGTGGTGAATACCTTAGTCATGAGTTTCGTGACTATCTTGTTGAGTGTGGGATTCTATCCCAACTCACTCCTGGAACACCACAGTGGAATGGTGTATCCGAAAGAAGGAATCGTACCCTATTAGATATGATACGATCTATGATGAGTCACATAGATCTTCCTATATCCTTTTGGGGATATGCTCTAGACACAGCAGCTTTCACACTTAACCATGTACCATCTAAGGCTGTGATAAAGACATCATATACGATATGGACAGGGAAAAATCCCAAGATGTCTTTCATGAGGATTTGGGGTTGTGAGGCTTATGTTTGATGTCAAGTCTCAGACAAACTGGGACCCAAATCCGATAAGTGCTATTTTGTTGGATATTCTAAGGAAACGAAGGGATATTACTTCTAAATTCCCAGTCAGCACAAAGTGTTTGTGGCAAAGACTAGGGTATTTCTAGAAAGGGACTTTGTTTCTAGAAAAATTAGTGGGAGTACGTTCGATCTTGAAGAAATTCAAGATAAGGACCATAGCACTGAGGCTTTGATAGAGGTTGAACAGGAACCACAAAGTGTTGTGGGTGATGAGATTGTTGCATAAAGAGTTGTGGAATAACAACCTGTTCAGGTAGACCTACCTCTTCATAGGTCTGATAAGGTACGTCGTCAGCCTGAGAGATACTCATTTCTCTTGTCTTACCATGATGACGTTATGCTCATTGAGAATGAGTCAATCTCCTATCAGGAAGCTGTGATCAGCCTAGATTCTAAGAAATGACTAGAGACCATGAGATCGGAGATGGAATCCATGTACACTAACCAAGTATGGACTTTGGTTGATCCACCTGAAGGCGTCAAACCCATTCGGTGTAAGTGGGTCTTTAAGAGAAAGATTGACATGGATGGACTTACGCATACCTATAAGGGTCGATTGGTGGCTAAAGGTTTCAAGCAAATTCATGGTATTGACTATGATGAAACCTTTTCTCCATTGGCGATGTTTAAGTCCATTCGGATCATGCTTGCTATTGCAGCATACCATGATTATGAGATCTAGCAAATGGATGTCAAAACCTCATTTCTGAATGAAAACTTGCTCGAGGATGTGTACATGACACAACCTGAGGGTTTTGTAGATCTACAACATACTGGGAAAGTATGCAAGTTGCAAAGGTTTATTTATGGGCTAAAGCAAGCTTGTCGGAGCTAGAATCTTCGATTCGATGATGCGATCAAACAGTTTAGTTTCATCAAGAATGAAGATGAACCCTATGTCTACAAGAGGGTTAATTGAAACACAGTTGTCTTCCTTGTATTGTATGTGGATGACATACTACTCATTGGGAATGACATCCCTTCGCTACAGTCTGTGAAGACTTGGCTGGGGACGTGCTTCTCAATAAAGGACTTAAGTGAAGCAGCCTGTATTCTAGGCATCAAGATCTATAGAGAGATCTAAAAGATTGCTTGGCCTAAGTCAGAGTACATATATTGACACGGTATTACTACGGTTTGCCATGCAGAATTCCAAGAAGGGACTTCTGTCAATGTCACATGGTGTGAGTCTTTTAAAGACTCAAAGTCCCTCTTCTAGAGAGGAGAGAGACTGCATGTATAAGATCCCTTATACATCGACCATAGGATCTATCATGTACGCCATGCTATGTACTCGTCCTGATGTCTTGTATGCTTTGAGCATGACGAGTAGATACCAGTCAGATCCAGGTGAGCATCACTGGATAGTAGTTAAGAATATTCTTAAGTACTTGAGAAGCACTAAAGAATATTTCTTGATATTTGGAGGCGATGAGGAGCTAACTGTAAAGGGTTACAGCGATGTCAGCTTCCAAACTGACCAAGATGATTATAGATCACAGTTAGGGTTCGTGTTTTGCTTGAATGGTGACGTTGTGAGCCTGGAAGAGTTCAAAGCAGGACACAATTGCTGATTCTACAACAGAGGGCGAGTATATCGCTGCATCAGAGGCAGCAAAGGAGGCAATTTGGATCCGCAAGTTTATTATTGAGCTTGGGGTGGTTCCTAGCATAGCAGATCCTATAAAGCTCTATTGTGACAACAATGGAGCGATTGTGTAGGCTAAGGAACCTCGCTCACATCAGCGGATCAAATACATACTACGGCGCTTCCATCTCATTCAAGATATTATCGATAGAGGAGATGTGAAGATTTGTAGAGTACCCACAGAGGCTAACATCACAAATCCCTTGACCAAGGCTTTGGCATAGAAAAAGCATGATGGTCACACTAGATTATTGGGTATTAGATACTACAGTGATTAGCACTAGTGCTAGTAGGAGATTGTTAGTGAAAGCCCTAGAGTCAATCATGTGATGATTGTTGTATGGACTTTGTTGTATCATATTTCTATTTATAAAGGCATGGTTATTATATTTACTTGTATTGGTGTCAAATAACTAAGTATAATAACATCCTTGAGTAGAAGGTTCTTTTCTATATCAATCGATTGGTTAAATCGATAAGATGATATAGAAAACACTACTCTTAATCATTCCTAGTCAAGTATTAACATTCAGGGACAATGTTAATGCAAAGAGACTAGCATGTAGGTCAACTTGATGACTTGATCTCACAAGTCATGGATATGTGATATCAAGTTGACACATGGGTATGCATTGGAGAATGTATACTAAGTGACCCGCCATGAGAAAGTATCATGGATCGTTATATGAGTGTCATATACTTTCTCATGTGACTATTAGTATGACTATTAGTCCTTGGACTTGAAGTCACCATGGTTCCCTACATAAGAAGTTGAATACTTTGGCTTCGTCAAACATCACCCGTAAATGGGTGGACTATAAAGGAGATTACTGGGTATGTAACAAATTATGTGAAGGGATGTGAGTGATGTAGATGGGATCTATCCCTCCTATATAACGGGAGTGACATCGTTATTCTTGATAGAGTGAGATCACTAAATGCATGGCCATGCCCAAATGAGTCAATATGAGATATTGAGCTCATTTGATTAGAGTGAGTCTATTTGGAGTTCAAGATATAGATTGTACCGAGGATGACACGGTCTATGCCTCAATTGGTCAATCTAGATGTCAAGGATAGAGGGACATTGTCACATTTTGTGAGAGTCACAATTAGTAGTAGCAAAGGTGATGTTGGATCTCAACATTCTTGTAACTTGGGAAGCAATGATGTGTTGCTAGATACCGCTCATTGCTTAAGTTCCTAAATCGGTTTAGGAGTATTGCCAACATTACAAGAACCTATAGGGTCACACACAAAGGGAAATTAGATGGAGATTAGCTTCATATGATGAACCATGAGGATTAGGTTCATGGGATGAACCAAATTGGATTAAGAGTAATCCAAATTAGACTAATTGAGTTAGACTCAAGTTGATTCAAGTGTTGAATGAGTCTAATTTAGATTTGATTCATCAAGTCAATTTAAACTAATGAATTGAGTTTCATTAAATCAAATTGACTTGAATCAAATGGTTGGATTTGATCAACCATGGGAGATAAGAGGTCAAGTTTGACTTGACTTGAGGGGGAAGATGAATGGTCAATTTTGACTTGACCAATTGCCATATCATTGTGACTTGGCATGGGGCCAGCCTATGATGATGATTCACATCATCATGGAAACATCATGAGGTGCCACCTCAAGAGGGAGACCAAAAGCGATTGGCTCTTAGAGTTACTTGCATGCATGTAACTCCCTTATAGTGGGTTATGAAGATGTGAAGATAAGTTGTGTAATTTCATCTTCTTCCTCCTCTCTTCCCTCAAGTTCTCTCTTCCTCATCTTGCCGTGAGCTTCTAAGGGGTGCTAGCACACTCTAGGTTACTTTTCTCCACCTAGTGCTTGTGTGGATACCAATAGAGGAGTGTACACTTGACACTCTCGAGTTCCGGCAAGCCGTTTGGACGAGCGGGATAATCGAAGGGCGTCACATCAAGGGTAAAACTCTTAACATGTAGATCTAGAGTTGATCTAAGGTTTTTAAACACGTTCATGTAGTTTTGTTTATCTTCGTACGGATCCGTGGCCGACTTCCGGGGTTTCCGCAATGCAAAAAGCGATTTTTGCGGCTCGGATGGTCCAACAAATGCAACCTCAAATCTTGCGATGAAGACCGTCGAGGACTCATAGCGCGCGCTCGTGCTCAATGCTTGCAAGTGCATGGATGTCGTCAAGTAATAAAAAAGATTATCGATCACACAGGGACTGAGATTCGAGTACCGATTTGTTAAGTGGACATTATTGTTCGGAATTCAGTTCTAATGGTTGTTATTGCGAGGGTTGTCAGCGGTCCTAACTCAATACGGTGTCACACGGAAGAAGAAAAGGCTTGCTACGAGTCTTTGGAAGGAATTCTAGGATTTCGGTTTCACTTGTGTGTCACAAAACATTCTATCAATTGGGTGTTGTCTAAACGTCTAAGTATTGTTTTGTGGAAAGGACATCATACACTCCCCCGATTAGCCTTCGCATCTATAGGAAGCTACCTCTGCCATACCAGGTCGACCCCTGGCTTTAGGACAGGATAGTCGGTATGAGGATGTCGAATCGATCCCTGTGATGAGTCAGAAACGGGGTGCATTTCCTACTCTATCGTATCCTTCTATCCACAGTTACAGGAGATGAGGCCAACCCCTAGGTTCCTCCTTAATTCTCCTAAATCTTAGATACGAGGGTTGTCACCCCTCGTATCGGCTAGCACAGTAGATAGAAAACCAAAATGCATAGATATCGGTCTAAACTAATACCAATTGCAAATACAAACTCAAGAACAAAATTTAATTTGGAATAACATGTTCTACGCACACAAACTACTCCCTAATCCTAGAATCGAAGAATCTACACCATAGATATGAGAGGAGAAACACAAAGCACGATCATATTCATATAAACAATGGATATTATGCAAAGAACAGAAATTACAATGCTATGTGGCTCTTCTCTCCGGTGTTGAAGTGCAGAACTTTGATCTCTGGTGGCTTTCTTCCTCCCCGTTGCAAGTTCCCGAAGCTTTTTATGGCCTCGCAGTGCCGTCCCAGTCGTCGTACCCCTCCTTTAGGGTTTGGGCGTAGCCTTTTTTATATAGACATCAACCTAGATCTCCCCAAAACCTGGAAAATAACCGACTCACGTCGGAATAATGCAGCGTCGCACGGCCATATAGATCCACATAGTCAGGCCATGTGTAGCGCTGCGACACAGGCCATGTGTTTTCATAGGGCCAGGGTGTGTGTCATTCTGCTCTAGCTGCCAAATGTCTTATTTTCGTTCCAAAAGTGCGCCATTTTCTCCATATAATGTTATCATACACACAAAAGTATAACGAGCAGATCTCCGAACCAGAAAATAGGAAATACATGCAAAATAAAGTAAAATATGCATGAAACAAACATAAAACGAAATGAGATGTGAGCGAAAACTACTCCTAAAACCCTATATATTTTGCTTACATCAGTTGTCACACTCCGAGAGTATACTTAGCCCGTTAAATGGACAACATCTCCCCTATATGACAAGCAATACCCTGTTGATACAAAGCCTTTCGGCCACAACCACACAATATATATATATATATCAAAATACAGCGGAAACCATCACAACTAAGTAATAAAATCAACAACAATGCATACCAGTATGACTGACCACAAAATAAGAAAGTACCGACATAAAATCCAAAATAACACATGTGTACACCAACAAAACAAGTCCAACAACACATAACACCACATAAACTCCAAGTACATAACTAAAGCATACAAAAAACCAAAATAACCATTGGAGCCTCGGATGTGAGATGAGATGGATCAGCTAGCGATGCTCCAAACCGTCACCAAGTCTTCTACCTATTACTTGGGCGACAAGAAAACCCAGGATCTGTGGTGGTGAGTATAAAACTCAGCGGTAATATGAAAGATAATGCATATATAGCATAAATCTCATGATATTCAACAATATACCATCTAAAGATACAACAGGTATACACTAATATAATATATATATACATGCATATACCAACTGAACAATGTAAGGTGTTGACATACCTGAAAGTCTACTACGCTACACTCATCCAACCTGAGCATATATCCACAATATACAATATGAAGAGTTATACTAACTCTGTTTTAAATTTTTTAAAACCATTTCATATTTTAAAAACTATGAGTTCATGTTTTAAAACATTCTAAGGCAAAACTAGGTTTTCAAGTTGATACAAACTTTAGTGATTTTTAAACTTTTGAGATTTTGCCTTATTTTCAAAAATTGATTGAATTTTTATGAAAAATTATTCTTCATGATAGAGGGACTCATTAGAAATGTGTTCCCCAAATTTTGTGATTTTTTAAATTTTTTGAAATTTTTAATGCATTTCTGAAGTTGGCTTCAGAAATCAGAATTCAAAATTTTCACCTACCAGTCAACTGATGAAGAATGCCAGTCGACTGCTACGTGCAAAAACTGGGTTTTTGTGTTTTAAAATCTGATTTTTGATATTTTTATTCCCTTAGATATTGATTCCATGATGTATAAACATATGCATGATGTTTATGATGGTGTAAAAGGGGGAGAGTATTGAAGTTTAAGTTAATCATGTTAAGGAGAATTAGCATGTGTTAAGGGGGAGTATTTGATACTCATGTTTTATTTACATGCTTTCCCTCCTTAGTATTTTTTTAATGTTTTCCCTAACTTAAACATGTTGTCACACATCAAAAAGGGGAAGATTGTTAGGGCAATCAACCCAAGTATAGTTTGGTTTTGATGTGTGTAGCAGAGGGTTTAAGTTAGGTTGTTATGTATTTGATATGTGTATTTAAGTTGTGCAGGACTTAAGTGAATCATACATGTGTTGACTTGATGAAGCATTGGCAAGTTCACCATTTCATGGCTCAGGTCCTTGAGTCGGTGAAGGATGACATTGCGAAAGGCATGCGCTTGGTGCATCCGAGGGACCGAGGGATCATCGGACGAGGAGAAAATGAAGTGAAGCCGGAGGAAGCAGACTTCGTGGAAAGATGCGAAGGATGGCATTGGAGGAGCAGAGAGCTTAGTGCATCCGAGGGGCGCAGGCCGAAGAAAGCTTTGAGGTGAGGGACTTCATGGGAGATGAGAGTAAGCAATTGTAAATTGGGATAGGGTAGCTCAGCTAGGTGAATTTGGCCAAGTGGCTAAGTCAAGTGTCGACTCTCAAACATAGGTTTGAGGTTTTACTTGACAAGTCAGACGCTCAAACCTATGTTTGAGGTTTTACCCGACAATTGGATAGTCGGATGCTCAAACATGAGTTTGAGGTTTCTATTCGATGAATGGAAGTGTCGGATGCTCAAACAGGTGGTTTGAGGTTTACCTGATCGTCGGATGCTCAAACAAGTATTTGTTTGAGGTTTTACCCGACACCAATCGACTACTATAGATAGTAGTCGACTGAATGTCGACTGGTGTTCGACTAAAGTGATTCTAGCCCAGCAGCCAACTGCTAGGGTTTGGTAGTCGACTGATGCACCATCAATCGATTGCCAAGGGACAACAGTCGACTGATGTGGGTGAATACAGGCACAGAATTGCTCGTAGCCGACTGATCAGTCGGCTACGCAGGCAGCAGTCGACTATTGATAGCAGTAGTCGACTACTAAGCCAACCATTGGATGGTGACGATGGCAAGTCAGAAAACATTGGGAGTTGGTCATTAGAGCAGCAGTCGAATGATGGCATGCAACAGTCGACTGTTGCATGCCCAACGGGAAGAAAGCCCTCTTCTCTATAAAAAGAGGGTTTGGGTGGCTTTGAGAGGTTAATGTTTCATTACTATTCATACTCCTAAGTGATGTAAACGTGTTTACTCTTCTCTTACTTGTTTTTAACTCAATCTTATTGTAAGAGGGAGAGTTTGTGTAAAGAGGTTACCTCCACCTTGTTGAGCTAAAGGAGAGATTAGTGGATTTGGTTGAGGGAGTGATTCGCCATACGAATTGTCCGTGGATTAGCTGCAAGGGTCGTGAACCACATTACATAATTGTGTTAGTATTTGTCTCTTTACTTCTTATATTTGCTTAATTGTCTTTTGTTTAGCATATATTTCCGTTGCGCTAATCTTAAGTGTAGACGATTAAGACGCGATTCCCATTGACAATCAACGAGGGCTATTCAACCCCCCTTTTAGCCAGGCCATGATCCTCCAACATAATTCAGGGTCTTCAAGTACAACCTAAGCAACCAAACAAGAAAACATTCAAAAGATCTTTTGTAAAGTTTTCTTTACTTGTTTTTCTTGTAATTGCTTGTATTTCATTGTATTACTGTTGTAATCATTTATACAAGGTTTCTCCACCTCCGACATATTGTCGAGAAGGAGTTTATTGAATAGTGGTGTGTACATCACTAGAGCTCGTTGAGCTTGCCCTGTGGAGTAGGAACCCTAAGGTTCCAAACCACGTATATCATGTATAGTGTATGTGTTTGTGTTTGTATTTGTCTCTATATTTGTATTTCTATATTCCGCTGCATACTAACGATTGTGTAGAGACAAACATGAACGAATTCCATCAAGAAACGAGAACGTGTCATTCACCCCCCCCCCTCTAGTGCACAACGATCTCCAACAAGTGGTATCAGAGCTTGGAGCTCTTCTACTGGTTAACAATCGGGAGCAAAAGTGCTAGAGGAGATGGAATTGCCCAACGACAGATTTGTTGGTGCAATCGACCCATATCACGATTGACCAGAGTCGAGTGGGACTCGAGTAGGGTTTTGATATTCGATAATGGTTTACAATGTGGTTTGACCATATGACTAGTGGATGGTATGGGACATCCAAGGTCATATGAGGGAGACTATTAGAGAAATTCAAGTCGGTCAAGGTTGACCAGACACTTGGTGTGGAGAAGTTAAAGTAAGGTGACTTGGCTAGGAGAAGTCCAAGTATGGTGACTTGGCAAGGAAAAGTCCAAGTATGGATACTTGGCAAGATAAACCCCAAGTCGGTTAAGGGAGACCGGACACTTGGTGTTGGAAAGATCGATGGGGAGTTGGCGAGGGAAGTCCCAGCAGGTCTGGGAAATCGTGCTTGGTAAGTAAAGTCCTGAATGAGGAGTCTTGGTAGTGAAGTCTCGGAGGCATGGCCTCTTGGCAGTGAAGTCCCGGACGAGGAGTCTTGGCAGTGAAGTCCTGGAGGTGTGGCCTCTTGGTAGTGAAGTTCCGGATGAGAAGTCTTGGCAAGGAAAGACCCAGCTAATTAGGGAGATCAAGCTTGGAAAAGGGAAGTCCCAAAGGAGATGCCTCTTGGCAAAGGTAGACCTGAGAGCATGACGATAGTCGATGGAAGCACTTGAAAGCTAGCACAAGGATGAAGAATCATCGACTCGAGGGATCCGAGAGGCGTGAGGATGATGAAAGTGGGTCGAAGGCTTAGGTCTAGGCTTAGGGTGAGTATCAAGTATGAAGGGATCATACTTGGGGTGATAAACCTTAGTGTAGAGGTATAACAGTTGACTGTCATCTCGGTTTAGTCGATTGGGCTTCGTTTGTAGGCAAATAGGAGCAAAGGGACCTCGACCAGTGCCTCGACTAGACTATAGTCGAGGAGGCGCCTCGACTGGTAAGGGGTATGTTCGGAGGTGAAACTTAGAGAGTCGAGTGAGTGCTATGGAAGCACTCGACTGGCAGCTCGACTGTTGTATCAGTCAAGGCGGCACCCCGATTGGACAAGCTCCTCCACTGGTTAGGCGACTGAGCATGAGAGGATTTACTCTGAAGCGAGGCAAGCTCGACCAGCGCCTCGACTAGATGCTAGTCGACATGGCACCTCAACTGGATCACTCGACTGGCGCCTTGACTGGTCCCAGCACAGGTATGAAGACAGCTGCTCAAATGCAAGGCGACTCAACTAGCACTTCGACTGGAGTCCTAGTCGAGGTGGTGCCTCGACTGGCGAAGCGACCATTTCATGTCGGGAAGCTTCGATGGGGATCTATAAGAGGGAGCTTGAGGAGGTCTTCGAGCAAGATTTTGGAGGGGCAATTTGAGGAGTGGTCCTGCTGCATTTCAGGGCCTTCAAAGTCATCCCAAAGCAACCAACAAACAAGGATTCAAAAGCCCTAATTTGTAAATTGTGCTCACTTGTTCTTCCATTTTCTTTTGTTATTGTTGTAATTGCTTGTTGTATCTCGTTCTTATTGTTATAAGAGACTTGTAAGAGGTTCTGCCACCTCCAGTGTGTTACCGAGAAGGAGAAGTTTGATAGTGGTGGTGTGCATCACTAGAGTTCGCTAGGGCTATGCCATGAAGTACGAATTAGGGTTCCGAACCACGTTAAATCCGTCTGTTGCTGTGTGTATTCTGTTTTGTGCTTGTATTCATATTTGTATTTCCACTGCGTACTAACGATTATAGACAAGAACGATGAATTCTTTCATTGATCGATGTGAATATCTATTCACCTCCCCCCTCTAGCGATGCCAATAGTCCTACAAGTGGTATCAGAGCGCGGTCGGCTCTAAGAAGAAGAGGACACTCTGATATCTACAAGAGGTCTTCAATCGAACTAACCACCGAGGGAGCTAAAGCTAGAGGCGATGGAATTTCAAGACAGATTTGGACGCGATGTTCAATTTCCACCACCCTATGGATTTGGAGGATTTTCTCAATGGAAGATGATGACGGAATTCTTCTTCCAAATGGACATAGAGGAGTGGTTTGCACTAACGGAAGGGTTCAAGACTCCAATGGACAACAAGGGGAGAACTCTAGACCTGAGTAAATGGATTGAGGGAGAAGTCCAAAGATTTGAAGAAAATGAAAAGGTAATGAACATTTTAGTTAATATAATACCTAATAACATTTTGTGCAAATTAGGGAAATTCATGGATGCCAAAGAATTATGGAGCAAACTTGCTAAGCTAAATGGAGAAACTTCCATGATCTAAGAGGAATAGGATAAATCCAAAGAATTGGAATGTTCATCCTTTCAAGAGAGTGAAGATCCGAAAGATGATAGGTGTTCAACTTCCGAGATAGAAGAAATTGTAGAAGTCTCTACGTCAAGGTTTGAGAGGGAGGTTAGATGTTCAACCCCGAAACAAGAGCAAGAGGAGGAGCCCTCTACCTCTGAGAGAAATGAAGAAGAATGCCAAAATTCACCTATCATTCAAAAAGGTAATTTAAATGCAATTCTTAAAGATAAAAGTCATATAACATACTTTGAGTGTAGGGAAGTAGGGCATTATAAGAGTAAATGCCCAAAAAGAGTCAAAAATGCTCAATCGGCACCAAGGGCCAAAGAAAAGTTAAAGGAAGTCAGAGCCCCAATTCATAAGAGCAAGGAGCATATAGTATGCTTCAAGTGCAACAAACGGGGACATTACCGGAGCCAATGTCCTAGGGGGATTCTCCCTCGAAAGGGCAAAGGAGAGAGTTCAAATGTAGGGGGAGCTAAGGCAAACCCTCAGGTAAATTTAAATAAAGCTCTTCCTTCATGTAATGTTAGAAAGCATGCTCATAACTTTAATGCACTTGCTATCCATCATGACAAAATGCATGTTAAAAATAGATTTTATTGCTTAGATGGTAAGCATGTAAATTTATCTAAGGACAATGCTAGATCAACCTTACCTAAGGATAGGAAGGTAGAAACAACAATTTAGGCATTAATCCTAAATGGACTAGACATATGCCTAGAAAGAAGAATATCTCAAGAAACAATGGAAATTCAAAAATTGAGATATTAGAAATTGAAAATGATTGATGGGTCAAATGGACAAAACCTAGGTTCTTGGAGGCAAGGTGAATCTAAGGACAAGCAAGGATTGGGTCACAAGTCTAGGTCCAAGGTAGATAAGCCTACCTACCATAGTGTTCAATATAGTTATGGAACAAGTTCTAGGTCTATGAAAGTCAAGTCTACTAGGGAAGTCATCCCTAAGGCTAATCTTGACAAGTGTCTAGTGGCTAAGGTTTCAATGAAACCTAGGAAAGCCACTAACAAGGTTGCAAGAGAAGCAATCCCTAGGGTTAACCTTGACAAGACCAAAATGACCAAGGCTTCTAAGCCTAGGAGGGTCATTAGAAAGGTACTAAAGGAAGTTATCCCTAGTGAATACCTAGTAAACCCAAGGAGCTCCAATAGGTATTGGGTTCCTAGGAGCGTGATACTCTCACACTAGATGGGTTTAGGGTGTGTCAACCTTGAATGGATAGGTAGTTAACCCAACCATGGTAAAGGTGTCACTTTAGAACATTTTCAAGGTTTTGGGATTCCTTGGAAATGAAGTTGAATTATGTTCTAAAAGATTTTAGGATGTGCCAATGAATTGTGTGGAAGTTGAAAAATTGATCAAAATTGGCACAATTAGGTTTAGAGGTCACGGTGTGTCATTTTGGGTTTTTGGCACACTTAGGAGAATGATCTAATATGGAAAAATGGAATTAATCCTAACAAATGGCAAGTAATATTAAATTTTAGGTATTCTTATGTCTTATATTTTATATTCCATGCTTTGATTGTCATATACCATGTCATGACATCATATTTCATTTTTATAATTTTATATGTCATGATCATGCTTAGGTTAAGTTTTTGTGTCATGTATATTTAGACTTAATCATATGTCATTACATCATGTTTTTTGGCACATGCTTAATTATTCTATCATTTATGCCATAATCATTATTCATGCATTAATTAAAATTGAGTTAAGAACAATAGCATGATTTGAAGTCCTATGTATAAGGGAATCAAATAAAGTTGCCTAGAAAATGCATGAGACCTTAGATTAGAATGAACAAAACCCACATCTCACATCAAATTGACATGTGTGTGTTTTCATACACCCTAGACACATGTGAGATATTAGGAAATGAGTTAAGTTCAAGGTACATAGTTCTTGCATCTAGATGAACTCAAACTCATCTTATACCATGGATGAATCATGAGGAAAGCTTATGTACAAGTCATGTACATTAAGCCCATAGACCATGGTTCAATATAATGTTTTGAAAATATTTTAAAATCATTTTGAAAAACCTTGGTGAATCCTATCTTTTGATAGTAATAACCATCGAGAAGATTGAGACAGAGTTGGCTTAAAATATTGAAAGTTTTAATGGTTTTAAACTTTGTATCATTCTTTGAATTTAAAAGGTATTTTCATAGAAAACTATTTTTCCCCTATAATGTTTGGCATAAGTAATGTGTGGTTGAAATTTCACGATTTTTTGAATTTTCTAGAATTATTTATGCATTTCTGAAGTTGGTCTGAAAATTCAGTTTCAGAAATTTCAGAAACCAGTCAAGGCGGCGCTGATAACTACCATTTTATTGTGTTATTTTGATCCTTAATATCATTATTTTTATCCTCTCGAGTGATTTATTGTTGATTATTAGCATGTTTTATGAGTTTGGATTCATTTTGGACCTTATTGTAAACTCTCCTAAATTTTGGACTTATATGTGAATTTTATCTTTGTTTGAAGGAGATCGAGATGAGCCACTGGACTAGACTCAAGTCGGATCAAATATAGCTTCATCTAAGGCCATAATGGGCATTTTAAGCTGGATAAATCTGAGGCATTCATCAAGATCTGAAGCAATTTAATCAAGGGACAAGATCTGATAAATCTGGACCATCCAATGTGATCGGCTTGATCTGAGCCATTAATCCGGATATGGAGCAATCCGACCCATACATTAAGATCCACACATCTTAGTCGTTAATCCGGACCATTTGATCTCGACCATTCATTCAGATCTGATCATATCCGTCTATCTCAAATCAGAATAATTTCAGTCGTTGGATGCACAACCCCTTAATTGATTAATCAAAGCATTTAACCTAGCTTTAATGGACGGCTGGGATTTGATCCTACTTCAATCGGACGACCAAGGAAAAAAGGTTTTAAAATTCCAACAATTCCTCCTTGCGAAAGAATCACAACACAGAACTTCTCCATCGCGCGAGCGTCGGCAAACCTCCCCCTTCCATGCGCGACAGTGGGCTTTCCTGTAAAATACTGAAAAAAAATAAATATTGGGTAATTAGGAGAATACCCTATGGAATTTTTTAGAAATTTTTAGAAATTTTCTGGACTTAAATGGAAATTTCTATGCGATTCTTGAAAGCTCTTAGAGTTAACGCTTATAGGGTCTAGAAGCGTTTCACTCCATTTCACTCCGTTTCTGAAATTCGTCGTCGCTCTTTACTCCTCACGACTTCTCATTCTCGCCCGATCCCTTTCTCTTCCAGCCACTGCAACCTTTTCTCTGTCACGTCGAGCTTTCTTCTCTCTTGATTTCTTCGCAGCAACCTTCTCGCGACTGACGGTGTGAAGAAGCTCATCGCCGACAGTGAGCACCTCCAGCGACGTTGGCATCTCCAGTGGAGATCTCGAGATCGAGAGGGAGAAACTGGTCGTCTCCTCGCCGCCGCTCACTGCACACGCCACCGAGCCGACCCGACTTCGTCGCCTGCCTGATCTCCTTCCCGTGCTTGCCACAGCCGCCTCTTTTTCTCCGCAAGCGAAGACCGGTCATTGTCGCTCCCTCCTTTTCTCTGCAAGCGACCGTCGGCCACAGTCGCCTTTTTTCCGCTGCAAGCAGCAGCTTCTCCGTGTCCTTGTCGAAGCCCATGGACTTGACGACTGCTTCACCTTGTATTGATCGAAAGTTTCCCTTGGCGAGTTCTGCCGGAGCTTGGGCAGCAGCAGCGGTTATCTTCCTGTGAAGAGTGCAATTAGGGGAGAAATAACGTCGATGGATCCCAAGTGATGGTAAAAATCCTAATTTTCTCTTTCCTTCCAGTCCATTTCGATTCTGGGTGATTGATTGTGGTGGGGTGCCCTGCCATTGAGTTGTAATTGTGGGTGGCTGCCGTGTACGAGTAGATACTATTTTGTGGGCTCAAAGAAGTCGAGGCAGGGTGCATCGAATGGTGGATCGAGTTGAGGTAAGGGATTGCATTGACCTATGGTTTTATCGGGTGGTATGCGGCTGAGAGGGAAACTACCGGCTGTGATTCGGCTGTGGGTGTGTGAAACGAGAGGTAAGCACAACTAATCACATTTGGGTATCATGTGTGTTCTGTGAGTGTTGATGATTGGCTGGAAAATGTGGGGAAGGTGAGCTGTGACAGTGAGTTGGAGAGCTCAGATAGGTGTTGTTTAGATTTCTGCATTGATCGATTGATTCGATTAAGGAAATAGAAATTTATGGGATTAGGAGGTAAGACCTTCAGATGTTGATTAAGTGAATAGATTTCTATAGGATGTGCAAATTTATTCATGGGATTGATGGAGTGGGTGTTTCAATTAGGGTATAGATCCCTAAATAGGTTATTAAGTGGCCTAATGTTTGATTTGGATATTGAGATAAGCTTGGATTGTTTCTGAGTGTTGATGTAGTGTTATGGAGAGTTTGGTTGGGTGTATCGGCCGAGGATGAAGGTAGATATGAGGTTACGAGAGATGTGTACTCGAGTTCCTAACTCGTAGACGAGGAAAGGATGTGAACATAGGAACGACGTAGTAATTAAGTTGTGTATTTTTCGGATACTTGCACTTAATCATAATGTTTGATATTTGCAGGACGTGGATACGAGACAGGTCCGTGGACGTGAGGACTCTATTATTACGAGCATTACAGCAGATGGGTAATTCCTACCCTAGTCAGGTAGTTTTAATGCATACAGATTTAGATACATGATCATCTTATATGATCATGTTACCTTGATCCTGCTCTTATTATCTTATGCTTGAACTTATCGTTGGATGTATTTATGCTCAATTGTTGATATCACATATACCCTCTCATGATTTAGGAGTTATAGATGTGATGTAAATTGTCTTAGATGATTAGTAGGGTGTAAATGTTAGTACGGGTGATGACCCAATTTATAAATTGGCAAAAAGGTCATCTATGGGTAGGTAATGCCCTAAATGTAGGATTTATTTCCAATACCCGTATGTTGCATACTTGTTACCAACCAGGTGTTGTATAATGGTTAAGTTAAGGGTGATTAGTGTGTTGCTACGGACCAGTGGTCCCAGCTTGATATGATTAGTCGAGTACGACTCTCTATAGGATAGAGAGTGCGTCAATCAGTTGAGTACGACTCTCTATTGGATAGAGAGTTACGATCAGTTGAGTACGACTCTTTATTGGATAGAGAGTTATGATCAGTCGAGTACCACTCTCTACAGGATAGAGAGTGCGTCGATCAGTTGAGTATGACTCTCTCTTGGATAGAGAGTTATGATTAGTTGAATACGACTCTCTACAAAATAGAGAGTCCGCTGATCAGTCGAGTACGACTCTCTACAGGATAGAGAGTGTATTAATCAGATGGGTATGACTCTTTGCTGAACAGAGTGTCTGTGGTAGATGGTTGTACGTGTGATAGCATACTCATGTCATCTGCATGCATTCTGACGACGTAGTCTCCCTTGGGGTGAGAGAGTCGTCAGTCATCTTGCCTCCCAGAGCACTCCCCGAGGAGTAACTGGTGTGAGGGCAGAGCATCTGTTGTGCCGCACTTTACCACTATAGACGATGGTAGTTGGAGTTACGTGCAGTTGTCCTGGGTGCGTAGTACTCGACCACTCATTGGTAGTGTTAGTCGGAGTGGCCAGCAGCAGGGACCCCCATTTTGTAGCGAGCTCTTTACGCTCATATGCTACTTGATCATAATGCCCACTCGACCACTCTATAGCAGTGGTTGGTGTGAGTTGAGACAGTTGTCATGTCGTGCCACCTAGGCCACACTGGGGTCGTGGTAGCGAGTTGGGGTGAGCAGGCATGACCATGCATGCTGCATTGTCATATCTGATGGTGCTTTGCATAATACCATATATATATACATATATATATATATATATATATATATATATATATATATATATATATATATATATATATCTATATATATATATATATATATATATATATATATATATATATATATATATGGATGGTTGAGATTAATATATATATAGATGCAGTCTATATATATATGTTTATTGTGATGTTGCATTTGATTGTATTATGCTTGCTGCATTTGGTTGTACATCATATTCATGCATGCTTCTTGCATATGTTATACTATCTGTGTTGATACATCGGTATATGTGTTAGATGCACCATTAGATACCTTGACCTGTAGCATGAGTAGATTATGAGTTGGTATTACTCTTCCTGTTATATATATGTTGGATATATGTTCAGGTTGGATCAGAGTAGCGTTGTAGACTTCAGGTATGTCTGCATTTTACGTTGTTTATTCAATTAGACGGTATATGCTTGTATTTATATACTATGCTGATATACCTGTTGTACCTTTAGATTATGTTGTTGAAATACATGTGATATTACATATATACATGTTTTTCTATTACCTGCTGAGTTTTACTCACCACCACCATGAACCCTGGGTTTTTCTGTCGCCCAGGTAATAGGTAGAAGTCTTCGTGACGGCTTGGAGTACCGCTGGCTGACATCTCATCTCACCTCCGAGGCTCCGGTGTTTGTTTTGGGCTTTCCATACATTATGTTATGTATTTGGAGTTTTCATGATGTACTATGTTGTAGATTCAGATTTTGTCAAGGTTTCGTGTTGTTGTGATGTGTTAGTCATACCAGTATGCATGTGTGTAGCTTGTTGTATTATGTTTCCGCTATGCTTTGAGTAGTTATTGTATTTACTTTATATGTTATGTTGTTATTGTGGGCCCACGGGCCTTGTATTAACCTGAAATGTTGCCACTTACAGGGGAGATGTCGTCCGTTTGATTTTCGGCTCGGCATGCTCTCGGGGCATGACAACTTTAGTGGTATCAGAGTCCAAGGTTTTGTGATGCCATACAATGTTGTTTTTGTGTCGAGTCTTGGATTCTTGGGAGTCGATTTATTCGGTTTTGGTTTTCTGAGATGAGATGGACAACGGCTTGAGCTTCAAGCAGCACGAGGTAAGAATTCCTGATAACTTATGGTTTAGTAGATATTTATCTTAACTAGATCAGTAGGTGTATACAATAGAGTTATTACACCTGTGCAGACTTATAGTAGGGGTCATCCACCGAGATGACCAACCGGAGTGACCTTTAGGGTTTATACTCCCGGTTTTAGTTGACTATGCTTTTAATGTATATAATAGGGAATAACCTGTAGTGTGTTGGTTATTGTTCGTAGCCGTGGTATGAGTTGACCCCGGAAATGACCTGTTGAGTCTGTGAGTCTTGAACCCGTGTCGAAAAGGTGATTTAGCTTTGAGAGCCGACTGATACCGAGTCAGAAAACAGGGGTCAAGTCGTCATATTTCTTGTGGAAATCAGAGACTACAGTCTTAGAGATTTTCACTAATTATGCTAGTTCGATCAGTACCTGTCGGGTAATGGACAAGACAAGTAGACTATTGTTGATGCAGATAGCGGAAGGCTAGGTTATGGTGTTTCATAGGGATTTTATTCCTGAGTTGTTCGTACTGAGTTGTATAACTTTGAGATTACTTTTGAGTACTTAACTCATGTTATACTGAGAAAGAAGAGTTGTTTGCATACCATTATCGGGATCAAGCCGGTATTTGGTGTTAAATGCAGAAAATAATCTTCGGGAAATAATATATCACTTGATCATGGTCTAGTGATGTTGAAAGAGAGTATTTCCCTGTGTCACTTTTAGTGACACATTTTAAGAAATTCTTGAGCTTCCAGAAAGGGCGATTGGTGAGTAATAGTGTACTGTGCAGAGTCGTGAGACTTGCAGAGGTTACTACCACCTAATAGCTCAAGAAGATGAATGGATGATTTAAGCTGCCCAGAGATATTGGCTTATAGTTGGATTAGGATGTCGGGATCTTCTTCTAGATCTTGCCGGAAGGCGTTAGATTGAGACAAGAGTTTAGAAATGACTTCGTACAAGGGTTTAAGAGTTGGAGACTGGTAAGCAAATATTGCAGGTCAACTTAATAGAGTGAAAAGTCTCCGACTATTGGATAAAGGAGCAAGATCAGAGTCATAGGCTTTGAGCTATTTTTCGATTATAGAAGACCAACCGCAGATCATCAGGATGTTCTCATGGATATTAGCAAAATTAGAACAAAGACTTCGAAGGGATTGTGTGCATGTAGTGCAGATCACGAAGACACTTGAAGTCAGATTATTCATTGGATCAGTTCATCTGTTGCTATTGTAAGCAACCAGTACATTTGAGGAGGTATACTTTGAAGACTCAGTTGAAGACTACCAATAGTGTTCCGAGAGGATGATGCTCCGTCTCGACAACAAAGATCAGCACAGAAGATTGGGTTATCTTATCAGCAGCGACCTACTACCTCAGGCATGGGTGGAGTTCCGTGATACTTCCCTTCAAGGGAAGTGATTTATGCAGCAGTATCAGCAGAAGACATCGTAGAAGACTCATGCAGACAACAACAGTTACCTCCAGATGTGATTTGATTTGTACAAAGGAGAGAGTATACGACGATGGTCATATCTATTTTGTATTCTATAGTTGTAGCTCATAGGATTTAGGGATGAGATCAGATGATCTAGGAAAAAAACTCCGAGGCATTCGTCACAGAAATGTGACCGCTTTGTCGCGAACTATTGGATCTGATCTGTTTCTCTTCGAAGAAAGGCCGAGACATGCGGGGAGCCTTTTGGACCGGATCGACAGATATTTGATCGTTTAGGGTATTACTCTAGTTTACCCTCTGAGTTAATATATTGGGAGATACTTGTAGTTTACAAGTATCTTTGTCTAGAATATTCTCAGTTGGATTAGAAGGGTCCTTTACATCGACTTGTGGGTCGGTGGTATCTCTACCGTCATGTGAGATAGGGATCAACAATTAAGAAGTCAAGGGATACCCTTAGACTTTGATAGACATACTTTCACTGTAGACATATCCTTACGGATGGTCAAATTGTTGAGATTATGGTATGATATGTCTCTCGGATCTGCGTATAATCCAAGAGCCTTCGGATATAGTTTCGGATGAACTCCAAGGCTTACCATTGCATAGGCAAGTGGAGTAGGCAATCGAAATGATTGCGAAAAATAGTTCTAGTATCGAATATCACATACCGAGTGATAGTGTTGTTGGTATCAGTGTTTCTAAACACTATAGAAATTGGAAAAATGTGAGTTGCAATTATAGAAAATGTTGGAAGGGATATTTATCCCAGTATTCCTCCTTGGGAAGATCCGGAACTCTTTGTTGAAAGAGAGATGGACCTTTGATATTATGCATCGATTATCGATGATGGAATACAGTAGTGTTGTGAACGAATACCCTTCATTGTGGATAGATGATCTGTCTAGATCAGTTAAGGACACCTGTGTATACTCTAGGGTTGATTTACGACTAGAGTATTAATATTGTAGTGACAGGATGTCATACAATTATCAAGGTCGTTGTGATGATTGATATATCATCAATGAAGAGTAAAGAGGATGCAAGTGTGTAAAGATGACAATTTCATACTTGGTATGAATTTTTTTTGAGTTTTGATTAAGTTGTTAGACTAATTAATGATTTAGTCACCACTGGATTCGAGAATCGTGTATCCTAGACACGATTGGATCAGTTTGTGGTTGTTGGAGTTGTGTAACCTGGCCACTGTTGATTGTGGTAGTTGGGGTTATGCACTCAACCCCCGTATATGGTGATTTTCCTTGCATGATTTGGTTATTCCTACGAATGTGGATAGGATGCTTTTAAGCATTACTATAGCACGGGCTTGTTTGACAAAGGTGATGATGGAAATCATTTAGTCGAAAGCTGGTGAAACCAGTTACAAGACCTAGATGACGGTTAACTTTTACACAAGTATTAGTTAATCCTTCCGGAGTGGATAAAAGGATGATGTACACAGATGTGTCATTTCAGGGATTGGAACGATTCCGATGCAGTTGAATGAGGAATATCTTATGTCTACGTCAGTTAAAAAACTACGAGATAGTCTGTCATATACATGATATGACTTTAGTAGTTATTATCTAGATTTGTAGTGATATGGAGCAGAAGTGCTCATGGAATTTTGACTAGCTACTGGGTAGCTACTATAGAGTTGCTGGTACGCAAACAGTTATAACAAGTGAGATTGATTGCTTTCGTCTTCCATGCACTTACAGAGTGTGTGGTAGAGTGGATTTTGAATGATTGATGGACTCCTCTTTTGAGAAAATAATTCTCCGTCTCTGATAAGGATAGTGGGTTTCGGAGTTGCAGTGTTTAAGGAAGAGTTGCTACAGGAGGCATATTATTTTAGATTTTCTATACATCCTGGTGGTACTCGGATGTACCGAGATTTGAGATGTTTATACTGGTGGGAATGGTATAAAGAGAGATATCGCAGACTTTGTTGCTGGGTAGTTTGTATACCAGCAGGTGAAGGTTGAACAACTTAAACCCGCTGGATTGCTCCAGAAAATTCCGATTTCAGAATGGAATGGCCTAGAACCCGAAAAAGGCATGATGCGATTTGGGTGGTCGTGAATCAGCTAACCGAATAAATTAACTTTCTACCTATTTGTGGGTCGGATCCGTTGGATCGTCCGACAGAGTTGTACTGTCGAGGGATTATCAGATTGCACGGAGTGTCTTTAGGTATTATATCTGATAGAGACCCGTGATTTACCTCGTGACTTTGGCAGAATCTACAGCAAGCTGTGGGTGTAGAGCTTCGATTCGGTACCGCATTTCATCTGCGGACGGAAGAACAGTCTGAGTGTATCATTCAAACGTTGGAGGATCTATTCATATCTTGTGTCGTGGATTATGGAGGTAGTTGTAAGGATCACATTCCTTTAGTGGAATTTGCCTATAATAATAATTATCACTCCTCCATTCAGATGGCTCCTTCCAAGGCCTTATACGGTAGACTCTATAGATTTGCTGTGTTGTGGGAGGAGGTTGGGGGAATAGGTATTTCTGCGTGTTTCACCTACAAAGGGGGGTGAAATGATATAAGTTGAAAGGAAAAATTAGCTCCACGTTACATTGGATCATTTGAGATATTGGAGCGAATTGGAGGTGTAGCTTATCAGTTGGCCTTACCTCCGACACTAGCGGGTGTTCACAACGTATTTCATGTTTCTATGTTGAGGAAATATGTGCCGCGATCTAACCATGTTCTGAAAGAGGTTCTGAAATCACTCTAGGCGAATGCAACTTATGAGGAGATCCCGGTGTGGATTCTTGGTCATAAGGAGCGATAGTTGCGGAACAAAATCATCCGACTCGTAAAGGTGGGATGACAATATCATACGGATGAGGAGGCTATGTGGGAGCTAGAAGATACTATTCGGGCTTGATAGCCTCATCTGTTCACTTGAAGAGTGTGTGTGGTCCATTCGGAAACTTGCTTGAAGTAATTTTTGCATGTCAGTATGAAATTTGGGGACCAAAATTTTATTAGTGGGGGAGAATGTAAAATATCAAAAAATAATAAATGTTGGGTAATTAGGAGAATACCCTATGGAATTTTCCAAAAATTTTTAGAAATTTTTTGGACTTAAATGGAAATTTCTATGCAGTTGCGGGGAAAGCCTGTTAGAGTTAACAGTTTATAGGGTGTAAAATCCGACCCGTTTGGCCGAGCGTTTCACTCCGTTTCTGAAATTTTCCGTCGCTCTTTACTCCTCGCGACTTCTCATTCTCGCCCGATCCCTTTCTCTTCCATCCACCGCGACCTTTTCTCTGCTGCGCCCAGCTTTCTTCTCTCCCGATTTCTTCGCAGCAACCTTCTCACGACTGACGGCATCAAGAAGCTCATCGCCGACAGTGAGCACCTCCAGCGACGTCGACATCTCCGGTGGAGATCTCGAGATCGAGAGGGAGAAATAGGTCATCTCCTCGTCGCTGCTCGCTGCGCAGGCCACCGAACCGACCCGACTTCGTCGCCTGCCTGATCTACTTCCCATGCTTGCTATAGCCGCCTCTTTTTCTCCACAAGCGAAGGTCGGTCATCGCCGCTCCCTCCTTTTCCCTGCAAGTGACCGTCAACCACAGCCACCTTTTTTCCGCTGCAAGCAGCAACTTCTCCGTGTCCTCGTCGGAGCCCATGGACTCGACGGCCGCTTCACCTTGTATTGATCGGAAGTTACCCTTCGTGAGTTCTACCGGAGCTAGGGCAGTAGCAGCAGCAGTGGTTATCTTCCAGTGAACAGTGCAATTAGGGGAGAAATACCGTCGATGGATCCTAAGTGATGGTAAAAATCTTGATTTGCTCTTTCCTTCCAGTCCATTTCAATTCTGGGTGATTGATTGTGGTGGGGTGCCCTGCCATTGAGTTGGAACTGTGGGTAGCTGTCGTGTACTGGTAGATACTACTTTGTGGGCTCAAAGAGGTCGGGACAGGGTGCATTGAATGGTGGATCAAGTTGAGGTAAGGGATTGCATTGACCTATGGTTTTATCGGGTGGTATGCGGCGGAGAGGGAAACTATCGGGTGTGATTCGGCTGTGGGTGTGTGAAACGAGAGGTAAGCACAACTGATCACATTTGGGTATCATGTGTGTTCTGTGAGTGTTGATGATTGGCTGGAAAATGTGGGGAAGGTGAGTTGTGACAGTGAGTTGGAGAGCTCAGATAGGTGTTGTTTAGATTTCTGCATTGATCGATTGATTCGATTAAGGAAATAGAAATTTATGGGATTAGGAGGTAAGACCTTCAGATGTTGATTAAGTGAATAGATTTCTATAGGATGTGCAAATTTATTCATGGGACTGATGGAGTGGGTGTTTCAATTAGGGTATAGATCCCTAAATAGGTTGTTAAGTGGCCTAATGTTTGATTTGGATATTGAGGTAAGCTTGTATTGTTTCTGAGTGTTGATGTTGTGTTATGGAGAGTTTGGTTGGGTGTATCGGCCGAGGATGAAGGTAGATATGAGGTTACGAGAGATGTGTGCTCGAGTTCCTAACTCGTAGACGAGGAAAGGATGTGAACATAGGAACGACGTAGTAATTAAGTTGTGTATTTTTCGGATACTTGCACTTAATCATAATGTTTGATATTTGCAGGACGTGGATACGAGACAGGTCCGCGGACGTGAGGACTCTATTATTACGAGCATTACAGCAGATGGGTAATTCCTACCCTGGTCAGGTAGTTTTAATGCATACAGATTTAGATACATGATCATCTTATATGATCATGTTACCTTGATCCTGCTCTTATTATCTTATGCTTGAACTTATCGTTGGATGTATTTATGCTCAATTATTGATATCACATATACCCTCTCATGATTTAGGAGTTATAGATGTGATGTAAATTGGCTTAGATGTTTAGTAGGGTGTAAATGTTAGTACGGGTGATGACCCAATTTATAAATTGGCAAAAAGGTCATCTATGGGTAGGTAATGCCCTAAATGTAGGATTTATTTCCAATACCCGTATGTTGCATACTTGTTACCAACCAGATGTTGTATAATGGTTAAGTGAAGGGTGATTAGTGTGTTGCTATGGACCGGTGGTCCCAGCTTGATATGATTAGTTGAGTACGACTCTCTATAGGATAGAGAGTGCGTCGATCAGTTGAGTACGACTCTCTATTGGATAGAAAGTTACGATCAGTTGAGTACGACTCTCTATTGGATAGAGAGTTATGATCAGTCGAGTATGACTCTCTACAGGATAGAGAGTGCATCGATCAGTTAAGTACGACTCTCTATTGGATAGAGAGTTATGATCTGTTGAGTACGACTCTCTACAGGATAGAGAGTCCACCGATCAGTCAAGTACGACTCTCTATAGGATAGAGAGTGCATTGATCATATGGGTACGATTCTTTGCTGAACAGAGAGTCTGTGTTAGATGGTTGTACGTGTGACAACATACTCATGTCATTTGCATGCATTCTGACGACGTAGTCTCCCTTGGGTTGAGAGAGTCGTCAGTCATCTTGCCTCCCAGAGAACTCCCCGAGGAGTAACTGGTGTGAGGGCAGAGCATCTATTGTGCCGCACTCTACCACTATAGACTGTGGTAGTTGGAGTTGTGTGCAGTTGTCCTGGGTGCGTGATACTCGACCACTCATTGGTAGTGTTAGTCGGAGTGGCCAGTAGCAGGGACCCCCGTTGTGTAGCGAGCTCTTTACGTTCATATGCTACTTGATCATACTGCCCACTCGGCCAGTCTATAGCAGTGGTTGGTGTGAGTTGGGATAGTTGTCATGTCGTGCCACCTAGGCCACTCTGGGGTCGTGGTAGCGAGTAGGGGTGAGCAGGCATGACCATGCATGCTGTCTTGCCGTATCTGATGGCACTTTGCATATTACCATATATATATACATATATGCATGTATATATATATATATATGGATGGTTGAGATTAATATATATATATATAGATGCAGTCTATATATATATGCTTATTGTGATGTTGCATTTGATTGTATTATGCTTGCTGCATTTGGTTGTACATCATATTCATGCATGCTTCTTGCATATGTTATACGGTTGTGTCGGATACTGGTATATGTGTTGGACAGACCATTAGATACCTTGACCTGTAGCATGAGTAGATTATGAGTTGGTATTACTCTTCCTGTTATATATATGTTGGATATATGTTCAGGTTGGATCAGAGTAGCGTAGCAGACTTCAGGTATGTCTGCATTTTACGTTGTTCATTCGGTTAGACGGTATATGCTTGTATTTATATACTATGCTGATATACCTATTGTACCTTTAAATTATGTTGTTGAAATACATGTGATATTACATATATACATGTTTTTCTATTACCTGCTGAGTTTTACTCACCATCACCACGGACCCTGGGTTTTTCTGTCGCCCAGGTAATAGGTAGAAGTCTTCGTGATGGCTTAGAGCACAGCTGGCTGACATATCATCTCACCTCCGAGTCTCCCGTGTTTGTTTTGGGCTTTCCGTACATTTTGTTATGTATTTGGAGTTTTCATGATGTACTATGTTGTAGATTCGGATTTTGTCGAGATTTCGTGTTGTTGTGATGTGTTAGTCATACCGGTATGCATGTGTGTAGCTTGTTGTATTATGTTTCTGCTATGCTTTGAGTAGTTGTTGTATTTACTTTATATGTTATGTTGTTATTGTGGGCCCACGGGCCTTGTATTAACCCGAAATGTTGCCACGTACAGGGGAGATGTCGTCCGTTTGATTTCCGGCTCCACATGTTCTCGGGGCGTGACATTTCCCCTCTCGGCGGCGGTGGCAGTAGCTCGGCAGCTGACTCCGGCGACCCTTCCTTCTGATAGCCGACGGCAATCCCGTCCCAACCTTGCCAGCAGACCGAGATGTTGGGATTTGGTCAGCTCATCGTTAGCGAGGAGAGGTAGAGATTCCGACAAGTCCACCTCTTTCACAGGCATTCCTTTCCTTCCCGCGGCACCGATAGGGTCGCTCCACCTTCAAAACCATCCACAGGCTGCGCCGATAGGGCAGCATCGCATCCACCGTCGGTGAAGCTACTATCCACTGCCACTGTTCCGGCATTCCTTTCCTTCCCGCGACGCCGATAGGGCCACTCCACCTTCAAAACCATCCACAGACTACGTCGATAGGGCAGCTCGGCCATCCATCCGCCGGAGCAGTAGGATCGCATCCCTCCACCTTAAGCTCCTTCCCTCTGCACTGATAGGGTAGCTCTGCATCCACCGTTAGAGGAAGCTGTTCGAGTCGTAGTCATCGTCGGAGAAGGAGGTCCCTACTCCGGGTGTTGGGGATCGTCGATCTATTATATTTGGAATTTCACATTTATCTTACATTTTTATTTGCATTGTTTGTTTACATTTTGTTTGGATTAGTGAATTAAACGTGTTAAAAGCCCCCAAAATTATTGTTGTATTCTCATCTGTAGCTTAAGTTATTGACTTCGTAGTTCAACTTGTAGTTAGTTTGTAGTTTAATTGTAGTTAGTTGACTTGTAGTTTTCTTGTAGTTTACATTGTAGCTCATTCGTAGTTTGTCTTAGAGTTAATTAGTAGTTTCATTTGGTAATTTAGTTGTAGTTTAATTAGGATGTTTAGTTTTGAGTTTAATTCGTAGTTAATGAGTTTGATTAGTTAATTGCAAAGCTTAGCTTAATTGTTTGTTAGTTTGATTATTTGTCTGTTTAAGTGTTATTCCCATTAGTTAGACGTGTTTAATACTAGGTTAGATTTATTTAATGTTTTCCTTTACACGCATGTTATTTCGCATTTGAATTGTTGTTTAAGTTCCTACACTGTCTTTATGTTTTTGAATGCTTAGTTTCTCTTTTCTTTAATTCCATTGTCATCATAGTTTAGTTAGATTAATGTTTTAATTACTTGCATTGTCTTTCATTTAGTAGGATTAGTCTTGTAAATTCCAACCCCATTCAAAAATGAAAAATCCAAAGCAATAATTAGAAATCCCAAGTTTACTATTCTATCGATTACACTCATTTGGAAACGATCCGGGCCATTCACTATGCTATATTAGTGTAGAGGGGGTTCGATAATTAATCTGTAACGGCAACATGGTAAAGATATTGTTATCAAATTTTGGCATCGTTGCGGGGGACTGTAATGATGCTTAGTAAACTTAGGATTATTTTCCCATTTTTTCTAAAAAAATTGTTTAGGGCTTCATTCTTTCATTTTTCTGTATATTCATGTATTTTGTCATGTCTACTTCCTGTGTCTCTTGATTTGTTTTATTGGTGTTTCATGAAAGACCGGGAATTATCTTTTCTGAGAAACATGGATCCATATTATCAGCAGTATGGAGACTACTCAAATTCCTAGGTCAAATTGCAGCTAGAAAAAATTACAACATCCATCAGCCAGATGCAAGCACAAGAGTTCATTCAACCTCCGTCAGAGACCATTTCTATGGATACTGACTTGCTTAGGGAGATTGATTGTGGAGTGGGTGATAGGCATACTACTCTACAGGACTCCTATGAACCATTGTGTTGTGATGTGATTTCAGACACTGATGGATGTGAATTCATTGATGAAGTGGTTGTTGTATCAGATGTTGAGGATGATGACATGGGAGTGGTGGATAGCTGGACAACCCCAGATTGGACACTTCCACCTGAGATCGAGTATCCAAGAATGTTGTTGATGGAAGCCCTGACAGAAGATGCAATAGTCCAGCCCCCGAGCTTGAAACTTTTGTTGAATCGCCTCCGACCACCAGAGAGTACATATGATGAGGTGATGATCATTTCGGAGGGAGAGCATGGAATTACCCTGATCACATCAAGAAAGCACTCACTTCCATTTGATCCATCCCACTCCCAGCCTAGATATTCTTACTGAACCGCCTCTAACTACCAGGACCTCAGGGGAGTTTACTCCATCTCATTCCCTTTTCTTTTTATTGTATATACATTTCTTTTACTTTATTTGTTTTTGTTTTACTTGTTATGTTTCGGTTGTCAAGTTTTTGTTTTGTCGGTGTTTTGAAATAAATTTCCTATGCATTCCTTTATATCATCTTAGAAGTCGTGAAAGCTAGTTAAATTTGATTGTCAAATTTTGGGAATTATTGTCATGAATGAATTATTTGATTCCATATGGTTACTCCTTGGTGATGGATTCTGTGTTGATAGATTAAGATGATTTTTTTTCATTCCTAGTGAGGATTGTGCCTGTTTTCATTGCTTGTGTGTGGTGCACTTGTGGTTATTGTAACTCTAGAACTTGCTTTGATTCTTTCGAGACCACACAACTATAGGTTTGCATGATTATTATGAAGGCATTCTCACATATTTCCCTTTACTTCTTTTATCGCTACATGCTTACTAAATAATATTGTAGCTGTTTATCATGTCATTTTTCTTTCCTTCCATTACTTCCTTCTTTGTTACACTTCTGGATGTGGAATACTTGAATGTTCTATGATGAGTATTTTTCCTGGGACGGACAAAAGTTTAAGTGTGGGGGAGAGAGAGAGTAGCTAAGGAGAATTCAATGTAAGCATAGGCAAGTCGTGCTTGATCACTATGGACAAGTCGTGTTTTTATTTTTATAGCTGAGCTTGATGCATTTCTTAGAGCATAGGGAAGAGTACTGCATATAAAGAAAAAAAAATTGAAAAAAAAATGAAAAAAAAAAGGAAAAAAAAGTTGAAAAAAAATATTTGGCCAAAACAATAAAGGCAATAGAAAAAATTCTTTGACATGTTGTGCAGTTCTTTATTTCTGTGATAGTATTTTTGTGATAGACATCCCTTATTGCAACTTTTGAGAAATTTATTGTATATCATCTATGGATTTGTATTGTGAAAGTGATAGGGGTTGTTTACATGCGTAGTTAACTGTAAAAAGCTAGCTTGGATGAAAACTTTTGGGGCATTGCTTTCTTGTACTCATCCATGTAGCATTTCAGTATTTCCATATCTTCTTACATTTCATTAGCTATTTTATTTCCTACCTTTCTTTCCTTACACACATACTATCATTTTTCTTTTATTCATGTTTCCTTTAAATTCCTAATAAGCCTTCTATAATTGTGCATTCTTATGTGTATATAGTGGTGAAGGTAGAAGAAAAGCAAGCATATGGTAGTGCATAAATCATGAGTAGCTTGAGTGAACTCCACTGTTATATGCTTACGAGAGCGAGAGAAACCACCACTTATCTTGTGAGGCTTAATCATTCATAGTCTATTCAGGATGGATTGAAGTCACCATGTTTGTTAACCTATGTAAGATTTGAGTCCATGATTGCTTGAGTCTTTGATATTTGACAATCCTAAGTAACTTTCTTTCACGATTTTCTAAGTATGCTTGGGAATTGTCAGGGAAATATACATTCAGTTTACTTTTAGTTTTCTTTGCTTTCTCGGGAGGTGCAAGGATAAGTGTGGGAGATTTGATAACTACCATTTTATTGTGTTATTTTGGTCCTTAGTATCGTTGTTTTTATCCTATCGAGTGATTTACTATTGATTACTAGTATGTTTTATGAGTTTGGATTCATTTTGGACCTTATTGTAAATTCTCCTAAATTTTAGACTTATATGCGAATTTTATCTTTGTTTGTAGAAGATCGAGATGAGCCACTGGACTAGATTCAAGTGGGATCAAATATGGCTTCATCTAGGGATATAATGGTCATTTTAAGTTGGATCAATCTGATCCATTCATCAAGATCTGAAGCAATTTAATCAAGGGACAAGATCTGATCAATCTAGACCGTCCAATGTGATAGGATTGATCTGAACCATTAATCCGGATCTGGAGTGATCCGGCCCATACATTAAGATCCACACATCTTAGCCGTTCATCCGGACCATTTGATCTCGACCATTCATTTAGATCTGATCAAATCCGTCCATCTCAAATCAGAGTAATTTCAGTCGTTGGATGTGTTGGGATGTATACTGAAAAGTCTATCTTTTGTATGAACATCTTTATTTTTGAAATAAGAATCACATGATCATTGTTTGCATATTTATGGTTATGCATATTGTCTGATACATTACATTGTAGATAACACGGTGTGTGGTGTCACACGGAAGATCATGTTATCAGTTCCTTGTAGAGTATAAGTAGAGGCTCACAACCGATATGGTTTTGGACAAACCATTGGTATGATTGTAGTGTAATTTGGTATTGCTTTGTCTTGACCATAGAATTACACTAGTACACTTTGTGTGTATTGAGCAGGACCGATTTAGAGGTGATTCAATTTATTGCTGACTACATAATTGAATCAGACCTCGGATATTATGGTGTACATGCTCTTAATCCCGATATAATAACAGGCACATGTACTTAGTATTTATTTCTTTGATTTACCAATGTGCGAGATTTATAGATTAAATCAATAGGCTCGGTAAGTTGGGAAATGATATTATTTACATGATGTGTCATTGATTATAGGAGGAAACCGTGTCCTATGTATTAGGATGATGATGTCCCCATGAGGAGCTCATAAGGATCATCATGTAAACCCTGCAGGTGGACTTGGTCCGACATGATGATGAGGTTGAGTGGTACTACTCATGGAGTTAGATGTTAATTAATTAATTGTCAGTAAATTAATTAATTGACGGACATTCGATATCTTAAACACTTGGAGATATTTGTACAATTAATATATGGAGCCCATATTTATTTATTGGGGTTAGTGAGGTAGATCAATGATAATCCTCTAGTGGAATGTATTATCATTAATGGATCGAGTTTGTGTGGTTCAGATCCATTGGGTGGCCAAGATCTGACTCCTCCTCATGGTCCCTATTGTAGCCTATTAAAACCCTCATGAAACATAGATCCAACGGACATGATTAAAAGGAGGTTTGGGCAAAATCTATAAATAGGAGTCCAAGGCTTGGGCAGCAACATAAGAATTGGAATTCTAGGGTTTGCTTCTTGGCTTGGGCGGCAAGGTTTGGAGAGGCTAGGGTTTTTGGTTTGTCCATCTTCTTTAGGGTCGGCGGCAACAATTGGAAGGGACAAGGGTTTGGTTCTTCTCCCTCACTTGGTCGGCGTTCTCTATCCCTCTCCATTGTCGGTGCCTCCTTCCTTTTTCTACTTGGCCGGTGGCAACAAGAACCCATCTTCTTGGCCGGCGCCCACTTCATCCTCTCCCTCTCCTTGGCCAGCGGCAACAATTCAACAAGGAGGATTGTTGGTCGGCACTAGATAGGAGAAGAAGGGAGCATTCATCTTCCCTTTGCTCGGAGCGAGCAAGGAAGGGAAGACGCGATCTAGGAAGATTTCAACTCTTGGAGGATCGTTGACCACACAATGTTCAAGAAGAGGATAGGGCATATAATAGAAGATCAAGAGGTATACAAGAGGTATAATCTTGTTTATTTTGATTTAGTTCTTTTGTATAATACGTGTGGATAATTTACTTGGACCCCGAAGATAAACACAAAAATCGATGATCCGTATATCATCTATTCCGTGGCTAATCGAGGAAAAGAGTTAGGTTGCTTGAACAACAAGTTTGTTCAAGAGACCACTCGAATCGAATAGCACGATGATGGATCAATTGCTTGGGTAATCCATCTTCATCAAGGATTAATTTTTTTTCATCCAGGGATGTAGATAGGATCGCCATGCACGAGCGACCGAAGTGGGGAAGCAATTCCCTACAGTATGGACAACCCCTTAATTGATTAATCAAAGCATTTAACCTAGCTTTAATGGATGGCTGGGATTTGATCCTACTTGAATCGGATGGCCAAGGAAAAGAGGTTTTAAAATTCCAAAAATTCCTCCTTGCGGAAGAATCGCGACACAGAACTTCTCCATCGCGTGAGCATCGACGAACCTTCCCCTTCCACGCGCAAGCAGTGGGCTTTCCCCTCTCGGTGGCGGTGGCAGCAGCTCAGTAGTTGACTTCGGCGACCCTTCCTTCTGACATCCAGCGGCAATCCCATCCCAACCTCACCAGCAGACCGAGATGCTAGGATTCGGTCAACTCGTCGATAGCGAGGAGAGGTAGAGATTCCGGCGAGCCCACCTCCTTCACCGGCATTCCTTTCCTTCCTGCGGCGCCAATAGGGTCGCTCCACCTTCAAAACCATCCACAGGCTTCACCGATAGGGCAGCATTGCATCCACTGTCGGTGAAGCTACTGTCCACTGCCACTGTTCTGGCATTCCTTTCCTTCCCGCGGCGCCGATAGGGCCGCTCCACCTTCAAAACCATCCACGGGCTACACTGATAGGGTAGCTCCACCATCCATCCGCCGGAGCAGTAGGATCACATCCCTCCACCTTCAGCTCCTTCCCATTGTGCTGATAGGGTAGCTCCGCATCCCCCGTCGTAGGAAGCTATTCGAGTCGTAGTCATCGCCGAAGAGGGAGGTCCCTGCTCCAAGTGTTGGGGATCATCGATCTATTATATTTGAAATTTCACATTTATCTTACATTTTTATTTGCATTGTTTGTTTACATTTTGTTTGTATTAGTGAATTGAATGTGTTAAAAGCCCCCAAAATTTTTGTTTTAGTCTCATCTGTAGCTTAAGTTATTGACTCCATAGTTCAACTTGTAGTTAGTTTGTAGTTTAATTGTAGTTAGTTGACTTTAGTTGTCTTGTAGTTTATATTGTAGCTCATTCGTAGTTTCTCTTAGAGTTAATTAGTAGTTTCATTTGGTAGTTTAGTTGTAGTTTAATTAGGATGTTTAATTTTGAGTTTAATTCGTAGTTAATGAGTTTGATTAGTTAATTGCAAAGCTTAGCTTAATTGTGTTAGGGAAATCTCTTGCCATGATAAGGTTTTGATGTGTGTGGCAAAGGGTTTAAGTTAGGGTGTTATGTTGATTTGATATGTGCGTTGAAGTCATGTAGGACTTAGTAATTCGCACATGGAGCCGTGGTGAGTTTCACATCTCATCACTCGGGCCTTAAGTCGGTGAAGGATTGCTTTGCGGAAGCCGTGCGCTTGGAGCATCCGAGGGACCGCCGGACGAGAAGCTTGGAGTGAAGCCGGAGGAAGTAGACTTCGAGGCAAGAGACGCGAAGAAGCATTGTAGAGCCGTGCACCTGATGCTGCCGAGGGACGTGGCCGCGAACGAAGAGAACTTCGAAGGCGAGGGACTCCGAGGGATGAGAGTGAGCGATTGTAACCCGGGAAGGGGTAGCTCTTAGGTGAAACTTGGCCATTTGGCCAAGTGTCGGATGGGTTTTCCCGACACCGGTCCGCCAGGAATGGCGATGATCGCTCCGAGTCGATGGTTCGATCGACGGTATAATACGATTTAGTACTTGTCACGATCATTATGGATCGGCGATCGATGATATCGGCAACCGGTCGATGTCGGCGCAATGATCGCCAGGAATGGCAAATGATCGATGGCGCGCACGAGCACAGAATGGAGTCGACTCCATTAAGCACTCGACTGATCGAGAATCAGTCGACTGATGGGTCCATCAGTCGACTGATGCCAATACCATTGGATGAAATCCAACGTGGAAAGCGGCCGTTATTAGGCAACGACTACGGGATCAGTCGACTAATCGAGGGCATCAGTCGACTGATCCTGTGTCAACGGGAAGAAACCCTCTTCCTCTATAAAAAGGAAGGGGGTGGGGCTTTGGGAGGTTAATGCTTGAGCTCAAAACTTCTCCCAAAGTGCCATACACGATTCCTTACTCTTCTACTTGTTCTAATCTCTATTCTATTGTAGAAGAGTGATCTTTGTGTAAAAGAGGTTACCTCCACCTAGCTTTGTGCAAAGGAGAGATCTAGTGGATAGATTTGGAGAGTGATTCACCTTGGACGAATCGGACCGTGGATTAGCGGCGTAGCCGTGAACCACGTTACATCTCATGTTTGTATTGCTTGTCTATCTTTTGTGTTATCTTTATTTGTATTTGTATATTCCGCTTGCGCTAACGCTTTATAGACGAGAGAATTCCGACATTCATCGTAAGAGGGCTATTCACCCCCCTCTAGTCGGCCAATCGATTCCCAACAAGTGGTATCAGAGCAAGGTTGCTTGTCACCGGACTAACCGCCGCAACAAGCTCTACATCAAAAATGGCCAGCTCAAACATTCACCCACCGAAGTTCGAAGGCGAATTCTCTTGGTGGAAAAAGAGAATGGAGGTATTCTTCGAAACCGACTTTGAAATATTGTTAATTATGAAAAACGGTTTCGAGTTGCCTAGGAACGAAGATGGGGAGCCATTAGAGAAATCGAGATGGAGCAAAAGACAAAGAGAGGAGTATTTGGCAAATTCAAAGGCCAAGCACCACCTCTATAATGTACTCCCCCAACAAGAAGTCAATAGGATAGGGGAATGTTCTAGTGCTAAGGAGATGTGGGAGAAGCTAGTAGAGCTTCATGAAGGTACCTCGGAGGCTAAGCTAGCAAGAAGAGACCTCCTCCACTCCCAACTATCCAACATAAAATTAGAAAAGGGAGAAAAGGTAACTTCATTGCATTCTAGATTTAAAGAAATTTTAATTGGGCTAACGAGTGTAGGAGAAAAGCTCTCCAACCGGGATATGGTAATGAAGGCCATAGATGCCTTTCCCCGGTCCTCAAGATGGAGCTCCATGGTGGATTCGTTTTACATCTCCAAGAACTTAGAAGTAAGCACCTTGGAGGAATTCTTCTCAACAATGGAGCTCCACGAGACAAGGCTTGAAGGAATACAAGAAGAGCCTAGAATCCAACCTTCAAGAGGAGTAGCATTGATGGCAAATAAGGGGAAGAAGAAGATAGAGATCCCCTCCTCCTCCTCCGATGATGAAGCTTCTACCTCCTCCATGGATAGCACGGAAGAAGCCTACATGGTAAGGAAGGTAAGGCGTGCATTTAAGAATTTTAGATTTGATAAATCTCATGATAGGAACAGAAGACCAAGGGGGAAGATCATTTGTTACAATTGTCAAGGGGAGGGACACATAAGGGACAATTGTCCCCTCCTAAACAAGAGCAAGGAAGAAAGGAAGAAGAAAGAAGAAAAGAAGAAGAAAAAGGGGAGTAGAAAGAAGGAAGAGGAGAAGAAGGCCAAGGAAAAAGGAAAGGCCATGGCTCTCAAAGCAAAGACATGGGATGACCTTGCCTCCTCTTCCTCATCCGAAGAAGAGCATGTCTACTCCAACCTTGCATTGATGGCCTTCGATGACTTGGATTGCTCTTCCTCCGAAAATGAAGGATCAAGCTCAAGAGGAGAGAGCTCAAGTGAAGGGGGAGATTCTACATCCTCCTCATCCGAAGAAGAAGAAGAGGATATGGAAACTATGGTAACGAATGCCTCTCCTAAGAAAATAGTTTCCATAATTTCTAGTTTAACTAAGGACTTATTTGGAATGAAAAAGAAAAATAAAAGCATGCTTAATCAAATTAAGGACTTAGAAAATAAGCTAGAAAATGCATGCTTAAATGATAATGTTTCTTCTAATGATGCATGCTCACATGATCTTTATGTGCCATTAGATGTTAGTGATGCGTGTATAAATAAAAATAGGGCCCTAAGGGAAAAGGTAGACTATTTAACCAAAGCCCTAGAAAAATTCACAATTAGCTCCAACACCTTGAACATGATCATAGGGAGCCAAAGAGCTAGTTTCAACAAAAAGGGCCTAGGATACAAAGAAAAGAAAAATGAAAAGGCCTATAAATGCCTAATAGCTAGGGGACAAGATAAAAAGAAAGTAATTGCTAGGAAATGGATCCCCAAGGAGTATCTTGTGAACCCAATAGGAAAGAACTTATTTTGGGTTCAAAAATCCATCCTTAAGGGTTAGAAAAACCCTAGGGTAGTCAACCATATGCAATTGACCTATATCATATTTTGGTTGACTTAGGATGGCGGGACAACATTTTTAAATAGTGTTACGTGATGATAACGTGCCTATAAATAGTTAATAATGCTTAAATTATGATGATTAATGTAATTGCTATGTATGTTTGCAATCATGATTTATGATTTGACACATCATCATGAGAAATAGGGTTAAATCATGCTTTAGGTGATACCTTACTTATTATCATGATATAATACCTAATGCATGATTATAATTTGATGAAAACATGTAGTTCATGATCATAATGTGAAATTAAATCATATATGCCTTTATGATCATGAGGATTGTTAGGGTGATACTTAACCTTGATAGAATTGCATGAATATAATGGTTAAGTGTATACAAATACCCCTTAGGATGCATCTCACACTCACTATAGGCTAACTTGATTGCAAACTTAGCATTAGTGAGATGTTAGGATGATACAAATGTCCACTAATGCCTATGGCATTTAGATGGTCATTTAAGGTATCAAAATAACAATAATAGACCAATCATGGGGAAGGCTTATGTTTAATTCATAGACATATTGCCCAAAGATCATGGTTGGATATTTCATATGTTTTCAAAACAATTTCTTAATCTAAAATCTATGTATTCATGTTTTGAAACAATTGAAATCAAAACTAGGTGTTAAACTTGATACTAGAATGGTCAAAAACCTAGTGATTTTTAAACCTTTTGGATTTTTGGCAAAAACATGAAAATATGATGATTTTTCATGAAAACCTATTTTTCCCTGATATATATACTTAAAAGAAATGTGTTCTCCAAATTTCATGATTTTTCGAATTTTTTGGAATTTTTAACGCATTTCTGAAATTCGGTCCGAAAATCAGGAAATCCTGAAAATCATGTGTCAGTCGACTGGTATCTGAACCAGTCGACTGATGACCTATAAATCAGACTAGTTGAGGCCGAATTCAGGTTTTAGAGCAATTTTTGGTATTTTTCCCTCTATTATACTTGATGCCATGAGTTTTTAACTTAGTGTTAATCTTTTTGATGCTGTCAAAGGGGGAGAGATAATTATGTTTAAGTAAATTGTGATAGGGGGAGGGAGAAATTGTTAAAAAGTGATAGGGGGAGAAATTTAAATTGTATGGGGAGTTTCATGGATTAAGGGGGAGTTGCATGTTGCTATATCATGTTTTATGTTTACATGCTTTCTTACCTTAGAAATTGTTATCAAATGTTTTTACCTAACTTAAACGGATTGCCACACATCAAAAATGGGGAGATTGTTAGGGCAATCTCTTGCCATGATAAGGTTTTGATGTGTGTGGCAAAGGGTTTGAGTTAGGGTGTTATGTTGATTTGATATGTGCATTGAAGTCATGCAGGACTTAGTAATTCGCACATGGAGCCGTGGCGAGTTTCACATCTCATCACTCGGGCCTTGAGTCGGTGAAGGATTGCTTTGCGGAAGCCGTGCGCTTGGAGCATCCGAGGGACCACCGGACGAGAAGCTTGGAGTGAAGCCGGAGGAAGTAGACTTCGAGGCAAGAGACGCGAAGGAGCATTGCAGAGTCGTGCGCCTAATGCTGCCAAGGGACGTGGCCGCGAACGAAGAGAACTTCGAAGGCGAGGGACTCCGAGGGATGAGAGTGAGCAATTGTAACCCGGGAAGGGATAGCTCTTAGGTGAAACTTGGCCATTTGTTTTTCGACACCGGGAATGGCGGCCGATCGCTTCGAGTCGATGGTTCGATCGATCGGGTATAATACCGCGATTTAGTGCTTGTCACCAATCGCCATGGATCGGCAATGATCGATAGTCGAGCAATGATCGCCGAGCTGTGGAATGGCATCGATCGATGGCACCGCACGCGAACGCAATGGAGTCGACTCCATTAAGCACTCGACTGATCGAGAATCAGTCGACTGATGGGTCCATCAGTCGACTAATGCCAATACCATTGGATGGAATCCAACGTGGAAAGTGACCGACACGGATCACCGATCGGTCGAGGGCATCGAGGGCATCGATCGTGATCCTGTGTCAACGGGAAGAAACCCTCTTCGTCTATAAAAAGGAAGGGGGTGGGGCTTTGGGAGGTTAATGCTTGAGCTCAAAACTTCTCCCAAAGTGCCATACATGATTCCTTACTCTTCTACTTGTTCTAATCTCTATTCTATTGTAGAAGAGTGATCTTTGTGTAAAAGAGGTTACCTCCACCTAGCTTTGTGCAAAGGAGAGATCTAGTGGATAGATTTGGAGGAGTGATTCACCTTGGACGAATCGGACCATGGATTAGCGGCGTAGCCGTGAACCACGTTACATCTCGTGTTTGTATTGCTTGTCTATCTTTTGTGTTATCTTTGTTTGTATTTGTATATTCCGCTTGCGCTAACGCTTTGTAGACGAGAGAATTCCGACATTCATCGTAAGAGGGCTATTCACCCCCCTCTAGCCGGCCAATCGATTCCCAACAAATTGTTTGTTAGTTTGATTATTTGTCTGTTTAAGTGTTATTCCCATTAGTTAGACGTGTTTAATACTAGGTTAGATTTATTTCATATTTTCCTTTACATGCATGTTATTTCGCATTTGAATTGTTGTTTAAGTTCCTGCATTGTCTTTTTATTTCTAAATGCTTTTCTTTGAATGCTTAGTTTATCTTTTCTTTAATTTCATTGTCATCATAGTTTAGTTAGATTAATGTTTTAATTACTTGCATTGTCTTTCATTTAGTAGGATTAGTCTTGTAAATTCCAAAGCAATAATTAGAAATCCTAAGTTTACTATTCTGTCGATTACACTCATTGGGAAACGATCCGGGTCATTCACTATGCTATATTAGTGTAGAGGGGGTTCGGCAAATAATTTGTAACGGTAACACATTAAAGACATCGTTATCAGGCACCTTGACTGGAGATGTTGCCACTCGACTGAGAGCCTTCTCAATCGATTATTGGCACTATTTTGGCTTACCAATGTTTGTTTAAGCCACTTGACCATAACCCTAGGCTAGATAACTACTCCTGCACTTCTAATATGCTTAGATAAGCATTGAAAGAGTGAGATTTTCATTGGAAATGAATTTGAGAGTTAATTAGGGTAAAAATCAAATTTTAAGGGTTGCGAAAGTTCAAATTTGAACTTTTATCTTTATTTTCTATTGTTTAAGGTTCCTATTGGCTTAGGAACTCTTCAAGGACATTGCTGGTGCAATGGTCTAGGGGGAGTAAGCCTTTAGTGGGAAATTATCCATCTAGGTATGATGGAAGATGAGTTATCAAAAGGGGGGAAATGGAAGATTGCTTTTCATTTAGTGATAGATCACTAAGGAGAATGAAAGCATTCAAGATGATTTTTGACCAAGGAAGAGAGGGAAGAATATCATTGTAAAATGAGACATGATAAACCTTAGTGGACTTTTTGATGTGTGTCAAGAAGGGGGAGAAATGGAAGGGGTTAAGTTAGGTTTTTTTTTAACTTAGGATACCCTAATATACACTAACCCCCAAAAATTTCAAAAATTTAAAATTCTGATATTGGGAACACTTTGTTATGCTTTGGCATAAGAAGAGTCAAGTTGGGTTATAGGATAACCTAACTTAACGGTATTGATAAACTTCAAAAAGGGGGAGATTGTTGGTTCAATCAACCCAGATCACGATTGACTAGACTCGAGTGGGACTCGAGTAGGGTTTTGATGTTGACAATGGTTTACAATGTGGTTTGACCACATGACTAGTGGATGGTATGGGACATCCAAGGTCATATGAGGGAGACTATTGGAGAAATCCAAGTCGATCAAGGTTGATCGGACACTTGGTGTGGAGAAGTCCATGTATGGTGACTTGGCAAGGAGAAGTCCAAGTATGGTGACTTGGCAAGGAAAAGTCCAAGTATGGATACTTGGCAAGAGAAAATCCAAGTCGGTCAAGTGAGACCAGACACTTGGTGTTGGAAAGACCGACGGGGAGTTGGCGAGGGAAGTCCCGATAGGTCTGGGAGACTGTGCTTGGTAAGTGAAGTCCCGGATGAGGAGTATTAGCAGTGAAGTCCCAGAGGTGTGGCCTCTTGGCAGTGAAGTCCCGGACTAGAATTCTTGGCAGTGAAGTCTTGGAGGTGTGGCCTCTTAGTAGTGAAGCCCCTGACAAGGAGTCTTGGCAAGGAAAGACCCGACTGATCAAGGAGATCGAGCTTGGCAAAGGGAAGTCTCGGAGGCGAGGCCTCTTGGCAAAGGTAGATTCGAGAGCATGACGATAGCCGATGGAAGCACTTGAAGGCTAGCACAAGGATGAAGAGTCGCCGACTCAAGGGATCCGGGAGGCGTGAGGCTGATGATAGTGGGTTGAAGGCTTAGGTCTGGGCTTAGGGTGAGTATCAAGTATGAAGGGATCATACTTGGGGTGTTAAACCTCAGTGTAGAGGTATAACAGTCGACTGCTAGCTCGGTTCAGTCGACTGGGCTTCGTTTATAGGCAAATAGGAGCAAGGGGACCTTGACTGGACTGTAGTCGAGGCGACGCCTCGACTGGTAAGGGGTGTGTTAAGAGGTGAATCTTAGAAAGTCGAGTGAGTGCTATGGAAGCACTCGACTGGCGGCTCGACTGTTGTATCAGCCGAAGCGGCACCTCGATTGGACAAGCACCTTGACTATTTAGGCGACTGAGCATGAAAGGATTCACTCAGAAGCAAGGCAGGTTCGACCAGCGCCTCGACTAGATGCTAGTCGAGGCAGCACCTCGATTGGATCACTCGACTGGCACCTCGACTGGATCACTCGACTGGCACCTCGACTGGTCCCAACACATGTATGAAGACAACTGGTCAGATGCAAGGCGACTCGACTAGTAACTCGACTAGAGTCCAAATCAAGGCGGCGCCTCGACTAGCGAAGTGACCGTTGTAGGTCAGGAAGCTTCGACGGGGATCTATAAGAGGGAGCTTGAGGAGGTCTTCGAGCAAGGTTTTGGAGGGGCAATTTGAGGCGAGGTGTCGCCGCATTTCAGGGCCTTTAAAGTCATCCCAAAGCAACCAACAAGCAAGGATTCAAAAGCCCTAATTTGTAAAGTGTGCTCACTTGTTCTTCCATTTGCTTTTGTTATTGTTGTAATTTCTTGTTGTATCTCATTCTTATTGTTATAAGAGACTTGTAAGAGGTTCCTCCACCTCTGGTGTGTCACCGAGAAGGAGAAGGTTGATAGTGGTGGTGTGCATCACTAGAGCTCGCTAGGGCTCGGTTGTGGAGTAGGAACTAGGGTTCCGAACCACGTTAAATCTATGTGTTGTTGTGTTTATTGTGTTTTGTGCTTGTATTTGTATTTTTGCTATGTACTAACGATTGTAGACAAGCACAATGAATTCCATCATTGATCGATGTGAATTGCTATTCACCCCCCCCCCTCTCTAGCGACGCCAACGGTCCTACAGGATTAGGATGGGACATCAACATGCCAATCCCATATACCCTCAATAGACGAGAAGGCTTCAATCAATGAAAGACAAGGATTGAAGAATTCATTATGATGAGGGATTTCGAAGATTGGGCCAACTTGATGGAAGGATTTGAATATCCAAATGGCCGAAGAGAGGATATCTCAAGAAGAAGAGATGGACCCAAGATCAACTCCGAAAATTCAAAATAAATGACAAGGTAATCGATATGTTAGTTGATTTAATACCTAACGAGTTATTGTCTAGGTTAGGTGAATTTCAAGATGCCAAGGAGCTATGGGATAAATTGGTCAAGCTCCATGAAGAACCATCCATGGCTCAGGTAGAGAGAGAGCCCGAAGAAGAAAGCTCATCCTCATAAGAATATGAGAATTTGTTAGGATCCTAGTATGCGTGCGAACCGATTCACAAAACCGTAGTGGAAACAAAAATTTTGAATCCCACCAGAGATCCAAGTGAAAATATATAAATTGTTTTCAACCATCTAGATCCTATCTAGAAGAAGTATTATACCATTGAAGAGAGCCCTTCACAATCCCGCTAGTCCAAAGTTATCGGATCTAAATACGGTAAGGATAACCGTATCTCGAAGGTATCCACACTGACACTCAACCCTTTTGAAAATATGGTTGTGCTAGCAACCTTTGTAGAACAACTAGCCAAAATTAGGAGGATGAAGAAGTGAAGAAGAAGAAAGAACACCCAACTTTTGGATCTCTCTTTTCCCCAAGGCAACACTTGCACACCCAAGCCTCTCTCTCAAAAACCCAAACTCTATCTCAACGTTGAAGTCCCTTTTATATTATCATGCTTGAATTCCAAAATCAATGCATCATTGAAAATCCACTAGCCTCTTCCCATTCTACACGCTGAAAATCCAATGCATCAAATGCATTGAATTGTAATCAAATGCATTATTGAAAAGCCACTAGCCTCTTCCAATTCTACACGTTGAAATCCAATGCAATTTTAATGCATCATGCATGCATTAAAACCTTTTGCATGTGACTTGGGTTTAACTCAAGTCTAACTTGAGTTTTGCATGTGATTTGGGTTTAACTCAAGTCTAACTTGAGTTTTGCATCTGAATTGAGTTTAATTCAAGTCTCACTTGATTCTAACTCAAATCTAGTCTTCATCCATCCAATTTAGTTTGAGTCTAACTCAAATGTAACCCGCTTGAGTCTAACTCAACCAACTTGATTTTGACTCGAGCCTTGACCATCCATTATTCTCATTGTTCTTTTATTGAAACTAAAAGAACTCATTTCCAAGATAGAATGTCATTTGTGTGTGACCCTATAGGCTCTTGTAATGTTGGCAATGTGTCTAAAACCCCTTTTAGACACATAAGCAATGAGCGGCATCTAGCAATACATCATTGCTACCCAAGTTAAATGAAAGTCGAGATCCGACAACCTTTTCGTGACTATTATCATGTATGTTGGTGTCCTTCTATCTCTGATATCTTAGATCGATCAATGAGGCATAGACCGTGTCATCCCCTTATCGATCTTTATGTTTCTTGATCCCCAAGTAGACTCACTCAAACAAATGAGCTCAATATCTCATATTGACTCATTTGAGCATGGTCATGCATTTCGTGGTCCTACTCTATCAAGAGGCCAAAGATATCTCTCCCGTCATATTGGAGGGATAGATCTCATCTACATCACTCACATCCCTCCGCATAATTTATTACATACCCAATGATCGCCTTTATAGTCCACCCTATTACGAGTGACGTTGGACGATACCAAAGTGCATAACTCCTTATCTAGGGAACCGTAGTGACTTCAAGTCTTAGGACTATTCATACCAATAGTCACATGAGAAAGTATATGACACTCATATAATGATCCATGATACTTTCTCACGGCTGGTCAATTCAGTATATATAGTCTCCAATATATATACCCATGCATCAATGTGATATCACATATCTATGACTTGTGAGATCAAGTCATTCATTGACCTACATGCTAGTCTCAATGTATCAATATAGCTCTTGTCTATTAATACAATACTTGACTAGGAATATTTAAAAATAGTGTTCTCTACAGCTTCTCATAATCAATTCTACCAATTGATATACTGTGAGTAAGAATCTACTATTCAAGGGCATTATTATATTTATTTAGCTGGCACATGCATAAAGTAAATATAATAACCAATATTTGCCTATATTAATATAAGATATGATACAAAAGTTTCCCTCACCAATCATCTCATAATTGGCACTAAGGGCTCATACTAACAATCTCCCACTAGCACTAGTGTCAATCACTGTAATATGTCATACCCAGTGATCTGGTATGACCATCATGTTTTCTCTATGCCAAAGCCTTGGTCAAGGGATCCGTAATTTTAGCATCAGAATCTACTCTGTATATTCTCACATCTCCTTGATCGATGATCTCTCGAATGAGATGAAATCGCCGTAGTATGTGTTTGGTCCTCTGATGAGAGCGAGGTACCTTAGCCTGAGCAATAGCCCCATTGTTGTCACAATAGAGGGCTATAGGATCTGCTATGCTAGGAACCATCCCAAGTTCAACAATGAACTTCCTGATTCAAATAGCCTCCTTTGTTGCATCAGATGTAGCAATGTACTCGGCTTTTGTTGTAGAATCTGCGACTGCGTCCTGCTTTGAACTCTTCCAACTCACAGCACCACCATTCAGATAAAATACATACCCTTACTGTGATCGCGAATCATCTCTGTCAGTTTGGAAGCTTGCATCGTTGTAACCCTTTACAACTAGCTCCTCATCACCTCCAAAGATCAAGAAATATTCTTTCATCCTTCTCAAGTACTTAAGAATATTCTTGACTGTTGTCCAGTGACACTCGCCGGGATCTGACTGGTACCTACTCGTCATGCTCAAAGCATACGAGACATCGGGGATGAGTACAAATCATGACGTACATGATAGATCCTATAGCAAATGCATAAGGGATCTGATCCATGCGTTGTTTCTCTTCCGCAGAAGAGGGACATTGAGTCTTCGAAAGACTTACACCATGTGACATTGGTAGAAATCCCTTCTTGGAATTCTGCATGGCAAAACACTTAAGCACCTTATCAATATATGTACTCTGACTCAGGTCAAGCAATCTCCTAGATCTATCCCTATAGATCTTGATGCCAAGAATATAGGCTGCTTCACCTAAGTCCTTCATTGAGAAACAATTCCCAAGCCAAGTCTTCACAGACTCCAGCATAGGGATATCATTGCCAATGAGTAGTATGTCATCTACATATAAAATGAGGAAAACAACTGTGCTCCCACTAGCCTTCTTGTAGACACATGGTTCATCATCGTTCTTAATGAAATCAAACATTTTGATCGCATCATTGAATCAAAGATTCCAGCTTCTAGAATCTTGGTTTAAACCATAAATAAACCTATGCAACTTACAGACCTTTCTAGCATCCTTTGGATTCACAAAACCCTCAGGTTGTGTCATATACACATCCTCGAGTAGATTTCCATTAAGAAATGTAGTTTTGACATCCATCTGTCATATTTCATAGTCATAGTAAGCAGCAATAGCAAGCATGATCGAATGGATTTTAGCATCGCAACTGGAGAAAAGGTTTCATCATAGTCAATACCATAAATCTGCTTGAATCCTTTTGCTACCAATCGTCTTTTATAGGTATGCACATTGTCATCCATGTCAGTCTTTCTCCTAAAGACCCACTTACACCCAATGGATTTGACCCCTTCAGGTGGATCAACCAAAGTCCATAGTTGGTTAGTGTACATGGATTCCATTTCGGATCTCATGGCCTCAAGCCTTCTCAGAATCTGGGCTCATTACAGCTTCCTGATAGAATGTTGGCTCATCAAGCATGACACCATCGTTGTCATCCAAGAGAAAAGAATATCTCTCAGGTTGACGACGTATCCTATCAGACCTGCACAGAGCTTGGTCTACCTGAACAGGTTGTACCACAACTCCTTGTGATGACCTTGATTCATAATGCTCATCACCTTGTGGTGCTTGTTCTTGTTGCATTAAGGCATCATTGCTATTTTATGTATCTTGAACTTCTTCAAGATCAATTTTACTCCCACTAGCCTTTCTAGAAATAAATTCCCTTTCTAGAAAAATACTATTTCTGGTGACAAACACTTTGCCTAGCGTAGGGTTGTAAAAGTAATATCCCTTAATTTCCTTGGGATATCCAACAAAATAACATCTATCTGATTTGGGGCCTAATTTATCTGAAACTTGACGTCTCATGTAAGCTTTACATCCCCAAATCCTTATAAAAGACATCTTTGGACTCTTCCCAATCCATATCGCATATGGTGTCTTTATTACTATCTTAGATGGAACACGGTTAAGTGTGAAAGTAGCTATCTCTAGAGCATATCCCCAGAATGAAGGAGGAAGGTCTGTATGACTCATCATTGATCGTACCATATCTAATAGAGTACGATTTCTCCTCTCGGATACACCATTCAACTGTGGTGTTCCGGGTGGAGTGAGTTGAGATCGTATCCCACACTCAACTAGATAGTCATGAAACTCTTGGCTAAGGTATTCCCCACCTTGATCTAATCGAAGCATCTTAATACTCTTTCCAAGTTGGTTCTGTACTTCATTCTTGAATTTTTTGAACTTTTCAAAGGATTCTAATTTGTGCCTCATAAGATACACATATCCATATCTACTTAAATCATCAGTAAATGTAATGAAGTACTGATAACCACCTCTGGCTGCGACTTTGAAAGGACCACAAACATCACTATGTATGAGGCCTAACAAATTTGTTGCTCGTTCACCTTGTCCACTAAATGGAGTCTTGGTCATCTTGCCTAGAAGACAAGATTCGCATGTCTCATATGATTCAAAATCAAATGAGTCCAGTAATCCATCTCTATGGATCTGGGATATGTGACTCTCATTTATGTGACCCAAGCGACAATGTCAAAGATATGTATGATTCAAATCATTAGATTTGAATCGTTTGGTATTTATGTTATAGACTGGGTTTTCTAGATATAGAACATAGAGTTCATTCATCAAATGTGCACTGCAATAGAACATTTCATTTAAATAAATAGAACAACGTTTATCCTTTATAGTAAATGAAAAACCTTTCTTGTCTAAACAAAAAACAGACTTAATGTTCTTAGTTATTATAGGTATAAAATAGCACTCATCAAGTTCTAAAATCAAACCACTTGGCAACAATAAGGAATATGTTCCTACAGCTATAGCAGCAACTCTTGTGTCATTGCTCACACGCAAGTCCACTTCTCCTTGCATTAATGATCTACTTCTTCTCAGGCTCTGCACATTAGTACAAATGTGAGAAGCACAACCGGTATCCAATGCCCATGAAGAAGAAATAGATAGGTTAACTTCTATAACATATATACCTAAAGCAAAAGTCTCACTTTGCTTCTTCTTGACTTCCTCAAGATACTTTTTACAGTTCCTCTTCCAATGTCCAGCTTCCTTACAGTGGAAGCAAGTCCCTTCCTTGGCCACCCCACCTTTGGGCTTCAATGCTTTCTTGTCCTTTTCTTGGGTCTTGCCCTTAGACTTCTTCTTACCTTTGCCCTTTTTATTCATAAGTACATCACTAGTACTAGGTTGTATCTTCTTAAGGTTACTCTCAGCAGTTCTTAACATGCTTAAGAGCTTAGGCAATGGTTTGTCAATTTCACTCATGTAATAATTCATGACAAATTGACTAAAGCCTCTAGGCAAGGACTGCAGAATAAGGTCAATGGCCAACTCTTGGCCTAAAAGAAATCCCAATCTATCAAGGTTCTCCACATACCCAATCATCTTGAGTACGTGAGTTCCTACGGGTGTTCCTTCTTGCATCTTACATTGAAACAATGCCTTAGATACCTCAGATCTCTCGTGCCTCGCTTGCCCTTGATATAGTTGCTTCAGGTGTGCAACCATAGCAAAGGCATCCATGTTCTCATGTTGCTTCTAAAGCTCATAGTTCATGGTTGCAAGCATAAGGCATGATGCATCTAATGCATCATCTTGATGCTTCTTGTAAGCATCCTTATCAGCACGAGTGGTATTGTTGGTGGGTGGTTCAGGAATGGGTTGCTCAAGGACATAGAGTTTCCACTCCTGTTTGAGAACTATTCTCAAATTCCTATACCAGTCGATAAAGTTTGCTCCATTGAGTTTGTCCTTCTCAAGGACCGATCGCAGAGATAGGGTATTTGACGTATTTAAAGACATAGTGATCTACAACAGAAATAATATGCAAAAAAATGAGTATCATATCTTTAAATAATTTAATTAGGTCTTTGATTAAATGAGACTCCCACTGAATCATAGATGCATGTGGGGCAAAATCCACATCATACTTCACCTTGAGTTAGCTTTGGCTAATTGCCCAAGATTTAGTATGACTAGGTAGGTAACAATTTACCAATTGCATCACATGCAATTCTTGCATAAAGAGGGGTCAAGATCCATATTACACATCATCTTGAGTTAGCTTTGGCTAATCTCCCAAGACTTAGTGTAGATGCTCTCTAACCCATGTTTCCTAACTATTAGGATATGCCTCTAGGTGTTTCTCAATCTAATTAAGACACTTAGTTAAGTCTCATCCAAAGTTTGATAGCGGGACATCACAATTGTCCTCTCGCACTCTACCAAGATAAAATGCATTGCTTTTCTTTGGCAAACCCAACAACAAATGATCGAGGTAGTTTATGAGTACCAAACTTTGATAGGCATATTAAATTGACTTAATTTAAAATAAGATTATTATTTAGCATCAGATACACACATAGCACATACATGTATCACATACACACAGAGCAAATAATCTTAAATGTGACATGGTTATGGCCATAATCTACGATCTTCTCAAGCCAATGAGAAGAGCGAATGGTGAACCTAGGGATGACATCTTCTCCAAGTGCTTCCTTCGGTCACCCTGTGTTGTCGGCATCCTCCTTGTAACTTCAACCTTCAATAGACATTCCATTTCTTCATTTTGTACATTACAAAATAAGAACACTCGAGTTACATTCAATTCTAAATCTATTTTACAATAGGAAAAATAGAGATGAAGGTGCGACATGCAAGCCACATTATGAATTACAACATGCACACACAACACACAACCACAATCATATTGGGTCCTAGGTCATAACCATGAACCATGCATCATATCATTCATAATGATGTGATTTTATAAAATTGATTATACATACATGAATTTTAAAGTCGTTTTGCCGATAAGCCACAATGCCACGGTGGTCCCGCTAGGGTGAACAGTGGCATCCACGGCTAGGCCGTAGACTCCCTGTTTTGCCTCTTTAGGACAATGGCAAGCCTAAAATTCGTACCCATAATACACACATTTTATATCTCATATGAAACATGAAAATCTAGATTTATATCACATATAAATTATATAAACAACAAAATATATGTTTCGCAAGTGGCTCTAGTACCACTGTTGGTATCCTAGTATGCATGCGAACCGGTTCGCAAAACCGCAGCGGAAACAAAATTTTTAGATCCCACCAGAGATCCAAGCGAAAACATATAAATTGTTTTCAACCATCTAGATCCTATCTAGAAGAAGTATTATACCTTTGAAGCGAGCCCTTCGCAATCCCGCTAGTCCAAAGTTGTAGGATCTAAATACGGTAAGGATAACCGTATCTCTAAGGTATCCACACTGACACTCAGCCCTTTTGAAAATATGGTTGTGCTAGCAACCTTTGTAGAACAACTAGCCAAAATTAGGAGGATGAAGAAGTGAAGAAGAAGAAAGAACACCCAACTTTTGGATCTCTCTTTTCCCCACGACAACACTTGCACACCCAAGCCTCTCTCTCAAAAACCCAAACTCTATCTCAACTTCGAAGTCCCTTTTATATATTATCATGCTTGAATTCCAAAATCAATGCATCATTTAAAATCCACTAGCCTCTTCCCATTCTACACGTTGAAAATCCAATGCATCAAATGCATTGAATTGTAATCAAATGCATTATTGAAAAGCCACTAGCCTCTTCCAATTCTACACGTTGAAATCCAATGCAATTTTAATGCATCATGCATGCATTAAAACCTTTTGCATGTGACTTGGGTTTAACTCAAGTCTAACTTGAGTTTTGCATGTGATTTGGGTTTAACTCAAGTCTAACTTGAGTTTTGCATGTGAATTGAGTTTAATTCAAGTCTCACTTGATTCTAACTCAAATCTAGTCTTCATCCATCCAATTTAGTTTGAGTCTAACTCAAATGTAACCCGCTTGAGTCTAACTCAACCAACATGATTTTGACTCGAGCCTTGACCATCCATTATTCTCATTGTTCTTTTATTGAAACTAAAAGAACTCATTTCCAAAATAGAATGTCATTTGTGTGTGACCCTATAGACTCTTGTAATGTTGGCGATGTGTCTAAAACCCCTTTTAGACACATAAGCAATGAGCGACATCTAGCAATACATCATTGCTACCCAAGTTAAATGAAAGTTGAGATCCGACAACCTTTTCGTGACTATTATCATGTATGTCGGTGTCCTTCTATCTCTGATATCTTAGATCGATCAATGAGGCATAGACCGTGGCATCCCCTTATCGATCTTTATGTTTCTTGATCCCCAAGTAGACTCACTCAAAAAAATGAGCTCAATATCTCATATTGACTCATTTGAGCATGGTCATGTATTTTGTGGTCCTACTCTATCAAGAGGCCAAAGATATCACTCCCGTCATATGGGAGGGATAGATCTCATCTACATCACTCACATCCCTCAGCATAATTTATTACATACCCAGTGATCGCCTTTACAGTCCACCCTGTTACGGGTGATGTTGGACGATACCAAAGTGCATAACTCCTTATCTAGGGAACCATAGTGATTTCAAGTCTTAGGACTATTCATACCAATAGTCACATGAGAAAGTATATGACACTCATATAACGATCCATGATACTTTCTCACGGCGGGTCAATTCAGTATACATAGTCTCCAATATATATACCCATGCATTAATGTGATATCACATATCCATGACTTGTGAGATCAAGTCATCCATTGACCTACATGCTAGTCTCAATGTATCAATATAGCCCTTCTCTATTAATACAATACTTGACTTAGAATATTTAAGAATAGTGTTCTCTACACCTTCTCATAATCAATTCTACCAATTGATATACTGTGAGTAAGAATCTACTATTCAAGGGCATTATTATATTTATTTAGTTGGCACACGCATAAAGTAAATATAATAACCAATGTTTGCCTATATTAATATAAGATATGATACAAAAGTTTCCCTCACCAACCATCTCATAATTGGCACTAAGGGCTCATACTAACAGGATTCAGAGGTCATGAGGTGTTCGACATCCGGATCGGTAAAAGAAGTGGAAGAAGTAGGAGAAGCCTCCACCTCTAGGATTGAGGGGGAGGAGAGAACTTCCACACCGGAGCAAACTCAAGAGGAACCATCTACCTCCGATCGAGAAGATGAAGAAGCTCAAAAATCCACTACTGACCTAGGTAACTCATGCAATTTAGTTAAAAATAAAGATAATATAATTTTCTTTGAGTGTAAGAAGAAAAGGCATTACAAGAGCAAGTACCCTAAGAATGGCAAGAAGGCTCCGCCGGCACCAAAAGTCAACAAAAATTCAAAGGATGCCGAAGTTCCCACTTGTAAAAGCAATGAGCACGTGGTGTGCTTCAAATGCCAACAACGGGGACACTACCGAAGTTAATACCCTAGGGGGAGAAAGCAAACTAAGGGGCAAGGAGGAGCTACACATGTAGGAGCTTCTAAAGCAAACCCTATGGTATATTTTAGTTATGCACCTACTAGCTTTCATGATAAAAATAAACATGCTAGGAGTAATCTTGCTATTGTTCATAAAGAGCATGCTAGAAATAGGTTTTATTGCTTAGGTGCAAAATCTTGCAATTTTAGAAATAAGGAGAAATTTGGGACTAATAACCCTAGAATAATCATACCTAGGGAAACTATTAGGAAGGTAAAGAAGCACTTAGGCATTAACCCTAAGAAGGGTAGACATATGCCTAAAATGAAGAACCACGCCCAAAGACTAAATCAAAAATCAAAAATTGGGCAATTAGAGTTGGAAAATCAAGTCTTGAGGTCAATACTTGAGAAATTAGAAAAGACCCTCGCAAGAATGACAAATTCAATTAAAGGGTCTAGGAGTCAGAACCTTGGGTCTAGGAGGCAAGGCTCATCTATGTGCAAGAAAGGCTTGAGCCACAAGCCTAAGTCCAAGGTAGATAAGTCTACCTATCACCATGTTCCATTCGATTATGGAACTCAATCTTGGACTAGGAAAGTCAAGGTTACTATGAAGGTCATCCCTAACGTTAACCAAGGTGTGTGCCTAGTGGCTAAGGTTTCAAGGAAACCTAGGGAGGCCACTAAGAAAGTTACAGGGGGAGTTACCCCTAGAGTTAACCTAGGCAAGACGCAAATGATCAAGACTTCTAAGCCTAGAAGGGTCATTAGGAGGGTATCTAGGGAAGTTATCGCTAGTGAATACCTAGTTAACCCAAGGAGCTTCAATAGGTATTGGGTTCCTAGGAGCTTGATCGATTCACACTAAATAGGTTAGAGTGTGTCAACCCTAAGTGGATGGGTAGTTAACCTAACCATGGTAGAGTTGACACTTTAGGTCATTTTCAAGATTATGTGATACCTTGAAGGGTCATTAGGAGGGTATCTAGGGAAGTTAACCCAAGGAGCTCCAATAGGTATTGGGTTCCTAGGAGCATGATCGATTCATGCTAAATGGGTTAGGGTGTGTCAACCCTAAGTGGATGGGTAGTTAACCAAACCATAGTAGAGTTAATACTTTGGGTCATTTTCAAGGTTATGTGATACCTTAGAAATAGAGGTTGAAATTTAATCCTAAGAGATTTTAGGATGTGCCAATATATTTTGAGAACTATGAAAAATTGATTAAATTGGCACAATTAAGGTTTAGAGGTTATAGCGTGTCATTTTAGGGTTTTGGCACACTTTAGAGATAAGTGGTAATATGGAAAAATTAATTTAATCCTAACAAATGGCAATTAATACTAAAATTTAGGTATTTTTATACCTATATCTTTTATTTGCCATGTCTTGTTTATCATTGTCATGTCATGACATCATGTCTTATTTTTATCATTAAAATGTCATGATAATGCTTAGGTTAGTTGTTATGTCATGTATATTTAGATTTAATCATATGTCATGACATCATGATTATTGGCACATATTTTTAATTATGTTATCATTTATGTCATAATCATCATTCATGCATCAATTCAAATTGATTTAAGGACTATGACATGACTTGAAGTCCCATGTATAAGGGAATCAAGTAGTGTTGCCTTAGAAAAATGCATGAGACCTTAGATTAGGATGAACAAAATTCATATCTCATATCACATTGACATGTGTGTGTATTCATGTTAGTTATATCCCTAGAACCAATCATGTGATGGTTGAATAGGGAACATTTTGTATCATATTCTATAAAGGCAAAGGATTGGTTATTATATATTTACGTCTTGCTTGTGCCAGCTAAATGAAATATATAATAATGCCCTAGAAAAGTAAGTTCTTATCTACAGCACATCAATTGGCAGAATTGATTATGAGAGGCTGTAAAGAACACTTTCCTAAATGTTCCTAGTCAAGTATTAATATGCAAGGGCAATATTAATACATAAAGACTAGCATGTAGGTCAATTGATGACTTGATCTCACAAGTCATGTATATATGATATCAAGTTGACACATGGGTATATATTAGAGAATATATACTGAACTGACCCGCCATGAGAAAGTTTCATGGATCGTCATATGAGTGTCATAAACTTTCTCATGTGACTATTGGTATGAATAGTCCTCAAACCTGAAGTCACTACGGTTCCCTACATAAGGAGTTATGTACTTTGGTATCGTCAAACGTCACCCATAATAGGGTGGACCATAAAGGCGATTACTGGGTATATAACAAATTATGCGGAGGGATGTGAGTGATGTAGATGGGATCTATCCCTCCCATATGACGGGAGTGATATCTGTGGGCCCCTTGATTGAGTAGAACTACTAAAACGCATGGTCATGCTCGAATGAGTCAATATGAGATATTGAGCTCATTTGTTTGAGTTAGTTTACTCAGGGATCAAGAAACACATATATTGATCGAGGATGACACGGTCTATGCCTCATTGGTCAATCTGATATCAAGGATAGAAGGACACGGTCATACATTATAGTAGTCACGGAAAGGTTAGTCGGATCTTGACTTATTTCGTAACTTGGGTAGCAATGATGTATTGCTAGATGCCGCTTATTGCTTGTGTATCTAAAAGAGTTTAGATCCACTGCCAACGTTTTGAGAGCCTATAGGGTCACACACAAAGAGCATGATGATTAGAAGAATTAGTGCATTCTAGTTTGACTAGAATAATTTGGGAATAAGCTTAAGTACAAAATGGTTTTTGGACTTTAAGCTTAATGAGAATTTTAGCTTATTGATTTAATGAGATTAATTCAATATGCTAAGCTTAATTGATTTAATAAGATTAACTCAATATGTTACCTTATTGATTTAATGAGATTAATTCAATATGATAACATAAGCTTATTGAATTAATAAGATTAATTCAACATCCATGAATGCCACATAAGCATGCCACCTAAGCTTGATGAGGTGGAAGGAGACAAAGGGTTTTGACCTTTGGATTTCCCCCACATATGGCCGGCCAATATATTTCAATGCAATTGATTGCATTAAATGTGATAGGAGATGAAGGGTTTTTCAATCCTATAAAACGCCCCATGGGGTGGCCGGCCAAGCGAGGTGGATTGGTTGAAGCTTGAGGCTTGGAGAGAGCTTGGTGGTGAGAGCATTTGGTTGTGTGGTTTTTGTGAGTGTAGCAAGAAGAGTAGTCTTCTTCTTCCTTTCTCTTTTTACCTACTTTCCTCTCCTTTAGGGACTTCTCTAGCAAGAAGTAAAGGAGAGCTCTTCTAGTTTCTTTTGTGAGACAAGAGCTTGCTCGTGTGGATACATATAGAGGCACGGACATTTGAACATGCTAAAAGATCCAACAAACCCAAGGAGAAGCGGGATTACAAAGGGCACGCAACAAAGGTAATATTCTCCTATAAGATAGGTTTTGAGAAATTTATTTTTGTATGAGGTTTTCTTTCGCAAGGATCACTTGGAAGGGATCCTAATTTTCCGTTGCGCATATGCTATTTTGCATACGAGATCCCAACAGTGGTATCAGAGCCACTTGCGAAAGATCGTATAAAAATAGGTTTTCTCTATTTTATATATGATATAGAAGTAGGATAAATTTTATTATGAGTTGATAATTGCATTAACAATTTTCAAACATAATAAAATATCCGATGTCTTTTAAAAGTTAAAATTGACATGGTGCATGGTTATAGCCTAGTCCCAAAAAGTTTGTGAATGTGTGTGTTGTAATTCTTAATACGACCTGCGTGTCGTGCCTTTCTCCTAAAATTCTTGTTGTAAAATTAGTTTTAGAATCGAATGTAACTCGAGTATTTCTCCTTTTGTAATATACACAACAAAGATGGAGGGTCCATTGGAAGATGATGTTACAAGGAGGAAGTCAACAACACAAGACAACCAAAAGGAAGCACTTGGGAGAAGATGTTATCCCTAGGTTGACCAATCAATCTTTTCATTGGCTTGAGAAGATTATAGAATAAGGGCCATAACCATGACACGCTTAGTTTAATATATATGTGATGTATGCTAATATGTATGTTATGCATGTTAATTTAGCTTATATGTGATGTATGCTAATATGTATGTGATGCATGTTTAAGTTTATTTCTTAATAAGTCTAAACGATATGCCTACCAAAGTTTGGTACTCACTACTTCCTCGATCATTTGTTATTGGGTTTGCCAAAGCAAAGCAATGCATTTTATCTTGGAAGAGTGCGAGTGGACAATCGTGATGTCCCGCTATCAAACTTGGTTAAGACTTAATTAAGAAAGTAGAGGCATATATTAGCTTTGAACATAAGTTTTAAAAATTGGTTTTGTGTGATTTCCGAACATCAACTTTGTCTTAGAAGTGGTCGTTGCTCCGATATCAAAGAAGGCCTCTGTGCCTCGCCACGACCTGGAAGCTGGTTTAGGAATAAGCACTAAACTAATCTAAACTTAACCAAAGCTATTAAAGAGTTACATCAGATGTAATTGGCAAAAGATTGCCTACCTAATCATACTACGTCTTGGGCGATTAGCCAAAGCTAACTCAAGACGAAGTATGATGTGGATCTTTATCCCATATAAATTTATAGCTAAATAGAAGCTAATGATGTAAGCAAAATGTGTTTGCCTACATCAATAATTAGCTCATATCAAAGCTATGAGAATTTAGTGGGAGCCTCATTTAATTAAAGGCCTAATTAAATGACTTAGATATGATACTTAATTTTGCATATTAATGTTGTAGATCACTATGTCATCTAACACGACACACCCCCTCAACTTACGATCTGTCCTTGAGAAAGACAAGCTCAATGGAGCTAACTTTCTAGACTGGTATAGGAACTTGAGGATTATCCTCAAGTAAGAACGTAAACTGTATGTCCTAGAGTAGTCTATCCCTGAAACACCCGCCCCTGCGGCCACTCGTGATGAAAAGGATGCTTATAAGAAGCATCAAGATGACGCATTAGATGTGTCATGTCTTATGCTTGCCACCATGAACTCTGAGCTTCAAAAGCAACATGAGAATATGGATGCCTATGATATGGTTGAGCATTTGAAACAACTATATCAAGGACAAGCTAGGCACGAGCGTTTTGAAGTGTCTAAGGCTCTTTTTGCATGCAAGATGCAAGAAGGAACACCTGTAGGAACTCACGTACTTAAAATGATTGGGTACGTTGAGAACCTTGAAAGACTAGGTTTTCCATTGAGCCAAGAATTGGCAACCGATGTTATCCTGCAATCGTTGCCGGAAGCATATAATGAATTCGTCATGAATTATAACATGAATGAAATTGATAAACCTTTTCCTGAGATTCTCAGCATGTTAAGAACTGCTGAACCGAATCTCAAGAAGAAAGTTAGTAACGTACTAATGGTCAACAAGGGCAAAGGTAAGCGCAAATGCAAGGGTAAGACCCAAGCCAAAGGCAAGGCCAATTCATCCACTTCAAAGGGTAAAGGTAAAGTACATAAGAAAGGGGATTGTTTCCATTGCGGTGAGACTGGACACTGGAAGCGGAACTGCAAAGTCTACCTTGAGGAAGTAAAGAAGAAAAGAAGTGGGACTTCTGCCTCAGGTATACACGTTATAGAAGTTAATCTATCTATTTCTTCTACATGGGTATTAGATACCGGATGTGCATCTCACATTTGTACTAATGTGTAGGGACTGAGAAATAGTAGACTAATGGCAAAAGGCGAAGTGGACCTACGAGTAGGCAATGGCGCAAAAGTTGCTGTTGTAGCTGTAGGAACATATTCTTTGTCTTTGCCCACTGGGCTTATCTTAGAACTAGAGGAGTGCTTTTATGTACCTGCATTAACAAAGAACATAATCTCTATATCTTGTTTAGACAAGAAAAACTTTTCTTTTATAATAAAGGACAAATGTTGTTCCATTTATTTGAATGAAATGTTCTATTGTAATGCACCACTTATGAATGGTCTCTATGTTCTAGATTTAGAAAACCCAATTTATAACGTAAATACCAAACGGTTCAAATCGAATAATTTGAACCAAACATATCTCTGGCACTGTCGCCTAGGTCACATAAATGAAAAACGCATATCCCAACTCCATAAAGATGGATTATTGGACTCATTTGATTTTGAATCATATGAGATATGCGAATCTTGTCTTTTAGGAAAGATGACTAAAACTCCATTTAGTGGACATGGCGAGAGAGCGACGGACTTGTTAGGACTCATACATACTGATGTATGTGGCCCTTTCAATGTCGAAGCCAGAGGAGGCTATAAGTACTTTATTACTTTCACTGATGATATGAGTAGATTTGGTTACTTATATTTGATGAGACATAAGTCAGAATCCTTTGAAAAGTTCAAAGAATTCAAGAATGAAGTACAAAACCAACTTGGTAAGCGTATTAAGCTACTTCGATCAGATCGAGGTGGTGAATACCTTAGTCAAGAATTTCGTGATCACCTGGCTGAGTGTGGGATAATATCCCAACTCACTCCACCTGGAACACAACAATGGAATAGTGTATCTGAGAGGAGAAATCGTACTCTATTAGATATGGTACGATCAATGATGAGCCAGACTGATCTACCTACATCCTTTTGGGGTTTAGCTCTAGAGACAGCTGCTTTCACACTTAATCACGTCCCATCAAAAGCCGTAGAAAAGACACCATATACGTTATGGACTGGGAAGAGTCCCAAAATGTCTTTTATAAAGATTTGGGGTTGTGAAGCTTATGTTAGACGTCAAGTCTCAGATAAACTAGGACCCAAATCAGATAAGTGTTATTTTGTAGGATATCCCAAGGAAACTAAGGGATATTACTTTTACAATCCCACACTTGGCAAGGTGTTTGTTGCCAGAAATGTTGTCTTTCTAGAAAGAGAATTTATTTCTAGAAAAACTAGTGGGAGTAAAATTCATCTTGAAGAAATTCAAGATGAAGATAACACTAAGGCTTCGATGGAAAATGAACAGGCACCACAAAGTATTGTGGATGAGGAAATTGTTGCCCAAAGAGTTGTGGAGCAAACACCTGTTCATGTAGACTAACCTCTTCGTAGATCTGATAGGATCCGTCGTCAACCCGAGAGATATTCTTTTCTCTTGACTGACAACGGTGAAGTATTTCTTGTCGATCTTGACGAGCCTACATCCTATCAAGAAGCTATGATGAGCCCAGATTCCGAGAAATGGCTAGAGGCCATGAGATCCGAAATGGAATCCATGTACACTAACCAAGTATGGACTTTGGTTGATCCACCTGAAGGGTTAAAACCCATTGGGTGTAAGTGGGTCTTTAAAGTAAAGACTGACATGGATGGTAATAAGCATACCTATAAAGGTAGATTGGTGGCTAAAGGATTCAAACAAATTCATGGTATTGACTATGATGAAACCTTTTCACCAGTTGCGATGCTTAAATCCATTCGGATCATACTTGCTATTGCAGCCTACCACGATTATGAGATCTGGCAGATGGATGTCAAAACCGCTTTTCTGAATGGAAAGCTACTCGAGGATGTGTACATGACACAGCCTGAGGGTTTTGAAGATCCAGAGCATCCTGGAAAGGTATGCAAACTGCAAAGGTCCATTTATGGACTAAAGCAAGCCTCTCGAAGCTGGAATCTTCGATTCGATGATGAAATCAAGGAGTTTGGTTTCATCAAGAATGAAGATGAACCTTGTGTCTACAAGAGAAATAGTGGGAGCACAGTTGTATTTCTTATCTTGTATGTAGATGACATACTTCTCATCGGAAATGATATTCCCTCACTCCAGTCTGTGAAGATGTGGTTAGGGAATTGTTTCTCGATGAAAGACTTAGGTGAAGCTGCCTATATTTTAGGCATCAAGATCTATAGAGATAGATCTAAGAGATTACTTGGCCTAAGTCAGAGTACATACATTGATAAAGTGCTAGATCGTTTTGCTATGCAAAATTCCAAGAAAGGATTTCTGCCTTTATCACATGGTGTGTCTTTCGAAGACTCAATGTCCCTCTTCTAAGGAGGAGAGAGATCGCATGGATAAGATCCCTTATGCATCTGCTATAGGGTCTATCATGTACGCCATGCTTTGTACTCGTCCTGACATCTCATATGCTTTGAGCATGACGAGTAGATACCAGTCGGATCCAGGTGAAAGTCACTGGATAGCAGTCAAAAATATTCTTAAATACTTACGAAGAACGAAAGAATATTTCCTGATATTTGGAGGCAATGAGGAGCTAACTGTAAAGGGTTACAGTGATGCAAGCTTCCAAACAGACAAGGATGACTATAGATCGCAATCGGGGTATGTGTTTTGCCTGAATGGTGGAGCTGTAAGCTGGAAGAGTTCTAGCAGGACACAGTTGCTGATTCTACAACAGAAGCCGAGTATATTGCTGCATCTGATGCAGCAAAGGAGGCTGTTTGGCTCCGCAAGTTCATCAGTGAACTTGGGGTAGTTCCTAGCATTGCAGATCCAATAGACCTCTATTGTGACAACAATGGGGCTATTGCACAGGCTAAGGAACCTCGATCACATCAGCGGACCAAACACATACTGCGGCGCTTCCATCTCATTCGAGAGATCATCGATAGAGGAGATGTGAGGATATGTAGAGTACCGACAGAAGCTAACATCGCAGATTCATTGACCAAGGCTTTGGCACAGAGGAAGCATGATGGTCACACTAGGTCACTAGGTCTTAGATATCATAGTGATTGGTACTAGTGCTAGTGGGAGATTGTTAGTTATAGCCCTAGAACCAATCATGTGATGGTTGAATAGGGAACATTTTGTATCATATTCTATAAAGGCAAAGGATTGGTTATTATATATTTACGTCTTGCTTGTGCCAGCTAAATTAAATATATAATAATGCCTTAGAAAAGTAGGTTCTTATCTACAGCACATCAATTGGCAGAATTGATTATGAGAGACTGTAAAGAACACTTTCCTAAATGTTCCTAGTCAAGTATTAATATGCAAGGGCAATATTAATACATAAAGACTAGCATGTAGGTCAATTGATGACTTGATCTCACAAGTCATGGATATATGATATCAAGTTGACACATGGGTATATATTAGAGAATATATATTGAACTGACCCGCCATGAGAAAGTTTCATGGATCGTCATATGAGTGTCATAAACTTTCTCATGTGACTATTGGTATGAATAGTCCTCAAACCTGAAGTCACTACGGTTCCCTACATAAGGAGTTATGTACTTTGGTATCGTCAAACGTCACCCGTAATAGGGTGGACCATAAAGGCGATTACTGGGTATATAACAAATTATGCGGAGGGATGTGAGTGATGTAGATGGGATCTATCCCTCCCATATGACGGGAGTGATATCTGTGGGCCCCTTGATTGAGTAGAACTACTAAAACGCATGGTCATGCTCGAATGAGTCAATATGAGATATTGAGCTCATTTGTTTGAGTTAGTTTACTCAGGGATCAAGAAACACATATATTGATCGAGGATGACACGGTCTATGCCTCATTGGTCAATCTGATATCAAGGATAGAAGGACACGGTCATACATTATAGTAGTCACGGAAAGGTTAGTCGTATCTTGACTTATTTCGTAACTTGGGTAGCAATGATGTATTGCTAGATGCCACTTATTGCTTGTGTATCTAAAAGAGTTTAGATCCACTGCCAACGTTTTGAGAGCCTATAGGGTCACACACAAAGAGCATGATGATTAGAAGAATTAGTGCATTCTAGTTTGACTAGAATAATTTGGGAATAAGCTTAAGTACAAAATGGTTTTTGGAATTTAAGCTTAATGAGAATTTTAGCTTATTGATTTAATGAGATTAATTCAATATGCTAAGCTTAATTGATTTAATAAGATTAACTCAATATGTTACCTTATTGATTTAATGAGATTAATTCAATATGATAACATAAGCTTATTGAATTAATAAGATTAATTCAACATCCATGAATGCCACATAAGCATGCCACCTAAGCATGCCACATAAGCATGCCACCTAAGCTTGATGAGGTGGAAGGAGACAAAGGGTTTTGACCTTTGGATTTCCCCCACATATGGCCGGCCAATATATTTCAATGCAATTGATTGCATTAAATGTGATAGGAGATGAAGGGTTTTTCAATCCTATAAAACGCCCCATGGGGTGGCCGGCCAAGCGAGGTGGATTGGTTGAAGCTTGAGGCTTGGAGAGAGCTTGGTGGTGAGAGCATTTGGTTGTGTGGTTTTTGTGAGTGTAGCAAGAAGAGTAGTCTTCTTCTTCCTTTCTCTTTTTACCTACTTTCCTCTCCTTTAGGGACTTCTCTAGCAAGAAGTAAAGGAGAGCTCTTCTAGTTTCTTTTGTGAGACAAGAGCTTGCTCGTGTGGATACATATAGAGGCACGGACATTTGAACGTGCTAAAAGATCCAACAAACCCAAGGAGAAGCGGGATTACAAAGGGCACGCAACAAAGGTAATATTCTCCTATAAGATAGGTTTTGAGAAATTTATTTTTGTACGAGGTTTTCTTTCGCAAGGATCACTTGGAAGGGATCCTAATTTTCCGTTGCGCATATGCTATTTTGCATACGAGATCCCAACAATTCATACACCCTAGATACATGTGAGATGCTAGGAAATGAGTTAAGTTCAAGGTGCATAGTTTTTGCATCTAGATGGACTCAAACTCATCTTATACTATGAATGAATCATGAGGAAAACTTATGTACAAGTCATGTGCATTAAGCCCATAGAACATGGTTCAATATAAGGTTTTAAAATCATTTTAGAAAACCTTAGTGCAGTCTATCTTTTGATAGAAGTCACCATTGATGAAGTTGGTACAAAGTAAGCTTAAAACAATGAAGTTTTTCTTATTTTTGAACTTTGTATCAATTTTAATATTTAATGGGTATTTTTTTTCAAATATTTTTCACCCATTATGATTGCTACAAGTATTATACGTATGAAGTTTCACTATTTTTCAAATTAAGTATAATTACTTATGATTTTTACAATTTCATTTTCTGATTTCTGATTTCTTAATCGATCATTGTCATGGATGGCGATCATTGTATAAAGCTGATCATTAGTAGGTAGACAGAGTATCGCCAATGGCTGATTTTGGGTAAACAAGATTTGTTTAACATGATTTCATCTATGTTAGGCTACCTTAACTACTCCTAACCTTAGAATATGCTTTGGAAAGCATTATAAAGGGTGAAAATCCATTGGATATGAATTAGGAGAGTTATTTAGGTGTTTTATCAATTTAAGGTATGTTAAAGTTCAATATTGAACTTTTGCCCTTAATTTTGATGGTTTAGTGTTCCTATAGGTTTAGAGAGTCTCCAAGGACATTGTTGGTGCAATTGTCAAGGGAGAGCAAGCCTTTAGGGGGAGGTTATCCATCATGGGATGATGGATGTGTTCTTCCTCATGAGGGGAAGAACTTTGGAAAAATTGGAGAAGTAAGGATTGCCTCTCTTTAGTGAAGGCATCTTTGATGTTTTTGGACCAAGGAGGAGATTGTAAGATCTCATTGAGATATAAGACATTGATACCCTTGGAGAGAGCCTTTTTAATGTATGTTAAAAAGGGGGAAAATTTGTGAAAAAATTGAGTGAGAAGTTGGAATTCTCAATTTGGATAATTGGGAGGTTTGGTTTGAGTTAGTGTTCTAACTCAAAGGTATTTGGTATTTCTCAAACATCAAAAAGGGGAAGATTGTTGGTGCAATTGACCCAGGTCACCATTAACCAGACTCGAGTTTGACTTGAGTAGTGGTTTGATGTTTGTTTTTTGATGCTTGACGATGAGTTGACCATTGTTTGGCAATGGGTTGACTATATGGTTGACATGGGGTTGACCATATAATGGAGAAGTCCAAGAGGGGCACTTGGCATGAAAAGTCCAAGCTTGAGTTTTGGCAATTGAAAAGTCCAACATGGAGTTAGCATGAAAAGTCCAAGCATGGGTCTTGGCAAGGAAAAGTCCAAGGGTTGATATTAGCGGCATAAGTCCAAGAGTGGAGTCTTGGCAGCATAAGTCCAATGGTTGGCGGTGTAAAGTCCAAGCGTGTGTCTTGGCAGTGTAAGCCCAATGTGCCTTGATGGTGTAGACCAACTTAGCATGACAATAGATGATAGAAGCACCTAAAGGCTAGCATATGGATGAACAAGTCATGGACGACTTGGAGGGATCCAATAGGCGTGAGACTGATAGAGGTGGCTAGAAGGCTTTGGTCTAGGCTAAGGGTGGTCTAGCAAGTATGAGGGCATCATACTTGGGGTAAACCTCATGGTTGAGGTGTAGCAGTTGACTTGGGTTATAGAATAGTCAACTGGTCAAGTGTTTGACACTTGGCAGCCCAGCCGACTGGGATTATGACCAGTCGACTGCCAAGAGTCGACTGGTGCTCGACTATAGGCAAATGGCCTTGTTAGTTGACTGCCAGCATTGGGTAGTCAACTGGCCATGAGCAATCGACTACCGTGGGGGGCAGTCGACTAATGCAAGATTTGGTCGTGAGGCAGAATGCTCGGTAGCTGACTGAGCAATCGGCTACGGGTATGAGCAGTCGACTACAGGTAATTGGTAATCGACTGTCAATGTATCTGTTGGTTAGAATGCCAACGTGGATTAAGTCATTGTGAGACAACGACACTGTTGGCAGTCGACTGGGGCCTTATGGCAGTTGATTGCTAGGCGGAAATCAGCCCGAGTTGCAACTTTATAAGGAGCTCGAAGGGAGGTTTTTGGCTATGGTTCTTAGGGCGATTTGGAGCGATTTGCTGGTGCAATTCAGGGTCTTCAAGTGAAGCCCAAGCAAGCATTCAAAAGATCTTTTGTAAAGTTTTCTTTACTTGTTTTTCTTGTAATTGCTTGTATTTCATTTTATTACTATTGTAATCATTTGTACGAGGTTTCTCCACCTCCGACATGTTGTCAAGAAGGAGTTTATTGAGTAGTGGTGTGTACGTCACTAGAGCTCGTTAAGCTCGCCCCGTGGAGTAGGAACCCTAAGGTTCCAAACCACGTATATCATGCATAGTGTGTATGTTTGTGTTTGTATTTGTCTCAATATTTGTATTTCTATATTTTGTTGTCTACTAACGATTGTGTAGAGAAAAACGTGAACAAATTCCGTTAAGCAACGAGAACACGCCATTCACCCCTCCCCCCCTTTAACGCTCACTGATCTCCAACACAAAGTAGGAGAAATCAACTCTAGAATGGTTGTGGGACCCCGATGATAGGGGGCTTCTCAAGGATAGCAACCCCCCTAAGCTCTGACAATCCAAAAGTGAAACTTGATTAGGAATAAGCAATTCTCGGTAGAAGCCAAAGTTCATCAAGATTACATACGATGATCCTCCCACAAAATCGAAATAGAGAACCTAGGAGCATTAACTTAATAGCATGTTTGGCAACGCACAAGTTAAAATGAAATCCTAGAATCCCTTGACCAACCCTTAAGTAAACCCCTTCATTCTTTCTCCAAGTGACACCGTACTAGAGCTAGCTCACAACCAACCACCATAACTCAATAAACGATTCACTCCGAACAACATACGTTCATTGGACATCTAGTACTCGAAATTACAGTCTCTGTGGGATCGATACATAATTTATTACTTGACAGCAACTGTACTCTTACGGGCGTTTAGCACATGTGCGCACTTCAAGTCCTTGGCTATCTCAGTCGGAAATTTGAGGTCGTGTGCTTGTGCATGGTCACGTATCAGTCCCTCCCCCCCCCCCTCCCCCACCGACAACCCTTCTCTTGGTAGGACCTCCGTTTCTTGTTGACTAGTAGTGGGGAGGTGCAAAATCCACTATAGGGTTGCTCTCTTCGAGATGACTCTCCAGAGTGAGATTGAAGATACCTCATTCTTCTATCATCTTGCATCCATGCATCCACCACTGCTTTGTTTATCATCGCAGCCAATTGAGAAGGTGGTATGGTAATAAGAGTTTCTTCAGGAGTAGAAGTCACAGGAAGAGGAATCTCTTGGGGTTGCATCTATATGTCTTGCTCTGATGTTTTCAACAGACGGTGGCAACTGATGCAGTGCGTATTGTTTTTCCTTAATCTTAAGCCACCAAGAATGGGTTCTCTCCGACCACAATAATAAACCTTCTTGCTCCATTCCTGTCAAAGTTAACACGAGTCATATGATAGTCGGCCTACCCGGTGATAGGCTTTCCATAAGAACTTGTATGAGGAAGAGAAGCAAGTAGTAGTAGCAGAGATAATGAATATAGTAGTAGAAAATCAGTAAGTTTAAGAATGATCTGATCCCCCCCCTCTCCTCTGCGTTGTCCTTTTATCTCTTGAGGTGTTAGGGCTAGCTGTTGCATAACCGACTGCGAGGATGACCATCCATGTGGAGAACCACATCGGTTAAGATGATGTTGGTGCAATTGGCCAAGGTCACAATTGACCGGACTCAAGTTTGACTCGAGCGATGTTTTGATGTACGACAAAAACATATGACAATGTGATTGTCATTGGGAAAGTCCAAGTCTTGAGTACTTGGCATGTAAAGTCCAAGCATGGGTCTTGGCAAAGGAAAGTCCAACATGGGTTAGCAAGGGAAAGTCCAAGCTTGAGTCTTGGCATTTGGAAAGTCCAAGGGGAATATTGGTGGCGTAAAGTCCAAGCGGGAGTCTTAGCAAAATAAGTCCAATGGTTGGCGGCGTAAAGTCCAAGCGGAGTCTTGGCAGCGTAAGCCCAATGTACCTTGGCAGTGTAGACCACATTAGCATGACAATAGCTGACGAAAGCACTTGAAGGCTAGCATATCGATGAACAAATTATGGATGACTTGGAGGGATCCGATAGGTGCGAGGCTGACGGAGGTGGCTAGAAGGCTTAGGTCTAGGCTAAGGGTTCTCTAGTAAGTATGGGGACACCATACTTGGGGTTAAACCTCATGGTTGAGGTTGTCAGTCGACGGGGGTTATGGACCAGTTGACTGGTCAAGTGTTTTGACACTTGGTAGCTAAGTCAACACTCAGCACTCAACTGGAATTATGGTCATTTCGACTATTGTGAGTCGACTAGTGCTCGACTGTCGTTTAAGGGAAAAAAGGCATGGTAGTCAACTGCCATATATGGCAGCCGACTGATGGTTCGACCGCAAGCATAGAACGCTCTATAGTCGACTGGGCAGTCAGCTACGGGCGTTGTCAGTCGACTGCCAATGTTGGCATTCGACTGATGAGAGTCCCGTTGGGATCTTTCCAGCATGGATCGAGCTGTTGTCTCACAACAACAGTGTTGGCAGTCGACTGCCAGGCGGGAATCTAGCCTGATGCAGGTTATAAAGGCAGCTCAGAAGGAAAGATTTTGGTATGGTTCTCTTGGGCAATTTGAAGGAGAATAGTTGGTGCTTTCCAGTCCTTCAAGGATAGTCCAAGGAAATCAAAGATCAAGCAATCCAAAGCTCTTTGTAAAGTTTTCTTTACTTGCATTCCATTGTATTTGCTTGTATTCTTATTGTATTATTGTTGTATTCATTGTACGAGGTTTCTCCACCTCCGGATTGTTCCGAGAAGGAGTTTATTGAGTAGTGGTGTGTGATTGGCATCGCTAGGGCTCTTACTAGCCCAATCCGTGGAGTAGGGACCATTCGGTTCTGAACCACATTATATCGTATTATTGTGTTTGTATTTGTGTTGTATTATTGCTTTATTTCTGCTGCACACTAATCAATTTGTAGCAAGCACGTGATCGTGAAAGATTTCCTCCATCTACATCATAATCGCTATTCACCCCCCCCCTCTAGTGGTCACCGAATGACCCTACAATTGGTATCAGAGTTTGGGGCTCTTCTACGGATTAACCTCCAAGAGCAAAAGATGCTAGAGGGTGAAGAGAAAGAAGATGGATTTTGAAGAACAATTGGGTTGGGACATCAACACCCCAATTCCATATACCTTCTATGGACAAGAAGGTTTTAAGCAATGGAGGGCACGAATGGAGAACTTCTTCATGATGGACTTCGAAGATTGGATGATCCTAGTGAAGGGATTTGAATTTCCAAGAGGTCCAAAAGGTGGATACCTCAAGAAGAAGAGATGGACCGAAGAGCAAGTCCAAGCCTTCAAGAGAAACGATAAGGTAATGTAATTGATATTAAATTCATTGCCTAAGGATATTGTGTCTAGGTTAGGTGAATGTCTAGATGCCAAGGAGCTATGGGAAAAATTGGACACGCTCCATGAAGAACCATCCATGGCTCAAGTAGAAAGAGAGCCCGAAGAAGAAGCTTCATCATGTTAGTAATATATGAGAGATGTCCTAAGGCAATCGCCTTATGTATGAACCATTTATATGATAAATGAAGATTCACTATTTGAGTATACATGTTTTATGTATTTGATTGGATCTTAAACTCATTTACTGAATGTCCACGATACGATTCACAAAGATGAGAGAATTTGTGATTGGATCACAACTAGTGAGTATCTCTACATGTGTAATTGTGATGTATCGGAATTATCCCTAGTCGATGAATTGATGGATTTGGACACCATCAATTCTGTCGAGACTAGCACGAGGTATACTCCTTGGTGTATCCAAGCAGCTGATTCTCACTGGCTGGAGACATAGTGATGTCCGGAGTTAATTGTGGATGCTAGTTATGGTAACTAGTTCATTGGAGTGACCAGCCGTAAGACTTCATATGGTTCTTTGCATATATAGATATGTCAATGAAGTTCTTACTGTGGCTTAAGTGCGATGTTCCTTTGACTTGCGGTATTCAAGTCATCTTGATCATAGAGACTTATGCTTTGACATCTTAAGCAAGCATCTCTAAGGAGATGTGGACTCGGGATGATTGGGTATAAGTCGAAGTGATCGAAGGTGTTTGAATAGCCTATAAAGGATTCACCACTCCTTGCGAGGAGATGTATACCCATGGCCTCTCGTCGGATTGTTACTAAAGTCTTTGGCCAAAGCATTACATGTTTAGAGTAAGGTACTCTTCGATACATGTGGAGTAACTAGAATCCGTAGGACGAGGAAATGATACTTGGGCTAGGTGTGACGTAGTCAGCCTAGTGGGGACTGACACAACAGACCATGTCCTGAACCAAGTGGGTATAAGATGAGTGAAGGGAATGGGGCACGATTCATTCGAGCTACAGAAGGGTTTCAGAAATAGTTTTGGATCAACCGTTGATCTTTTCTGTTAATTGGGGATCATGATGTACTACTAGGTGCCACTCATGATCGTTCTATAATTAATGGTTAATTATAGACGGCCAACATAAACCGAGAACCTATTTGGTCACACGCACAACGAGCGTAATCCAAAGGATTTAAAACGAGCTTGAGAATGGGATTCTCAAACCGAGAGAAACTAGGTTTGGTTGGACCAAACATAAAGCGAGCATGAAATCGTTTCAGTCGCAATGGAAGCGTGGATGGGCCGTGTCTTATGAAGACGTAATGGATGAACCAAAATGGTTTGGTTCTAATCAAATGGATGAGAATAAACCAAAGGGTTTGGTTTATTTTAAACGAATGAACCAAAAGTTGGTTCGGTTCGTTTTAACTTAAAATAAACCATCATGGTTTGGTTTATTTTAACTTATCTTAATGGAGCGGGTTAACGGGCTTTATGGATATGATCCATTAACCATTAAGAGAATTAGTTCTCTATAAAAGAGGGCTTAAGGGATTGTTAAGCCCTAACTAACTAATCCAAAACCCTAGATTAAGTTGCCGCCCACCTCATCTTCTCTTTGAGTTGGCGCCAACCTCCATTGCCGCCCAGCCCATTGTGCCGCCGTTCAAGTTGTTGTCGGCGTCCAAGCTTCGGCCGGTGATCCTCCGGCGACCCTCCGGTGATCTTCCTAGGCTTCGGTGAAAAGGTGAGCACTTGGCTTCCTTGTTTTGGCCGGCGCCTACTCCTCCACCAAGCTGTCCAGTTTTCTGGACAGCTTCTTCTCCTCTCGTCGGAGCGTCGTTTGGACGATGGTTAGAGCTCCGACAGCGGCTAACTTACCGGAGATTCAATCTCCGGTAATCCTCTGAGGTGGAGGATGAAGGATTCGTCAATTGGTTGACGAATACCTCTTCGGAGAAGCGAGTTTTGAGAACTCGTATTAGGATCCAAATTTGGATTCGGATCATGATCATCTCTCGATCACGTCGTCTTCAACACGAGGCTAGTAACCCATATGAAGACGAAGCTCGTGGCTTAGCGAAGTCATCCCGAGGAACTCAGCGTGGATACGGATAGAGACGATTCTAGCGAGGATTGTTCCGGTTGATGTCGTTCCCGCTACACGTCATACGAAAGGTATAACGTAGATAAATTTCCTTTTATTGCAAATTTAAATTTACGGTTATGTCTACACTTGTTGTAATATGCATGTGTGTGTTATGTGTGTTGTAATAAATGTAGATTTATTATTTTTATTGCTACCGCTGTGTTCATGTTTACGAAACGTGATCGAACACACACACGTCGCGGTGCCGGAAACCCAACAGTGGTATCAGAGCCCAGGTTGTGTTTCGACATAATCGTAAAAATGGTTTTGCGATAGTCATAATGTATTTCTGGAAATTTTCTAATTTTGGAAATTTAGAAGTATTTATGGAAATTTTTCAATTTTGGAAAGTCTAGAAGTATTTATGGAAATCTTCTACTTTTGGAAAGTTGGAAGTATATATGGAAATTGATATTTTCCATAAATAAAATATTTGATTAGATTCTGGAAATTTGTTTCCTAATTTAATCATGATTTGATTTGGGAAATCAAATCTTAAAATATTTTATTTCCATAAGTAGTTTTAATGATTTAGGAAATTGGTTTCCTAAATAGATTTTCCTTAATCAAATAATTCCATGAATAAAATATGTGATTAGATTTGGAAATTTTTTTCCTAATTTAATTATGATTTGATTTGGAGAATCAAATCTTAAACATATTTTATTTCCATAAATAGTTATGACATATAAGGAAATTATATGCATGACATAATTGTATGCCATGTAATTGCATTAGATGCATAACATTATGCCATGCGTGTCGTGACATGTAGATGTATGTCATGTATGTCATGCCATGTAGATAATAGTTATTTGCATGCAAAGAGGATGAGACATAAAAACCCTTAAACAATATTAAAGCCTACACCTTCCATTAATATGGTTATAACCAAAGTTCCGTTTCTTGTTTGGGTTGTTGGACTCTCTCCAAGCCCGGCTCGAACCCGAACATGTTCAAACCATGGAATAGTTTAATACTAATATGGTAAGAGTCAGAGGTCAATCGTTAGCTTTGGTTGTTGGACTCTCTCCAAGCTGGGCTAATTGGTTGAATGCGCTCTAACCATATTAAAACTATTTCCCGATTAATGGGTTAGCTTTAACCTGGAGCATCGGCTTGTTGGACTCTCTCCAAGGTCGATGTAAAGGGAGGTGAAGTTGGGTGCTATGCATATGATGCATACTTGTTAATGTGTTAACAACACGATGTATGTGTGAACATTCAATTAGTTGATAGCACATTGTGATAGTTGCATATACGTGATATGCAATCGGTATAGTTGATACCTACCGTCGTAGTTATGAATGGCTTGTTGGACTCTCTCCAAGGTTGTTCATAACTATAATGGATATCAGCCCATTCGGAGATGGACCTACGATCTCCCGAAGTGATTTTGGGGTTTTTGAAATTCAAAAAATGAATGGGATTTATAAATGTATATTGATGCATTTTAAAAATCATTTTCTCATATATGCTCATTTTGTATTTCTAAGATTGATCATGATGTCTTTGAATTTGCGTTCCATTTTGGATTCGAATAAATTGACTGGGCCGAGCTTCTTGGACTGGCTTAGAAGCTTGAGAATTGTTCTCAAGGTTGAAAAGCTTGCAAATGTCCTTGAAGCGCCTCTTCCCACCCGTCCTAGTGACGATGCAACTCTGGACCAATTGTTTGCCTATCAGAAACATGTGAGTGATTCTGAACAAATGAGTTGCATCATGCTAGCCGCGATGGAACCCAAGCTATGAAAGCAGCATGAGCATATGGATGCTCATATCGTAGTTCTTCATCTTTGTGAGTTGGTTGATGAGCAAGTGATATTCGAAAGGTTCTTCGTTTCAATTTACGTATTGCTATGATCCGTATCACTTGAGGTTGTCTTAATTACTAAGTCACGATCTGTTATACCAACTAACCGACCTTTTAGACCAATCGCTTATCCTTGAGTCCCGACATGCCATATTCCGATAAAGTAGCCGTAGAGATTGGCCTTTATATGCATCGATTCATAATCGTCTTAATAGCCAAAGGAAACTTGCCATCATTATGGCAAGGAGAGCCATTTGCGAAGAAAGTGCAAGATTTATCTTGAGTCCGTGAAGAAGAATAAGGCATCGGATGCCCCATCTTCTTCAGAAATCTTCTTTATTGATTGACATTCTATTTCCTCAAACACTTGGGTATTTGATATTGGGTGTGGCTCACATATATGTAATGACATACATGGGCTAAGGAATAGAAGAAGACTCGTCAAGGGAGAGTCAAATTTACGTGTTGGGAATGGAGCAACGGTTGCTGCACTCGCCATCGGAACGTATTTGTTGGAACTCCCTGTAGGACTTGTCTTAGAACTGGACAATTGCTTTTATGTTCCTTCGTTGATAAAGAACATCATTTCTATTTCTTGTTTAAATAGAAATGGGTACCTTTTAAATTTTAGTAACAATTGTTGTTACATAACTTTGAATGGAGTTCTTTATGGGACTGGAACTTTAAGCAATGGTGTTTATACGTTGGACGTATCCAGTGACATTTGCAATATTGAAGCGAGCAACAAGCGTGCTCGAAAGGATAATCAAATAGACTCCTATATGTGGCATTGTCGTCTTGGCCATGTAAGCAAGAAACGCATGTCCGAATTACACCGATGTGGAATTCTGGAATCGTTGGAATTGGATTCATACGATACATGCGAATCATGCTTAAAAGGCAAGATGACTAAGTTACCTTTTACTGGAAAAGGTGAACGAGTGGGAGAGTTACTAGGTCTAATACATACTGATGTATGTGGACCTATGTCAACTCAAGCATTAGGAGGCTATAGCTACTTCATTACCTTCACCGATGATCACTCACGGTTTGGGTATGTGTTCTTGATGAAACACAAGTCTGAAGCCTTTGAAAGGTTCAAAGAGTTTAGAAATGAAGAAGAAAAACAACATGACAAGTGTATTAAAATACTTCGATCGGATCGAGGTGGTGAATACTTGAGTCAGGAGTTTCTTGATTATCTAAGAGACAATGGTATATTGTCTCAGTGGACTCCGCCATATACACCACAGCATAATGGTGTATCTGAGAGGCGTAACCGGACCTTGTTGGACATGGTCAGGTCAATGATGAATCATGCGACTCTTCCCAACTCCTTTTGGGGTTATGCACTTCAGATAGCTATTTACTTGTTAAACAGAATGCCTACCAAGGTAGTCTCAACTACTCCATATGAGATATGGAATAGTAAGAAACCTCATGTATCTTACTTAAAGATATGGGGTTGTCCTGCTTATGTGAAGCGGACTGTATCAGACAAATTGGATGCTAAGTTTGATAAATGGCTTATTTATTGGATACCCTAAGGAAACAAGGGGTTACCAATTCTATCATCCTGTGGAACAAAAGGTGTTTGTTTCAAGGCATGCTGTGTTTCTAGAGAAAGAGTTTCTCTTGCAAGAAAACAGTGGGAGTGTCGTCGAGCTTGAGGAGGCTCGAGAGACTCAAATAGACATTGATGTGATAGCTGGTGAAGCACAACAGCCGACAACTCATAGTGATGAGCAATCAGCTGGACCTATTGTAACACCACATCTTCGTAGATCTGGTAGAACACGCAATATTCCTGAGAGATATGGATTTCTCGTAAGTGAATCGAATGATGTGTTACTCATTGATGATGAGGAGCCTACCAGTTATGAAGAAGTGCTGACAAGTTCATAAAGGGATAAGTGGCTTGGTGCCATGAAGTCGGAAATGGATTCCATGTATGAAAACCAAGTTTGGAACTTGGTTGACCCACCTGAAGGGATAAAGCCTATAGGGTGCAAGTGGGTTTTCAAGAAGAAAACTGACATGGATGGTAATGTGATTACCTATAAGGCTAGATTGGTGGCGAAAGGATATTGTCAAAAACAAGGTGTTGATTATGACGAAACATATTCGCCTGTAGCTATGCTTAAATCCATTCGGATGCTCCTGGCCATAGCGGCTCATTATGATTATGAGATATGGCAGATGGATGTGAAAATAGCTTTCCTTAATGGAAACCTGCTCGAGGACGTGTATATGATACAGCCTGAGGGTTTCACATCAGTTGATAAAACCAAGGTATGCAAATTGCGACGGTCCATTTATGGATTGAAGCAAGCATCCAGGAGCTGGAATATCCGTTTTGATGAGACCATCAAAAAGTTTGATTTCTCACAAAATCCAGACGAACCTTGTGTGTACAAGAAGGTTAGTGGGAGTGTAGTCGTGTTCCTAGTATTATATGTTGATGACATATTACTTATAGGAAACGATGTTTCAATCTTACAGTCAGTTAAGGTTTGGTTATCCAAGACATTCTCCATGAAAGACCTGGGAGAAGCAACCTACATCCTCGGGATTAAGATCTATAGAGATAGATCGAAATGGTTGCTTGGTCTTTCGCAGTCTACATATATAGACCGAGTGCTAAAGAGGTTTAGCATGTCGGAATCCAAGACAGGTTTCCTACCCATCAGGCATGGGATACACCTTTCGAAGTCTATGTGTCCGCGCACAGAAGACGAGAGGATTTGCATGAGTAAGATTCCCTATGCATCCGCAATAGGATCTATCATGTATGTGTTGGTGCAGTGAGGCACCGAAATCGAACCTGTGTTTTGATTATAGCAAAGACACAAAGTTAAGTCTATTTTGTTTTCTCACGAGCTGAATCGAGTGTGCAGAAGATTGATATAGCTGGAGCTGAAGGCTAGCGACACCCGGAGAAAGCCGCGGTGGTCGAGCGACACTTGAGTGATTTCGGAGGGAGCCGAAGGAATCGAGTGGAAGGCCGGAAGCAAAAGCAACACGTAAGCATCGAGGTAAGCTCGAGTGTGTGAGAGTAAGTAAGGTCGTATCCTCTTTACGGGGATGATCTTAAGCGTAGATCCGACCAAAGACTTCTTATAGATGGTCTAGGTCGAGATCGGATGGTCGACGACCATCGAAATTATGTTTTTGTTGTGCTAACTTTGACTTGCAGCAAGCATCGGATCATTGCCGGCTTGGAGGACTCGATTGCCACAATGACGGCTCGAAGGTCGAATCGACGATCTTGCCATCGATCGGTGATGATGGCCATCACCGATCGATGGTCAATGATCAGATTCGAGGAGTCAAGGATTATCACCAAATTCCAAGGGAAGATGTGCTCAAATTTGATTGGCTAGGGTTCCTCTCGAAAAGGGGCTCAAAGGCTATAAAAGGAGGGCCAAACCTAGGGTTTCATCAACAATTCTAAGCCTCCAAAAACAATTCTCCGACAACGAAGTCCTTCCTTCCGACGTCTAGGTTTAATTTTTCTTATTTGTCTTTGTACGTCGGTATTATTTTGTTATCAGTTGTTCATCTACTTTTCGGAGCTTTTATCGTATACGAGGAGAGGGGGAGTGTCCCTCTACCTTAAAGTTTTTTTTGTATCGATTAACTCCTACCTCCAACGAGGAGGAGTTCCTTTAGTGCTTCTGCCCTCCGTACGTGGTCAAGGACCACTAGGGCCTTGGAGTAGTAGCCTTCGGCTACGAACCAAGTAAAACCCTTGTGTCGATTGTCTCTTTTATTTTATATTTACATTTCCGCTGCAATTAATTTATTATCTCTCGAGTTTTAACGAACGAAAGAAAAAGAAAAGGTTTTTCGCTATTCACCCCCCCCTCTAGCGAACCGCATCGATCCAACAATTGGTATCAGAGCCGGGGGCGCTTAGATTTGGTGAAACCACCAATCTAACATTTTTTTTTACAGATTTGTTTTTTCGTTCGTTTAAATTTTTCTCCCGCACTACTAATCCAAGACGAAGTGTTGGTACTCTTCGTTTGATTTTGTTTTGCAAGTATTCGCTTTTGGAGTAGCCGACGGTCAAACGGGCATAACTTTTTGTACAAGTTGACCCACGACACGGTCTACCTACCAAATCGAAGCCCTCGCAGAGATCTACACTTCTTACTGGGGTTTACCCCTGTAATAAGTTGTTTTCATCCTCAAAAATCGACGTTTAGTAGCCTTTCGGGGACATCGAAGGTTGTGAGTACTTACTTTTTATTTAGTTTCTCATTTCTTTGCTTAACTTTCTATTTTTCGTTTGTTTCTTTTTATTTCCCACACTACTAATCCAAGACGCAAGTCTTGGTACTTTCGTGTGTTTTTTTTTCATTGCTAGGTCTTCTTTTTAGTCTCCTTGTTTTTTGTTCTAATTGCCCATCTCGAGGGTTTTAGCATCGTCCGACCTCCGTTTTACAACGGAGATGATTTCCGTTATTGGAAAGGTCGGATGGAATGCTTTCTCAAAACCCAAATCGAGATGTGGATCATAATCCAAACGGGTTTCACACTTCCGACTAATGAAGTGGGTGACTCCTTGGATTATGATCAATGGACCGTTGCAACAAAACGACAAGTCGAAGCCGATGCCAAGGCAACACAAATACTCCAATGCGGCTTGTCCAAGGAGCAGCTAAATCGCGTCGGCCCCTTCATAAGCGCAAAGGATCTTTGGACAAAGCTAATCGAGTTACACAAAGGATCGGATCAAGCTAAGGTTTGCAAACGTGATTTGTTATTCAATAAATTGTACACACTAAAAATGCAGGAACACGAGTCCGCGACGCAACTCCACGCCCGTGTCCAAGACATAGTCAACAACCTACACGCAATCGGGCAAAAGGTCGAAAACCGCGACCTTATTAGGTATGTCCTAAACTCTTTTCCGAGGACTACCTTATGGGCATCCATGGTTGATGCCTATAAGGTCTCCAAGGACCTTTCTAAACTTAGATTAGATGAACTCTTTTCGGATTTTAAATTACATGAGCAGTCCAACTCGGAACCCGAGAGGGGTATAGCCTTGTTTGCAGGTTCAAAGAAGAAGAAAATCGCAAGCAAGCCACCACCACCCGAGGAGGAAGATGAGTCCGAAGAAGAAGTTGACCCGGAATTGACTGCCGAACTAATGAACCTAGCTCGAAGGATAGCCAAGGGACGAAAGCGAACCACAACTCGACCCAACCAAGGTAAGCCTAAAAGTTCTAATATTAGGTGTTATGAGTGTAACAGGTTTGGACATATAAAGTCCGAGTGCCCCAAGCTCAACCACCAAGCACCTAAGCACAAGAAGGCCCTCAACGCGACATGGGAAGAAGCGTCATCCGAAGAAGACGAAGACCACGTCTTCATGGCGAAATCAATTGAGTCAGACACGGAGACCGAGCCTGAACTTGAGTCAACACGAGGATGACTCGGACTACGAAGCTACCTTCAAGTCAAGCCACGGATACGCATCCGGTTCAAAAGATACCCTTAAGGTGAGTCGAACTTTATTTAATACTTTACATAATACGGTTAGGTTTTTGTCTAGGAAGTTAGCTAAGTCCGAGTCCAAGGTCGAGACCCTTGTTGAGGAGGTTAAACTCCTCAAACACGAGGTCTCCCTAACCTCTTCGACTAGTCGAGTTCAAGAGAAGGACTCAACTCGAGTTGAAAAGCTCGAAGTTGAGAACTCTCTCTTGAAAAGTCAAGTCGAAGATCTTAGGAACACGTTGGAAAGGTTCACTTCGGGATCCAAAGGACTTGACCTCCTACTTGGATCTCAAAGGGCCGTGTACAACAAGGCTGGACTAGGGTTTAACTCAAACACGACTAATAAGTCGTATATGTCGATTGTAAGTCGACATAGGAAACATGTCCAAGCATGGGTCCCTAAGAACTTTTTGATTTCAACTCTAGGATCCAACCCGTACTGGGTTCCCAATGACCAAATCCACTATGTGGATAGACCGAACCGATTCAACGGTCTAGGGGGAGCCAGTACAAAACATGTTTGTGCTTTAACTTAGAAATTGCATGTTTTAACTTAGAATGTTTATGCTTTAACCTAGAAATTGCATGCTTTAACTTAGAAAGTTTGTACTTTAAAACTTGTGAACTCACTTAGAACAAAAACATAACCAACTAAAATTTTTCGAAAAGATTGAGCCTCGGGGAGCCTCTTTTCAAAAACATAACCAACTAAAATTCTTCGAAAAGATTGAGCCTCGGGGAGCCTCTTTTCAAAAACATAACCAACTAAAATTCTTCGAAAAGATTGAGCCTCGGGGAGCCTCTTTTCAAAAATAACTAGTTAGACGAGGAAATAATTTTAGGTGAGTCAAGTCATCATTTTCTTGAAAATGGCTTTGTCTAAGGAAGTGGTCGATGATCCGATAAAAGAAGGCCCCTGTGCCTCGCCACGACCTGGAAGCCATGATCTTGAAAAGGTAAACTTGACAAGCCTAGGGTTAAATCCAAATCTAACATAGAATTACTTGAACCTAAATCCACTCAATCAACTTAATTGAAAGTCATCTCAAAAAACACATAAGTATAACATGCTTGATCATATAGACTCCGGTGAGATGACCTAGGGTTAACAACTTACAACCAATTTTCTTAACAAAAATCTAACATCCAATCCAACCACCTTGTGTGTAGGATCAATGGATGTTGGACAGCGGTTGCTCCCGACACATGACCGGGGATCAACTCAAATTCGCAAAGCTTCGATTCAAACGACAAGGATCGGTAGCCTTTGGGAATAACGGCAAGCTCAAAATCATCGGATCAGGTGATATCGAGCTTAACACGAATTTTGTTATTAAAAATGTATTACTTGTAGAGAATTTTGAATATAACTTACTTAGTGTAAGCCAATTGTGTGATAATAACTATAAGGTTATATTTCTAGAAAATGAATGCATAATTAATACCAACGAAACCTCTAAAACAATTCTTAAAGGAACTAGAAATAACAACATTTATACGATCAACTTAACCAACTCCTCAACTAAGTGTCTTATGACACGGCAAGAGGAATCATGGTTGTGGCACCGACGACTCGGTCACTCGCACCCAAGACTCGTCCACAAGATGAGTCAGAGTGGCTTAGTCAGAGGCTTACCCAATCTCAACAATTTGGTTAATAAAATCTGTAATGCTTGTCAACAAGGAAAACAACCTAGGACACAAAACAAGTTAACTAACCAAGAATGAACCTCAAGTGTACTTGAGCTCCTGCATATGGATCTATTCGATTCACATGGGGCCAAGTCTCTCAATAGAAGTCAATATTGCTTAGTCATAATTGACGACTACTCCAGGTTTACCTGGGTTAGGTTCATCAAACATAAAAATGATACCCTAGATCAATTAATCAATCTATTCAAATTAATCGAGAATCAAAAAGACCTTAAGATTAAAAGACTTAGAAGCGATCATGGTGGTGAATTCGAAAATCAAAGGTTCACCGACTTCTGTAACCTAAACGGATACCATCATGAATTCTCTTGCCCTAGGACCCCTCAACAAAATGGCCTAGTGGAGCGGAAAAACCGAACTCTACAAGAAGCCGCTAGGACCATGTTGAACGAATACGACCTACCCGATAGGTTTTGGGCAGAAGCCGTCAACACGGCTTGCTATGTCCAAAATAGGATCCTTATGGTAAAGAGGCACCTTAAGATCTCGTACGAGATTTATCACGATAAAATACCTAACATCAAGTACTTTAGGGTATTTGGGTGTAAGGTACATATCCTAAACACTAAGGATTACCTAGGGAAATTTACTTCCAAAACCACGACCGGAATCTTTCTAGGATACTCGACTACAAGTAGAGCTTATAGAGTATATAACCACGACACCCTTAGAGTCGAGGAGACTATCAATGTAGTATTTGATGAAGGACATGAACCTACAAAACCCCCGGCAACCCCAATTAGCGAGCCGATTCATACTAGACCTAACTCTGATCCGGAGATCAGGTCTAGTGTTAATCCTAACCTAGGTCAACCTAGTCACTCTATTGATCAAGTGATAGATGACTCCAACCAAACTAGTGTTCAACCAAGTCACCCCATTGATCAAGCATTAGGTGACACAAACCCAACCCAATCTAGGATTCAGACTAACCACCCTATCGATCAAGTGATAGGAGATCCTAATCTAGGAGTTCGAACTAGAGCATCCTATAGGAACCTTAGTCAAATTTCCTTAATTTCAAAGATAGAACCCAAATCAATTGAACAAGCTCTTCTTGATCCTGATTGGATTATTGCAATGCAAGAAGAGCTAGCTCAATTTACTAGGAATGAAGTGTGGGAATTAGTACCACCACCTAAAGACAAAACGATAATTGGAACAAGGTGGGTGTTTCGAAACAAGCTTGATGATAAAGGTGAAGTAGTTAGAAACAAGGCTAGGTTAGTCGCCAAAGGATTTAGCCAAGTCGAAGGCTTAGATTACGACGAAACCTATGCCCCAGTAGCTAGACTCGAATCCATTCGAATGTTGCTAGCTTATGCCGCACATCGAGGATTTAAGCTGTTTCAAATGGATGTTAAGTCGGCATTCCTAAATGGATACATTAAAGAAGAAGTTTATGTTAGCCAACCCCTCGGATTCGAAAATCTAGATAAACCCGACCATGTTCTAAAACTTAAGAAAGCTCTTTATGGACTTAAACAAGCTCCTCGAGCTTGGTACGAGAGACTTTCAATCCATCTTAAGTCAAAAGGGTTTAACCAAGGCTTAGTTGATCCAACTCTCTTTTTAAAAACCTTAGGTAAAGAAATATTCATAGCTCAAATTTACGTAGACGATATAATTTTTGGAACCTCTAACTCAGCCTTACTAAACGAGTTCGTTTCACTCATGGAAAGTGAGTTCGAAATGAACTTGGTAGGCGAGTTAAGTTTCTTTTTAGGTCTACAAATTAAACAAACTAAGGATGGTATATACCTATATCAACAAAAATACACTAAGGAGTTAATTAAAAGATTTGGAATGCAAGACGCTAAGATAATAAACACCCCAATGGCGATTAATGTTAACATAGGAGAAGACCTAGAAAGTAAGTCCATTGACTTAAAATACTATAGGAGTGTAATAGGAGTCTCTATACTTAACGCAAGCCGCGATATCTTATTTGCAGAAGTATGTGCGCTAGGTTTCAAACCTGTGCTAAGGAGTCTCACCTAACCCTAGTTAAGCGTATCCTTAGATATCTAAAGGGTACACTTAATGTTGGTATTTGGTATCCTAGATCTACCGAGTTCGAACTAATCGGCTACTCCGATTCGGATTATGCCGGTAGTAAACTCGATAGAAAGAGCACGAGTGGTTGTTGTCAACTACTCGGCTCGAGTCTAGTGAGTTGGTGCAGTAGGAAGCAACATTGTGTTGCCTTGTCTACCACCGAATCCGAATACATCGCGATGGGTGAGTGTGTCACTCAACTTCTTTGGATGAAGCACACCCTCCGCGACTTTAAGTTAGACTTTACGAATACTAAACTTCACGTAGATAACATTAGTTCAATTAATCTTACAAAGAATCCAATATGTCACTCTAGGACCAAACATATAGAAGTCAAACACCATTTCATTCGAGAACATGTGGCCAACGGAGCCATACAACTCGAGTACGTCGAATCGAAATCTAACCTAGCAGACCTATTTACTAAACCCCTACCCGAAGCCGAATTTAGTCTATTAAGACGAAAATTGGGCATGTGCGTAATAGAATAAGAACTTGCAAACTATATTTTCTTACTACTATTTCTTATTTTTCATTTTGATGGAACTAGCATAGGACATACCTTAGATAACATGCACCTATAGATTTAAGGAGCCAGTACATCTCACAACACATAGGACTAATGTGTTTGTGTACTTAGCCACGTAGATGGGCGTGAGATGTTAGGACCCTACTCCAGGTTCCAAGATGTAGATCAAGTGCGTCAATATGAACCTCGGAGTATAAATATGCAACTAATATTAACCAACTCTAATCAGGACTTGTTGATAATATCATTTCAATCAAGTCAAACTAGAGTTGAACATTTAGATGAATTATTTTCACATACTATTTTTAAAATCATCATGCTTGGACTTAGGGTTTTCTTAAAACCCCCCCCACTTTTTCCTTGATTTATGTCAAAAGGGGGAGAAAAGGCCAAAGTTAAGGTTCAAGAAAAGGCCAAAGTTCAATTCCGAAGAGTTGAAATTGATAACTTAACTTAAAACTTTGATTCTGGCCTAAGTTAAGGGGGAGTAAGGTTTAGGTTTCAACTCTTTGGAATTGAAAACTTTAAAGGCCCAAGTTAAGAAATCAAAAGTTAAACCTGTTGAATAATTAACCTTTTGACTTAACTTTTGATTACTTAACTTGCACTTATTTTTGACTTTAAGAAGCCTAAGTTAAGTAATGCCATTTACTTAACTCATTATCTTTTGTGTTTGGAGAACTAAAAGTCTTTTTCAAGTACTCACCCTCGGTCAAGGAGGAGGGTTCCTCTAAGGGGAGAACTTGAGAAATATTTTTACTACTCCTACTTTTGCTTCTTGTCTTTACTGTTTCATGCACTTAATTTCCTTAACTTTGTGTGTTTTTGCCATATATCAAAAAGGGAGAGATTGTTGGTGCAGTGAGGCACCGAAATCGAACCTGTGTTTTGATTATAGAAAAGACACAAAGTTAAGTCTATTTTATTTTCTCACGAGCTGAATCGAGTGTGCAGAAGATTGATATAGCTAGAGCTGAAGGCTAGCGACACCCGGAGAAAGCCGCGATGGTCGATCGACACTCGAGTGATTTCGGAGGGAGCCGAAGGAATCGAGTGGAAGGCCGGAAGCAAAAGCAACACGTAAGCATCGAGGTAAGCTCGAGTGTACGAGAGTAAGTAAGGTCGTATCCTCTTTACGGGGATGATCTTAAGCGTAGATCCGACCAAAGACTTCTTATAGATGGTCTAGGTCAAGATCGGATGGTCAACGACCATCGAAATTATGTTTTTGTTGTGCTAACTTGGAGGACTCGACCGCCGATCAAATACTAATCGCTGAAGGTCGAATCGATCGATGTCGCCATCACGATCGATGATGGCCATCAGTCGACTGATGGTCAATGATCAGATTCGAGGAGTCAAGGATTATCACCAAATTCCAAGGGAAGATGTGCTCAAATTTGATTGGCTAGGGTTCCTCTCGAAAAGGGGCTCAAAGGCTATAAAAGGAGGGCCGAACCTAGGGTTTCATCAACAATTCTAAGCCTCCAAAAAGTCTCCGCAAAGCTACAATTCTCCGACAACGAAGTCCTTCCTTCCGACGTCTAGGTTTAATTTTTCTTATTTGTCTTTGTACGTCGGTATTATTTTGTTATCAGTTGTTCATCTACTTTTCGGAGCTTTTATCGTATACGAGGAGAGGGGGATTGTCCCTCTACCTTAAAGTTTTTTTGTATCGATTAACTCCTACCTCCAACGAGGAGGAGTTCCTTTAGTGCTTCTGCCCTCCGTACGTGGTCAAGGACCACTAGGGCCTTGGAGTAGTAGCCTTCGGCTACGAACCAAGTAAAACCCTTGTGTCAATTGTCTCTTTTATTTTATATTTACATTTTCGCTGCAATTAATTTATTATCTCTCGAGTTTTAACGAACGAAAGAAAAAGAAAAGGTTTTTCGCTATTCACCCCCCCCTCTAGCGAACTGCATCGATCCAACAATATGCTATGTTATGTACGAGGCCCGATGTATCGTATGCTCTGAGTGTCACGAGCAGATACCAGTCTAATCCAGGAATGGATTATTGGGTGGCTGTTAAGAAGATCCTTAAGTACTTGAGAAGAACTAAGGATGTGTTCCTAATATATGGAGAAGGGTACATGGTGATACGTGGGTATACGGATGCCAGCTCCAGACAAACAAGGATGATTCCATGTCTTTGTCAGGGTATATATTCACCTGGAATGGAGGCGCAATAAGTTGGAAAGGTTCCAAGCTTGATGCTATAGCGGATTCTGCCACTAAGGCAGAATACATTGCAGCTTTGGAAGCAGCAAAGGAAGCGGTTTGGATCAAGAAGTTCATCTCTGAACTTGATGTGGTCTCATCAATGATCCAAACATGTGCTTCGCCGCTATCATCTTATCAGAGAGATCATCAGTAGGAACGAAATACAAATCGAGAAAATTCCCACTGAAAGGAACTTAGCGGATCCCTTGACTAAGGCATTACCATAAAATAAGTTTGAGGGTCATGTTCGAGCTTATGGTATTGGATACCGTAGCGATTGGCATTAGGCCAAGTGGGAGTCTGTTAGTAATATATGAGAGATGTCCTAAGGCAATCGCCTTATGTATGAACCATTTATATGATAAATGAAGATTCACTATTTGAGTATACATGTTTCATGTATTTGATTGGATCTTAAACTCATTTACTGAATGTCCATGATACGATTCACAGCATGAGAGAATTTGTGATTGGATCACAACTAGTGAGTATCTCTACATGTGTAATTGTGATGTATCGGAATTATCCCTAGTCGATGAATTGATGGATTTGGACACCATCAATTCTATCGAGACTAGCACGAGGTATACTCCTTGGTGTATCCAAGCAGCTGATTCTCACTGGCTAGAGACATAGTGATGTCCGGAGTTAATCGTGGATGCTAGTTATGGTAACTAGTTCATTGGAGTGACCAGCCGTAAGACTTCATATGGTTCTCTGCATATATAGATATGTCAATGAAGTTCTTACTGTGGCTTAAGTGCGATGTTCCTTTGACTTGCGGTATTCAAGTCATCTTGATCATAGAGACTTATGCTTTGACATCTTAAGCAAGCATCTCTAAGGAGATGTGGACCCGGGATGATTGGGTATAAGTCGAAGTGATCGAAGGTGTTTGAATAGCCTATAAAGGATTCACCACTCCTTGCGAGGAGATGTATACCCATGGCCTCTCGTCGGATTGTTACTAAAGTCTTTGGCCAAAGCATTACATGTTTAGAGTAAGGTACTCTTCGATACATGTGGAGTAACTAGAATCCGTAGGACGAGGAAATGATACTTGGGCTAGGTGTGACGTAGTCAGCCTAGTGGGGACTGACACAATAGACCATGTCCTGAACCAAGTGGGTATAAGATGAGTGAAGGGAATGGGGCACGATTCATTCGAGCTACTGAAGGGTTTCAGAAATAGTTCTGGATCAACCGTTGATCTTTTCGGTTAATTGGGGATCATGATGTACTACTAGGTGCCACTCATGATCGTTCTATAATTAATGGTTAATTATAGATGGCCAACATAAACCGAGAACCTATTTGGTCACACGCACAACGAGCGTAATCCAAAGGATTTAAAACGAGCTTGAGAATGGGATTCTCAGACCGAGAGAAACTAGGTTTGGTTGGACCAAACAAAAAGCGAGCATGAAATCGTTTCAGTCGCAATGGAAGCGTGGATGGGCCATGTCTTATGAAGACGTAATGGATGAACCAAAATGGTTTGTGTTAGGGCAATCTCTTGCCGTGATATGGTTTTGATGGTATGGCAAAGGGTTTAAGTTAGTTTGATATGTTGATTTGATATGTGCGTTGAAGTCGTGCAGGACTTAGTAATTCGCACATGGAGCCGTGGCGAGTTTCACATCTCATGACTCGTGCCTTGAGTCGGTGAAGGATAGCTTTGCGGAAGCCGTGCGCTTGGAGCATCCGAGGGACCGCCGGACGAGAAGCTTGGAGTGAAGCCGGAGGAAGTAGACTTCGAGGCAAGAGACGCGAAGGAGCATTGCAGAGTCGCTCCGATGTCGCCGAGGACGTGGCCGAGCGAAGAGAACTTCAAGGCGAGGGACTCAGAAATGAGAGTGAGCGATTGTAACCCGGGAAGGGTAGCTCTTAGGTGAAACTTGGCCATTTGGCCAAGTGTCGGATGGGTTTTCGACACCGCCGATCGCCATGTCATGGCGATCGCTTCCGAGTCGAGTGTAGCTCGACCGGTATACGATCGATCGAGTTTCGGGCGCGATCGATCGCCATACGTTAGGCGATCGCTAAGACATGCCGATCGGCCAAGGCGCGATCGTCAATAGGGTTTTGAGCCAAGAACCGCCAGAGCCGATCGGGCAATCGATCACGGCCGATCGTGGTGAGGTCCATCACCGATCGCCAAGAGTTCCGTTGGACAACAACGGTCGGCATCCGACGTGTTCGGAGGCCGTTAGTGGCGGTAGCCGATCGCCATGGGCGGCAATGATCGATGGCGGCCAACGGGAAGAAGTTAGCCCTCTCTATAAAAAGAGAGGGTGTGAGCCTTTGAGAGGCTCATGCTTAAGTTCCAAACAATCTTCCTAGTGCCCCACAAGCTCTAAACTCTTCTTACTCGCTTTTACTCCATTCTATTTGTAAGAAGAGTGATCTTGGTTGTAAAGGTTACCTCCACCTAGCTTTGTGCAAAGGAGAGACCGATAGTGATTGGTTTTTGGCGGAGTGATTCACCGTGGACGAATCGGACCGTGGATTAGCGGCGTAGCCGTGAACCACGTTATATCTTGGTGTTTGTATTGCTTGTTTCTATTTTGCTTGTCTTTATTTATATTTGTATATTCCGCTTGCGCTAACGTTTTGTAGACGAGCAAAATACCGCCATTCAAACGAAAAGGGCTATTCACCCCCCTCTAGCCGGCCATCCGATCACTTACAACTGGTATCAGAGCCGAGGTTGCTTGTCACCGGACTAACCGCCGCAACAAGCCCTACATCAAAAATGGCCGGCTCCAACATTCACCCACCGAAGTTCGACGGTGAATTCTCTTGGTGGAAAAGGAGAATGGAGGTATTCTTCGAAACCGATTTCGATATTATGCTTATAATGGAAAATGGTTTCGAGTTGCCTAGGGATGAAAGGGGTGAGCAAATAGAGAAGTCAAGGTGGAATAAGAAGCAACGAGAGGAGCACCTTGCAAACTCAAAGGCAAAACATCATCTTCTCAATGTGCTCCCTCAACAAGAGATCAACCGGATCGGAGAATGCACTAAGCGCCAAGGAGATGTGGGAGAAACTAATTGAGCTCCATGAAGGCACATCCGAGGCGAAGCTAGCTAGGAGAGATCTCCTCCGCTCTCAACTATCCAACATTAAATTAGAAAAGGGGGAAAAGGTAATCTCTCTACACTCTAGGTTTAAGGAAATTTTAATTGGGCTAACAAGTGTAGGTGAGAAGCTATCGAACCGGGACATGCTCATGAAGGCTATAGATGCCTTTCCCCGGTCCTCAAAGTGGAGCTCCATGGTGGACTCCTTCTACATGTCCAAGAACCTAGAAGTGAGTACCTTGGAGGAGTTCTTCTCAACGATGGAACTCCACGAAACGAGGCTTGAAGGAATTCAAGAAGAGCCAAGAATTCAACCCTCAAGAGGAGTAGCATTGTTGGCAAACAAGGGGAAGAAGAAGATGGAAGTCCCCTCCTCCTCCGATGAAGAAGCCTCCTCCTCCTCCATGGATAGCACCGAGGAAGCCTACATGGTAAGGAAGGTGAGGCGTGTTTTTAAGAACTTTAGATTTGATAAATCTAATGATAGGAATAGAAGACCAAGGGGGAAGGTCATATGCTACAATTGCCAAGGAGAGGGACACATAAGGGACAATTGTCCTCTCCTAAACAAAAGCAAGGTAGAGAGGAAAAAGAAAGAAGAAAAGAAGAAGAAAAAGGGCCGCAAGACCAAGAAGGAAGCGGAGAAGAACGCAAAAGAAAAAGGGAAGGCCAAAGCATTCAAGGCCAAGACATGGGATGATCCTTCCTCATCCTCCTCCTCATCATCGGATGAGGAGAATGCCTTTGTCGCCAATTTGGCCTTGATGGCCTTTGACGATTTGGATTGCTCCTCCTCCGAAAATGAAGGATCAAGCACAAGAGGAGAGAGCTCAAGTGAAGGGGGAGCCTCCTCCACATCATCATCCTCCTCATCATCCGAAGAAGAAGAAGAGGACATGGAAACTATGGTAACGAAAGCCTCTCCTAGTAAAATAGTTTCTATGATTTCTAGTTTAACTAGGGATTTGTTTAGAGTAAAGAAGAAAAATAAAAGCATGCTTAATCAAATTAAAGACTTAGAAAATAAGTTAGAAAATGCATGCTTAAATAATAATGATACTTCTTCTTGCCATGATGATGCATGCTCACATGATAATTATGTGCCTTTAGATGTTAGTGATGCATGCATAGAGGAAAATAGGGCATTAAGGGAAAAGGTAGATTATTTAACTAAAGCCCTAGGAAAATTCACAATTGGCTCCAACACTTTGAATATGATCATAGGGAGCCAAAGGGCAAGTTTTAACAAGAAAGGCCTAGGATATAAAGAGAAGAAAAATGAGAAGGCCTATAGATGCCTAATAGCTAGGGGACAAGACAAAAACAAAGTAATAGCTAAGAAATGGATCCCCAAGGAATTTCTAGTGAACCCCATAGGTAAAAATCTATTTTGGGTTCCAAAATTCATCCTTAAGGGTTAGAAAACCCCTAGGGTAGTCAACCATATGAACCTAATCTATATCATATTTTGGTTGACTTAGGATGACGGGACAACATTTTTAGATAGTGTTGGGTGATGATAACGTGCCCATAAATAGGTAATAATGCTTAAATCATGATGATTAATGTAATTTCTATGCATATGTGTAATCATGGTTTATGATTTTGATATTGGGCACATCATCATGAGAAATAGGTTTAAATCATGCTTTAGGTGATACTTTATTTATTATCATCATATAATGCCTAATGCATGGTTATAATTTGATGAAATCATGTATTTCATGATCATAATGTGAAATTAATTAATATATGTCATTATGATCATGTAGGTTGTTAGGTTGATACTTAACCATGATAGAATTGCTTGAATATATTGGTTAAGTATATATATACAAATACCCCCCTAGGATGCATCTCACACTCACTATAGGCTAACTTGATTGCAAACTTAGCATGGGTGAGATGTTAGGATGATACAAATGTCCACTAATGCCTATGGCATTTAGATGGTCATTTAAAGTATCAAAATATCAATAATAGACCAATCATGGGGAAGGCTTATGTTTAATTAATAGACATATTGCCCAAAGATCATGGTTGGATATTTCTAATGTTTTCAAAACAATTTCTTACCTTAAAATACATGCATTCATGTTTTGAAACAATTAGATGCAAAACTAGGTAGCTAACTTGATACTAGAATGCTCAAAAACTAGTGGTTTTTCAAGTGTTTGGATTTTTGGCAAATCTTGTAAAATATAATGATTTTTCATGAAAAACTATTTTTCCTTGATAGATATACTTAAGAGAAATATGTTCCTCGAATTTCATGATTTTTAGAATTTTCTGGAATTTTTAATGCATTTCTGAATTTCGTCCAGAAAATCAGAAATTAAACTTCCTTTGTGCGATCATTTGCCCATATGATAGCGATGATTGGTGGACTGTAAATCAGAATATTGAAGGCCGAATTCAGTTTATAAAACCTCCTACAAGTGGTAGAAATATACTTGATGCCTCCTACAGTTTTTAAATCAACTTGACATATTTTTCCTCCATTATAATTGATGCCATGAGCTTTTAACTTAGTGTTAATCTTTTTGATGGTGTCAAAGGGGGAGAAATAAGTATGTTTAAGTTAATCACATTAGGGGGAGAAATATATGTAGGGGGAGAAATATATGATAGGGGGAGAAATTGCATAGAGAATTTCATGGATTAAGGGGGAATTGCATGTTGTTATATCATGTTTATCTTTACATGCTTTTCTTACCTTAGAAATTATATCAAATGTTTTTACCTAACTTAAACGGATTGCCACACATCAAAAAGGGGGAGATTGTTAGGGCAATCTCTTGCCGTGATATGGTTTTGATGGTGTGGCAAAGGGTTTAAGTTAGTTTGATATGTTGATTTGATATGTGCGTTGAAGTCGTGCAGGACTTAGTAATTCGCACATGGAGCCGTGGCGAGTTTCACATCTCATGACTCGTGCCTTGAGTCGGTGAAGGATAGCTTTGCGGAAGCCGTGCGCTTGGAGCATCCGAGGGACCGCCGGACGAGAAGCTTGGAGTGAAGCCGGAGGAAGTAGACTTCGAGGCAAGAGACGCGAAGGAGCATTGCAGAGCCGTGCGCCTGATGCTGCCGAGGGACGTGGCCGAGAACGAAGAGAACTTCGAAGGCGAGGGACTCCGAGAAATGAGTGAGCGATTGTAACCCGGGGAAGGGTAGCTCTTAGGTGAAACTTGGCCATTTGGCCAAGTGTCGGATGGGTTTTCCGACACGATCGCGCTATGTCATGGCGATCGCTTCGAGTCGAGTGTAGCTCGGCCGGTATACGATCGATTTTGCGGGCGGCCCATCGCCATACGCGGCGATCGCTAAGACTAATGATCAAGGCGGCGGCGATCGGCCGTCAATAGGGTTTTGGCCACAGAACCGCTCGTAGCGGCCAGGCGTCGACTACGGGTCGTCGGCCGATCGGGTGAGTCCATCGATCGCGAAGAGTTCCGTTGGACAACAACCCGGTCGCATCCGGCGTGTTCGGAGGCCGTTGTAGTAACAGCGATCGATGCCATGGCGTGATCGGTGATGGCGGCCAACGGGAAGAAGTTAGCCCTCTCTATAAAAAGAGAGGGTGTGAGCCTTTGAGAGGCTCATGCTTAAGTTCCAAACAATCTTCCTAGTGCCCCACAAGCTCTAAACTCTTCTTACTCGCTTTTACTCCATTCTATTTGTAAGAAGAGTGATCTTGGTTGTAAAGGTTACCTCCACCTAGCTTTGTGCAAAGGAGAGACCGATAGTGATTGGTTTTTGGCGGAGTGATTCACCGTGGACGAATCGGACCGTGGATTAGCGGCGTAGCCGTGAACCACGTTATATCTTGGTGTTTGTATTGCTTGTTTCTATTTTGCTTGTCTTTATTTATATTTGTATATTCCGCTTGCGCTAACGTTTTGTAGACGAGCAAAATACCGCCATTCAAACGAAAAGGGCTATTCACCCCCCTCTAGCCGGCCATCCGATCACTTACAACAGTTTGGTTCTAATCAAATGGATGAGAATAAACCAAAGGGTTTGGTTTATTTTAAACGAATGAACCAAAAGTTGGTTCGATTTGTTTTAACTTAAAATAAACCATCATGGTTTGGTTTATTTTAACTTATCTTAATGGAGCGGGTTAACGGGCTTTATGGATATGATCCATTAACCATTAAGAGAATTAGTTCTCTATAAAAGAGGGCTTAAGGGATTGTTAAGCCCTAACTAACTAATCCAAAACCCTAGATTAAGTTGCCGCCCACCTCATCTTCTCTTTGAGTTGGCGCCAACCTCCATTGCCGCCCAGCCCATTGTGCCTCCGTTCAAGTTGTTGCCGGCGTCCAAGCTTCTGCCGGTGATCCTCCGGCGACCCTCCGGTGATCTTCCTAGGCTTCGGTGAAAAGGTGAGCACTTGGCTTCCTTGTTTTGGCCGGCGCCTACTCCTCCACCAAGCTGTCCAGTTTTCTGGACAGCTTCTTCTCCTCTCGTCGGAGCATCGTTTGGACAACGGTTAGAGCTCCGACAGCGGCTAACTTACTGGAGATTCGATCTCCGGTAATCCTCTGAGGTGGAGGACGAAGGATTCGTCAATTGGTTGACGAATACCTCTTCGGAGAAGCGAGTTTTGAGAACTCGTATTAGGATCCGAATTTGGATTCGGATCGTGATCATCTCTCGATCACGTCGTCTTCAACACGAGGCTAGTAACCCATACGAAGACGAAGCTCGTGGCTTAGCGAAGTCATCCCGAGGAACTCGGCGTGGATACGGATAGAGACGATTCTAGCGAGGATCGTTCCGGTTGATGTCGTTCCCGCTACACGTCATACGAAAGGTATAACTTAGATAAATTTCCTTTTATTGCAAATTTAAATTTACGGTTATGTCTACACTTGTTGTAATATGCATGCGTGTGTTGTGTGTGTTGTAATAAATATAGATTTATTATTTTTATTGCTTCCGCTGTGTTCATATTTACGAAACATGATCGAACACACACACGCCGCGGTGCCGAAAACCCAACACATCATCCTCACAAGAGAGTGAGGATTCGAAAGTTGATAGGGAATCAACATCCGGATTCGGATCGAAAGAGGAAGAAGTAGGAGAAGCCTCCACCTCTAGGATTGAGGGGGAGGAGATTAGATCTCTGGGTCAAGGGAAAGAGCAAGAAGAGTAATCTACTTCGGGGAGAAGTGATGTACAACCTCAAGAGACCCTCACCACCACCCTAGGTAACTCAACCACTTCAATTCAAAATAAAATTCATATTATGTGTTTTGAGTGTAGAGAGTATGGGCATTACAAGAGTAAATGTCCTAAGAAAATTAAGAAGACTCCTCCGGCACCAAAAGTCAATGAAAAAGTCAAGGATGTCGGTGTCCCCACCAAGAAGAGCAAGGAGCACGTGGTCTACTTCAAATGTCGACAATCGGGACACTACCGGAGTCAATGTCCAAAGGGGAAGAAGAAGGTCCAAGAAGGAGCATCACAAGTAGGGGGAGCCTCTAAGGCAAACCCTAAGGTAAAATTTATCAATGCACCTTCTTTAAGTTATAGGCAAAAGCATGTTAGGAGTAATCTTGCTATTTATCATAAAAAGTATGCTAGGAATAATAAATACTTTTGTCTAGGTGCTAAGAGTTTTAATTTTTCAACTAAGGATAAATTTGGGACTAATGTCCCTAGAAAAACCTTACCTAGGGAATCTATTAAGAAAATAGAAGATCACCTAGGTTTTAATCCTAAATGGACTAGACACATGCCTAGGAAGTCTCATGTCCAAAGAATAGATGCAAAATCAAAAATTGGACAATTAGAGTTAGAAAATTAAGCTTTGAGGTCAAGGCTTGAAAAACTTGAGAGGACCCTTGACGAAATGCAAAATCAATTTCAAGGGTCAAAGGATCAAAAATCTAGGTCTAAGAGTCAAAATCTAAGGTTTATAAAGCAAGGTGCTACCAAGGGCACCAAAGGTTTGGGTCACAAACCTAAGCCCAAGAAGACCTATCACAATGTTCCATTCGATTATGGAACTCAAGTTAAGTCTAGGAAGGTCAATGTTACTAGGGAAGTCATCCCTAAGGGTAACCAAGGTATGTACCTAGTGGCTAGGGTTTCGAAGAAACCTAGGGTGGTCACTAAGAAGGTTACAAGGGGAGTCACCCCTAAAGTTAACCTAGGTAAGGCCCATTTGACCAAGGCTACCAAGCCTAGGAGGGTCTTTAAGAAGGTATCTAGGGAAGTTATCCCTAGTGAATACATAGGAAACTCAAGGATCTCCAATAGGTATTGGGTTCCTAGGAGCGTGATCGATTCACGCTAGATAGGTGTAGGTGTGCCAACCTTGAATGGATGGGTAGTTAACCTAGCCATAATAAAGGTGGCACTTTAGATTATTTTCAAGGTTATGGATACCTTGGAAATAGGTTTGAATTATAATCCTAAAAGATTTTAGGATGTGCCAATATACTTTGAAGATTATGAAAAATCAATCAAATTGGCACAATTTAGGTTTAGAAGTTATAGTGTGTCATTTTGGGTTTTTGGCACACTTGGGAGATAAGTAATAATATGGCAAAATGGACTAATTAATAACAAATGATAATTAATATTAAAACTTAGGTATTTAATACCTTAGTATTTATACTTGTCATGCTTTGTTTGCCTTGCCATCTCATGACATTATGTTTATTTTAAACATACTTTGAAAAACAGTTTGTACTTGATCAGCAAAAGTGGTACACATTTGTGAACAACTTTAAAGCTTTTGCTAGGTTTCAAGTTTGTGTCAATATTAAAATCTGAAAAAGATATATTTTTCAACTTATTTTTCCTTGATAGTAAATGACGTAAAAAGGGTGTCAACAAAATATCGTTAATTTTTTACCTCTCTTGAATTAGTTACGTATTTACCAACCTAGCTGAAAAACCCTATCAGTCTGATATCAGTCGACTAGCGTTTGTCACCAGTTCAACTGATAAGTGTGTCCTGGACCAGGTCATCCCGGTTCGCGGCGATCCACTTTGCCGTCGACGATTCAAACTGATCTACATCGATCGTATCGATCGTCGATCGCTATCTCGATATTCGACCGATCGCGCCCAGAATGCCGTAGCCAAATAGTGATTCAAGCTGCTCTCCACGATCGTGGCATAGTTTGTCGATTCAATCGATGGCACGGATATTAGGGTAAATAGACATGATTCGACTCGCAAAAACCCGAAGTCTTTCTCATTTTTCCTCCGTCGCGTTCCTTCACCGAGTACTTCTCACCCTTCTCTCTTTTTCCGACGATCTCACCAATCGGTTCTCATGCTCGAAGGCTCCTTCGACTCAGGACCCTCTCATCTCACTATTTCAAGCCTCAATCTCCACCATAGCCTACCCCTTCGGTTAGGGCTTCATGGAACTTCGACTCCGGCACCGTTTTTGGTCATTAGCAGCTCTCCACCATGCCTCCTAGGTAAACCCTCGCCCCTACTCGTGGATTCATTCTTTATCTACTCTTGATTCACTAACCACTGTTGTCTTTGTTTGTTTGTGTGATGCATTCATCATGATCATGCATTTTTGACCTGCATTTGTTCCTTTCAATCCAAACATTTAGGTTTAAGCGTATTGCATCTAAATGCACACCTACACTACCTGTTCATGAGGGACCGTCAAACCCTCAACCATCTACCGATGATCGGTTTCCCACTCCGGGCCATGAGCTTGCATTTCACAAAAACAAATTTCAACTCATTCCTCCTTGAGCATTGGACCCTAAATTCTTCAAAGACCACTGCTTTAACATTATCCAGATCATCCGTTTCCACAACCTAGAGTCCTTGGTGTTTTGTGAACATTTGGCCAATTCTACTTTGCTTTCAGAATTTTTCAATAAATTGTAATCGGTTGGAGAGGGAAGGTACCGGACTCGCGTTGCTCAATGCAATCTGGACTTTACTCTCCATATCTGAGCTGACTTTCTCGGGTGTCACCCATTCGAGAGTGAGTTTCTTTTCTATCCTTCTTTGGATGAGCCTCTTCCGTCCCATTTTGAGGACATTTCCCTAGACATCCTTCATGATCAATTCTATCACAGTCCCCGTCCATTAAATGTTAATCTTTTCCCCTCGAACGATCTTTATGCTCCAACAATGTCCTTTATAAGACCATTGCTCATTGCATCCTTCCCATAGTCACCCGTGAATTGGCTTTGGTTCAGCCACCACATCTATTTCTTATGCATGCATTCCGCCAAGGGTTAGATGTGAATATTAGTCTGAACACATTCCATTGAGTCACTCATTTCATTAAGCCAAACAATGGCAAAGTCCACATGCCCTTTGGTCACATGTTCACTGAGTGGATTGGTTCCGTCGGCATCGACATAACTAAAGGGGTCTGTAGGAACAATGAAGTGTGGTGTTGGCCGGCTAGAGGGGGGTGAATAGCCCTCTTTTGTTGGATGATGGAATTTGCTCGTCTACAAAGAAATTAGCACAACGGAAACAAACAAGACAAGCAAATAGAAATAAGAATACAACAATGCTAACACTGAAATGTAACGTGGTTCACGGCTACGCCGCTAATCCACGGTCTCCGATTCATCCTCGGTGAATCACTCCGCAACCAAATCACTATCGGTCTCTCCTTTGCACTAAGCTAGGTGGAGGTAACCCTTACAACTCAAGAAAACTCCTTCTTTTACAATAGATGTGAAAGAAAACTAAGAGAAGGAGTTTGAATCTTGTGGAGCACTTGGATGATCACTTAGAGCATAAGCATTAGGCATCCACAAGCCCACACCCTCTCTTTTTATAGAGAGGGTTGATTTCTTCCCGTTGGCCGCCACCAGTCGACTGCCGCCCTTGGCAGTCGACTGCCGCCACTTCAACGTCCTCTGAACACGTCGGATCCCCACCATTGTAGTCCAATGGATCCCTTGGCAGTCGACTGATGGATCCATCAGTCGACTGCTGCCTCCGTAGTCGAATGCCCAGTCGGCTACGAGCGGTTCTGTGCCCGCGACATCCTCTAGCGATGTGCCATTCTGGATCGGCTGGGCCTCATCCATCGATCGGATACGGTCGAACCGCATTCGACTTAGAGCAGTCGACTGTCATTTCATGGTAGTCGACTGGTGCTGTGTGAAACTCAAACTTAACATTCGTTTGAGCTTCCGGCGGCCGGGTAAACCTCCACCCTTGCGGTCGAGCCTCCGACACTCAACCATTCGGCCAAGTTCACCTAATGAGATACTTACAATTCACTCATTCTCTCATCTCACTCGAAGTCCCTCGCCGAAGCTCTCTTCGTTCGCGGCCACGTCCCTCGAAAGCATCAGGCGCATGACTCTGCAATGCTCCTTCGTGTCTCTTGCCTTCCAAGTCTGCTTCCTTGGCTTCGCTTCAAGTCATCTCGTCCAGCGGTCCCTCGGCTGTTGGATCGAAAGTGTCGCTAGAGGGGGGGGGTGAATAGCGATACGGTGTCGTTAAAAAAAAACTTTTGCAATAAGTAAAAAGCAAGTAGAGAGTGCACAGCGGAAATATAAAGTAGACAAGATATTTTTACGTGGTTCACAATCTTTCGATTGCTAATCCACGGCCCTAGTGATCCTTGATCACGTACGGAGGGCAATTCACTAAAACCACTCCTCCTCGTTGGAAGTAGGAGCAACGATCACAAAAAGAAATCAAGGCAAAGGGACACTCCCCCTTTCCTTGTTACGATTAAAGCACAAAGACAATTTAAAGAAGTAGAACTTAAATAAATATACCGACAACTCTTATAAGTAGAAGATGTAGCTTTCGTTGTCGGCGGCACTTCGTCGTAGCAAATGTGAGTAGTAGTAGCGGCGTTACGACGGCGTGTTGAGAGCTCTTGATTTCTTATATCTTTTGCTTGGCGTGAACATGTCTATTTATGGATATTGATCTATGAATTTAGACATAGGTAGTGTCAAGGTGAGGTTCTTATCCCCAAGTCTTGCTCATCCACATCCTTTGCGCCAACTCAAGGATGAGGTGCTTCATCCAACCACCTTGTGCCACAACTCAAGGATGAGGTGCTCATCCAACCACCTTGTGCCACCTCAAGGAGGCCTTCACGCCAACTTGTTGGAGCCATCCAACTTGTGCCACATAATGGGAGCCAACCATCTTGTGCCAACTCTCCTCATTTTGGGCTTCCAATCTTGATGGTGGTTTGCCAACCATCTTGTGCCAACTCACCTCATTTTGGGCGTCCAACTTGATGATGGTTTTGGATGTCCACCTTGATGCCACATCACCTAATTTTGGGGGTCCAAGCTTGGTGATGGTTTGGATGTCCACCTTGATGCCACATCACCCTTTGTACCAAAACACGAGTCAAGTCCAAATTCACCCCCTTGAAATTCGAGCTCTTCTCGATTTGGAACTAGACCGTGATTGGTGTAGTAGCATTTGGTCAAAGGGTTTTGATGCAGTGATGCAAGTTAGCTTAAAATATAAATAGACCTTCCATTGGAGGTATTGGGTCGGATCTCGCTGCGTCCTTAACGCCCGCTTTCTGCGAGCTTACCTTGTAGCCTCGCTTCCGGTCTTCACCCGAGTACCTCGGCTTCCTCCGAAGTCCCTCTGGCGTTGCCCGACCACCTCGGTTCCCACCGGGTGTCGCAGACCTTCCGCTCAACTTTAGCATTTCTGCACACTTAATTGAGCTCGTAAGATAACAAATATACCCTTAACTATTGAGCCTTTTGCCATAATCAAAATACCGGTTCGACTTTGGTGCCCACTGCACCAACAATCTCCCCCTTTTTGATTCATGGCAAACCGACACAAAAGTTAAGGAAAAATTAAGCTAGCATAATGATTAAGCATGAATGAGCTAGCATAAAGATTAAATATGAATGAGCTAGCATAATGATTAAATATGAATGAGAAATATTATTGTTTCAAGTTCTCCCCTTTGAGGTAACCTCCCCCTTGACCGAAGGTGAGTTCTTGAAAAATAATTTTTACTCCCCCTTAATAGTTGCTTAAGTAATCGGAATTACTTAATATAAATGGTAATAATTTTGTTTACTTTATTCCTTACTTTTGTGACTTTCTCCCCCCATTGCCTTAACACACAAAGATTGTCAATATATGTTAGGGTTTGTAACTCCAAGCAAGTTCCCAATATATATATATATATATATATATATATATATATATATATATATATATATATATATATTTATATATATATATATATATATATATATATATATATATATATATATATATATATATATATATATATATATATATATATATATATATATATATTTTAAAAATAATAATAAGCTTGAAAATATGTTCATCTAAAATGTACAACTCCGGTTGGACTTGATTGATATAGAATGATCAATAAGTCTTGAAGGAGTTGATTAATTTAAATAATTATACTCCATGGTTCATATCGATGCCTTTGAATCTACATCTGGAACCGAGAGTAAGGTCCTAACATCTCACGCCCGTCTCGTGGCTAAGTACACAAACACATTAGTCCTATGTGTTGTGAGATGTGTTAGCTCCTTAAATCTATAGGTATATGATTTCTAAGGTAAGACTTAGGCTAATTTCATAAAAGAAGCAAAAATAGAGTACATATATAGAAATTTAAATCCTACTCTATTACGCACATACCTAACTTCGTCTTAATAAACTAAATTCGGCGGGTAGTGGTTTGGTGAAGATGTCCGCTAGGTTTGATTTGGACTCAACATACTCTAGTTGTATAGTTCCATTAGTTACATGTTCCCTAATGAAGTGGTGTTTAACTTCTATATGTTTTGTCCTAGAATGACATATTGGATTTTTAGTTAAGTTAATTGAACTGATGTTATCTATGTAGGTTTTAATGTAGTTAAAGATTAAGCTAAAGTCTTGGAGAGTGTGCTTCATCCACAGGAGCTGAGAGACACACTCACCCATCGCAACGTATTCGGCTTCGGTGGTAGATAAGGCAACGCAATCTTTGCTTCCCTCTGCACCAACTCACTAGACTCGGTAGAGGATTTGACAACAACCACTCGTGCTCTTTCTATCGAGTTTACTACCGGCATAGTCGGGTCGGAGTAGGATTAGATTAAACTCGGTAGATCTAGGGTACCAAATACCTCGTTTAGCGTGCCCTTTAGATATCTAAGGATACGCTTGACTAGGGTTAGGTGAGACTCCTTAGCGCAGGTTTGTAACCTTGCGCACATACTTACCTTGAATAAAATGTCGGGTCGGCTCGCGGTTAAGTATAGGAGACTTCTATTGCGCTCTATAGTATTTTAGGTCAGCGGGTTTTCCTTCTACATCTTCGTTTATATTAACATTAGTTGCTATAGGTGTATTAATTATTTTAGCATCTTGCATTCCAAATCGATTTATTAAGTCCTTAGTATATTTTTGTTGATGTAAATATATTCCATCTTTAGTTTGTTTAATTTGTAAACCTAAGAAGAAACTTAACTCTCCTACTAAATTCATTTCAAATTCACTTTCCATAAGTGAGATGAATTCGTTTAGCGAGGATCGAGTTGGTAGTTCCAAAATTATATCATCTACATAGATTTGGGCTATAAAGATTTCTTTTCCTACGGTTTCTGAATAAGGTTAGTCGACTAAACCTTGGTTGAATCCTTTGGACTTAAGATAGATCGAAAGCCTTTCGTACCAAGCTCTTGGGGCTTGTTTGAGTCCATATAGGGCTTTCTTAAGTCTAAGGACATGGTCGAGTTTATCTAGATTTTCAATCCGGAGGTTGGTAGCGTAAACTTCTTCCTTAATGTATCCATTCAAAAATGCTGACTTGACATCCATTTGAAACAATTTAAAACCTCGATGTGCGCATATGCTAACAACATTCGGATGGACTCTAGTCTTACTACGAGGCGTAGGTCTCATCGTAATCTAAACCTTCGACTTGACTAAACCCTTTTGCGACTAACCTAGCTTTATTTCTAACTACTTCACCTTTATCATCAAGTTTATTTGAAATACCCACCTTGTTCCAATAATTGATTTTTCTTTAGGTGGTGGTACTAATTCCCGGACTTCATTTCTAGTGAATTGAGCTAGCTCTTCTTGCATAGCAATAATCCGGTCGGGATCAAGAAGTGCTTGTTCAATAGTTTTGGGTTCGATTTTGGAAATTAACGAGATTTGACTAATGTTTGTATGAAGCTCTAGTTCGAACCCTAAATTTGGATCACCTATAACTTGATTGATAGGATGACTTGGGTTAGGGTCATCTATCACTTGGTCGATAGGATGACTTGGGTTAGGGCGAGATTCAAGTTCAAGATCAGAGTCGGGTTTGCTATAAGTTGATTTGCTAGTTGGTTTTGTTAAGGATTGAACGGGTTCGTGTCCTTAAATCGAAAACTATATTAATGGTTTCTTCGACTCTAAGAGTGTCGTGATTGTATACCCTATAAGCTCTCTTGGTGGTTGAGTATCCTAGAAAGGTTCGATGAGGTTTTGGATTTGAATTTCCCTAGGTAATCCTTAGTGTTTAAGATATGTACCTTGCATCCAAATACTCTAAAGTATTTGATGTTCGGTATTTTATCGTGATAAATCTCGTACGAGGACTTTTGGTGCCTCTTTACCATAAGGATCCTATTTTGGACATAGCAAGCCGTACTAACGGCCTCTGCCCAAAATCTATCGGGTAGGTTATACTCGTTTAACATTGTCCTAGCGGCTTCTTGTAGGGTTCTATTTTTCCGTTCGACTAACCCATTTTGTTGTGGGGTTCTAGGACATGAAAACTCATGGTGGTATCCGTTTAGGTTACAGAAATCTGTAAACCTGTGGTTTTCGAATTCACCACCATGATCGCTTCTAAGTCTTTTAATCTTAAGGTTCTTTTGATTTTCGATTAACCTACAAAGATTGATTAGTTGGTCTAGAGTATCATTTTTATGTTTGATAAACCTAACCCAAGTAAATCTAGAATAGTCGTCAATTATGACTAAGCAAAATTGACTACCATTGAGTGACTTAGCTCCATGTGAATCAAATAGATCCATGTGTAGGAGCTCAAGAACACTTTTGGTTCGTTCTTGATTAGTTAATTGATGTTGTGTCCTAGATTGTTTACCTTGTTGACAAGCATTACATATTTTATTATCCAAGTTGTTTAGTTTAGGCAAACCTATAACCAAGCCACTCGACTCATCTTGTGGGCCGAGTCTTGGGGTGCAGTGTCAGAGTCTTGATTGCCATAACCAAGATTCCTCTTCTTTGTGTCATAAGACACTTGGTTGAGGAGTTAGTAAATTTATTGTGTAGATGTTGCTATTCCTAGTTCCTTTAAGTATTATTTTAGATGTTGCATTTATCTTGATTACGCATTCATTTTCTAGAAATATGACCTTATAATTGTTATCACACAATTGGCTTACACTAAGTAAATTATATTGAAAGTTTTCTACTAATAAGACATTTTGAATTGTAAAGTTAGAGTTGAGCTCAATATCACCTGATCTGATGATTTTGAGCTTGCCGTTATTTCCGAAGGCTACCGATCCTTGTCGTTTGAATCGTAACCGAAAATGCAGGTTGATCCCGGTCATGTGCGAGCAACCAGCGTCAACATCCATTGATCCTACATATAAGGTAGTTGGATCGGATATTGGAATTACTAAAGGGTTGTTTGTAAGTTTTTAAACCTAAATCATCTCACCAATATCTACATGATCAAAACATGTTATTCCTATGTGTTATTGTGAGATGACTTTCAATTTTACTTGATTAATTTTAATGAATTTAAATTAACCAACATTAGGTTAGATTCGGATTTAGTCTAAGCTCATCAAGTAATCTTTTCAAGAGATTAGCTTCCAGGTCGTGGCGAGGCACAGAGGCCTTCTTTGATCGGAACAACGACCACTTCCTTAGACAAAGCTAATTTCAAGAAATTGATAACTCGACTTACTTGAGACTACATCTTGGTCTAACTAGTTATTTTTGAAAAGAGGCTCCCGAGGCTCAATCTTTTCAAAGGATTTTAGTTGATTATGAGTCCTATCTAACCATTCTAAAAATAAAGGAAAAACTAAGCATGCAATTTCTATGACTTAACTAAAATACATTTTGTATTGGCTCCCCCTGGACCATTGAATCGAGTGGGTCTATTCACATAGTGAATTTGGTCCTTGGGAACCCAATACATGTTAGATCCTAAAGTTGAAATCAAAGTGATCTTAGAGACCCATGCTTGGACATTTTTCTTATGTTGGTTTACTATAGACATATATGACTTATTGGTTGTATTTGAGTTAAACCCGAGTCCGGCCTTGTTGTACACGGCCCTTTGTGATCCAAGTAAGAGGTCAAGTCCCTTGGATCCCAAAGTGAACCTTTCCAACGTGTTCATAAGGTCTTGACTTGTGTTTTCAAGCGAGTTCTCAACTTCAAGCTTTTCAACTTGAGTTGAGTCCTCCTCTTGAATACGAGTAGTCGAAGAGGTTAGGAGACCTCATGTTTGAGAGGTTAACCTCCTCAATTAGTCTCGACCTTGGACTCGGACTTAGCTAGTTTCTTATTTAAAAATTTAATTGCACCATACAAAGTATTAAGTAACGACCGACTTACCCTTAATGATTCTTTTGAACCGGATCACGGATCCGTGGCTTGTCTTGAATGGAAGCTCATCGCCGGATTTGGACTCGGACTCTTCTTGGTTTCGAGTCGTGCTCAGTCGGCTTGGCCATTAGAGCTTGGATATTCTTCTTCCTCCGACAACTCCTCCCAAGTAGCGTTTAGCGCTTTCTTGGTCTTTGATCGTTATTCTTTAGCTTTGGGCACTCGGACTTGATGTGTGACCAACTGTTGCACTCATAGCATCTAAAATTAGAAGTATTTGAATTAGGTTTAGGCTTACCTTGAGTTGTTGGTCGTTTTCGTCTCTTGATCATCTTCCGAACTAGAGTGACTAGTTCGGAGTCTATTCGAGTCTACTTCGATTCGGACTCGTCTTCTTCCTTGGGGTGGCTTGCTTGCGGGCTTCTTCTTCTTGGAACACCGCAACTAACGCAATACTCTTCGGCACAGACCACGTTAGTTTGCTCATGTAATTCAAGTTCGAAAACAATTCGTCTAACCTAATTTTAGAAAGGTCCTTGGAGACCTTGTAGGCATCGACCATGGATGCCCACAAGGTGGTCCTAGGAAAGCGAGTTAAGAGAATACCTGATAAGGTCGCGATTCTCGACCTTTTGTCCGATGGCATGGAGTTGGTTGACGATGTCTTGGATACGAGCATGTAGTTGAGTTGCGGTCTCGTTTTCCTGCATTTTCCAGTTATACAATTTATTTAAAAGTAAATCTCTTTTACATACCTTCGTGTCGTCGGTGCCTTCGTGTAGTTCCACTAGCTTGGTCCATAAGTCCTTTGCACTAATGAAGGGCCAGCGGTTGAGCTCTTCCTTGGACAACCCACATTGCAAGATTTGAGTTGCCTTGGCATCGGCTTCTACTTGTTTTTCATGGAATTTGACCATTGATCGTAACCCAAAGATTCACCATCTTCATTAATAGGAAGTGTGAAACCGGTTTGGATTACGATCCACATCTCGATTTGGGTTTTAAGAAAGCATTCCATCCGACCCTTCCAATAACGAAAGTCATTACCGTTGTAAAACGGGGTCAAGCGGTGCTAAACCCTTCGAGATGGGCCATTTAAAACAAGAAGAAGAAAAGAATCTTAAAAGAATCTTGCAAAACACACGAAAAGAATATTCCAAGACTTTCGTCTTGGATTAGTAGTGCAGAAGTAAAAAAATATATATAAAATGTAACTTGCAAAAGAAATAAACAATCAAATCACGAATGTCGTTGAAGTTCCGGAGGACAACCTTACTCGGGATCTAACCCGAAGGACAACCTTATCCGGATCCTAAAGCCTCTAATGCAATTCTATATGTAGGAGAAGATAAGCAAGTGAAATAATTATACGAAAACAGAAATAAATAAATAAAAAATCTGTGAAAAAAGAAAAACAAAGCTAGATTGGTGGTTTCACGAATCTTAGCGCCCGACTCGATACCAATTGTTGGATCGAAAGTGTAAGCTAGAGGGGGTGAATAAGCGATACGGTGTCGTTAAAAAAACTTTTGCAATAAGTAAAAAGCAAGTAGAGAGTGCACAGTGAAATATAAAGTAGACAAGATATTTTTACGTGGTTCACAATCTTTCGATTGCTAATCCATCACTTAGTGATCCTTTTGATCACGACGGAGGGCAATTCACTAAACCACTCCTCCTCGCTGGAAGTAGGAGCAACGATCACAAAGAAATCAAGGCAAAGGACACTCCCTTTCCTTGTTACGATTAAAGCACAAAGACAATTTAAAGAAGTAGAACTTAAATAAATATACCGACAACTCTTATAAGTAGAAGATGTAGCTTTCGCTGTCACGACTTCGTCAGCAAATGTGAGTAGTAGTAGCTATGCATTTACGGGCGTGTTGAGAGCTCTTGATTTCTTATATCTTTGCTTGGCGTGAACATGTCTATTTATGGATATTGATCTATGAATTTAGACATAGGTAGTGTCCAAGGTGAGGTTCTTATCCCCAAGTCTTGCTCATCCACATCCTTTGCGCCTAACTCAAGGATGAGGTGTTCATCCAACCACCTTGTGCCACCTCAAGGAGGCCTTCACGCCAACTTGTTGGAGCCATCCAACTTGTGCCACATCATGGGAGCCAACCATCTTGTGCCAACTCTCCTCATTTTGGGCGCCCAAGCTTGATGGTGGTTTGCCAACCATCTTGTGCCAACTCACCTCATTTTGGGCGCCCAACTTGATGATGGTTTTGGATGTCCACCTTGATGCCACATCACCTAATTTTGGGGTCCAAGCTTGGTGATGGTTTGATGTCCACCTTGATGCCACATCACCCTTTGTAAAACACGAGTCAAGTCCAAATTCACCCCTTGAAATTCGAGCCTTCTCGAGGTCGAACTAGACCGTTGGATCAGTAGACGATCGTCAAAGGGTTTTGGACCGCAGCATGTTAGCTTAAAATATAAAGTACGATGGTTCTAACCAACTGATCTCGACCTAGACCTTCCATTGGAGGTATTGGGTCGGATCTACGCTTAACGTCCTTGCTTCGCTTTCACACGAGCTTACCTTGTAGCCTCGCTTCCGGTCTTCACCCGAGTACCTCGGCTTCCTCCGAAATCCCTCTGGCGTTGCCCGACCACCTCGGTTCCCACCGGGTGTCGCAGACCTTCCGCTCAACTTTAGCATTTCTGCACACTTAATTGAGCTCGTAAGATAACAAATATACCCTTAACTATTGAGCCTTTTGCCATAATCAAAATACTGGTTCGACTTTGGTGCCCACTGCACCAACATCGGCAACATCAAGCGCATAGCTCTGCAATGCTCCTTCTCCGACTCAAGCACGAGGTTGTGAGTGGTGAACCCGCCAAGGCTTCATGTGCGAATTACTAAGTCATGCAAGACTCCAACGCACATATCAAATCACAATAATAACCTAACTTAAACCCTTTTCCACACACATCAAAACCATATCACGGCAATAGATTGCCCTAACAATCTCCCCCTTTTTGATGTGTGGCAATCCGTTTAAGTTAGGTAAAAACATTTGATAAAATATTAAGGAAAGAAAGCATGTGGATAACATGATTAGCAACTCTCCCCCTAAATATATTCCCCCTTACTTAAACATATAGTTTTCTCCCCCTTTGACACCATCAAAAAGATTAAACAAAGTTTATATATCATGGCATCAAGTCTAGAGAGAAACAAAAACTAAAACCAATCAAAAACCTGATAAAATCAGGTTACTGTGCTCGTTCACAGTCCATCAGTCGACTGCTATCAATATGGCAGTCGACTGGCACAATGAATTCCGAATTTCTGATTTTCTGGATGAATTTCAAAAATGCACTATAAATTTCAAAAAATTCTAAAAATAGTGAAATTTTGGAGAACACATTTCTTTTAAGTATATCTATCAATGAAAAATAGTTTTTCATGAAAAATCATCATATTTTCAGAGATTTGTCAAAAATCCAAAAGCTTTAAAAACCACTAGGTTTTTGATCATGTTAGTATCCATTTTAACACCTAGTCTTTCTTTGGATTATTTCAAAACATGAATGCACAAATTTTAAAGTAAGAAATTGTTTTGAAAACATGTGAAATATCCAACCATGATCTTTAGGCAATATGTCTATGAATTAAACATAAGTCTTCCCCATGATTGGTCTATTATTGCTATTTTGATACCTTAAATGACCATCTAGATGCCATAGGCATTAGTGGACATTTGTATCATCCTATCATCTCACCCATGCTAAGTTTTCAATCATGGTAGCCTATGGTGAGTGTGAGATGTATCCTAAAGGTATTTGTATATACTTAACCATTATTTTCATGCAATTCTATCAAGGTTAAGTATCATCCTAACAATCCACATGATCATAAATATGTATATGAATTAATTTCACATTATGATCATGAAACACATGTATTCATCAATTTATAATCATGCATTAGGTATTACATCATGATAATAAGGCAAATATCACCTAAAACATGATTTATCTATTTATAGGTGCATTATCATCACCTAACACTATTTCAAAAATGTTGTCCTGCCATCCTAAGTCAACCAAAAATATGATATAGGTGAAATCCTTATGGTTGACTATCCTAGGGTTTTCCTAACCCTTTAGGATGGATTTTGGAACCCAAAATAAATTCTTTCCTATGGGGTTCACTAAATACTCCTTAGGAATCCATTTTCTAGCTATTACCTTCTTTTTGTCTTGATCCCTAGCAATTAGGCATTTATAGGCCTTTTCATTTTTCTTTTCCTTATATCCTAGGCCTTTCTTATTGAAACTTGCTCTTTGGCTCCCTATGATCATGTTCAATGTATTTGAGCCAATTGTAAACTTTTCTAGGGCCTTACTCAAATAATCTACCTTTTCTCTTAGAGCCCTATTTTCATCCATACATGCATCACTAATATTAAATGGCATATATTCATGTGAGCATGCATCATCATGACTAGAAGAAATATTTTCATTTACATTTAAGCATGTTTTTTCTAATTTTTCTTCTAAGTCCTTAATTTGATCTAGCATGCATTTATTTTTCTTCTTTGCCTTAAACAAGTCCTTAGTGTTGGTGCAGTAGGCACCTAAGTCGAACCTAAGTTTTGATTATAGCAAACGATACAAAGTTAAGCATATATTGTTATCTCATGAGCTAAATCAAGTGTGCAGAAAAGTCTCAACGCTGGAGCTGAAGGCTAGCGGCACCCGGAGGAAGCCGCAGTGGTCGGGCGACACTCAAGAGACTTCGGAGGGAGCCAAAGGAATTGAGTGGAAGGCCGGAAGCAAAAGCAACACGTAAGTACTGAGGTAAGCTCGTGTGTGCGAGCGTAAGTAAGGTCGTATCCTCTTTACGGGGATGATCTTAAGCGTAGATCCGACCAAAGACTTCTTATAGATGGCCTAGGTTGAGATCGGATGGTCGACGACCATCGAAATTATATTTTTCTTGAGCTAAGGACTCATTGCAGATCCATCGATCAGTGACTACGGCTAGCACTCGACTGATGCTACCATCAGTCGACTGGTGATGGCCATCAGTCGACTGCTGGTCAAAGGATCAGCCTAGAGTAGTCAAGAGTTATCACCATTTTTCAAGGGGATTTATGCCCATTTGTGATTGGCTAAAGACCCATTAGATGAGGGACTTAAAGGCTATAAAAGGAAAGCCAAACCTAGGGTTTTTCATATAATTTAAAAAGCTTCCAAGTGCTTCCGATACGCTCCGACTCTCCGACATCCCTACGATGAAGCGCTGTCGAGACGACGACTAGAGCTTCAACCTCCAATCTTTGAAGTCGTCGGTATAATCTTTAAATTTGTATAAGTTGTTTTTACTTCAAGCTTTAAATCATATCAAGGAGAGGGGGAGTGTCCCTCTACCTTGAAGTCTTTCTCGAGTTTTTGTATTCGTTTAACTCCTATCTCCATCGAGAGGGAGTTCGTTTAGTATTTGCCCTCCGTGCGTGGTCAAGGACCATTAGGGCCTTGGAGTAGTAGCCGAAGGCTACGAACCAAGTAAAACCTATTTGTCTCTATTTACTTTACATTTCCGCTGCAATTAATTTTCTCTCGAGTTTTAACGAAAGAAACGAGAAAAAGTTTTTATCGCTATTCACCCCCCCCCTCTAGCGAACCGCATCGATCCAACAATTGGTATCAGAGCCGGGGGTTGCTAAGATTTGGTGAAACCACCAATCTAGCCATTTTTCACAGATTTATTTTTCTTTTATTTCTGTTTATTTTAGATTTATTTCGCTTTGTTAAATTTACTCCCGCACTACTAATCCAAGACGCGAGTCTTGGTACTTTTTGTGTGTTTTTGTCGTTGCTAGTTTTTTTTCCTTCGTCTCCTTGTGTTCTTTGTTCTAATGGCCCATCTCGAAGGGTTTAGCACCGTCCGACCTCCGTTTTACAACGGAGATGACTTTCGTTATTGGAAGGGTCGGATGGAATGCTTTCTTAAAACCCAATTCGAGATGTGGATCATAATCCAAACGGGTTTCACACTTCCGACTAATGAAGTGGGTGACTCCTTGGATTATGACCAATGGACCATTGCGACAAAAAAACAAGTCGAAGCCGACGCTAAGGCAACGCAAATCCTTCAATGCGGCTTATCCAAGGAGGAGCTAAATCGCGTCGGCCCCTTCATAAGTGCAAAAGATCTTTGGACAAAACTAGTGGAGCTACACGAAGGGACCGATGAAGCCAAGGTATGTAAGCGCGACCTTTTGTTCAATAAATTGTATAATCTAAAAATGCAGGAACACGAGTCTGCGACACAACTTCACACCCGAGTCCAGAACATAGTCAACAATCTACATGCAATCGGGCAAAAGGTCGAAAACCGCGACCTTATAAGGTATGTCCTAAACTCTTTTCCGAGGACTACCTTATGGGCATCCATGGTCGATGCCTATAAGGTCTCCAAGGACCTTTCTAAAATTAGGTTAGATGAACTCTTTTCGGATTTTGAACTTCATGATTAACTCGAACTCCGAGAGGGGTATAGCCTTGTTTGCAGTGTTCAAAGAAGAAGAAAATCGCAAGCAAGCCACCACCAACCGAGGAGGAAGACGAGTCCAAGAAGAAGTTGACCCGAGTTGATCACAACTAATGAACCTAGCTCGAAGGATAGCCAAGGGACGAAAGCGAACCACGACTCGACCCAACCAAGGTAAGCCTAAAAGTTCCAATATTAGGTGTTATGAGTGCAACAGGTTTGGACATATCAAGTCCGAGTGCCCCAAGCTCAACCACCAATCACCTAAGCACAAGAAGGCCCTCAACGCGACATGGGAAGAAGCGTCATCCGAAGAAGACGAAGACCACGTCTTCATGGCGAAATCAATTGAGTCGGACACGGAGACTGAGCCTGAACTTGAGTCAGAACCTGAGGATGACTCGGACTACGAAGCTACCTTCAAGTCAAGCCACGACACGATCCGTTCAAAAGATACCCTTAAAGTAAGTCGAACTTTATTTAATACTTTACATAATACGGTTAGGTTTTGTCTAGGAAGTTAGCTAAGTCCGAGTCCAAGGTCGAGACCCTTGTTGAGGAGGTTAAACTCCTCAAACACGAGGTCTCCCTAACCTCTTCGACTAGTCGAGTTCAAGAGAAGGACTCAACTCGAGTTGAAAAGCTCGAAGTTGAGAACTCTCTTTTGAAAAGTCAAGTCGAAGATCTTAGGAACACGTTGGAAAGGTTCACTTCGGGATCCAAAGGACTTGACCTCCTACTTGGATCTCAAAGGGTCGTGTACAACAAGGTTGGACTAGGGTTTAACTCAAACACGACTAATAGGTCGTATATGTCGATTGTAAGTCGACATAGGAAACATGTCCAAGCATGGGTCCCTAAGAACTTTTTGATTTCAACTCTAGGATCCAACCTGCATCGGGTTCCTAGGACCAAATCCACTATGTGGATAGACCAAACCGATTCAACGCGGTCTAGGGGAGCCAAGATAAAACATGTTTGTGCTTTAACTTAGAAATTGCATGTTTTAACTTAGAATGTTTGTGCTTTAACTTAGAAATTGCATGCTTTAACTTAGAAAGTTTGTACTTTAAAACTTGTGAACTCACTTAGAACATGAACATAATCAACTTCAAAAAGATTGAGCCTCGGAGCCTCTTTTCAAAAACATAACCAACTAAAATTATTCAAAAGATTGAGCCTCCTCTTTTCAAAAATAACCAGTTAGACTAGGAGATAGTCTTAGGTGAGTCAAGTCATCATTTTCTTGAAAATGGCTTTGTCTAAGGAAGTGGTCGATGATCCGATAAAAGAAGGCCCCTGTGCCTCGCCACGACCTGGAAGCCATGATCTTGAAAAGGTAAACTTGACAAGCCTAGGTTTAAATCCAAATCTAACATAAAATTACTTGAACCTAAATACACTTAATCAACTTAATTGGAAGTCATCTCACACAAAACACATAAGTATAACATGATTGATCATATAGACAGGTGAGATGACCTAGATTTAACAACTTACAACCAATTTAAAAAATCTAACATCCAATCCAACCACCTTGTGTGTAGGATCAATGGATGTTGGACAGCGGTTGCTCCCGACACATGACCGGGGATCAACTCAAATTCACAAAGCTTCGATTCAAACGACAAGGATCGGTAGCCTTTGGGAATAACGGCAAGCTCAAAATCATCGGATCAGGTGATATCGAGCTTAACTCGAATTTTGTTATTAAAAATGTATTACTTGTAGAGAATTTTGAATATAACCTGCTTAGCGTAAGCCAATTATGTGACAATAACTATAAGGTTGTATTTTTAAAAAATGAATGTGTAATTAAAACAAATAAAACAGCTAAAACAATACTCAAAGGAACTAGGACAAATAACATTTATACAATTAACTTAATCAATTCCTCAGCCAAATGTCTTATGACACAGGAAGAGGAATCATGGTTGTGGCACCGACGACTCGGTCACTCGCACCCAAGACTCGCCCATAAGATGAGTCAGAGTGGCTTAGTCAGAGGCTTACCCAACCTCAACAACTTGGTTAATAAAATCTGTAATGCTTGTCAACAAGGAAAACAACCTAGGACACAACACAAGTTAACTAACCAAGAACGAACCTCAAACGTACTTGAGCTCCTGCATATGGATCTATTCGATTCACATGGAGCCAAGTCACTCAATAGAAGTCAATATTGCTTAGTCATAATTGACGACTACTCTAGGTTTACCTGGTTAGGTTCATCAAACATAAAAATGATACCCTAGATCAATTAATCAATCTATTCAAATTAATCGAGAATCAAAAAGACCTTAAGGTTAAAAGACTTAGAAGCGATCATGGTGGTGAATTCAAAAATCAAAGGTTCACCGACTTCTGTAACCTAAATGGATACCACCATGAATTCTCTTGCCCTAGGACGCCTCAGCAAAATGGCCTAGTGGAACGGAAAAACCGAACTCTACAAGAAGCCGCTAGGACCATGTTGAACGAATACGACCTACCCGATAGGTTTTGGGCAGAAGCCGTGAGTACGGTATGCTATGTCCAAAATAGGATCCTTATGGTAAAAAGGCACCTTAAGACCTCATACGAGGTTTATCATGATAAAGTACCCAACATCAAGTACTTTAGGGTATTTGGGTGTAAGGTACATATCCTAAACACTAAGGATTACCTAGGGAAATTTACATCCAAAACCATGACCGGAATCTTTCTAGGATACTCGACTACAAGTAGAGCTTATAGAGTATATAACCACGACACCCTTAGAGTCGAGGAAACCATTAATGTAGTGTTCGATGAAGGACACGATCCTACAAAACCCCCGGCAACCCCAATTAGCGAGCCGATTCATACTAAACCTAACTCTGATCTCGAGATCAGGTCTAGTGTTAATCCTAACCTAAGTCAACCAAGTCACTCTATTGATCAAGTGATAGATGACTCCAACCAAACTAGTGTTCAACCAAGTCACCCCATTGATCAAGCATTAGGTGACACAAACCCAACCCAATCTAGGATTCAAACTAACCACCCTATCGATCAAGTGATAGGAGATCCTAATCTAGGAGTTCGAACTAGAGCATCCTATAGGAACCTTAGTCAAATTTCCTTAATTTCAAAGATAGAACCCAAATCAATTGAACAAGCTCTTCTTGATCCCGATTGGATTATTGCAATGCAAGAAGAGCTAGCCCAATTTACTAGGAATGAAGTGTGGGAGTTAGTACCACCACCTAAAGACAAAACGATAATTGGAACAAGGTGGGTGTTTCGAAATAAGCTTGATGATAAAGGTGAAGTAGTTAGAAACAAGACTAGGTTAGTCGCCAAAGGGTTTAGCCAAGTCGAAGGCTTAGATTACGACGAAACCTATGCTCCAGTAGCTAGACTCGAATCCATTCGAATGTTGCTAGCTTATGCCGCACATCGAGGATTTAATCTATTTCAAATGGATGTTAAGTCGGCATTCCTAAATGGATACATTAAAGAAGAAGTTTATGTCAGCCAACCCCCCGGATTCGAAAATCTAGATAAACCCGACCATGTTCTAAAACTTAAGAAAGCTCACTATGGATTTAAACAAGCTCCTCGAGCTTGGTACGAGAGACTTTCAATCCATCTTAAGTCAAAAGGGTTTAACCAAGGCTTAGTTGACCCAACTCTCTTTGTAAAAACCTTAGGTAAAGAAATATTCATAGCTAAAATTTACGTAGACGATATAATTTTCGGAACCTCTAACTCAGCCTTACTAAACAAGTTCGTTTCGCTCATGGAAAGTGAGTTCGAAATGAACTTGGTAGGCGAGTTAAGTTTCTTTTTAGGACTACAAATTAAACAAACTAAGGATGGTATATACCTATATCAACAAAAATATACTAAGGAGTTAATTAAAAGATTTGGAATGCAAGACGCTAAGGTAATAAACACCCCAATGGCGATAAATGTTAACATAGGAGAAGACCTAGAAAGTAAGTCCATTGACTTAAAATACTATAGGAGCATAATAGGGAGTCTCCTATACTTAACTGCGAGTCGACCCGACATCCTATTCGCAGTAAGTATGTGCGCCAGGTTTCAAACCTGTGCTAAGGAGTCACACCTAACCCTAGTTAAGCGTATCCTTAGATATCATAAGGGCACACTTAACGTTGGTATTTGGTACCCTAGATCTACGGAGTTCGAACTAATCGGCTACTCCGATTCGAATTATGCCGGTAGTAAGCTCGATAGAAAGAGCACGAGTGGTTGTTGTCAACTTCTCAGCTCGAGTCTAGTGAGTTGGTGCAGTAGGAAACAACACTGTGTTGCTTTATCTACCACCGAAGCCGAATACATCGCGATGGGTGAGTGTGTCACGCAGCTTCTTTGGATGAAGCACACTCTCCGCGACTTTAAGTTAGACTTTACGAATACTAAACTTCACGTAGATAACATTAGTTCAATTAATCTTATAAAGAATCCGATATGTCACTCTAGGACCAAACATATAGAGGTCAAACACCATTTCATTCGAGAACATGTGGCCAACAGGCCCATACACCTCGAATACGTCGAATCGAAGTCTAACTTGGCAGATCTATTTACTAAACCCCTACCCGAAGCCGAATTTAGTCTATTAAGACGAAAATTGGGCATGTGCGTAATAGAATAGGTACATGCAAATTATATGTTCTTACTACTATTTCTTTAATTTCATTTTTATGGAACTAGCATAGGACATACCTTAGATATCATGCACCTATAGATTTAAGGAGCTAGTACATCTCACAACACATAGGACTAATGTGTTTGTGTACTTAGCCATGTAGATGGGCGTGAGATGTTAGGACCTTACTCCTGGTTCCAGATGTAGAGCTAGTGCATCGCTATGAACCACGGAGTATAATCATACATACTAACCGACTCTGACCAGGACTGGTTGATCTTACATATCAATCAAGCCAAATATGAGTCGAACATTTTATAGATGAGCTTATTTTCAGTATATTTTTTTTATATAAAAAATGGGGAACATGCTTGGACTTTAAATTTAACACTTTTTGTTTTCCACACACCCCTTACTCTTTTCGATATACGGCAAAAGGGGGAGAAAAAGGCCAAAGTTAAGGGGTCAGCCAAAGTTAAGGGGTCAAAATTTTTTGATAACTTAACTTTTACTTCATATTTAAACCAAAAGTTAAAACTTAGTTAACTTTTACCAAAAGGCCAAAGAATTCTTAAACTTATTTGTGCTGTCTAAGTTTTACTTAAACTTATTTTTTAAAACTTTATGTCGTTAATGTTTTACTTAAGGGGGAGAAAGGGCTTAACTAAAACGTTTTACTAAGGCCAACTTTAAGTAATGTTAATTACTTAAAGCAACCCTCAAGGGGGAGGATTAAGGTCTTTCTTCAAGACTCACCCTCGGTCAAGGGGGAGGTTTCCTCAAGGGGGAGTACTTGAAGAAAATCCTTACTACTCCAACTTAATCTTCATATTTTTTGTTTCTCATGCACATTATTACTCTTCATGCTTGCTATTTACTTAACTTTGTATGTGGGTTTGCCATAAATCAAAAAGGGGGAGATTGTTGGTGCAGTAGGCACCTAAGTCGAACCTAAGTTTTGATTATAGCAAACGATACAATGTTAAGCATATATTGTTATCTCATGAGCTAAATCAAGTGTGCAGAAAAGTCTCAACGCTGGAGCTGAAGGCTAGCGACACCCGGAGGAAGTCGCGGTGGTCGGGCGACACTCAAGAGACTTCGGAGGGAGCCAAAGGAATTGAGTGGAAGGTCGGAAGCAAAAGCAACACGTAAGTACTGAGGTAAGCTCGTGTGTCCGAGCATAAGTAAGGTCGTATCCTCTTTACGGGGATGATCTTAAGTGTAGATCCAACCAAAGACTTCTTATAGATGGACTAGGTCGAGATCGGATGGTCGACGACCATCAAAATTATGTTTTTCTTGAGCTAAACTTGCCTTGCAGCCAAGATCATCGATCGCTAACTCAAGGACTCGATCGCCGTCCATCACCGAGTGACTTACGGCTAGCACTCGATCGATGTCGCCATCGATCATCGGTGATGGCCATCGGCCGATCGGTCAAAGGATCAGCCTCGAGCAGTCAAGAGTTATCACCATTTTTCAAGGGGATTTGTGCCCATTTGTGATTGGCTAAAGACCCATTCGATGAGGGGCTTAAAGGCTATAAAAGGAGGGCCAAACCTAGGGTTTTTCATATAATTCAAAAAGCTTCCAAGTGCTTCCGATACGCTCCGGCTCTCCGACATCCCTACGACGAAGCGCTGCCGAGACGACGACTAGAGCTTCAACCTCCAATCTTTGAAGTCGTCGGTATAATCTGTAAATTTGTATAAGTTGTTTTTACTTCAAGCTTTAAATCATATCAAGGAGAGGGGGAGTGTTCCTCTACCTTGAAGTCTTTCTCGAGTTTTTGTATTCGTTTAACTCCTATCTCCATCGAGAGGGAGTTCGTTTAGTATTTGCCCTCCGTGCGTGGTCAAGGACCATTAGGGCCTTGGAGTAGTAGCCGAAGGCTACGAACCAAGTAAAACCTATTTGTCTCTATTTACTTTACATTTCCGCTGCAATTAATTTTCTCTCGAGTTTTAACGAAAGAAACGAGAAAAAGTTTTTATCGCTATTCACCCCCCCCCTCTAGCGAACCGCATCGATCCAACACTTAGTGAGGCCAGAAATCATGGAAACTATTTTACTAGGTGAAAGGTTAGTTACCATAGTTTTCATGTCCTCTTCTTCAGATGAGGAGGATGATGAAGCTCCCCCTTCCCTCGAGCTCTCCTCACTTGAGCTTTCTTCTTCATTTTCGGAGGAGGAGCAATCTAGGTCGTCAAAGGCCATTAGGACAAGGTTGGAGTAGACATGTTCTTACTCTTCGGATGATGATGATGATGAAGAGGGATCATCCCATGTCCTTGCTTTGAGTGCTTTTGTCTTCCATTTCTCTTTGGCCTTCTTCTCTTCTTCTTTCTTCTTCTCGCTACCCTTCTTCTTCTTCTTTTCTTCTTTCTTTCTCTTCTTCTCCTTGCTCTTGTTCAAGAGGGGACAATTGTCCCTTATGTGTCCCTCTCTTTGGCAATTGTAGCAAATAATCTTCCCCCTTGGTCTTCTACTCCTATCAATAGATTTATTAAATCTAAAACCTTTTAATGCACGCCTTACCCTCCTTACCATATAGGCTTCTTCCGTGCTATCCATGGAGGAGGAGGAAGATGTTTCATCGGAGGAGGAGGGGATCTCCATCTTCTTCTTCCCCTTGTTGGCCAAAAGTGCTACTCCTCTTGAAGGTTGAAATCTTGGCTCTTCTATTATTCCTTCAAGTCTTGTTTCGTGGAGCTCCATGGTTGAGAAGAACTCCTCCAAGGTGCTCACTTCTAAATTCTTGGACATGTAGAAGGAGTCCATCATTGAGCTCCATTTCGATGACGGGGGAAAAGCATCAATTGCTTTTATGAGCATGTCCCGGGTCGAAAGTCTTTCTCCTACACTCGTTAGCCCAATTAAAATTTCTTTGAATCTAGAATGTAAGGAAGTTACCTTCTCTCCCTTTTCAAGCTTGATATTTGATAGTTGGGAGCGGAGGATATCTCTTCTTGCAAGCTTGACCTCCGAAGTGCCTTCATGAAGCTCTACTAGCTTCTCCCACATCTCCTTGGCACTTGCACACTCCCCTATCCTATTCATTTCTTGTTGAGGGAGTACATTGTAGAGGTGGTGCTTGGCTTTTGGATTTGCCAAATACTCCTCTCTTTGTCTTTTACTCCATCTTGATTTCTCAAATAGCTCCCCTTCTTCATTCCTAGGCATCTCGAAACCGTTTTCCATAATTAATAAAATTTCGAAGTCGGTTTCGAAGAATACCTCCATTCTCTTTTCCCACCAAGAGAATTCGCCTTCAAATTTTGGTGGGTGAATGTTTGAGCCGGCCATTCTTGAATGTGCTTGTTGTGGCGGTTAGTCCTCGACAAGCTTTCCTTTGCTCTGATACCACTTGTAGGATCAATGAAGTGTGGTTTTGGCCGGCTAGAGGGGGGTCAATAGCCCTCTTTTGTTGGATGACGGAATTTGCTCGTCTACAAAGAAATTAGCGCAACAGAAACAAACAAGACAAGCAAATAGAAATAAGAATATAAACAATGCTAACACCGAAATGTAATGTGGTTCACGGCTACGCCGCTAATCCACGGTCCTCGATTCGTCCTCGGTGAATCACTCCGCAACCAAATCACTATCGGTCTCTCCTTTGCACTAAGCTAGGTGGAGGTAACCCTTACAACTCAAGAACACTCATTCTTTTACAATAGATGTGAAAGAAAACTAAGAGAAGGAGTTTGAATCTTGTGGAGCACTTGGATGATCACTTAGAGCATAAGCATTAGGCATCCACAAGCCCACACCCTCTCTTTTTATAGAGAGGGCTGATTTCTTCCCGTTGGCCGCCACCAGTCGACTGCCGTCCTTGGCAGTCGACTGCCGCCACTTCAATGCCCTCCGAACACGTCGGATCTCAACCGTTGTAGTCCAACGGATCTTAGCGATCAGCGATGGATCCATCGATCGACCTCGCCTCCGTAGTCGATCGCGATCGGCTACGATTGGTTATGTGCTGTGACATCTTGACGATATTGCCATCCCATGGCGATCGGCATCGGCATAAACCCATCGATGCGCATACCAATGGGTTCGATTCGGAAGCGATCGCCATTTCATGGCAGTCGACTGGTGCTGTGTGAAACTCAAACTTAACATTCATTTAAGCTTCTGACGGTTGGGTAAACCTCAACCCTTGCGGTCGAGCCACTGACACTCAGCCATTCGGCCAAGTTCACCTAATGAGCTACTTACAATTCACTCATTCTCTCATCTCACTCGAAGTCCCTCGCCGAAGCTCTCTTCATTCGCGGCCACGTCCCTCGGCAGCATCAGGCGCACGACTCTGCAATGCTCCTTCGCGTCTCTTGCCTCCGAAGTCTGCTTCCTTGGCTTCGCTTCAAGTCATCTCGTCCGGCGGTCCCTCGGCAGCATCAAGCGTACGACTCTGCAATGCTCCTTCTCCGACTCAAGCACGAGGTTGTGAGTGGTGAACCCGCCAAGGCTCCATGTGCGAATTACTAAGTCCTGCAAGACTCCAACGCACATATCAAATCACAATAATAACCTAACTTAAACCCTTTGCTACACACATCAAAACCATATCACGGCAAGAGATTGCCCTAACAGGGTCATCAAGCCCATATCCACCAAGTATGACCGCATGAATGCACGGAGTTTTTCTTAAGCGGGCTTAAAGCCCTTGGAGGGATCCATTACCTGGGCCGCTAGATGACAGCATGCAGGCGGCGCTCCAACACCTGAGGGTGACGCTGCAACGGGTGTTGATGCAGAGGATGACCCTGTGCCAGACTCAATCTTCGCAGCACGCCTCGATGTATTTGAGGAGGAGATAGATACCCATCTTGCGGAGCTTCATCTAGAGCATGAGGAGATTCGTCTGGAGCACCAAGCATTTCGCCAGGAGCACCGGGAGTTCCATTCTTTGGTCATCTCCCAACTGTGGACATTGGACCAGCAGCAGCAGGAGCTCCTAGCTCTTCTCCACCCTCATGCACCCGGACATCCGCTTGTTGCCGGCGGTTCACAGTCGACGGCCATGGACACTGATGACCCTACATCTTAGATTGTCATCCCCTGTAGTTTGATCTTCTTTTGTTTGTTTTTCCTTTACATGTGTAAGGCGCTGCCTTTGAACTTAGTGATTAATGAAATGAATTTGTTTTTCAGGTACATCCCTATAGTTTATTTCATCCCTAAATGTCATGTATATTTAGATTTCATCATTATGGCATGGCATTATGATCATTGGCAATGTTTATTTATGCTATCATTTATGTCATGATCATTCATGCATTTAAAGTAATTAAAAGTGATTTAAGGACTATGACATGACTTGAAGTCCCATGTATAAGGGAATCAAGTAGTGTTGCCCTAGAAAATGCATGAAACCATAGTTTAGGAAGAACAAAACCCACATCTCACATCACATTGACATGTGTGTGTATTGATACACCCTAGACACATGTGAGATTTTAGGAAATGAGTTAAGTTCAAGGTGCATAGTTTTTACATCTAGATGAACTTAAACTCAACTTATACCATGGATGAATCATAAGGAGAGCTTATGTACAAGTCATGTGCATCAAGCACATAGACCATGGTTCAATATAAGGGTTTAAAACTATTTTAAAATCATTTTGAAAAATCTTGGTGTAGTCTATCTTTTGATAGAAGTCACCATTGATAATGTTGATACAAAGTGAGCTCAAAACAATGAAGTTTTTTCTCATTTTTGAACTTTGTATCAAACTCACTATTTTATGGGTAAAATATTTTTCACATATTTTTTACCCATTGTATTACTTATAAGTAATGTACGTATGGATATTTATGAATTTTTAAAATACGTAGAATTACTTATGCTTTTTCAAAACTCGATTTCTGAAACTGAAAATGGGCAGTTTCAGTTATCAGTGGACTGCCACTTAATGGCAATCGACTGATGAATGGAAGTCGAACAGGTGACTATAAGGAGTCGACTGCCAGGCTGATTTCGGGTAAACAAGATTTGTTTAGCTTAATTTTAGCTATGGTAAGGCTTCCTAACCACTCCTAACCCTAGGATTTGCTTTGCAAAGCATTAGAAAGGGTGAAAATCCATTGGATATAGATTAGGAGAGTTGTTAGGGTGATGTATCAATTTTAAGGCATGTGAAAGTTCATGTTGAACTTTGGACCTTAATTTTTGATGGTTTAGTGTTCCTATTGGCTTAGGGACTTCCCAAGGGCATTGTTGGTGCAATGGTCAAGAGGGAGCAAACCTTTAGAAGGAGGTATCCATCATGGAATGATGGATGTTATTTTTCCTCATGAGGGGAAGAAATGGGAACTTGAGATGCCCAATTTGGAAATTGGGAGAGTTGTTGGATTGTCTCTCTTGAGTGATATAGGACTTATCACTAGGAAGATTGCAGGCATCCTAGATGTTTTTGGATCAAGAGGGAGATTGTAAGATTTCATTGGGATATGAGACATTGACCTCCTTGGACAGAACCTTTTTGATGTTAGTCAAAAAGGGGGAGAATTTATGAAATCACCAATTTGGGATAATTGGTAAGGAAATTTGAGTTAGGGGCCTAACTTAAGGGTATTTTTGTCAAACATCAAAAAGGGGGAGATTGTTGGTACAATCGGCCCAGGTCACGATTGACCGGACTCGAGTTTGACTCGAGCGATGTTTTGATGTTCGACAAAAACATATGACAATGTGATTGTTGTTGGTGCAATTGGCCAAGGTCACGATTGACCGGACTCGAGTTTAATTCAAGTGATATTTTGATGTTTGACATGAAGGTTTGACATTGATGTCTGATAATGTTTTGGGGAGATTGTTGGTGTAATCGACCTGGGTCTTGATTGACCGGACTCGAGTTTGACTCGAGGGGAGTTTTGATGGTTGACTGGGGTTGACTATGTCATGGAAAGTCCAAGTCTTGAGTACTTGGCATGTAATGACCAAGCATGGGTCTTGGCAAGGAAAAGTCCAAGCATGGGTCTTGGCATGGAAAGTCCAACATGGGTTGGCAAGGGAAAGTCCAAGCTTAAGTCTTGGCATTTAAGAAGTCCAAGGGGTTTGATATTGGCGGCGTAAAGTCCAAGCGGGAGTCTTTACAGCATAAGCCCAATGGTTGGCGGCGTAAAGTCCAAGCGGGAGTCTTGGCAGCAAAAGTCCAATGTGCCTTTGCGGTGTAGACACTGTTATCATGACAATAGCTGATGGAAGCACCTAAAGGCTAGCGTATGGATGAATAAGTCATGGATGACTTGGAGGGATCCGATAGGCGCGAGGCTGACGGAGGTGGCTAGAAGGCTTAGGTCTAGGCTACGAGTGGTCTAGCAAGTATGGGGACACCATACTTGAGGTTAAAACCTCATGTTTGAGGTTGGCAGTCAACTAGCAATATGGCCGATTCGACTACCGTGAGTCGATTGCTGGTTAAGGGCTGAAAATGCCTTGGCAGTCGACTGATCATTGGATCAGCCGACTGATGGCAGTCAACTGCTATGGATGGCAGTTGACTGCTGGACTGGGTTTTTCGACCGTGACCACATAACACTTCGTAGCCGACTGGGCAGTCAACTACAGATGCTAGCAGTCGACTGGTGATGTCATCAATCGACTGGCAAAAGATTCGTTGAAATTTTTTCAGTGTGGATCGAGCCGTTGTCTCACGACAACAGTGTTAGCAGTCGAACTGGGGATTTTGGCAGTCGACTGCCAAGGCAGAATCTAGCCCGACGCAGGTTAAAAAGAGGAGCTCAAGAAGGATTTCGACATTGGTTCTTTGGGAGCTTTGGTGAGCTGATTTGAAGGTGAATTATAGGTGCATTTCAGGGTCCTTCAAGCTCATCCAAGCAACCAACAAGCAAGCACTCAAAACCCTAGATTGTAAAGTGCTCTTTACATTTTCATTTGTATTTGCTTGTTCTACTTGTATTACTATTGTAATATCTTGTAAGATGTTTCTCCGCCTTCGACGTGTTGTCGAGAAAAAGTTTATTGTTTAGTGGTGTTTGTGGCATCGCTAGAGCTCTTTAGAGCTCAATCTGTGGAGTAAGAACCATTCAGTTCCGAACCACGTTATATCTTGTGTTGTGATTGTGTTTTCTTGTTATTACTATTCCGCTATGCTAACAAGAGTGAAAATCCAAGCATGGAGCTTGGTGTGGAAGTCCAAAGCATTGCGAAGCCGTGCGCTTGGTGCTTGGTGAGAAATGCATTGCGAAGCCGTGCGCTTGGTGCATATGGGAAGTCTTAAGGACTTGGTAAGTTCACTAGGCTCGGGGTCTTTGAGTCGGTGAAGGATGGCATTGCGAAGCCGTGCGCTTGGTGCATCCGAGGGACCGCCGGACGGGGAGCGAATGGAGTGAGCCCAAAGGGAAGCATACTTCTAGGGCATGAGACGCGAAGGATGGCGTTGCGAAGCCGTGCGCTTGGCGCATCCGAGGGACGTAGGCCGAGGGAAGAGAGCTTCGGTGGGGAACTCCATGAGTGATGTGGACTTAGCCAAGTGGCTAAGACTGAGTGTCGGAGACTCAAACAACTTGGTGTTTGAGGTTTTCGACGGTCGTAGCATAGGTGCCGGTTCGACTGGTCCAAGTCGACTAGGGTTCGACTGGTGTAAGGCTGCGTTTTGGTGCTTAGCGATCGCATGGTGGCGATCGTGATGTCGGCCGCGATCGCCGTGCGATGGCGAATGATCGTGATGGAAATGTCGAGCAGAATGCTCCGTGGCCGTAGGGCGATCGATACTAGTCACCGATCGCCGGCCACAGCGGCATCGTAGGAGATCCGTTGGAACTTGTCCGACGTGGATCTGGCCGTTGTGAGACAACGGACACAGGGGCAGTCGACTGGGGCCTTTTGGCAGTCGATGTTGGGTTTCCGGCACCGCGGCGTGTGTGTGTTCGATCATGTTTCGTAAACATGAGCACAGCGGAAGCAATAAAAAATAATAAATATTCCTATTTATTACAACACACACAACACACGCATGCTATTACAACAAGTGTAGACATAACCGTAAATTAAAATTGCAATAAAAGAAATTAAACTACGTTATCCCTTCCGTATGACGTGTAGCGGGAACGGCATCAACCGGAACGATTCTCGTAAGAATTGTCTCTATCCGTATCCACGCCGAGCTCCTCGGAATGACTTCGCCAAGCCACGAGCTTCGTCTTCGTACGGGTTACTAGCCTCGTGTTGAAGACGATGTGATCGAGAGATGATCACGGTCCGAATCCAAATTCGGACCTAAAACAAGTCCTCAAGACTTGCTTCTCCGGAGAGGTATTCGTCAACCGATTGACGAATCCTTCGTCCTCCACCTCAGAGGATTACCGGAGATCAAATCCCCGGTATGTTATCCGCTGTCGGAGCACTACCCGTCGTCCAAACGACGCTCCGACGAGAGGAGAAGAAGCTGTCCAGAAAACTGGACAGCTTTGGTGGAGGAAATAGGCGCCGGCTAAAGAAGAGATGGAGCCTCACCTTTACACCGAACCCAAGGGAGATCACCGGAGGGTCGCCGGAGGTCCACCGGCTGAAGCTTGGACGCCGGCAAGAGTCTTAGACGGCGGCACAAAGCTGGGCGGTGGCTGCTTTTGGTTGGGCGCCGAATTCCTTCAACAAGGGATGGGCGGCAACTCAATGTTGGGCGGCAACTAGATGATTAGGTTTAGGGTTAGGGTTTAATCCCTATTTTATAGAGAACTAATTCTCTTAATGGTTAATGGATCATATCCATAAAGCCCGTTAACCCGCTCCATTAAGATAAGTTAAAATAAACCAAACCATGATGGTTTATTTTAAGTTAAAACGAACCGAACCAACTTTTGGTTCATTCGTTTAAAATAAACCAAACCCTTTGGTTTATTCTTATCCATTGGATTAGAACCAAACCATTTTGGTCCATCCATTATGTCTTCATAAGACACTGCCCATCCACGCTTCCATTGCGACTGAAACAATTTCAAGCTCGCTTTATGTTTGGTCCAACCAAACATAGTTTCTCTCGGTCTGAGAATCCCATTCTCAAGCTCGTTTTAAATCCTTTGGATTACACTCGTTGTGCGTGTGACCAAATAGGTTCTCGGTTTATGTTGGCCGTCTATAATTAACCATTAATTATAGAACGATCATGAGTGGCACCTAGTAGTACATCATGATCCCCAATTAACCGAAAAGATCAACGGTTGATCCAGAACTATTTCTGAAACCCTTCAGTAGCTTGAATGATTCGTGCCCCATTCCCTTCACTCATCTTATACCCACTTGGTTCAGGACATGGTCTATTGTGTCAGTCCCCACTAGGCTGACTACGTCACACCTAGCCCAAGTATCATTTCCTCGTCCTACGGATTCTAGTTACTCCACATGTATCGAAGAGTACCTTACTCTAAACATGTAATGCTTTGGCCAAAGACTTTAGTAACAATCCGACGAGGCCATAGGTATACATCTCCTCGCAAGGAGTGGTGAATCCTTTATAGGCTATTCAAACACCTTCGATCACTTCGACTTATACCCAATCATCCCGGGTCCACATCTCCTTAGAGATGTTTGCTTAAGATGTCAAAGCATAAGTCTCTATGATCAAGATGACTTGAATACCGCAAGTCAAAGGAACATCGCACTTAAGCCACAGTAAAAAAAAAACTTCATTGACATATCTATATATGCAGAAAACCATATGAAGTCTTACGGTTGGTCACTCCAATGAACTAGTTACCATAACTAGCATCCACGATTAACTCCGGACATCACTATGTCTCCAGCCAGTGAGAATCAGCTGCTTGGATACACCAAGGAGTATACCTCGTGCTAGTCTCGACAGAATTGATGGTGTCCAAATCCATCAATTCATTGACTAGGGATAATTCCGATACATCACAATTACACATGTAGAGATACTCACTAGTTGTGATCCAATCACAAATTCTCTCATGCTGTGAATCGTATCGTGGACATTCAGTAAATGAGTTTAAGATCCAATCAAATACATAAAATATGTATACTCAAATAGTGAATCTTCATTTATCATATAAATGGTTCATACATAAGGCGATTGCCTTAGGACATCTCTCATATATTACTAACAGACTCCCACATCGAGTATCGTCAGGATGGCTTCATAAATCCACGAGCCTCATCTTCATAGGAGTCACTAGCCTCGTGTCAAACACGATGTGATCGAGAGAAGATCACAATCCGAATCAAAATTCGGATTAGAAATCGAGTCCCAATAACTCGCTTCTCCGAAGAGGTATTCGTCAACTGTTTGATGAATCCTTCGTCCTCCACCTATGAGGATTACCAGAGATCGAATTCTCGATAAAGTAGCCACTATCAGAGCTCAAAACGTTGTCCAAACGATGCTCCGACACGTAAGGAAACAAGTTGTCCAGAAAACTGGACAGCTTGGTGGAGGATGTTGCGCCGACCAAAGAGGATGGCCGGCCAACCCTTGGTCGCCGGAACCAAGGTGAGTCACTGGAGGGTCACCGGAGGATGGCCGGCAGCAGCTTGGATGCCGACAACAGCTAGGACGGTGGCACAAAAGTTGGGTGGCAACAAGGTTGGGCGGCGGCAAGGAGAAGAGAGGGAGTGGGGTTGGGCGGCTAGGTTTTTCCAACAACCAAAAGTTCTCCACGAAAAACCCTTAAGCCATGTTTTATAGAGAACACATTCTCCTAACGGTTATTGGTTCATAACCAAAACCCGTTAACACGCTCCAATAACTTAAGTTAAAATAAACCAAACCGCGTTGGTCTATTTTAAGTTAAAACGAACCGAACCAACTTTTGGTTCATTCGTTTAAAACAAACCAAACCCCTTTGATTTATTCTTCACCATTGGATTAGAACCAAACCAATTTGGTTCATCCATCATGTCTTCATAAGACATGGCCCATCCACGCTTCCATTGCGACTGAAACGATTTCATGCTCGATCCTTGTTTGGTCTGTAGGGATATATACTGAAAAGTCTATCTTTTGTATGAATATCTTTATTTTAGAATAAGAATCACATGATCATTGTTTGCATATTTTTATGGTTATGCAATATTGTCTAATACTTTACATTGTAGATAACACGGTGTGTGGTGTCACACAGGAGATCATGTTATCGACCCCTTGAAAAGTATAAGTAAAAGCTCACAACTGAGATGGCTTTGGACAAACCATCGAAATGGTTGTAGTGTGATTTGGTATTGGTTTGTCTTGACCATAGAATCACACTAGTGCACTTTGTGTGTATTGAGCAGGACCGAATTAGAGGTGATTCGATTTATTGCTGACTATATAATCGAATCGGACCTCAGATATTATTTAGTACATGCTCTTAATCCCGATATAATAACGGGCACATATACTTAGTACTCATCTCTTTGATTTACCAATGGGCGAGATTTATAGATTAAATCGATAGGCTCGGTAAATTGAGAGATGATATTATTTATATGGTGTGTCGTTGATTATAGGAGGAAATCGTGTCCTATATATTAGGATGATGATGTCCCCTTGAGGAGCTCATAAGATTCATTATGTAAACCCTGCAAGTGAACTTGGTCCGACATGATGAAAAGGTTGAGTGGTACTACTCAAGGAGTTAGATGTTGATTAATTAATGGTCAGTAAATTAATTAATCGACGGACATTCGAGATCTTAAACACGGGGAGAAAATGTACAAATAATATATGGAGCCCATATTATCATATGGGGGTTGGTGAGGTAGATCAATGATGAACCTTTAGTGGATTGAATCATCATTAGTGGATCGGACTTTATGTGGGCTTGATCCATGGGTGGCCAAGACCCAACTCCTCCTCATGGTCCCTAATGTAGCCTATTAACACCTCATGATGCTTAGAACCAATGGATAGAAACAAAGCCCGGTTGAGATTAAATCTCTAGATCACAGTTGAGATTAAATCCTAGAACCAATGGAGAGAGATTAATTCATGACTTATCCTAACTCTATAAAGGAGGGCATGGGGTTGGCGTGGAGATCATTGAAGAGGCTAGGGTTTTGGAGTTGGCAGAAGATCCTAGTTGAGATAGGATTAGGAGTTAGGGTTTGGAGGCTTGGCGGCACCAAATAAGGAAATTTTTCCTTTCTTCTTCTTCTTCCCCAAGCTTTGGCGCCCTTAGTTCCTTCCAGCCCTTGGCGGCATCACAAGCTCCTTCTCCTTCTCCTTAGGTGGTGGAAACAAGATATAGGGGTTTCCCTTGGTGTCTTGGTTGTTTTCCACCATCCTTCTCCTTGTTGGTCGGCGGCAAGGATCTTCTTAGTTCCTTGTTGGTTGGTTTTAGGGAGGAGAAATTTGTTTCTATTCTTCCTATTGCTTTGGAAGAGCAAGGAAGGAAGATTTGCGATCTAGGAGCTTCGACTTTTGGTAGAACGTCACCCACACGACGTCCAAAAGGAGGAAGGTCATACATTAGAAGATCAAGAGGTATACCTATTCTACTTTCTTCTTTTGTTTGTTGCTTGTTTTTGTTTTTCAATTATAAGCATGTTATAAATCTGTAAATGGCTAAATAATACTTGGATCCTGAGCATAAACACAAAAACTGGCGATCCGGACATCGTCTATTCCGCGGCTACTCGTAGAATAGAGGATGGTCGCTTGAACAACTAGTTTGTTCAAGTGACCTCTCTAAACGAATAGCACGACAATGACTGGTTGCTTTGGCAATCCCTTTTGTCTAGGATTAAATTTTTTTTTAATCCGGGGACATCGAAGGGATCGCCATGGACAAGCTACCGGGGTGAAGTGGGAAGCAAAGTTTCCCCTCACGGACTCGATAAGCAAAACCCTTCAATTAGTATCAGAGCCAAGGTTTTCGATTTTGTGTGTTTAGGATTTGGTTAATTTTTATGCACTTTTTCATATATTATATGTGCCAGATAATAGTAGGATATGCATAGTTTAACTCTTTGGTTGCCAGCATAAGATCTGACTATTATGGTCATATGTGTGTATGTGATTGTATGTGTGTAAATATTTATTTTATTGAATCCTCGGGGTTGACGAGGCTAGTATTTAGTTTTTGGTAAATTAAATACGACATTGTTTAACCACTCTTTATTTTATTTTACTTTCGATCTAGATTTCATGTACACTCCCTCGTAGAGTATAGGATCGATGGATATAAATTAAAATAGGTTTTAGTCTCGGCTCGGATCTCCGGATGGCTTGTACATGGCGTAGGAGGAGCGGACGAGAAGGCGATGCGACGGGAGACATATTGAAGACAAAATCCATAATAGTTGGAAAATAATTCATTTTTCATATTTATTTCTTATTGTTTGATATGCATGTCGTAGCCTAGAAAATTCCTCATTTTCAAATTACTAAGTGGGAGAGGGATATTTTTATAAATTCCTGCGGCCTCCATTACAATTTGACAAGTGATGCGAACAAACTTGCACGTCGGCTCTGAGTGCCTTCCTCCCCATCAGATGGGTTTGTTTGCGGATCACAAGGTTGAATATGGTTATAGGAAATTATTAAAGAGCGTGTGTGCTTGCCCATCATAAGGCACATAACCCGAGATAATTACCTTGGTACCGAGTAATGGTGAACACTTAGATACAAATATAAGTATCCTCCCCATCGAAGTCACTGCTTTTATTTGTAGGGCCAAAGAAGAACCAACTATTAATTTTACTTGTCAAAAAGTTAGGTTGACAAGATAGTAAAATTAATGGGTAAAACCTCCTCTTACAAATGTAGAATTCGTATACGTCCACACTATCGTGGCATATGATATTCTCGGTGTTTTGAGGTGTTGGTTGATTTTAAAATTTTATTGTTTGAGGAATCAATAATTTTTTGAAATATAATGTTTTGATTTATGTGATTCTTAGGTTTTCTTTCAAAATGAGTTTCAACTCACTTACTGTGATACTGAAAGAGAACAAACTTACTGGACCCAACTATGTAGATTGGAAGAGGAATCTAGACATTGTCTTGACTGTAGAGAAATACAAATATGTACTCCTCGAAGAGTGCCCTCCCAAGCCTGCAGATAATTCTGGGGAAAAGGAGAGAGAGAGCTATAAGAAGTGGATCGAGGTCGATGAGATGGCGCGGTGTTACATTTTGGCATCTATGTCAAATGTACTGCAACATCAGCATCAAGCCATGTCCACTGCTTATGATATGATGCTCAATCTCAAGGAGCTTTTTGGACACCAGAATCGGGCTGCGAGGCAAGAGGCCATGAGAAACTTGATGACGACCACCATGATCGAGGGAACACCCGTGAGGGATCATGTTCTCAAGATGATGGCTCATTTGAATGAGCTGGAGGTCCTAGGAGATGAGATCGATGGGGAAACCCAGGTCGATATCATACTCCAGTCTCTGCCTAGGAGTTTTGAGCAGTTTCGCCTTAACTACAACATGAACAAGAGGTTGTATTCATTGGCGGAACTTCTGACAGAACTCTAGGTGGCAGAGGGACTATTTCATCAGAGTGCTCAGGCACATGTCGTGGTGACCCAGAAGGTTTCTACTTCTAAGTCAAAAGGCAAGAAGAAGAAGAAACAAACTGGGGCGAAGGCGTTGGGAGGTACTCAGGGAGGAGTGAAGAAGCCGAAAGGCAAGTGCTTCACTTGTAAATAGACTGGACACTGGAAGAAGGACTGCCCCAACCGCAAGAACAAAGGTATATCTTTTGGTCTAGTCATTGAAACATGTTTAGTGGTGTTATCTACCAGCATCTGGTGTGTAGATACGGGAGCCATTGATCATGTCTGTAATACTTTGCAGGGGTTCCAGGAAACCAGACGACTAGCTGAGGGGGAGATTATCGTGTACTTGGGCAATGCCACGAAGGTGGCGGCTGTTGCAGTGGGAGATGTTCATTTATCTTTTGAGAAAAATAAACTTTTGGTTCTTAAGAATTGCCTTTATGTACCCTTATTTATAAAGAATTTAATTTCGGTTTATAAATTGTTTATGGATGGATATTCTATTTCTTTTAATGACAGAGTTGTTATAAGAAGATATAGAGACATTATCTGTTCGGGTACATTGATAGGAAATTTGTACACACTTGAACCAAAACCTCCCACGATACATGTTGAAGTTAATAACTCATCTTCTAATTCCAATAAGAGAAAAGAACCTTCAAAGATGAACCAAACATATCTTTGGCATCTTTGGCTTGGTCACATTAACCTAAGCAGAATTCAAAGGTTGATAGCTGATGGACCTTTGGGTACATTAGTGGTGGAGGATCTCCCAACCTGTGAATCTTGCTTGGAAGGTAAGATGACCAAGAGGCCTTTTAAGGCCAAGGGGTATAGAGCCAAAGATGTGTTAGAATTGGTTCATTCTGATTTGTGTGGTCCTATGTCTATCCAGGCTAGAGGTGGTTTTGAGTATTTCGTCTCTTTTATAGATGATTACTCAAGATATGGATACATTTACCTGATGCGCCGCAAGTCTGAATGCTTTGACAAGTTCAAAGAATGAAAGGTTGATGTGGAGAAACGTCAAGGTAAAAGTATCAAGACACTATGATCTGATCGTGGTGGTGAGTACCTCTTGGGAGAGTTTAGGAACTACTTATCAGAGGCTGGGATTCAATCCCAATTGGATCGCACCGCATACCCCCAGAGCGTAGCAGAGCGAAGGAATAGGACTCTTATGGAGATGGTTAGATCGATGATGAGTTATTCTGACTTGCCAGATTCGTTCTGGGGATATGCTCTAGATACGGCAGTGTACATTCTGAACTTGGTTACATCTAAATCAGTGCCTTCTACTCCCACAGAGTTGTGGACTGGGTGAAATCCTAGTCTAAGACATATTCGGATATGGGGGAGTCCAGCACATGTGCTGAAGGCAGATGCTGGTAAGTTGGAACCTCGTACAGAAGTACGTTTGTTCGTTGGCTATCCTAGGAGAACGAAGGGTGGATTGTTTTATAGTCCTAGAGATCAGAGGGTGATCGTTAGCACAAACGCCAGATTTCTAGAGGAAGAATATGTGATGAGCCACAAGTCCAAGAGTAAAATTATTCTAGAGGAGTTAAAAGGGGAAGTCACTTCTTTAGTACCACCGGTACAAGAGGATATACCATATGTCACTGCACCGCGTGTCACAGAGGATACACAGGTGATACCTCGTCGTAGTGGGAGGGTTGTAAGACAGCCTGATAGATTCATGTTCTTGGGAGAATCTTCTGATTTGGTCCCTGGTGAACATGAACCTGATCCCTGGACATATGACGAGACAATCCAAGATAAAGATGCAGTATCTTGGCAAAGTGCAATGAATGCTGAGATTGAATCTATGGATTCAAATCAGGTCTGGGAGCTAGTAGAACCACCCGATGGTGTAAAAACCATTGGATGCAAGTGGATCTACAAGAGAAAGAGAGGAATAGATGGGAAGGTTAAGACCTTTAAAGCGAGGCTTGTTTCGAAGGGGTATACTCAAAGAGGGTATCGATTATGAGGAGACGTTTTCGCTGGTAGTCATGCTTAAGTCTATCCAGATTCTCTTATGCATAGCAGCTCATATGGATTATGAGGTGTGGCAGATGGATGTCAAGACAGCTTTCCTTAATGGAAGTCTTGAGAAAAACATCTACATGAAGCAACCAGAGGGATTCATTGCTAAGGGCAAAGAGCATCTTGTATGTAAGCTTAATCGATCCATTTATGGATTGAAGCAAGCTTCGAGGTCTTGGAACATCCGCTTTGATTAGGTGATCCAGTCTTATGGATTTATTCAAAGTCCAGATGAGTCTTGTGTATACAAGAGATGTGACGAAAATGTAGTGGTATTTCTTGTACTATACGTAGATGACATTTTGTTGATTGGAAACAATATCAAGGTGTTATCGGACGTAAGGGTATGGTTGTCTAAACAGTTTGATATGAAGGACTTGGGAGAGGTGGGACACATCCTTGGGATCAAAGTTATAAGGGATCACAGGAAAAGGATGTTGTGCTTATCCCAAGCTTCATACATAGACACGATTATGGAGCATTTTAGCATGCAAAACTCCAAGAAGAGTTTTCTACCTTTCAGGCATGGAGTTCCTTTATCTAAGGAGATGTGTCCTAGATCATCTGAGGAGATAGAGGAGATGAAGGCGGTTCCTTATGCTTCGGCAGTAGGAAGCCTCATGTATGCAATGCTCTATACGAGACCAGATATTTGTTTTGTCGTGGGCATGGTCAGCAGATATCAGAGTAATCCAGGACAGGGACATTGGACTGCGGTAAAGCATATATTGAAGTACCTGAGAAGGACTAGGGATTATATCTTTGGTTTCTGATGTACAGACCAATTACTCCTATGGGTTACAGTTGACTTCCAATCTGATAGGGATAACAGTAAGTCTACCTCAGGTTTTGTGTTTACTTTGGGAGGTGGAGCCATTGTATGGAGGAGTGTCAAGCAGAAATGTGTGGCAGACTCCACCATGGAAGATGAGTATGTGGCGGCCTCTAAGGCGACCAAAGAAGTTGTATGGCTCAGGAACTTCCTGATGGACTTGGATGTGATTCCTGGTTTGCCCAGAACTAACATAATTTATTGTGATAATAGTGGTGCAGTTGTAAACTCGAAGGAACCACGAGCCCATAAGGCTAGTAAACACATAGAGCGCAAGTACCACCTGATACGAGAAATCGTAAAGAGAGGAGAAGTTGTTGTGGCCAAGATTGCATAGGAGGATAACCTGGCAGATCCTTTCACTAAGGCCCTTCCGGCGAGAGCTTTTGATAGGCATGTGAAGGGAATGGGGATCAAATGTATGGCACTTTAAGGACGGCATAGTCTTTTAGTATAAGTGGGAGATTGTAGGGATGTATACTGAAAAGTCTATCTTTTGTATGAACATCTTTATTTTAGAATAAAAATCACATGATCATTGTTTACATATTTTTATGGTTATGCAATATTGTCTAATACTTTACATTGTAGATAACATGGTGTGTGGTGTCACACAGGAGATCATGTTATCGGCCCCTTGAAAAGTATAAGTAAAGGCTCACAACCGAGATGGCTTTGGACAAACCATCGGAATGGTTATAGTGTGATTTGGTATTGGTTTGTCTTGATCATAGAATCACACTAGTGCACTTTGTGTGTATTGAGCAGGACCGACTTAGAGGTGATTCGATTTATTGCTGACTACATAATCGAATCAGACCTCAGATATTATTTAGTACATGCTCTTAATCCCGATATAATAACGGGCACATATACTTAGTACTCATCTCTTTGATTTACCAATGGGCGAGATTTATAGATTAAATCGATAGGCTCGGTAAGTTGGGAGATGATATTATTTATATGGTGTGTCGTTGATTATAGGAGGAAACCGTGTCCTATATAGTAGGATGATGATGTCCCCTTAAAAAGCTCATAAGGTTCATCATGTAGACCTTGTAGGTGGACTTGGTCCGACATGATGAAAAGGTTGAGTGGTACTACTCAAGGAGTTAGATGTTGATTAATTAATGGTTAGTAAATTAATTAATCGATGGACATTCGAGATCTTAAACATGGGGAGAAAATGTACAAATAATATATGGATCTCATATTATCATATGGGGGTTGGTGAGGTAGATCAATGATGAACCTTTAGTGGATTGGATCATCATTAGTGGATCGGACTTTATGTGGGCTTGATCCATGGGTGGCCAAGACCCAACTCCTCCTCATTGTTCCTAATGTAGCCTATTAACACCTCATGATGCTTAGATCCAATGGATAGAAACAAAACTCTAAGATCCATAGGTAGAGATTAAATCTCTAAGATCTGACGGTTGAGATTAAATCTCTAGATCCGACGGTTGAGATTAAATCCCTAGAACCAATGGAGGAGATTAATTCATGAATTATCCCTAACTTTATAAAAGGAGGGCATGGGAGTTGGCGTGGAGATCATTGAAAGAGAGCTAGGGTTTTTGGAGTTGGCGGCAAGGCTAGGAATTAGGGTTTGGGCTTGGGCGGCACCTATTAAGGAAATTTTTTCCTTAAGTTGTTCTTCTTCCCCAAGCTGCCGGCGCCCTTGGAGTTCCTTCCAGCCCTTGGCCGGCATCCAAAACAAGTCTTCTCCTTCTCCTTGGCCGGTGGAACAAAGGTTTAGGGTCCTCCCTTGAAGCTTTTGGCCGGCCACTCTCAAACTCCTTCTCCTTGTTGGCCGGCGGCAAGGATCTTCTTAGTTCCTTGTTGGTTGGTTTTAGGGAGGAGAAGAACTTTGTTTCTATTCTTCCTCTTGCTTTGGAAGAGCAAGGAAGGAAGATTTGCGATTTAGGAGCTTCGACTTTTGGTAGAACGTCGCCCACACGACGTCCAAAAGGAGGAAGGTCATACATTAGAAGATCAAGAGGTATACCTATTCTACTTTCTTCTTTTGTTTGTTGCTTGTTTTTGTTTTTTAAGTATAAGAATGTTATAAATCTGTAAATGGCTAAATAATACTTGGATCCCGAGCATAAACACAAAAACCGGCGATCCAAACATCGTCTATTCCGCGGCTACTCGTAGAATAGAGGATGACTTGGTTGCTTTGGCAATCCCTTTTGTCTAGGATTAAATTTTTTTTTAATCCGGGGACATCGAAGGGATCGCCATGAACAAGCTACCGAGGTGAAGTGGGAAGTGAAGTTTCTCCTCACGAACTCGATAAGCAAAACCCTTCATGGTCCAACCAAACCTAGTTTCTCTCGGTCTGAGAATCTTATTCTCAAGCTCATTTTAAATCCTTCGGATTACGCTCATTGTGTGTGTGACCAAATACGTTCTCGATTTATATTGATCGTCTATAATTAACCATTAATTATAGAACGATCATGAGTGGCACCTAGTAGTACATCATGATCCCCAATTAACCGAAAGATCAACGGTTGATCCAGAACTATTTATGAAACCCTTCAGTAGCTACAATGAATCGTGCCTCGTTCCCTTCACGCATCTTATACCCACTTGGTTTAGGTCATTGTCTATAGTGTCAGTCCCTACTAGGTTGACTACGTCATACCTAGCCCAAGTATCATTTCCTCGTCCTACGGATTCTAGTTACTGCACATGTATCCAAGAGTACCTTACTCTAAACATGTAATGTTTTGGCCAAAGACTTTAGTAACAATCCGACGAGAGGCCATGGGTATACATCTCCTTGCAAGGAGTGGTGAATTCTTTATAGGCTATTCAAATACCTTCGATCACTTCGACTTATGCCCAATCATCCCGGGTCCACATCTCTTCAGAGATGCTTGCTTAAGATGTCAAAGTATAAGTCTTCATGACCAAGATGACTTGAATACCGCAAGTCAAAGAAACATCGCACTTAAGCTGCAGTAAGAACTTCATTGACATATCTATATATGCAAAGAACCATATGAAGTTTTACAGCTGGTCACTCCAATGAACTATTTACCATAACTAGCATCAACGATTAACTCCGAACATCACAATGTCTCCAGCCAGTGAGAATCAGCTACTTGGATACACCAAGGAGTATACCTCGTGCTAGTCTCGACAGAATTGATGGTGTCCAAATCCATCAATTCATCGACTAGGGATAATTCTGATACAACACAATTACACATGTAGAGATACTCACTAGTTGTGATCCAATCACAAATTCTCTCATGCTGTGAATCGTATCATGGACATTCAATAAATGAGTTTAAGATCTAATCAAATACATGAAAACATGTATACTCAAATAGTGAATCTTCATTTATCATATAAATGGTTCCAACATAAGGCGATTGTCTTAGGACATCTCTCATATATTACTAACAAACTCTCACTTGGCTTAATGTCAATCGCTACGCTATCCAATACCATAAGCTCTAACATGACCCTCAAACTTACTTTGAGGTAATGCCTTAGTTAAAGGATCCGCTAAGTTTCTTTCAGTAGGAATCTTCTCGATTTGTATTTCCTTTCTACTAATGATCTCTCTGATCAAATGATAGCGGCGAAATACTTGTTTGGATCATTGATGAGACCATATCAAGTTCAGAAATGAATTTCTTAATCAAAACCACTTCCTTTGTTGCTTCTGAAGCTGCAATGTATTCTGCTTCAGTGGCAGAATCCGCTATAGTGTCAAGCTTGGAACCTTTCCAACTTATTGCGCCTCCATTCAAGGTAAACACGTACCCAGACTGAGACCTGAAATCATCCTTGTCTATCTGGAAGATGGTATCAGTATACCTGCGTATCACCATGTCTCCTTCTCCATATATTAGGAACACATCCTTAGTTTTCCTCAAGTACTTAAGGATCGTCTTAACAGCCACCCAATGATCCATTCCTGGATCAGACTAGTATCTACTCGTGACACTCAGAGTATACGATACATCGGGCCTCTTACATAACATAGCATACATAATAGATCCTATTGTGGATGCATAGGGAATCTTACTCATGCAAGTCCTCTCATCTTCTGTGCGCAGACTCATAGACTTCGAAAGGTGTATCCCATGCCTGATGGGAAGGAAACCTTTCTTGGATTCCGACATGCTAAACCTCTTTAGCACTCGGTCTATATATATAGACTGTGAAAAACCAAGCAACCATTTCGATCTATCCATATAGATCTTAATCCCGAGGATGTAGGTTGCTTCTCCCAGGTCTTTCATGGAGAATGTCTTGGACAACAAAATTTTAACTGACTGTAAGACAGAAACATTGTTTCCTATAAGTAATACGTCATCGACATACAATACTAGGAACACGACTGTACTCCCACTAACCTTCTTGTACACTTAAGGTTCGTCTGGATTTTGTGAGAAATCAAACTTTTTGATTGTATCATCAAAATGGATATTCCAACTCCTAGATGCTTGCTTCAATCCGTATATGAACCGTCGCAATTTGCATACCTTGATTTTATCAACCAATGTGAAACCCTCAGGTTGTATCATATACACATCCTCGAGTAGGTTTCCATTAAGAAAAGCTATTTTCACATTCATCTGTCATATCTCATAATCATAATGAGCCGCTATAGCCAGGAGCATCCGAATGGATTTAAGCATAGCTACAGGCGAATAGGTTTCGTCATAATCAACACCTTACTTTTGACGATATCCTTTCACCACCAATCTAGCCTTATAGGTAATCACATTACCATCCATGTCGGCTTTCTTCTTGAAAACCCACTTGCACCCTATAGGCTTTATGCCTTCAGGTGGGTCAACCAAGTTCCAAACTTGGTTTTCATACATGGAATCCATTTCCGACTTCATGGCTTCAAGCCACTTATCCCTTTCTGAACTTGTCAAAACTTCTTCATAACTGGTAGGCTCCTCATCATCAATGAGTAACATGTCGTTCGATTCACTTATGAGAAATCCATATCTCTCAGGAATATTGCGTGTTCTACAAGATCTACGAAGATGTGGTGTCTCAATAGGTCCAGCGGATGGCTCATCACTATGGGTTATTGGCTGTGGTGCTTCACCAGGTATCTCATCAATGTCTATTTGAGTCTCTCAAGCCTCCTCAAGCCCAACGACACTCCCACTGTTTTCTTGCAAGAGAAACTCTTTCTCTAGAAACACAGCATGCCTTGAAACAAACACCTTTTGTTCCACAGGATGATAGAATTGGTAACCCCTTATTTCCTTAGGGTATCCAATAAATAGGCATTTATCAGACTTAGCATCCAATTTGTCTGACACAGTCCGCTTCACATAAGCAGGACAATCCCATATCTTCAAGTAAGATAAATGAGGTTTCTTACTAACCCATATCTCATATGGAGTAGTAGAGACTACCTTGGTCAGGACTCTGTTTAACAAGTAAATAGCTGTCTGAAGTGCATAGCCCCAAAAGGATTTGGGAAGATTCGTGTGATTCATCATTGACCTGACCAAGTCCAACAAGGTCCGGTTTCGCCTCTCAGATACACCATTAAGTTGTGGTGTATACAGTGGAGTCCATTGCGACAATATACCATTGTCCCTCAGATAATCTAGAAACTCTTGACTCAAGTATTCACCACCTCGATCCGATAGAAGTATTTTAATACTCTTGCCAAGTTGTTTCTCTACTTCATTTCTGAATTCTTTGAACCTTTCAAAGGCTTCAGACTTGTGTTTCATCAAGAACAGATACCCAAACCATGAGTGATCATCGGTGAAGGTAATGAAGTAGCTATAACCTCTTAAGGCTTGAGTTGATATAGGTCCACATACATCAGTATGTATTAGACCAAGAAACTCACCCACCGGCTCACCTTTTTCAGTAAAAGGTAACTCGGTCATCATGCCTTTTAAGCATGATTCGCATGTATCGTATGAATCTAATTCAAACGATTCCAGAATTCCACATCGGTGTAATTCGAACATGCATTTCTTGCTCACATGGCCAAGACGATAATGCCACATGTAGGAGTCTAATTGATTATCCTTTCGAGCATGCTTGTTGCTCGCTTTGATATTGAAAATGTCACTGGATACGTCCAACGTATAAATACCATTGCTTAAAGTTCCAGTCCCATAAAGAACGCCATTCAAAGTTATGTAACAACAATTGTTACTAAAAGTTAAATGGTACCCATTTCTATTTAAACAAGAAATAGAAATAATGTTCTTTATTAACGAAGGAACATAAAAGCAATTGTCCAGTTCTAAGATAAGTCCTGTAGGGAGTTTCAATAAATACATTCCGATGGCGAGTGCAGTAACCTTTACTCCATTCCCAACACATAAATTTAACTCTCCCTTGACGAGTCTTCTTCTATTCCTTAGCCCATGTATGTCATTACATATATATGAGCCACACCCAGTATCCAATACTCAAGTGTCTGAGGAAATAGAATGACAATCAATAACGAAGATATCTGAAGAAGATTCGGATGCCTTATTCTTCTTTACGGACTCAAGATAAATCTTGCAATTTCTTCGCCAATGGCCCTCCTTGCCATAATGATGGAAAGTGCCCTTTTGAGCTCGTTTTGCCTTTTTAGGCTTTTTCTTCTTCCCCTTCTGCTGTTCCTTTGACTCCCTCTTAGAACCTTTCTTCGAGGAGTCAACTAACAGCACCGTCCCCTGCTCATGCTTCTCAGAAGGCTCCACAGCCTTCAGCATGTTGAGCAGTACCACAGATGAACCTTCTTACATCTCAGAGGTGAAGAGGAACTTGGAGACTTCGAACCTTTCGAATCTCACTTGCTCATCAAACAACTCATAAAGATGAAGAACTATGGTATGAGCATCCATATGCTCATGCTGCTTCCGCAGCTCGGGTACCATCGCGGCTAGCATGATGTAACTCACTTGCTCAGAATCACTCACATGTTTCTGATGGGCCAACAATTGGTCTGGTGTTGCATCATCACTAGGACAGGCGGGAAGAGGCGCTTCGAGGACATACTCAAGCTTTTTTGCCTTGAGAACAATTCTCAAGTTTCTAAGCCAGTCCAAGAAGTTCGGCCCAGTCAATTTATTCAAATTCAAAATAGAGCGCAAATTCAAAGACATCATAATCAAGTGATTAACCTAGAAATACAAAACGAGTATATATGAGAAAGATGATTTAAAATGCATCAATATACATTCATAAATCTCATTCATTTTTTGAATCTCAAAAACCCCAAAATCACTTCGGGAGATCGTAGGTCCATCTCCGAATGGGCTAATATCCAACATAGATATGAACAATCTTGGAGAGAGTCCAACAAGCCATTCATAGATACGATGGTAGGTATCAAATATATCGATTGCATATCACATATATACAACTATCACAATGTGCTATCAACTAATTGAATGTTCACACATACATCGAGTTGTTAACTCATTAATAAGTATACATCATATGCATAGCACCCAACTTCACCTCCCTTCACATCGACCTTGGAGAGAGTCTAACAAGCCGATGCTCTAGGTTGAAGCCAACCATTAATCAAGAAATAGTTTTAATATGGTTAGAGCGCATTCAACCAATTAGCCCGGCTTGGAGAGAGTCCAACAACCAAAGCTAACGATTGACCTCTGACTCTTACCATATTAGTATTAAACTATTCCATGATTTGAACATGTTCAGGTTCGTGCCGGGCTTGGAGAGAGTCCAACAACCCAAATAGGAAATAGAACTCTGGTTCTAACTATATTAATGGAAGATGTAGGCTTTAATATTGAGTAAGGGTTTTATGTCTCATCCTCTTTGTATGCAAATAACTATTATCTACATGGTATGACATACATCTACATGTCACGACACGCATGACATAATGATATGCATCTAATGCAATTACATGGCATACAATTATGACATGTACTTAATTTCCTTATATGTCATAAATATTTATGGAAATAAAATAAGTTTAGGATTTGATTCCCAAAATCAAATCATGATTAAATTAGGAAACAAATTTCCAAATCTAATCACATATTTTATTTATGGAAGGTCTCAATTAAAGAAAGTCAAATTTAATTTAGGAAACAAATTTCCTAAATTGTCAAAACTATTTATGGAATCAAATATATTTTAGATTTGATTTTCCAAATCAAATCATAATTAAATCAGGAAATAAATTTCCAAATCTAATCAAATATTTTATTTATGGAAAGTGTTAATTTCCATAAATACTTCTAACTTTCCAAAAGTAGAAGATTTCCATAAATACTTCTAGACTTTTCAAAATTAGAAAATTTCGATAAATACTTCTAAACTTACAAAAGTAGAAAATTTCCATAAATACAATTACGACTATCGCAAAATAATTTTATGATTATGTCGAAACACAACCTGGGCTCTGATACCACTGTTAGATTTCTGGCACCGCGGCGAGTATGTGTTCGAACATGTTTCGTAAACATGTGCATAGCGGAAGAATTAAAAATAATAAATCTAATTTATTACAACACACACATTATAAGCATGCATAGTACAACATGTGTAGATATAATCGCAATTTCAAATTTTGCAATAAAGAAAATTACTCTAGTTATACCTGACGTATCACGTGCAACGAGAATGACATCAACCGGAGCGACTCTCACTAGAATCTCTTCTATCCGTATCCACACCGAGTATCATCGGGATGGCTTCATAAAGGCACGAGCCTCGTCTTCGTAGGAGTCACTAGCCTCGTGTCGAAGACGATGTGATCGAGAGAAGATCACAATCCGAATCAAAATTCGGATTAGAAATCGAGTCCCAATAACTCGCTTCTCCAGAGAGGTATTCGTCAATCGTTTGATGAATCCTTCGTCCTCCACCTATGAGGATTACCGGAGATTGAATCCCCGGTAAAGTAGCCGCTGTCGGAGCTCAAAACGTCGTCTAAATGACACTCCAACACATAAGGAAACAAGCTGTCCAGAAAACTGGACAGCTTAGTGGAGGATGTTGCACCAGCCAAAGAGGATGGTCGGCCAACCCTTGGTCGTCGGAACCAAGGTGAGTCGCCGGAGGGTCGCCGGAGGATGGCCAGCATCAGCTTGGATGTTGGCAGCAGCTAGGACGGCGGGACAAAAGCTGGGCGACAACAAGGTTGGGCGCGGCAAGGAGAAGAGAGGGAGAGGGGTTGGGCGGCTAGGTTTTTCCAACAACAAAAAGTTCTCCACGGAAAACCCTTAAGCCATGTTTTATAGAGAACACATTCTCCTAACGGTTATTGGTTCATAACCAAAACCTGTTAACCTGCTCCAATAACTTAAGTTAAAATAAATCAAACCGCGTTGGTCTATTTTAAGTTAAAACGAACCGAACCAACTTTTGGTTCATTCATTTAAAACAAACCAAACCCCTTTGGTTTATTCTTCACCATTGGATTAGAACCAAACCAATTTGGTTCATCCATCATGTCTTCATAAGACACGACTGAAATAATTTCATGTTCGATCCTTGTTTGGTCCAACCAAACTTAGTTTTTCTTGGTCTGAGAATCTCATTCTCAAGCTCGTTTTAAATCCTTCGGATTACGCTCATTGTACGTGTGACCGAATAGGTTCTCGGTTTATGTTGGCCGTCTATAATTAACCTGTAATTATAGAACGATCATGAGTGACACCTAGTAGTACATCATGATCCTCAATTAACCGAAAGATCAACGGTTGATCCAGAACTATTTTTGAAACCCTTCAGCAGCTACAATGAATCGTGCCCCGTTCCCTCCACGCATCTTATACCCACTTGGTTCAGGACATGGTCTATAGTGTCAGTCCCCACTAGGTTGACTACGTCATACATAGCCCAAGTATCATTTCCTCGTCCTACGGATTCTAGTTACTGCACATGTATCCAAGAGTACCTTTCTTTAAATATGTAATGCTTCGGCCAAAGACTTTAGTAACAATCCGACGAGAGGCCATGGGTATACATCTCCTCGCAAGGAGTGGTGAATCCTTTATAGGCTATTCAAACACCTTCGATCACTTCGACTTATGCCCAATCATCCCGGGTCCACATCCCCTCATAGATGCTTGCTTAAGATGTCAAAGTATAAGTCTTCATGACCAAGATGACTTGAATACCGCAAGTTAAAGGAACATCGCACTTAAGCTGCAGTAAGAACTTCATTGACATATCTATATATGCAAAGAACCATATGAAGTTTTACAACTGATCACTCCAATGAACTAGTTACCATAACTAGCATCCACGATTAACTCCGGACAACACAATGTCTCCAGCCAGTGAGAATCAGCTGCTTGGATACACCATGGAGTATACCTCGTGCTAGTCTCGACAGAATTGATGGTGTCCAAATCCATCAATTCATCGACTAGGGATAATTCTGATACATCACAATTACACATGTAGAGATACTCACTAGTTGTGATCCAATCACAAATTCTCTCATGCTGTGAATCGTATCATGGACATTCAGTAAATGAGTTTAAGATCTAATCAAATACATGAAAATATGTATACTCAAATAGTGAATCTTCATTTATCATATAAATGGTTGAAACATAAGGCGATTGCCTTAGGACATCTCTCATATATTACTAACAGTTATTACTATTCCTCTGTGCTAACAAGAGTGCAGACGATCAAATGCGAATGAATTCCATCGACACATCGAAACGAGCTATCACCCCCCTCTAGCGGTCACCGAATCCTCTACAATTATCATTGGGAAAGTCCAAGTCTTGTGTACTTGGCATGTAAAGTCCAAGCATGGGTCTTGACAAAGGAAAGTCCAACATGGGTTGGCAAGGGAAAGTCCAAGCTTGAGTCTTGACATTTGGAAAGTCCAAGGGGAATATTGGCGGCGTAAAGTCCAAGTGGGAGTCTTGACAGCATAAGTCCAATGGTTGACAGCGTAAAGTCTAAGCGGAGTCTTGGCAGCGTAAGCCCAATGTGCCTTGGCGGTGTAGACCACATTAGCATGACAATAGCTGATAGAAGCACTTGAAGGCTAGCGTATGGATGAACAAGTCATGGATGACTTGGAGGGATCCGATAGGCGTGAGGCTGACGGAGGTGGCTAGAAGGCTTAGGGTGGTCTAGTAAGTATGGGGACACCATACTTGGGGTTAAACCTCATGGTTGAGGTTGTCAGTCGACTGGGGTTATAGACCAGTCAACTGGTCAAGTATTTTGACACTTAGCAGCTGAGTCGACACTCAGCACTCGACTGGGATTATGGGCGGTTCGACTGTTGTGAGTCGACTAGTGCTCAACTGTCGTTTAAGGGAAGAAAAGGCATGACAGTCGACTGCCATATATGGCAGGCGACAAATGGTTCGGCCACAAGCACAGAATGCTCTGTAACCGACTGAACAGTCGGCTACGGGCACTGTCAGTCGACTGCCAATGTTGGTAGTCGACTGATGAGATTCCCGTTGGAATCTTTATTTCCAGCGTGAATCGAGCCGTTGTCTCACAACAACAGTGTTGGCAGTCGACTGGTGCCTTATGGCAGTCGACTGTCAGGCGGAAATCTAGCCCGATGCAGGTTATAAAGGCAGCTCAGAAGGAGGGATTTTGGTATGGTTCTCTTGGGCGATTTGAAGGGGAATAGTTGGTGTTTTCCAGTCATTCAAGGATGTCCAAGGCAATCAAAGATCAAACAATCCAAAGCTCTTTGTAAAGTTTTCTTTACTTGCATTCCGTTATATTTGCTTGTATTCTTGTTGTATACATTGTACGAGATTTCTCTACCTCCGAATTGTTCCGAGGAGTTTATTGAGTAGTGGTGTGTGATTGGCATCGCTAGGGCTCTTACAAGCCCAATCTGTGGAGTAGGGATCATTCGGTTCCGAACCACGTTATATCGTATTATTGTGTTTGTATTTGTGTTGTATTATTGCTTTATTTCCGCTGCGCACTAATCAATTTGTAGCAAGCACGCGATCGCGAAAGATTTCCTCCATCTACATCATAATCGCTATTCACCCCCTTTAGCGGTCACCGAACAACCCTGCAAATGATAGTATTGTTAGGCCATTATAAAATTATTATATGAGAAATCTTTTATGAGGCCTATGAGACGTCTTCAATCAGTTACTAAAAATGATGACGTGTATGAACGAGACACAACAAACCATTAAAAGAATATTTCACAAAGTCTCACTTTAACTAATAGGTTATTTCTTTATTTAAAGTGACTCTCAGCTAAATTCCTGAGTTGTTTCTTCCTGACTGAACACTCCGCCTGCATTCCGAGCTGCTCCTTCTCGATTCATCACCTTGTCTGCTTACCCGAGCTATTCTTTCCCGACTCAGCACTCTGTCTACACCCGAGTTGTTCTTTTTCAACTCGACATCTTGCTTGCTTACCCAACTATTCTTTCTTGATTTGACACTCCACCTGTCTCCTGAACTGCTCCTTGATTCGGCACCCAATCCACTCTCTGAGTTATTTCTTTTCCGATTTAATTCTCGATCTACTTTGCAAATTGCTCTTTTCACTTAAATATATTATTACAATATCAAATGAGTTGACTTTAAAGCCGATTTTTTTGCCCACATCTACTCCAATCCACGTTTGTCCCTTTCTAAGATAGTTCCAAGAATAATCTTATTTAAAAGAATCGAAGCAAATATAAAAATGACTCTTAGACTTGGTTCGGAAAAAAAAATCTTTATATAATAAAATAAAAAATAATAATACCACGCATGCTGCATGGCTCGGTTAAAAATCAAGATGCAATGTTTTCAAAGCATGGCATCATCCTCGCAAAGCAGTGGAAAGGAAACTACATGTGCTAATAAACAATTTTCTGTCAGAAGGCACGATCATCCCTGATCTCTGCTCATACTCAAATTTTCAGCTGTCACATTCCCTGCCAGATCTCTAGCTATGCTCAAATGGCAGCTTTAACCCTGCCGGATTTCTGCTTAGGAAACCCATGCGAAAGCTGCCAACCGTACGCTGTCCAAGAAATACACCGGCGGTAAGACGCTCGCAGTTTCGTTATCGGTAAACTCACAATTTTCGTGTCCGTATTTCGGGTCTTGGTCCCTTTGTGGGCAATCGGCTGGCGCGGCAGGAGAAACTCAACTTTGGTTCCACCTTGGCCGCAGTGAGTAAAGCTGGCGATTGTTAGATTAAATTTTCATTCGATGGATTTAAATTTTAATTAATAACACACCTGTTGTCATTAAATATTAAATTATGATTTTATGCGTTATTAATTACGAATTTAAAATGTAGATTACACGTGTAAAATACATTAATTCAATTTATTAATATTGATAAATTATTAACAGAATTAGGAATTTTGAAATAGTTTTTCTGATAAATTTAAAATATAAATAGAGGACTATAAACATGGAATAGGATCCCTATATTATATATTTTTACGATTTTTTTATCTCTTTATCGAGAGATTATGATAGTTGTCTAATTTCTCATAGAAGAATTTTTGCTGTATTTATAAGAATTTTAATGACGAAGAACATAATAACAATAATGATTTTAAACTCAGATTAGCATTTGGCTTGTTTGGATGGGGTTTATTTTCATTGATCATTAGACGCGCGACGTAAATGGGTCGTTTGATTTACATTCCATTCGATGCATCCTGCTCCCTTTCACCTAGCCCTTGACCTTCTAGAAGATTAAAGGAGGAGCTGGAAGATCCCGTACGTTGAACAAAGCAATTCATCCATGTAATCATTCGAGATGTTGCATATATATCATCTGGATATGTTTCTAGGAAGAACTAAGAGGGCGTTTCAATCGCCGCACAGTTTCGATTCTCGGAGAAAACGGTTGCGGTTCAATGACAAAGCAGGTCACCATCATGGAGGCCGGCGGCCAGCAGAAGCCTCACTTCGTGCTGGTGCCGCTTTTCGCGCAGGGGCACATGATCCCCATGATCGACCTGGCTCGCCTCCTCACCACCCGTGGGGTGCTCATCACCGTCGTCACTTCTCCCCACAACTCCGCTCGCTTCAAGGCCCTCATCGACCACGTCAACGACTCCGGCCTCCTGATCCGCCTCGCCGAGTTCAGCTTCCCCTGCGCCGAAGTCGGCCTGCCGGAGGGCACCGAGAACATCGACCTCCTCGAGTTCCGCGGGCAGTCGGACAAGTTCTTCATGGCGATGAGCATGCTGAGCGAACAGCTGGTCAGCTACCTCCGCCAGCAGTGGCCGAGGCCGACTTGCCTTGTCTCCGACTCGTGCAATCCCTGGACGATGGACGTCGCGCGCGAGCTGGAACTGCCCCGCTTCGTCTTCCATGGGCCCTCCTGCTTCTACCTCTTGTGCAGCCGCAACGTTCACGAATCCGCATCCTCCGGAGAAGTTCCCAGCGACTTCTTCCAGCCCTTCTTAGTCCCTGGGTTACCTCACAAAATAGTGGTGGTGAGGGCCCAGGCTCTAGGGTTTTTCGACTACCCAGGCTGGGAGAAGCTTCAAGCCCAGGTCACGGAGGCGGAAGCCACTGCTGATGGGATAATCATCAACACCTTCCGCGAGCTGGAGTCTCCCTTCCTCGATCTCTATCAGAGGGCTCTCGGAAAACCGATTTGGCCTATCGGACCGGTGAGCCTCACCAACAAGGAAACGGAAGTCACAGTCGTGCGCGGCGACAAGACGGCTGCCGAAGAGGCAGAGCGGATTTCGAATTGGCTCGACGCCAAAGACACGGCGTCCGTTATCTACATCAGCTTCGGCACCGTCAGTTCGAGTAGCGCCTCGCACATCTTCGAGATCGGGCATGGGTTGGAGGCATCCAACCGGCCATTCATCTGGGTGGTGAAGCAGAGGGACATATCGCCGGAAGTGGAGAAGTGGCTGGGCGAGGAGGGGTTCGAGGAGCGGACATGGCCGCGGGGGCTGATACTGAAGGGGTGGGTGCCGCAGTTGATGATCCTGTCGCACCCCGCCGTAGGGGCCTTCCTCTCGCACTGTGGCTGGAACTCGACGCTGGAGGCGGTGTCCTTGGGAGTGCCCGTGATCACGTGGCCGCACTTGGCCGACCAGTTTCTGAACGAGAAGTTGGTGGTGGAGGTTCTGCGGACTGGCGTGACGCTGAAGCCCCAAACCAAGACGTTTTTAGTGTCGAGTGAGAGCGAGGGGTTGATCACCCGCAAGGACGTGGAGAGGGCGGTGGAGATGGTGATGGGAGCGGGAGAGGAGGCGGAGGAGAGAAGGCAGAGGGTGAGAAAATTGGCGATGGAGGCGAAGAATGCGATGGAACCAGGTGGGGCATCTCATCACAGCTTGACACTCATGATCGAACATGCTTTAGATACTGCAAACGATGTCCCAGACCATCCTGCAGATCGTAAACACGCTGCAATTACCAATAACATTTGAGGACATCATATTGCAAGAGCTACGTTGTTAATTAGGATCTGATGCCCATGGGTGGACGAACCAACTCTATTGTTTGTTTACCTTACAAATAAATCATCTTATCTTCTCCGCAGTAACATGTTCGTTTATGTATCTTTGTCGATCTAGAGACTTTGTGTGCGTGTGTGACGCAGAAGAGCTCGTCGCGGACTTTGGACAGATGATTTAGTAGGATGCTGTTTTTTTTATTTACGGTATTTATTTTTTAAAAAATGGCTTTTCTCTTTTTTGACAAAAAAATATTTTTAAAAAAGTTTTTTTTAGCAATATTAAAAAAATCTTATTATAAATATGAGAGTTTGCTATATATCTTAAGATGTTTTTCAGGGTTGGGTATTTAATATAGTAAATTGCAGATTAAGAAGCCCGGAGGTTCAATTATTATTGGCTTTAAAGAGAAGGATCCATAGAGTCAGTTTTGATCTCCAACGCCGCTCAACCCCCGCCAAATTTGTTTCCAATTTCAAGGAGAATCTATATAAGTCGTCAGAAGATCCTACATAAATTAATTCACGGCAAACTCTTCACGTAACTTTTTTTCATTAATTTTTTCTTATGCTTCTAGTTGGAATTAATGTTTCAAATGGAACATTTTCTATATCTTCATATCCATACCTTTTGGGTCGAGAGCGAGCTCGATGATGTCTCCAAGGTAGCTCACAATTCAGCAACTAGGGAGTAGCATCATGGATTAGCAACTCGCAAGAAGATAGTGTATTAGAATAAATAGGGTTTTGGCTTTAAATCTTTCATAAGGTATTATTGAATTTACTCGACGAATTAGTACTAATCAGTGTTCTTAAGTTCCCAGTATTCAGATCCAACATAGCACTCTAGGAAACTTTTGAATTCATGATTATTTTTAATTCGAAATTACCACAAATGAAATTCCAGCCATCTCCTTCTTCACTAATAGTTGCTCACTTATCTCCTTGTCAAAATCTTCTATACTCTCATAATTTCTCACAAACCCTCACTGTCACATCTCCTTCCTCCCATTACCTGCTCTTTACAATTTTTTTTTCTTTGTAACATTATCTACTCCTCCGTATTCTTCAGCGCTCTATCGGATATTGAGGGATCCCTCGTAATCTTCCAACCTCATTTTTCTGTCAGTACCACACAGAGTATGGGCACACCAGTGACCACACACTGTTTCAAGCTGCAAAGCGAGTTTGAGCGTGATGCGGTGACGGAGAAGAAGATCTGTAGACTTCCTTTCAACGCAGTGGGGCGCGAAGGAAGCTTAAGGGGTTCTCTCCGGCTAGAACAATAAAATTAAACGTGAAGCAAAGACACACAAGCCAACACAAGCAACAAACAAAGACACGGGATGTAACGTGGTTCAGAATAAGGATTCTTACTCCATGGAGGTGAGCTCTCCCACCAGCTACTGTGCCAAAACACTTTCACTATGAACGTCCTCTTTCACGGAAAGAACTTCTAGAGGTGGATGAGAAAATCTCTTACAATTAGATTAGGATACAGGAAACAGTGTAAGAAAGATATAGATCACCACTCTCCTTCCCCTCCTTCTCCGGCGAAGTGATTGCTCTTCTCCTTTCAAATGTGCCTTCGTCTCTCGCTGGTTGGAATAATGCAGATCCCTCTACTCCTGTCATGCTTCTCCCTTTTATTCTCCTCCTCTGATCAGTTGTTGCATCGCAAGATTGTTGGGTTTCCTGCACCGCGGCGTGTGTGTGTTCGATCATGTTTCGTAAACATGAACACAGCGGAAGCAATAAAATAATAAATACTCCTATTTATTACAACACACACAACACACGCATGCATATTACAACAAGTGTAGACATAATCGTAAATTTAAATTTGCAATAAAAGGAAATTTATCTACGTTATACCTTTAGTATGACGTGTAGCGGGAACGACATCAACTGGAACGATTCTCGCTAGAATCGTCTCTATCCGTATCCACGCCGAGTTCCTCGGGATGACTTCGCTAAGCCACGAGCTTCGTCTTCGTACGGGTTACTAGCCTCGTGTTGAAGACGACGTGATCGAGAGATGATCACGATCCGAATCCAAATTCGGATCCAAAACGAGTCCTCAAAACTCACTTCTCCGGAGAGGTATTCGTCAACCGATTGACGAATCCTTCGTCCTCCACCTCAGAGGATTACCGGAGATCGAATCCCCGGTAAGTTATCCACTGTCGGAGCTCTAACCGTCGTTCAAACGACGCTCCGACGAGAGGAGAAGAAGCTGTCCAGAAAACAGGACAGCTTGGTGGAGGAGTAGGCGCCGGCCAAAACAAGGAAGCCAAGTGCTCACCTTTTCGCCGAGGCCTAGGAAGATCACCAGAGGGTTCACCGGCTGAAGCTTGGACGCCGGCAAGGAGATGGACGGCAGCACACAAGCTGGGCGACGCCAATGGAGTTGACGCCAACAAGAGGAAGGGGTTTGGGCGGCCAAGCTCGATTAGGGCTTTGGATTAGGGTTTAAGCCCTATTTTATAGAGAACTAATTCTCTTAATGGTTAATGGATCATATCCATAAAGCCCGTTAACCCGCTCCATTAAGATAAGTTAAAATAAACCAAACCATGATGGTTTATTTTAAGTTAAAACGAACCGAACCAACTTTTGGTTCATTCGTTTGAAATAAACCAAACCCCTTTGGTTTATTCTCATCCATTGGATTAGAACCAAACCATTTTGGTTTATCCATTACGTCTTCATAAGACGCGACCCATCTACGCTTCCATTGCGACTGAAACGATTTCATGCTCGCTTTATGTTTGGTCCAACCAAACCTAGTTTCTCTCGGTCTGAGAATCCCATTCTCAAGCTCGTTTTAAATCCTTTGGATTACGCTCATTGTGCGTGTGACCAAATAGGTTCTCGGTTTATGTTGGTTGTCTATAATTAACCATTAATTATAGAACGATCATGAGTGGCACCTAGTAGTACATCATGATCCCCAATTAACCGAAAAGATCAACGGTTGATCCAGAACTATTTCTGAAACCCTTCAGCAGCTCGAATGATTCGTGCCCCATTCCCTTCACTCATCTTATACCCACTTGGTTCAGGACATGGTCTATAGTGTCAGTCCCCACTAGGCTGACTACGTCACACCTAGCCCAAGTATCATTTCCTCATCCTACGGATTCTAGTTACTCCACATGTATCGAAGAGTACCTTACTCTAAACATGTAATGCTTTGGCCAAAGACTTTAGTAACAATCCGACGAGAGGCCATGGGTATACATCTCCTCGCAAGGAGTGGTGAATCCTTTATAGGCTATTCAAACACCTTCGATCACTTCGACTTATACCCAATCATCCCGGGTCCACATCTCCTTAGAGATGTTTGCTTAAGATGTCAAAGCATAAGTCTCCATGATCAAGATGACTTGAATACCGCAAGTCAAAGGAACCTCGCACTTAAGCCACAGTAAGAACTTCATTGACATATCTATATATGCAAAGAACCATATGAAGTCTTACGGCTGGTCACTCCAATGAACTAGTTACCATAACTAGCATCCACGATTAACTCCGGACATCACTATGTCTCCAGCCAGTGAGAATCAGCTGCTTGGATACACCAAGGAGTATACCTCGTGCTAGTCTCGACAGAATTGATGGTGTCCAAATCCATCAATTCATCGACTAGGGATAATTCCGATACATCACAATTACACATGTAGAGATACTCACTAGTTGTGATCCAATCACAAATTCTCTCATGCTATGAATCGTATCGTGGACATCCAGTAAATGAGTTTAAGATCCAATCAAATACATAAAATATGTATACTCAAATAGTGAATCTTCATTTATCATATAAATGGTTCATACATAAGGCGATTGCCTTAGGACATCTCCCATATATTACTAACAGACTCCCACTTGGCCTAATGCCAATCGCTACGGTATCCAATACCATAAGCTCGAACATGACCCTCAAACTTATTTTGAGGTAATGCCTTAGTCAAGGGATCCGCTAAGTTCCTTTCAGTGAGAATTTTCTCGATTTGTATTTCGTTCCTACTGATGATCTCTCTGATAAGATGATAGCGGCGAAGCACATGTTTGGATCGTTGATGAGACCTTGGCTCTTTCGCCTGTGCAATTGCTCCATTGTTGTCGCGCATGAGACAACAATGGCCGGAATCACACCAAGTTCATGAACGAACTTTTTGATCCAAACCGCTTCCTTTGCTGCTTCCGAAGCTGCAATGTATTCTGCCTCAGTGGTAGAATCCGCTACAGTCTCTTGTTTGGAACTTTTCCAACTCACTGCGCCCCCATTCAAGGTGAACACGTATCCGGTGAGACACAGGAATCATCCTTATGCATGCGGAAGCTGGCATCCGTATACCCGCGTATCACCATGTCCCCTTCTCCATATATTAGGAACACATCCTTAGTTCTTCTCAAGTACTTAAGGATTGTCTTAACAGCCGCCCAATGATCCATTCCTGGATCGGACTGGTATCTGCTCGTGACACTCAGAGCATACGATACATCGGGCCTCGTACATAACATAGCATACATGATAGATCCTATTGCGGATGCATAGGGAATCTTACTCATGCAAATCCTCTCGTCTTCTGTGCGCGGACACATAGACTTCGAAAGGTGTACCCCATGCTTGATGGGTAGGAAACCTTTCTTGGATTCCGACATGCTAAACCTCTTTAGCACTCGGTCTATATATGTAGACTGCGAAAGACCAAGCAACCGTTTCGATCTATCTCTATAGATCTTAATCCCGAGGATGTAGGTTGCTTCTCCCAGGTCTTTCATGGAGAATGTCTTGGATAACCAAACCTTCACTGACTGTAAGATTGAAACATCGTTTCCTATAAGTAGTATGTCATCGACATACAATACTAGGAATACGACTGCACTCCCACTAACCTTCTTGTACACACAAGGTTCATCTGGATTTTGTGAGAAATCAAACTTTTTGATTGTCTCATCAAAATGGATATTCCAGCTCCTGGATGCTTGCTTCAATCCATAAATGGACCGTCGCAATTTGCATACCTTAGTTTTATCAACCGATGTGAAACCCTCAGGCTGTATCATATACACGTCCTCGAGCAGGTTTCCATTAAGGAAAGATGTTTTCACATCCATCTGCCATATCTCATAATCATAATGAGCCGCTATGACCAGGAGCATCCGAATGGATTTAAGCATAGCTACAGGCGAATAGGTTTTGTCATAATCAACACCTTATTTTTGACGATATCCTTTCGCCACCAATCTAGCCTTATAGGTAATCACATTACCATCCATGTCAGTTTTCTTCTTGAAAACCAACTTGCACCCTATAGGCTTTATCCCTTCAGGTGGGTCAACCAAGTTCCAAACTTGGTTTTCATACATGGAATCCATTTTCGACTTCATGGCACCAAGCCACTTATCCCTTTCTGAACTTGTCAGCACTTCTTCATAACTGGTAGGCTCCTCATCATCAATGAGTAACACGTCGTTCGATTCACTTACGAGAAATCCATATCTCTCAGGAATATTGCGTGTTCTGCGGATCTACGAAGATGTGGTGTTACAATAGGTCCATTAGGATTGCTCATCACTATGAGTTGTCATTGTACCACTTCATCAATGTCTATTTGAGTCTCTCGAGCCTCCTCAAGCTCGACGACACTCCCACTTTTTCTTGCAAGAGAAACTCTTTCTCTAGAAACACCGATGTCTTGAAACAAACACCTTTTGTTCCACAGATGATAGAATTGGTAACCCCTTGTTTCCTTAGGGTATCCAATAAATAGACATTTATCGGACTTAGCATCCAATTTGTCCGATACAGTCGCTTCACATAAGCGAGGACAACCCCATATCTTCAAGTAAGATACATGAGGTTTCTTACTATTCCATATCTCATATGGAGTAGTTGAGACTACTTAGTAGACATTACATTTAACAAGTAAAATGTTATCTGAAGTGCATAGCCCCAAAAGGACTTGGGAAGAGTTGCATGATTCATCATTGACCTGACCATGTCCAACAAGGTCCGGTTACGCCTCTCAGATACACCATTATGCTGTGGTGTATAGGGCGGAGTCCATTGAGACAATATGCCATTGTCTCTTAGATAATCAAAAAACTCTTGACTTAAGTATTCACCACCTCGATCCGATCGAAGTATTTTAATACTCTTGTCATGTTGTTTCTCTACTTCATTTATGAACTCTTTGAACCTTTCAAAGGCTTCAGACTTGTGTTTCATCAAGAACACATACCCAAACCGTGAGTGATCATCGGTGAAGGTAATGAAGTAGCTATAGCCTCCTAATGCTTGAGTTGACATAGGTCCACATACATCAGTATGTATTAGACCTAGTAACTCTCCCACTCGTTCACCTTTTCCAGTAAAAGGTAACTTAGTCATCTTGCCTTTTAAGCATGATTCACATGTATCGTATGAATCCAATTCAAATGATTCCAGAATTCCACATCAGTGTAATTCGGACATGCATTTCTTGCTTACATGGCCAAGACGACAATTCTGAGCACGCTTGTCGCCGCCTCGATATTGCAAATGTCACTGGATACGTCCAACGTATAAACACCATTGCTTAAAGTTCCAGTCCCATAAAGAACTCCATTCAAAGTTATGTAACAACAATTGTTACTAAAATTCAAATGGTACCCATTTCTATTTAAACAAGAAATAGAAATGATGTTCTTTATCAACGGAAAAACATAAAAGCAATTGTCCAGTTCTAAGACAAGTCCTGCAGGGAGTTTCAACAAATACGTTCCGATGGCGAGTGCAGCAACCTTTGCTCCATTCCCAACACGTAAATTTGACTCTCCCTTGACGAGTCTTCTTCTATTCCTTAGCCCATGTATGTCTTTACATATATGTGAGCCACACCCAGTATCCAATACCCAAGTGTTTGAGGATATAGAATGACAATCAATAACGAAGATACCTGAAGAGGATGAGGCATCGGATGCCTTCTTCTTCTTCATGGACTCAAGATAAATCTTGCAGTTTCTTCGCCAGTGGCCTTCCTTGCCACAGTGATGGCAAGTGCCCTTTTGCGCTGGTTCCGCCTTCTTTGCCTTTTTGTTCTTTCCTTTCTTCTGTTCTTTTGCCTTCCTCTTAGAACCTTTCTTTGAGGAATCAACTAACAGAACCGCCTTCTCCTCATGCTTCACAGAAGGCTCCACAGTCTTCAGCATATTGAGGAGCTCGGGAATGGTGGATTCCAATTTGTTCATCCGATAGTTCATCACAAATTGCGAGAAACTCTTGGGCAAACAATGTAGAATTAAGTCAATACTTAACTCATGATCCATCACAAAACCGAGGGTAGCTAGCCGCTTGATGTACCCGTTCATCTTTAGCACAAACTGCACTACAGATGAACCTTCTTGCATCTTCGTGGTGAAGAGGAGCCTAGAGACCTCGAACCTTTCGGATCTCGCTTGCTCATCGAACAACTCATGAAGATGGAAGACCATGGTATTAGCATCCATATGCTCATGCTGCTTTTGCAGCTCAGGTACCATCGCCGCTAGCATGATGCAACTCGCCAGCTCAGAATCTGCCATATGCTTCTGATAGACCAACATTTGGTCTGGAGTTGCATCGTCCTTAGGACGGTCAGGAAGAGGCTCTTCATGGACATATGCAAGCTTTTCCGCCTTGAGAATAATTCTCAAGTTTCTAAGCTAGTCCAGGAAGTTAGGCCCAGTCAGTTTGTTCGAATCCAAAATAGTGCGCAAATTCAAAGACGTCATGATCAATTTATTGACCTAGAAATACAAAACGAGCATATATGAGAAAGATGATTTTAAAATGCATCAATATACATTTATAAATCCCATTCATTTTTCGAATTTCAAAAACTCCAAAATCACTTCGGGAGATCGTAGGTCCATCTCCGAATGGGCTGATATCCATCATAGTTATGAACAACCTTGGAGAGAGTCCAACAAGCCATTCATAACTACGACGGTAGGTATCAACTATACCGATTGCATATCACGTATATGCAACTATCACAATGTGCTATCAACTAATTGAATGTTCACACATACATCGGGTTGTTAACACATTAACAAGTATGCATCATATGCATAGCACCCAACTTCACCTCCCTTTACATCGACCTTGAGAGAGTCCAACAAGCCGATGCTCCTGTTAAAGCCAACCCATTAATCAGGACATAGTTTTAATATGGTTAGAGCGCATTCAACCAATTAGCCCAGCTTGGAGAGAGTCCAACAACCAAAGCTAACGATTGACCTCTGACTCTTACCATATTAGTATTAAACTATTCCATGGTTTGAACATATTCGGGTTCGAGTCGGGCTTGGAGAGAGTCCAACAACTCAAACAAGAAACGGAACTCTGGTTCTAACCATATTAATGGAAGGTGTAGGCTTTAATATTGTTTAAGGGTTTTTATGTCTCATCCTCTTTGCATGCAAATAACTATTATCTACATGGCATGACATACATGGCATACATCTACATGTCACGACACGCATGGCATAATGTTATGCATCTAATGCAATTACATGGCATACAATTATGTCATGTATATATTTCCTTATATGTCATAACTATTTATGGAAATAAAATATGTTTAAGATTTGATTCTCCAAATCAAATCATAATTAAATTAGGAAACAAATTTCCAAATCTAATCACATATTTTATTCATGGAATTATTTGATTAAGGAAAATCTATTTAGGAAACCAATTTCCTAAATCATTAAAACTACTTATGGAAATAAAATATTTTAAGATTTGATTTCCCAAATCAAATCATGATTAAATTAGGAAACAAATTTCCAAATCTAATCAAATATTTTATTTATGGAAAATATCGATTTCCATAAATACTTCCAACTTTCCAAAAGTGGAAGATTTCCATAAATACTTCTAGACTTTCCAAAATTGAAAAATTTCCATAAATACTTCTAAATTTCCAAAATTAGAAAATTTCCAGAAATACATTATGACTATCGCAAAACCATTTTATGATTATGTCGAAACACAACCTGGGCTCTGATACCACTGTTGGGTTTCCGGCACCGCGGCGTGTGTGTGTTCAATCATGTTTCATAAACATGAACACAGCGGAAGCAATAAAATAATAAATACTCCTATTTATTACAACACACACAACACACGCATGCATATTACAACAAGTGTAGACATAACCGTAAATTTAAATTTGCAATAAAAGGAAATTTATCTACGTTATACCTTTCAGATGACGTAGAAGGAACGACATCAACCGAACGATCCTCGCTAGAATCGCTCTATCCAGATCCACGCCGAGTTCCTCGATGACTTCGCTAAGCCACGAGCTTCGCCTTCAGACGGGTTACTAGCCTCGTGTCGAAGACGACGCGGATCGAGAGATGATCACGATCCGAATCCAAATTCGATCCAAAACGAGTCCTCAAAACTCGCTTCTCCGAGAGGTATTCGCCAACCGATTGACGAATCCTTCGCCCTCCACTCAGAGGATTACCGGAGATCAATCGTAAGTTAGCTGTCGAGCACTCTAACCGCCGCCCAAACGACGCCCGACGAGGAGAAGAAGCTGTCCAAAAACTGACAGCTTGGTGGAGGAGTAGGCGCCGCCAAAACAAGGAAGAAGTGCTCACCTTTTCACCGAGGCCTAGGAAGATCCGGAGGGTTCACAAGGAGATGGACGAGACACAAGCCGGGCGGCGCAATGGAGTTGACGCCAACAAGAGGAAGGGGTTTGGGCGCAAGCTCGATTAGGGCTTTTGGATTAGGTTTAAGCCCTATTTTATAGAGAACTAATTCTTAATGGTTAATGGATCATATCCATAAAGCCCTAACCCGCCTCCATTAAGATAAGTTAAAATAAACCAAACCATGATGGTTTATTTTAAGTTAAAACGAACCAACCAACTTTTGGTTCATTCGCTTAAAATAAACCAAACCCTTTGGTTTATTCTCATCCATTGGATTAGAACCAAACCATTTTGGTTCATCCATTACGCCTTCATAAGACGGGCCCATCCACGCTCCATTGCGATCAAACGATTTCATGCTCGCTTATGTTTGGTCCAACCAAACCTAGTTTCTCCTCGGCCTAAGAATCCCATTCTCAAGCTCGCTTTAAATCCTTTGATTACGCTGTGCGTGGTGACCAAATAGGTTCTCGCTTTATGTTGGTCGCCTATAATTAACCATTAATTATAGAACGATCATGAGTGGCACCTAGTAGTACATCATGATCCCCAATTAACCAAAAGATCAATGGTTGATCCGTAACTATTTCGAAAACCCTTCACATTCGAATGATTCGCGGCCCCATTCCCTTCACTCATCTTATACCCACTTGGTTCAGACATGGTCTATAGTGTCACCCTCACTAGGTCGACTACGTCACACCTAGCCCAAGTATCATTTCCTCGTCCTACGGATTCTAGTTACTCCACATGTATCGAAGAGTACCTTACTCTAAACATGTAATGCTTTGGCCAAAGACTTTAGTAACAATCTGACGAGAGGCCATGGGTATACATCTCCTCGCAAGGAGTGGTGAATCTTTTATAGGCTATTCAAACACCTTCGATCACTTCGACTTATACCCAATCATCCCGGGTCCACATCTCCTTAGAGATGTTTGCTTAAGATGTCAAAGCATAAGTCTCCATGATCAAGATGACTTGAATACCGCAAGTCAAAGGAACCTCGCACTTAAGCCACAGTAAGAACTTCATTGAAATATCTATATATGCAGAGAACCATATGAAGTCTTACGGCTGGTCACTCCAATGAACTAGTTACCATAACTAGCATCCACGATTAACTCCGGACATCACTATGTCTCCACCAAAGGAGAATCACCGCTTGATACACCAAGGAGTATACTGTTAGTCTCGGCGTAATTGATGGTGTCCAAATCCATCAATTCATCGACTAGGGATAATTCCGATACATCACAATTACACATGTAGAGATACTCACTAGTTGTGATCCAATCACAAATTCTCTCATGCTATGAATCGTATCGTGGACATCCAGTAAATGAGCTTAAGATCCAATCAAATACATAAAACATGTATACTCAAATAGTGAATCTTCATTTATCATATAAATGGTTCATACATAAGGCGATTGCCTTAGGACATCTCCCATATATTACTAACAAAGATTTCTCCGTCGTACACGTGGCCACCACGCCCATCTGGAGAATCATTCTGTTATAGATACGAGGAGCAAAGGCTCCTCGGAATATTATGTGGGGGGCCCCTTTCTGTGGTGTAACAACTTCTTGAGAAGGACAAGCTCAATGGAGCTAATTTCCTGGACTGGTACAGGAATCTGAGAATCGTTCTCAAACAAGAAAGAAAACTGTACGTCCTGGAGCAGCCCATTCCGGAAGCACCTCCTGCCACTACCATGCGAGCTGACCGAGATGCTTACAAGAAGCATCAAGATGATGCATTAGATGTGTCATGCCTCATGCTTACGACTATGAACTCTGAGCTTCAGAAGCAACACGAGTTGATGAATGCTTTTGATATAGTTGAACATCTTCGTCAACTGTATCAAGGACAAGCAAGGCACGAGAGATACGAGATCTCTAAGGCACTGTTTCAGTGCAAGATGCAAGATGGGACTCCCGTAGATCCATATGTACTCAAGATGATTGGGTACATAGAAAACCTACAGAGGTTGGGATTCCCACTTGGTCAAGAACCGACCACTGACTTGATCTTGCAATCCTTGCCAGAAAGTTAGAATCAATTTGTCATGAATTACAACATGAATGAAATTGATAAGTCACTGCCTGAGATGCTTAGCATGTTGAGAACTGCTGAGCTCAACCTTAAGAAGGCAAAGCCCGACTCCATTTTGATGGTGCAAAAGAAGAAATGCAAGGGCAAGGCTAAAGGTAAGGGAAAGTCCCAAGCCAAGGGCAAAGGCAAGGCACTGAAACCTAAAGGAGGGGTGGCAAAGGAAGGGACTTGCTTCCACTGTAAGGAAGCTGGACACTGGAAGCGGAACTGTAAAGCATACCTGGAAGATCTTAAAAAGAAGAGAAGTGAGACATCTACTTCAGGTATATATGTTATAGAAGTCAATCAATCTATTTCTTCATCATGGGTATTGATACCAGATGTATTTCTCACATTTGTACTAATGTACAGACACTGAGAAATAGCAAGGCATTGACGAAGGGCGAGGTAGACCTACGAGTAGGCAATGGAGCAAGGGTTGTTGTTGTTGCTGTAGGAACTAATTTTCTATCTCTGCCCTCTGGGCTTGTACTAGAATTAGATGAATGTTGTTATGTGTCTGCTCTCACTAAGAATATCATTTCAGTTTCTTGTTTAGACAAGAAAGGCTTTTCATTTATAATAAAGAACAAATATTGTTCCATTTATTTAAATGATATGTTCTCCTGTAGTGCACCTCTGATGAACGGACTCTACATTATAGACTTAGAGAATCCCATCTATAACATAAGTAGAAAAAGGTACAAGTCAAATGAGTTGAACCAAACCTATCTCTAGCATTGTCGCTTAGGTCACATAAATGAGAGTCGCTTATCCTAACTCCATAAGGATGGGTTGCTGGACTCATTTGATTTTGAATCATATGAGACATACGAGTCTTGCCTTCTAGGCAAGATGACCAAGACTCTCTTTAGTGGACACAGCAAAAGAGCAACAGACTTGTTAGGACTTATAGATAGTGATGTGTGTGGTCCTTTCAATGTCGCTACTAGAGGTGGTTATAGGTACTTCATTACATTTACTAATGACTTCAGTAGATATGGTTATGTGTATCTGATGACACATAAGTCAGAATCCTTTGAAAAGTTTAAAAAATTCAAGAATGAAGTACAAAATCAGCTTGGCAAGAGTATTAAGATACTTCGATCAGATCGAGGTGGTGAATACCTTAGCCATGAGTTTCATGACTATTTAGCTGAGTGTGGGATCCCAACTCACTCCTCCTAGAACACCATAGTGGAATGGTGTATCCGAAAGGAGGAATCGTACCCTATTAGATATGATACGATCTATGATGAGTCACACGGATCTTCCTATATCCTTTTGGGGATATGCTTTAGACACAGCAGCCTTCACACTTAACCGTGTACCATCCAAGGTTGTGATAAAGACACCATATATGATATGGACAGGGAGAAATCCCAAGATGCCTTTCAAGACGATTTGGGGTTGTGAGGCTTACATTCGACATCAAGTCTCAGACAAACTGGGACCCAAATCTGATAAGTGCTATTTTGTTAGATATCTCAAGGAGACGAAGGGATATTACTTCTACATTCCAATCAGCACAAAGTGTTTGTGGCAAAGACTGGGGTATTTCTAGAAAGGGATTTTGTTTCTAGAAAAACTAGTGGGAGTACGTTCGATCTTGAAGAAATTCAAGATAAGGACCATAGCACTGAGGCCTTGATGGAGGTTGAACAGGAACCACAAAGTGTTGTGGGTGATAAAATTATTGCACAAAGAGTTGTGGAACAACCACCTGTTCAGGTAGACCTACCTCTTCGCAGGTCTGATAGGGTACATCGTCAGTCTGAGAGATACTCATTTCTCTTGTCTGACCATGATGACGTTATGCTCATTGAGAATGAGCCTACCTCCTATCATGAAGCTGTGATGAGCCTAGATTCTGTGAAATGGCTAGAGGCCATGAGATCCGAGATGGAATCCATGTACACCAACCAAGTATGGACTTTGGTTGATCCACCTGAGGGCGTCAAACTCATTGGGTGTAAGCGGGTCTTTAAGAGAAAGATTGACATGGATGGACTTACACATACCTATAAGGGCTGATTGGTGGCTAAAGGTTTCAAGCAAATTCATGGTATTGACTATGATGAAACCTTTTCTCTAGTGGCGATGTTTAAGTCCATTCGGATCATGCTTGCTATTGCAGCATACCACAATTATGAGATCTGGCAGATGGATGTCAAAACCGCATTTCTGAATGGAAACTTACTTGAGGATGTGTACATGACACAGCCTGAGGGTTTTGTGGATCCACAGCATACTGGGAAAGTATGCAAGCTTCAAAGGTCCATTTATGGGCTAAAGCAAGCTTCTCGAAGATGGAATCTTTGATTCGATGATGCAATCAAACAGTTTGGTTTCATCAAGAATGAAGATGAACCCTGTGTCTACAAGAGGGTTAATGGGAACATAGTTGTCTTCCTTGTATTGTATGTGGATGACATACTACTCATTAGGAATGACATCCCTTCGTTACAGTCTGTGAAGACTTGGCTGGGGACGTGTTTCTCAATGAAGGACTTAGGTGAAGCAGCTTGTATTCTAGGCATCAAGATCTAAGAGATTGCTTGGCCTAAGTCAAAGTACATATATTGACATGGTATTACTACGGTTTGCACCTCCTGTAGTGATATGTTCTCCTGTAGTGCACCTCTGATGAACGGACTCTACATTATAGACTTAGAGAATCCCATCTATAACATAAGTAGAAAAAGGTACAAGTCAAATGAGTTGAACCAAACCTATCTCTAGCATTGTCGCTTAGGTCACATAAATGAGAGTCGCTTATCCTAACTCCATAAGGATGGGTTGCTGGACTCATTTGATTTTGAATCATATGAGACATGCGAGTCTTGCCTTCTAGGCAAGATGACCAAGACTCTCTTTAGTGGACACAGCAAAAGAGCAACAGACTTGTTAGGACTTATAGATAGTGATGTGTGTGGCCCTTTCAATGTCGCTACTAGAGGTGGTTATAGGTACTTCATTACATTTACTAATGACTTCAGTAGATATGGTTATGTGTATCTGATGACACATAAGTCAAAATCCTTTGAAAAGTTCAAAAAATTCAAGAATGAAGTACAAAATCAGCTTGGCAAGAGTATTAAGATACTTCGATCAGATCGAGGTGGTGAATACCTTAGGCATGAGTTTTGTGACTATCTAGCTGAGTGTGAGATTCTATCCCAACTCACTCCTCCTGGAACACCACAGTGGAATGGTGCATCCGAAAGGAGGAATCGTACCCTATTAGATATGATACGATCTATGATGAGTCACACAGATCTTCCTATATCTTTTTGGGGATATGCTCTAGACACAGCAGCCTTCACACTTAACTGTGTTCCATCCAAAGCTGTGATAAAGACACCATATACGATATGGATAGGGAAAAATTCCAAGATGTCTTTCATGAGGATTTGGGGTTGTGAGGCTTACGTTCGACATCAAGTCTCAGACAAACTGGGACCCAAATCCGATAAATGCTATTTTATTGGATATCCCAAGGAAATGAAGGGATATTACTATTACATTACCAGTCAGCACAAAGTGTTTGTGGCAAAGACTGGGGTTTTTCTAGAGAAGGACTTTGTTTCTAGAAAAACTAGTGAGAGTGCGTTCGATCTTGAAGAAATTCAAGATATAGACCATAGCACTGAGGGCAAAATGGAGGTCGAATAGGAACCACAACGTGTTATGGATGATGAGATTGTTGCACAAAGAGTTATGGAACAATAACCTGTTCAAGTAGACCTACCTCTTCGCAGGTTTGATAGGGTACGTTATCAGCCCGAGTGATACTCATTTCTCTTGTCTGACCATGATGACGTTATGCTCATTGAGAATGAGTCTACCTCATATCAGGAAGCTATGATGAGCTCAGATTCTGAGAAATGGCTAGAGGCCATGAGATTCGAGATGGAATCCATGTACACTAACCAAGTATGGACTTTGGTTGATCCACCTGAAGGCGTCAAACCCATTGGGTGTAAGTGGGTCTTTAAGAGAAAGACTGACATAGATGGACTTACGCATACCTATAAGGGTCGATTGGTAGCTAAAGGTTTCAAGCAAATTCATGGTAGTGACTATGATGAAACCTTTTCTCTAGCTGCGATGTTTAAGTCCATTAGGATCATGCTTACTATTGCAGCGTACCACGATTATGAGATCTGGCAGATGGATGTCAAAATCGTGTTTCTGAATGAAAACTTGCTCGAGGATGTGTACATGACACAACCTAGGGTTTTGTAGATCCACAGCATATTGGCAAAGTATGCAAGCTGCAAAGGTCCATTTATGGGCTAAAGCAAGCTCTCGGAGCTGGAATATTCGATTCGATGATGCGATCAAACAGTTTGGTTTCATCAAGAATGGAGATGAACCCTGTGTCTATAAGAGGGTTAATGGGAATACAGTTGTCTTCCTTGTATTGTATGTGGATGACATACTACTCATTGGGAATGACATCCCTTCGCTACAGTCTATGAAGACTTGGTTGGGGAAGTGTTTCTTAATGAAGGACTTAGGTGAAGCAGCCTGTATTCTAAGTATCAAGATCTATAGAGATACATCTAAGAGATTGCTTAGCCTAAGTCAGAGTACATATATTGACACGGTATTACTACGATTTGCCATGCAAAATTTCAAGAAGGGATTTCTGTCGATGTCACATGGTGTGAGTCTTTCGAAGACTCAAAATCCCTCTTCTAGAGAAAAGAGAGACCGCATGGATAGGATCCCTTATGCATCTGCCATAGGATCTATCATGTACGTCATGATATGTACTCGTCTTGATGTCTCGTATGCTTTGAGCATGACGAGTAGATACCAGTTAGATCCAGGTGAGCATCACTGGATAGCAGTTAAGAATATTCTTAAGTACTTAAGAAGGACTAAAGAAGATTTCTTGATATTTGGAGGCAATGGGGAAATAGCTGTAAAGGGGTACAGTGATGCTAGCTTCCAAACTAACAAGGATGATTATAGATTGCAGTCAAGGTTCGTATTTTGCTTGAATGGTGGCATTGTGAGCTGGAAGAGTTTGAAGCAGGACACAGTTGTTGATTCTACAACAGAGGGCGAGTATATTGCTGTATCAGAGGCAGTAAAGGAGGAAGTTTGGATCCGCAAGTTCATTACTGAGCTTGGGGTGGTTCCTAGCATAACAGATCCTATAGAGCTATATTGTGACAATAATGGATCGATTGCGCAGGCTAAAGAACCTCGCTCACACCAGTGGACCAAACACATATTATGACGCTTCCATCTCATTCGAGAGATTATCGATAGAGGAGATGTGAAGATTTGTAGAGTACCCACAGAGGCTAACGTCGCAGATCCCTTGACCAAGGCTTTGGCACAAAAAAAAGCATGATGGTCACACTAGGTCATTGAATATTAGATACTACAGTGATTGATACTAATGCTAGTGGAAGATTGTTAGTGAAAGCCCTAGAGACGATAATGTGATTATTGTTTATGGACTTATTGTATCATATTCCTATATATATTTATAAAGGCATTTCTTTATGGTTATTATACTTACTTGTATTGGTGTCAAATAACTAAGTATAATAGCGTCCTTGAGTAGAAGGTTCTCATCTATATCAATCGATTGGTTGAATCGATAATGAGATGATATAGAGAATACTACTCTTAATCATTCCAAGTCAAGTATTAATATTCAGGGACAATGTTAATGCGAAAGGACTAGCATGTAGGTCAACTTGATGACTTGATCTCACAAGTCATGGATATGAGATATCAAGTTGACACATAGGTATGCATTGAAGAATGTATACTAAATGACCCACCATGAGAAAGTATCATGGATCGTTATATGAGTGTCATATACTTTCTCATGTGACTATTAGTATGACTATTAGTCCTTGGACCTGAAGTCACCATGATTCCCTACATAAGAAGTTGCATACTTTGGCTTCATCAAACGTCACCCGTAAATGGGTGGACTATAAAGGCGATTACTGAGTATGTAATAAATTATGCGGAGGGATGTAAGTGATATAGATAGGATCTATCCCTCTTATATGACAGGAGTGATATCATGATTCTTGATAGAGTGAGACCACTAAGTGCATGGCCATGCCCAAATGAGTCAATATGAGATATTAAGGTCATTTGATTAGAGTGAGTCTACTTGGAGTTCAAGATATAGATTGTTCAGAAGATGACACGGTCTATGCCTCAATTGATCAATCTAGATGTCAAGGATAGAGGGACATTGTCACATATTGTGAGAGTCACAATTAGTAGTCACAAAGGTGATGTTGGATCTCAATATTCTTGTAACTTGGGTAGAAATGATGTGTTGCTAGATACCGCTCATTGCTTATATTTCTAAATCAGTTTAAGAGCATTGCCAACATTACAAGAACCTATAGGCTCACACACAAAGGGAAATTAGATGGAGATTAGGTTCATATGATGGAGCAAGAGGATTATGTTCATGTGATGAACCAAATTGGATTAAGAGTAATCCAAATTAGACTAATTGAGTTGGACTCAATTTGATTCAAGTGTTGAATGCGTCTAATTTAGATTTGATTCATTGAGTCAATTTAAACTAATGAATAGAGATTCATTAAATTAAATTGACTTGAATCAAAGGTTGGATTTGATCAACCATGGGAGATAAGAGGTCAAGTTTGACTTGACTTGAGAGGTAAGATGAAGGGTCAAGTTTGACTTGACCAAATGTCACTTCATGGTGACTTGGCAAAGTGGTCAGCCAATGATGATGTTCCACATCATCATGGACACATCATGGTGTGTCACCTCAAGACGAAGATCAAGAGCCATGACTCTTGGTATTACATGGATGTTTATAACCCCATCCTTAATGTGGCTGGCCATAACATTAGTGGTGAATTGATTTCATCTTCTTCCCTCTCCCTTCTTGCTCTCTCCCTTTCCTCCATTGTCATGACCTCCAAGGGTGCTAGCACACTCTAAGTGGTCTTTTCCACCTTTTGTCTGCGTGGATAATTATAGAGGAGTGTTCACTTAACACTCTATGAGATCCGACAACCGTTTGGATGAGTGGGATAAATGAAGGGCATCGCTACAAGGGTAACACTCTTCCATGTAGATCTAAAGTATATCTAGTGTTTCTAAATATGTACATGAATTATTTTTTTTTATTTATCTTCGCATGGATCCGAGACTGGCTTTTGAGGTTTCCGCAATGCAAAAAATGATTTTTGCGGCTCGTAGAGTCTAATAGGAACTCCATTTTGAGGATCGGGGGAAGGCGTCTATGACCTTCATGATCATGTCCAGGTTGGAGAGTTTTTCACCTACACTCGATAACCCATTAATAATTTCTTTAAATCTAGAGTGTAGTGATAATACCTTTTCTCCCTTGTCAAGTTTGATATTGTTCAATTGGGAGTGGAGGAGATCCCTTCTTGCTAATTTGGCTTTCGAGGTGCCTTAATGAAGCTCTACCAATCTCTCCCATATCTCTTTAGCACTTGAGCACTCCCCAATTCAGTTTATTTTTTGTTGGGGGAGCACGTTGAAAAGGTGGTGCTTGACCTTCGAATTCACCAAGTGCTCCTCTCTTTGCTTCTTTGACCATCTAGATTTCTCCAATGACTCCCCTTCTTCATCCCTAGGTATCTCGAAACCATTTTACATTATTAACATAATTTAAATGGTTTTGAAAAATACCTCCATTCGCTTTTTCCACCAAGCGAATTCCCCCTCGAACTTTGGCGGATGGATGTTGGAGACGGGCATCTTTGTTGTCGTGCTTGTTGCGGCAGTTAGTCCGGTGACAAGCAACCTGCTCTGATACCACTTGTTGGAATGTCGGTGGTCGGCTAGAGGGGGGTGAATAGTCTTTCTCATGTACAGTGGAATTTTCTCGTTCTTGATCGTCTACGAATATGATTAACGCAACAGAAATATAAACAATAAAGACAATCAAGAAGACAAGCGCTAACAAACCGATATAACATGGTTCACGGCCTTGCCGTTAATCCATGGATCGATTCGTTCCAGGTGAATCACGCCTAAACCTTCACTATTCTCTCCTTGGCACCAAGCAAGGTGGAGGTAACCTTTTCTTACAAGATCACTCTTCGTACAATAGGATTGAGATAAATGCAAGTAAGAAGAGTAGAAAAATGTTTTGGGCACTTGGGTGTTGTTTGGAGTTAAAGCATTAGCCTCCCCAAGTGTCCAAAGGCCTCTTCTTTTAGGGAAGAGGTCCCGATACCCCGATCAATCGATCGCCATCCGACTTCTTCCACATTGGATTCCATCCAACGGCTCCCACATCAGTCGACTGATCTTCCCAACAGTTGACTGATGGAGCCATCAATCGAGTGGTCGACGCGATCACTCATCGCTGAAGCTTCGTCAAAACCGCCGACATCATCCGATCGCTTCCTTGGTAGTCGACTTCTATGAGCCGGGCAATGATCGCTCGACCGTTTTGACTTGAACACCACCGAGTCTCCAATGACGACTTGAGCGGTGATCGCCATATCATGGCGTGATCGATGGAAAACCCATCCGACACTTAGCCAATTGGCCAAGATCACCTAAGAGTTACCCTGACCCTGGTTATAATCGCTCACTCTTATCTCCCTTGGAGTCCCTCACCTTTGAAGTTCTCTTCGTCCGGCCATGTCCCTCAGATGCGCCAAGCGCACGGCTTCGCAGCGCCATCCTTCGCGTCTCACCCTAAAGTCTACTTCCTTCGGCTTCACTCCAATGCTCCTCGTCCGATGGACCCTCAGATGCACCAAGCGCACGACTTCTGCAATGCTATCCTTCACCGACTCAAGGATCGAGTCATGAGATGGTGACTTGCCAATGCTTTCGCCATGTGTGAATTACTAAGTCCTGTATGACTTCAACACACATATCAAATCCATAATCAACCTAACTTAAACCCTTTGCCACACACATCAAAACCACATCACATGGGTTGATTGCCCTAACATCCTAAACCAAGTGGGTATAAGATGAGTGAAGGGAATGGGGCACGTTTCAATGTAGCTGCTGAAGGGTTCTAGGATCAACCGTTGATTTTTCGGTTAATTGGGGATCATGATGTACTACTAGGTGCCACTCATGAACGTTCTATAATTAATGGTTAATTATAGATGGCCAACATAAATCGGGAACCTATTTGGTCACATGCACAATGAGCGTAATCCAAAGGATTTAAAACGAGTTTGAGAATAGGATTCTTATATTGAGAGAGACTTGGTTTGGTTGGACCAACAAAGAGCGAGTATGAAATTGTTTCAGTCGCATCGGAAGCATGGATGGGCTGAGTCTTATGAAGACATGATGGATGAACCAAATTGGTTTGGTTCTAATCCAATGGTGGAAAATAAACCAAAGTGGTTTGGTTTATTTTAAACGAATGAACCAAAGTTGGTTCGGTTCGTTTTAACTTAAAATAGACCAATGCGGTTTGATTTATTTTAACGTAAGTTATTGGAGCAGATTAATGGGTTTTGGTTATGAACCAATAACCGTTAGGAGAATTTGTTCTCTATAAAAATATGGCTTAAGGGTTTTTTCGTGAAGGACTTAAGAAGTTTGAACCCTACGTGCCCACCTCCTCTTCTCTTCCTCTCATTGTCGCCCAAGGAGTTGCTGCCCAACCTTGGATGCTGCCCATTGGAGTTGTTGCTCCTCCTGCTTGCCGTCGACCACCCACTAGCTGCCGGCAACTCCTCCGACCATCCTCTCTTGGCTGCCAATGACCAAGGAGCAGCTGACCATTGATTGACCAACCATCTCTTCCACTGCAAACAAGCTGTCCAGTTTCTGGACAGCTTGTTGTTCTCCTCATGGAGAGGTCATTTGGTCGACATTTTGCACTCCGACAGTGACTTACTTATTGGGGATTGGATTTCTGGTAATCCTCATAGGTGGAGGACCAAGGTTTCGTCAATTGGTTGACGAAAATCGCTTCCAAGAAGCGAGTTCGTGGAGCTCATTTTTAGATCCAAATTTGATTCGGATTGTGATCATCTCTCAGATCACATCGTCTTCGACTTGAGGCTAGTGACTTTTGCGAAGATGAGGCTCGTGGCTTTGTGAAGCTATCCCGATGATACTCGGCGTGGATACAGATAGAGATGATTCTAGCGAGGGTCGCTACGGTTGATGTCATTCCCGCTACACGTGATACGTCAGGTATAACTAGAATAAATTTTCTTTTATTGCAAAATTTTAATTAGCGATTATATCTACACATGTTGTATCCTGCATGCGTGTGATGTGTGCATTATAATAAAATTAGTTTATTACCTGGTTTTGCTTCCACTGTGTGCATGTTTACGAAACGTATTCGAACACACACTCACCGCGGTACCGGGGAAACCCAATAGTGGTATCAGAGCCCCATTGTGTTTCGACATAATCATAAAATTGTTTAACGATAGTCATAATTGTATTTATAGAAATATTCTATTTTTGGAAAGTTTTGAAGTATTTATGGAAATTTTAATTTTTAAAGAAATTCAAATTGGAAGTTTCCTAATATGATTAGGAAATTACAATTTAGAAAATTTATTTCCTAAATTAGATTTGACTTTCCTTAGTTAACACTTTTCATAAATAAAATATGTGATTAGATTTGGAAATTTATTTTCTAATTTAATCATGATTTGATTTGAGAAATCAAATCTAAAACATCTTTTATTTCCAAAATAATTATGACAAATAAGGGAACTAGTTGTACATGCCATAATTGTATGTCATGTAATTGCATTACATGCATGTCATGCCATGTAGATAATAGTTATTTGCATGCAAAGAGGATGAGACATTAAAACCCTTACACAATATTAAAGTCTACACCTTCCATTAATATGGTTAGAACTAGAGTTCTATTTCTTGTTTGGGTTGTTGGACTCACTCCAAGCCTGGCTCGAACCTGAACATGTTCAAATAATTGGAATAGTTTAACACTAATATGGTAAGAGTCAAAGGTCAATCGTTAGTTTGGGTTGTTGGACTCACTCCAAGCCTGGCTAATTAGTTGAATGCGCTCTAACCATATTAAAACTATTTCACGATTAATGGGCCGGCTCTAACTTGGAGCATCGATTTGTTGGATTCACTCCAAGGTCGATGTGAAGAGAGGGGAAGTTGGGTGCTATGCATATGATGCATACTTCTTAATGTGTTAACAACCCAATGTATATGTGAACATTCAATTAGGTGATAGAACATTGTGGTAGTTACATATATGTGATATGTAATCGGTATACTTGATACCTACCATCATAGCTAAGAATGACTTGTTGGACTCACTCCAAGGTTGTTCTTATCTATGTTGGATATCAACCCATTCGGAGATGGACCTACGATCTCCCGAATTAATTTTGAGGGTTTTTATTTTGAAAAATGAATGGGATTTTTAAAATGTATGTGGATGCATTTTAAATCATCTTTCTCATATATGCTCGATTTGTATATCTAGGTTAATCGCTTGATCATGATGTCTTTGAATTTACGCTCTATTTTGGATTCAAATAAATTGACTGGGTCGAGCTTCTTGGACTGGCTTAGAAACTTAAGAATTGTTCTCAAGGCTGAAAAGCTTGCGTATATCCTCGAAGCGCCTATTCCCGTCCGTCCTAGTGATGACGCAACTTTGGACCAATTGTTGACCCATCAGAAACATGTGAGTGATTCTGAACTAGTGAGTTGCATCATGCTAGCCATAATGGTATTCGAGCTGCGGAAGCAGCATGAGCATATGAATGCTCATACCATAGTCTTTCATCTTTATGAGTTGTTTGATGAGCAAGTCAGATCCAAAAGGTTTGAAGTCGCCAAGCTCCTCTTCACCTCTGAGATGCAAGAAGGTTCATCTGTGGTATTGTTCAACATGCTGAAGATTGTGGAGCCTTCTGTGAAGCATGAGAAAGGGACGGTGTTGTTAGTTGATTCCTCAAAGAAAAATTCTAGGAGGAAATCAAAGAAACAACACAAGGGGAAGAAGAAGGCAGAACCAGCTTAAAATAGCACTTTCCATCATTGTAGCAAGGAGGGTCATTGGCAAAGAAACTTCAAGATTTATCTTGATTCTGTGAAGAAAAATAAGGCATTTGATCCCCCATCTTCTTCAGATATCTTCATTATTGATTGTCATTCTATTTCCTCAGACACTTGGGTATTGGATATTGGATGTGGCTCACATATATGTAATGACATACATGGGTTAAGGAATAGAAGAAGACTTGTCAAGGGAGAGTCAAATTTATGTGTTGGGAATGGAGCAGAGGTTGTTGCACTCGCCATCGGAACATATTTGCTGAAACTCCCTACAGGACTTGTCTTAGAACTAGACAATTGCTTTTATGTTTCTTCGTTGATAAAGAACATCATTTCTATTTCTTGTTGGAATAGAAATGGGTACCATTTAACTTTTAGTAACAATTGTTGTTACGTAACTATGAATGACTTTCTTTATAGGACTGGGACTTTAAGCAATGGTATTTATACGTTGGACGTATCCAATAACATTTTCAATATCGAAGCAAGCAACAAGCATGCTCAAAAAGATAATCAATTAGACTCCTACATGTGGCATTGTCGTCTTGGCCATGTGAGCAAGAAACACATGTCCGAATTACACCGATGTGGGATTCTAGAATCGTTTGAATTAGATTCATACGATACATGTAAATCATACTTAAAGGGCAAGATGACCAAGTTACCTTGTACTGGAAAAGGTGAACCAGTGGGAGAGTTGTTTGGTCTAATACATACTGATGTAAGTGAACCTATGTCAACCCATGCTCTAGGAGGCTATAACTACTTCATTACCTTCACCGATGATCACTCACGGTTTGGATATGTGTTCTTGATGAAACACAAGTCTGAAGCCTTTGAAAGGTTCAAAGAATTCAGAAGTGAAGTAGAGAAACAACTTGGCAAGAGTATTAAAATACTTCGATCAGATCGAGGTGGTGAATACTTGAGTCAAGAGTTTCTAGATTATCTGAGGGACAATGGTATATTGTCCCAATGGACTCCGCCGTATACACCACAACATAATGGTGTATCTGAGAGGCAAAATCGAACCTTATTAGACATGGTTAGGTCGATGATTAATCATGCGAATCTTCCCAAGTCCTTTTGGGGCAATGCATTTCAGACTACTGTTTACTTGCTAAATAGAGTGAGTTCATCATCCTCATAGGTGGAAGACCAAGGTTTCATCAATTGGTTGACAAAAATTTCTTCCGAGAAGCGAGTTCGTGGAGCTCATTTTTAGATTCGAATTTGATTCGAATTGTGATCGTCTCTCGAATCACATCGTCTTCGACTTGAGGCTAGTGACTTTTGTGAAGATGAGACTCGTGACTTTGTGAAGCTATCCCGACGATACTCGGTGTGGATATGGATAGAGGTGGTTCTAGCGAGGGTCACTACGGTTGATGTCATTCCTGCTACGCGTGATATGTCAGGTATAACTAGAATAAATTTTCTTTTATTGCAAAATTTCAAATAGAGATTATGTCAACACATGTTGTATCCTGCTTGCATGTGATGTGTGTGTTGTAATAAAATTAGTTCATTACTTATTTTTGCTTCCGCTGTGTGCATGTTTACAAAATGTGTTCGAACACACACTCGCTGTAGTTTCGGGGAAACCCAACATACTATATGCTTACTTGTTGGTACAGTGGGCACCTAAGTCGAACCTAAGTTTTGATTATAGTAAACGATACAAAGTTAAGCTCATATCGTTATCTCACGAGCTAAATCGAGTGTGCAGAAAAGTGCTAAAGCTGGAGCTGAAGGCTAGCGACACCCGGAGGAAGCCACGGTGGCCGGGCGACACTCGAGTGACTTCGGAGGGAGCCGAAGGAATCGAGTGGGAGGCTGGAAGCAAGGGCTACAAAGTAAGTATGGAGGTAAGCTCGTGTGTGTGAGCATAAGTGAGGTCGTATCCTCCTTACGGGGATGGTCTTAAGTGTAGATCTGACGAAAGACATCCCATGGATGGTCTAGGTCGAGATCGGACGGTTTGCGGCCGTCGAAATTATATTTTTGTTAAGCTAACTTGTGATTTCAGCTAGCATCAGTCAACTGCCCACAAGAGCCACTCGACTACCTGAAATCAGTTGACTGCTGAGTGTTGCGACTCAACTGAAGCTGCCATCAGTTGACTGATGATGGCCATCAGTCGACTGATGGTCAAGGATTAGCTTCGAGGAGTCAAGCCTTATCACCTCATTCCAAGGAGCATTGTGCCTATTTGTGATTGGTTGAAGACTCATTTGATGAGGGGCTCAAAGGCTATAAGAGGAGGGCTTCTCTAAGGGTGCGTTTGGTTCAAGTAATCATACATAACCTTAGTTATGTGATTACCAGGGAATAAAACATAACCTTGGAATAAAGTATAACTTTAGATAAAAACCTTGTTTGGTTGGAGGTTTTAATATATAATTTAGTTTAACATTTTACTAAATTATCCTTTGTCTTTGTTCAATTAAGGTGGTCGATCGACAGCGGGAACGACGATCATCGACCGGCGTGAACGACGACTGGTCGGCCGTGGCGATAACGATGGGCGATCAATTGGCGGCCAGCGGTGACGGCCCGATCCGGCCGCCGATCGGCGATCGGGCGAAGATGCGGCGGCGACGGGCGATCAGCGGATGGCGCGGCGACGGCGGCGGGCGGGCGGCGGCGACGGCGGCGGCGGCAACGACGTGACGGCGGCGGCGGCGGAGCCAGCGGCAGCGGCGAAGCGGCGGCGGCGAGCGGCGGCGGCGACGAGCGGCAGGCGGCGGCGGCGGCCGGTCGACGACCGACGACCGACGACGGACGACAAATCGATTGAGTTTTGACAAATTGACATTTAATATATTGCTAGGGGTAATATTGGAAAAAAGTTTCCTTAACCCCAGGAATCAACAAAAACCTTGGTTCTCCAAGGTTTTTCGATTCCCCCTAAAAAGGTTTTTGTTCATAACCAGGTAATGAACAATTACCAGGTAATTGTTTATAACCTAAACCAAACAAGGTTTTTGTTGATAACCTAACAAGGTTATCAACAAAAACCCCCAACCAAACACACCCTAAGGGTTTTTCATCAATTCTAAAAGCCTCCAAGTGCTTCCGATACACTCCGACTCTCCGATATCCCTACGACGAAGCGCTGCCGAGACGACGACTAGAGCTTCAACCTCCAACCTTTGAAGTCGTCGGTAATGAAAGTTTTAATTGTATTTCATTTTACTTATCTCGTAAAGATTTCATTATAACGAGGAGAGGGGGAGTGTCCCTCTACCTCGAGCTTTTGTGATTTCGTGTATCCGTTTAACTCCTACCTCCAATGAGGAGGAGTTCTTTAGTATTTTGCCCTCCGTGCATGGTCAAGGATCACTAGGGCCTTGGAGTAGTAGCCTTCAGCTACGAATCAAGTAAAACCCTCGTGTCTATTGTCTCTTTTGTTTTGATTTTATCTTCCGCTGTGTCTACTCATGTTTTAACGAATGAAGTCGAACGAAAGATTTTATATCTCTATTAACCCCCCCCCCTCTAGCGATCCACTCGATCCAACATTACTCATGCTTATTTATGCATAATTTTTCCTTAACTTTGAATCGGTTTGCCATAGATCAAAAAGGGGGAGATTGTTGGTGCAGGGGCACCAGATAATAGAACCTAGGTTTTGATTATGGCAAAGGTTCAAAGTTATGGTATTATTGTTATCTCACATGCTGTGTTGAGTGTGATGGTAAAGTATTAAGCTATGCTAAAGGTCAGCAACACCCAGAGAATCTCAGGACGAGGAACCGTGGTGGTCAGGCGACACTAGGAGAACCTCGTTAGAGTCGAGGAACCTCGGTGGTGACTGGAAGCTAAGCGACAGGTTGGGAATGACCAGAGGTAAGCACCGAGTGTGGAGTAATGGTAAGGTCGTGTCCTCTGTATGGGGACTACCGTAGGTGGCGATCCGACTAAGACTTCCCGAGGAAGGTCTAGGTCGAGGTCGGATGGTAAGGACCGTCATATTTACCATTAGTCTACATTTCTGTGCTAACTCTATCTTACAGGTGAGTGATCAAGCTGGTAGTCGACTGGAGGCCATTGGCAATCGACTAATCCTACCATCAATCGACTGCTAAGGGGCATCAATCGATGCTAGTCAAGCTGATCATCTCGAAGATAGTCAAGATAAGCTCCACCAAAAGTGGAGGGGATGAAGAGCTTTGACCCAGATCTTGATCTCAACAAACCCGGGCTCAAAGGGCTATAAAAGAAGAGGCTTTTCACCTCTTTGGATCATCTAAGTGTGCTCCCAAAGTGCTCCAACAACACCAAGCTTCCGACAACAACTCTATGCCATCGTAACGCCGACATTACGCCGACATCACGTCGAGCTTCCATCTCTTCGTCGATAGTTTAATTTATGTTGTTTACTTTCTTGTATTCGAGCTTTCCATTGCTAAGAGGAGAGGTAGACTTGTTACCTCTTCCTCTATCTTGTTTTTCTTATAATCATCGTCTCCTACCTCCAATGAGGAGGAGACTTTTAGTGGATTATCCCATCGAACGCGGTCTAGGATCATGGGGCTTTGGATTAACAACCTTTTGGTTGTGAACCAAGTAAAAATAAAAAGTTTCATTTTCTTTTATTGTCTTTACTTCCGCTGTGCTTACTTTGGGTTTTATGACAAAAAGAAAAGATTTTAAGCACGCTATTCACCCCTCTCTAGCGTATCCACTCGATCCAACAGATTCATCGGTTAGAGAGAGAGAGAGAGGGAGCAGGTCACGAGTGACCGTGAGGATGAAAAGGGAATGAGTGGAAATTAAATTATACTTTGCAATGAAATTTTATTGTCCCAGAATTCATTACAAATATCCGATGAATTTTTTATTCATCACAGAATCTGCGATGAATATAAAATTTGTCACAATATTTCTACCCTCATCCCAGAATTCATGGATAAGCTCAAATTTAGTTTGTTGCTAAATTTGACACAAATCAGTAACCAATAAGAAATTCGTCACAAACTTTTGTGAAGAAAATCAAAATCTATTGCAAATTCTGCGACTACTTTAATTTTTGTACGAATTTTATCAACAAAAGATAAATTCGTTGCAAATTTTACCGCATTTTTTTACCCAAATAATTTAAAAAATCTGATGAATATTTTTCATCGCCAAATTTATCGCAAATTTTTCAACAATTCCAAAATCATTTGAAATTTTACGACCAAAATAGAAATCATTGCAAACTTTAGCGACAATTTCCATTTTCGTCGCAGAATTTTCAATGCTTTGAGAATTCATTGCAAAGGATTGTGATGAATTAAAATTAATTGCAAAAATTTGCAATGAAAAATAAAATTCATTGAAAAAATTTTCAATGAGTTTTAATTCGTTGCAAATTTTTGCAATGAATTTGATTTTTAGTTGGAAATTCACAACGAATTAAGAATTTGTCGCAGAATAGCGATGAACTTTGCAATGAAATTTAATTCGTTGCAAGTTTGCAACAAAATATTTTTGTTACAAATTTTGTTACTAATTTGCAATGATTAATAATTTGTTGCAAATTTCGTTATAGATTTGCAACAAAATTTATTCGTTGTTAAATTTCGTCGCTATTTTTGCTTTTTTTTTTGTAGTGGATGTGTGTGTATCTTTTTGGACTAAACATGAAGCATGAGACTTTGTTCTTTAAATCATGCTTTTGCTTGATAGTAAGAGTATGTTTTTACTATTCCTGAATGTTTTAGGTTCTTGGTTGATGTTATGTTGATTACATAGAATGATGCATTTCTTAAGCTTCTCATTTCGATTTCTCATGTGATGCTTTAGAATACCGTGCTTAGAACTAAATTATCTAGCTCAAGTTTTGGTTTAATTCAATTCTGAAGGTGCCTTTGGTTCTTGATGAATTTTCATTTTAAAGAAAGTATAATTTCTTATTCCTTCGAATCAGAGAGAAAAATAAAAGCACAAGTTACACCATCTTTATTCAACATTTTTCTATCAACAAATTTTGATATGCCTTTATTCGTGAACAACCCTCTACTTGATCCTATGATGAGATGGTACAACACAATAAAGATAATCTAAGGCTCCCTTAGAACATGAAAGAACTAGAAAAATTAGAAAACCATTTGGAAACCATCAGCTCATAGCCAACAACTAATCTTGAAAAACCATAGCATGCTTAGTTGGAACCTTAAAACAACAAGAAAATCTAATGTGGCTTGACATGAAATATAACAATTGTTGGACTTTCCGAGCCACAAAAATCGCTTTTTGCGTTGCGAAAATCCCGGAAGTCCGGCCACGGATCCATGCGAAGATATATTAAAATAAAAATATGTATGTGCTAAGTAAACCTAGATCTACCTTAGATCTAGAAGTTGAGAGTATTACCCTCGTAGCGACGCCCTTCGCTTATCCCGCTCGTCCAAATGTATTGCCGGAACTCAAGAGTGTCAAGTGAACACTCCTCTATTGGTATCCACATGGACAAATTGGTGGAGAAAATACCTTAGAGTGTGCTAGCGCTCTTTAGAAATTTCGGCCAAGGAGGAGAGGGGAGCTTGAGAGGATGATCCAAGGAGGAAGATGAAGTTGGAGTAACTCACAAAATCAATTCCATCTAATGGAATAAGTGGTTGGCCACTTCATGGAAGGGGGGGGGTTACATGCATGCATGTAACTCCAAGAGCCAATGTCTCTTGGTCTCCCTTATGAGGTGGCACCACTTGATAAGTCAATGATGATGTGGAGCATCATCATTGGCCGCCCATGCCAAGTCATCATCATGACATGGCATTTGGTCAAGTCAAACTTGACCTTTCATCTTCCCTCTTAAGTCAAGTCAAACTTGACCTCTTATCTCCCATGGTTGATCAAATCTAACCACTTGACTCAAGTCAATTTGATTTAATGAATTTCTATTCATTAATTTAAATTGACTAAATGAATCAAATCTAAATTAGACTCATTCAACACTTGAATCAAATTGAGTCCAACTCAATTAGTCTAATTAGGATTACTCTTAATCCAATTTGGTTCATCCCATGAACCTAATCCTCATGGTTCATCGTATGAACCTAATCTCCATCTAATTTCCCTTTGTGTGTGACCCTATAGGTTCTTGTAACGTTGGCAATTCCCCTAAACCGATTTACGAACATAAGCAATGAGCGGTATCTAGTAACACATCATTGCTACCCAAGTTACAAGAATGTTGAGCTCCAACATCACCTTTGTGACTACTAATTGTGACTCTCACAATATGTGACAATGTCCCTCTATTCTTGACATCTAGATTGACCAATTGAGGCATAGACCGTGTCATCCTCGGTACAATCTATATCTTGAACTCCAAGAAGACTCACTCTAATCAAATGAGCTCAATATCTCATATTGACTCATTTGGGCATGGTCATGCACTTCGTGGTCTCACTCTATCAAGAATATCGATGTCACCCCCGTCATATAGGAGGGATAGATCTCATCTACATCACTTACATCCCTCCGCATAATTTGTTACATACCCAGTAATCGCCTTTATAGTCCACCCATTTACGGGTGACGTTTGACGAAGCCAAAGTATGCAACTCCTTATGTAGGGAACCATGGTGACTTTAGGTCTAAGGACTAATAGTCATACTAATAGCCACATGAGAAAGTATATGACACTCATATAATGATCCATGATACTTTCTCATGGCGGGTCATTCAGTATACATTCTCTAATGCATACCCATGTGTCAACTTGATATCTCATATCCATGACTTGTGAGATCAAGTCATCGTGTTGACCTACATGCTAGTCTCTACGCATTAACATTGTCCCTGAATGTTAATACTCGACTAGGAATGATTAAGAGTAGTGTTCTCTATATCATCTCATTATCGATTCAACCAATCGATTGATATAGATAAGAACCTACTACTCAAGAACATTATTATATTTAGTTATTTGGCACAAATACAAGTAAATATAATAACCATGCCTTTATAAATAGGAATATAATACAATAAAGTCCATACAATAATCATCAAATGATTGACTCTAGGGCTTTTACTAACAATCTCCCACTAGCACTAGTGCCAATCACCGTAGTATCTAATACCCAATGACCTAGTGTGACCATCATGTTTTTTCTGTGCCAAAGCCTTGGTCAAGGGATCTGCGATGTTAGCCTCTGTGGGTACTCTGCAAATCTTCACATCTCCTCTATCGATAATCTCTCGAATGAGATGGAAGCACCGATATATTCGGCCTTTGTAGAATCAACAACTGTGTCCTGCTTGGAACTCTTTCATATCACAGTGCCACCATTCAAGCAAAACACGAACCCTGACTGCGATCTATAATCATCCTGGTCAGTTTGGAAGCTGACATCGCTGTAACCCTTTACAGCTAGCTCCTCATCACCTCCAAATATCGAAATATTCTTTAGTCATTCTCAAGTACTTAAGAATATTCTTGACTGCTATCCAATGACGCTCACCTGGATCTGACTGGTATCTACTCGTCATGCTCAAAGCATACGAGACATCAGGACGAGTACATAGCATGACGTACATGATAGTTCCTATAGCAGATGCGTAAGAGATCTTATCCATGCGATATCTCTCCTCTCTAGAAGAGGGACTTTTAGTCTTCAAAAGACTCACACCATGTGACATCGGCAGAAGTCCCTTCTTGGAATTCTGCATGACAAACCGTAGTAATATCGTGTTAATGTATGTACTCTGACTTAGGCCAAGCAATCTCTTAGATCTATCTCTATAGATCTTGATGCCTACAATACAGGCTGCTTCACCTAAGTCCTTCATTGAGAAGCACATCCCCAGCCAAGTCTTCACAGACTGTAGCAAAGAGATGTCATTTCCAATGAGTAGTATGTCATCCACATACAATACAAGGAAGACAACTGTGTTCCCATTAACCCTCTTGTAGACACAGGGTTCATCTTCATTCTTGATGAAACCAAACTGTTTGATCGCATCATCGAATCGAAGATTCCAGCTCCGAGAAGCTTGCTTTAGCCCATAAATGAACCTTTGCAGCTTGCATACTTTCCCAGTATGCTGTGGATCTTTAAAACCCTCAGGTTGTGTCATGTACACATCCTCGAGTAAGTTTCTATTCAGAAACACGGTTTTAACATCCATCTGCCAGATCTCATAATCGTGGTATGCTGCAATAGCAAGCAAGATCTGAATGGACTTAAACATCGCCACTAGAGAAAAGGTTTCATCATAGTCAATACCATGAATTTACTTGAAACCTTTAATCACCAATCGACCCTTATAGGTATGTGTAAGTCCATCCATGTCAGTCTTTCTCCTAAAGACCCACTTACACCCAATGGGTCTGACCCCTTCAGGTGGATCAACCAAAGTCCATACTTGGTTGGTGTACATGGATTCCATCTCGGATCTCATGGCCTCTAGCCATTTCTCAGAATCTGGGCTCATCACAGCTTCCTGATAGGAGGTAGGCTCATTCTCAATGAGCATAACATCATCATGGTCAGACAAGAGAAATGAGTATCTCTCAAGCTGACGACGTACCCTATCAGACCTGCGAAGAGGTAGGTCTACATGAACAGGTGGTTGTTTCACAACTCTTTGTGCAACAATCTCATCACCCACAACACTTTGTGGTTCCTATTCAACCTCCATCAAGGCCTCAGTGCTATGATCCTTATCTTGAATTTCTTCAAGATCGAACGTACTCCCACTAGTTTTTCTAGAAACAAAATCCCTTTCTAGAAAAACCCTAGTCTTTGCCACAAACACTTTGTGCTGACTGGGAATGTAGAAGTAATATCCCTTTGTGTCCTTGGGATATCCAACAAAATAGCACTTATCGGATTTGGGTCCCAGTTTGTCTGAGACTTGACGTCGAATGTAAGCCTCACAATCCCAAATCCTCATGAAAGACATCTTGGGATTTCTCCCTGTCCATATCGTATATGGTGTCTTTATCACAGCCTTGGATGGTACACGGTTAAGGGTAAAGGCTGCTGTGTCTAGAGCATATCCCCAAAAGGATATAGGAAGATCTGTGTGACTCATCATAGATCGTACCATATCTAATAGGGTACGATTCCTCCTTTCGGATACACTATTCCACTGTGGTGTTCTAGGAGGAGTGAGTTGGGATAGAATCCCACACTCAACTAGATAGTCACGAAACTCATGGCTAAGGTATTCACCACCTCGATCTAATCGAAGTATCTTAATACTCTTGCCAAGCTGATTTTGTAGTTCATTCTTGAATTCTTTGAACTTTTCAAAGGATTCTGATTTATGTGTCATAAGATACACATAACCATATCTACTGAAGTCATCAGTAAATGTAATGAAGTACCTGTAACCACCTCTAGCAGCAACATTGAAAGGGCCACATACATCACTATGTATAAGTCCTAACAAGTCTGTTGCTCTTTCGCTGTGTCCACTAAAGGGAGTCTTGGTCATCTTGCCTAAAAGGAAAGACTCTCATGTCTCATATGATTCAGAATCAAATGAGTCTAGAGCTCATCCTTATGGAGCTGAGATAAGAGACTCTCATTTATGTGACCTAAGCGACAATGCTAGAGATAGGTTTGGTTCAACTCATTTGACTTGAACCTTTTGGTACTTATGTTAGAGATAGTGCTTTCTAAGTCTAGAAAGTAGAGTCCGTTCATTAGAGGTGCACTACAATAGAACATATCATTTAAATAAACTGAACAACATTTGTTCTTTATTATAAATATAAATCCTTTCTTGTCCAAACAAGAAACCGAAATTATGTTCTTAGTTAAGGCAGGCACATAACAACATTCATCTAATTCTAGTACAAGCCCAGAGGGCAGAGATAGATCATAAGTTCTTACAGCAACAACAGCAACCCTTGCTCCATTGCCTACTCGTAGGTCCACCTCGCCCTTTGTCAATGACCTGCTATTTCTCAGCGTCTGCACATTGGTACAAATGTGAGATGCACATCCGGTATCTAATACCCATGATGAAGAAATAGATAGATTGACTTCTATAACATTTATACCTGAAGTAGAAGTCTCACTTCTTTTCTTCTTAAGATCTTCCAGGTAAGCTTTGCAGTTACGCTTCCAGTGTCCAGCTTCCTTGCAGTGGAAGCAAGCCCCTTCCTTGGCAACCCCTCCTTTGGGTTTAAGTTCTTTGCCTTTGCCCTTGGCTTGGGACTTTCCCTTACCTTTAGGCTTGCCCTTGCCTTTCTTCTTTTGCACCATCAAAATGGTGTCAGATTTTCCCTTCTTAAGGTTAAGCTCAGCAGTTCTCAACATGCTGAGCATCTCAGGCAGTGGCTTATCAATTTCATTCATATTATAATTCATGACAAATTGATTGTAGGCTTGTGGCAAAGATTGCAAGATTAGGTCAGTGGCCAACTCTTGGCCAAGTGGGAATTCCAGCCTTTGTAGGTTTTCTACGTACCCAATCATCTTGAGTATATATGGACCTACGGGAGTCCCATCTTGCATTTTGGACCCAAACAATGCCTTAGAGACTTCATATCTCTCGTGTCTTGCTTGTCCTTGATATAGTTGGCGAAGATGTTCAACCATATCATAAGCATTCATGAACTCGTGTTGCTTCTGAAGCTCAGAGTTCATGGTCACGAGCATTAGACATGACACATCTAATGCATCATCTTGATGCTTCTTGTAAGCATCTTTGTCAGCTCGTGAGGCAGTGGCAGGAGGTGCCTCCGGAATGGGCTACTCTAGGACGTACAACTTCCTTTCTTGGGTGAGAACAATTCTCAGGTTCCTGTACCAATCCAGGAAATTTGCTCCATTGAGCTTGTCCTTCTCAAGGACAGAACGCAGAGAGAGAGTGTTCGTGTTTGTCGACATAGTAATCTACAACATATAATGCAGAGAATTAATATCATATTCCTTTTATCATTTAATTAGGACTTTAATCAAATGATGCTCCCACTAAATTATAGGATTTTTGTAGAATCGAGTTATGGATGTGGTCAAACCACATTACTAGATTCATACAAACTAGCTATAATTCTTGCGGGACAAGATCCACATCATACTAAGCCTTGAGTTAGCTTTGGCTAAATCGCCCAAGACTTAGTACGATCGGTGGGTAACACATTACCGATTACATCTCTATGCAACTCTTGTTTATAGGATCAAGACCCACATTTACAAAAGACCTTGAGTTAGCTTTGGCTAAATCTCCCAAGATTTAGTGTAAATGCGATCTTATCCTATCTTTCCAACGATTGGAATATGCCTATAGTTCTACTCGATCCAATTGAGTTAACTAGTTTTACTCAATCTAATTGAGCTTACTCTAACCCAAGCCGTGATAGGCGGGACCAAGATTGTCCCTCCGCACCCTACCAAGATAATATGCGTTGCTCTGCTTTGGCAGATTCAACAACTACAAATGATCGAGGTAGTGATGGGTATCAAGGACCTGGTAGGCATTTACGAGTTGATTCGATTAAGATCTAATCTAATCGTAATGTGTATCATATACACATTAAGGCCTTTATAATCCTATATTAGCATGCATCACATACATACATACATTATTCTAGCATGCATCATATACATACAAGAAAATTATCCTAGCATGCATCATATACATACAAGCATTATTCTACTAGCATGCATCTCATACATACAAGCAAAATCAAATGTATATATATATATATATATATATATATATATATATATATATATATATATATATATATATATATATATATATATATATATATATATATATAAAATCAACTGTGATGTGGTCATGGCCCTACTACGGTCTTCTCAAGCCAATGAGAAGATCGGACGGTCAACCTAGGGCTAGCGGCTTCTCCAAGCGCTTCCTTTGACCGCCATGTGTCGTCGGCACCCTTCTCGTAACTTCGTCTACAAGTGGACTTTCCACCGCTCCATTTTGTACATTACAAATATGAAACTCGAGTTACATTCGAGTCTAAAACTATTTACAACTAGAATTTCAAAAGAAGAGGTATGACACGCAGGTCACATACACTATACAACACGCACAACCACAAAAATGACACGCTGACCGTATTATGAATTACAAAACATTGAGTCCAATCACATTGGGATTCATTGGGATATGACAATCACAAAATTATACATAATTCTAAATTATATATTTTACAGAAAATATTTATAATTTTTCCTATTTTTTTCAATTTTATGAGTCACCTCTCCGTAACGATCCCGCTAAGCGATTTCCGGGCGCGATCACGGGACAAGGCCCCTTTCGGGGTTAGGGGCAGCGCCCATACTCACAAAATAAACTTTGCGAGTGTCCCTACTATGATCTTACAACTACTTAATGTTGGTGCAATCGGCCCAGGTCACGATTGACCAGACTCGAGTTTGACTCGAGTGATGTTTTGATGTTTGACAAAGGGATTTGACAAAATGGATTGACATTGATGTCGGTTAATATGTTGGGGAGATTGTTTATACAATCGACCCAGGTTATAATTGACTTTGATGGTTGACTAGGGTTGACCATGTGATTATGGGAAAGTCTAAGCATGGGTCTTGGCAAATGGAAAGTCCAACATGGGTTGGCAAAGGAAAAGTCCAACATGGGTTGGCAAGGAAAAGTCCAAGCATGGGTCTTGGCAATGTAAAAGTCCAAGCATGGGTCTTGGCAATGTAAAGTCCAACATGGGTTGGCAAGGAAAGTCCAAGCATGGTCTTGGCATGAAAAGTCCAACATGGGTTGGCAAGGGAAAGTCCAAGCTTGAGTCTTGGCATTTGAGAAGTCCAAGGGTTTGATATTGGCAGCGTAAAGTCCAAGCGGGAGTCTTGGCAGCATAAGTCCAATAGTTGGCGTAAAGTCCAAGCGGAGTCTTGGCGGCGTAAGTCCAATGTGCCTTGGCGGTGTAGACACCGATTAGCATGACATAGCCGATGGAAGCACACCGGAAGCTAAGCGCGATGGATGAACAAGTCATGGATGACTTGGAGGGATCCGAGAGGCGTGAGGTGATGGAGGTGGCTAGAAGGCTTAGTTCAGGCTAAGGGTGGTCTAGCAAGTATGGGGGCACCATACTTGGGTTAAAACCTCATTCTTGAGGTCAATGACCGCATTATGGTCGGTTCGATCGCCGTGAGTCGACTTGAGTTCGACTGCCAGTTAGAGCCGGATTGCCAGCCGATCGCTCATGGGAGCAATGATCGATGGCTCGCAGATCGCTAAGGGATGGCAATGACCGCCACGAATGAGTGTCGAGCATTGACGCTCCGTAGCCGACCGGGCTCGACGATTAGCGCGTTAGCCGATCGCCAATGTTGATACGATCGCCAAGAGATCCGTTGGAGTTTTTCTAGCGTGGATCGATCCGTTGTCTCACGACAACAGTGGCATCAGTCGACTGGTGACTTATGGCAGTCGACTGATAGGCGGAAATCCAGCCCGGCGCAGGTTAAAAGGAGCTGTTCGTGGGAGGATTGAAGCAAGTGTTTTCTTGGGCGATTTGAAGGGGAATAGTTGGTGCTCTTCCAGTCCTTCAAGGCTAGTCCAAGGCAACCAAAAGCAAGCGATCTAAAGGCATTTGTAAAGTGATCTCTTTACTTGTATTGCATTGTATTTCATTGTAATTGCTTGTTGTACTTAGTTTATTGTTGTAAACTATTGTACGAGGTTTCTCCACCTCCGACTTGTGTCGAGAAGGAGTTTTATTGGTTAGTGGTGTTTGTGGCATCGCTAGGGTTCGTACGAACCCAATCCGTGGAGTAGGAACCGGTTCGGTTCCGAACCACGTTATATGCTCTTGTTGTGATTTGTGTTGTGTCCATTTCGTTATTTCTTTTATTATTATATATATTCCGCTGCGCTAACGAAATTGTAGACACGATCATGATTGAATTCCATCTTCGTACGGGCACATCGCTATTCACCCCCCCTCTAGCGGCGTCAAATTCCCAACACTTAAGTCGCTGTCCCAAAAACCTAAAGAGAGAACTCACCGTTTTGGAGAGTTTTTCTCGATGGTTGAAGCCGACAAGTGTCCCAACACTCGTTGCTTCGACTCTTTGAGAAAAATACCCAAAAATTCTATAAAAATAGGAAATTTACAGAAACATAAAAATCTGTAATTTTTATACCTAATATAAAAACTACAAAAACGAAACACATACATGCTTCGCACATGACTCGACATCGTTGATTCTTCCGAGCCGAAAACCAAGTAAGTCCAATTACCACGGATCCATACGAAGATATATTAAAATAAAAATATGTATGTGATAAGTAAACCTAGATCTACCTTAGATCTAGAAGTTGAGAGTATTACCTGTTGGTGCAATCGGCCCAGGTCACGATTGACCAGAACCCGAGTTTGACTCGAGTGATGTTTTGATGTTTCAACAAAAACATATGACAATGTAATTGTCATGGGAAAGTCCAAGTGGAACACTTGACATTTGGTAAAGTCCAAGTCTTGAGTACTTGGCATGGAAAGTCCAAGTGAGACACTTGGCATTGGGAAAAGTCCAAGCATGGGCCTTGGCAATGTAAAGTCCAACATGGGTTGGCAAGAAAAGTCCAAGCATGGTCTTGGCATGAAAAGTCCAACATGGGTTGGCAAGGAAAGTCCAAGCATGGTCTTGGCATGGAAAGTCCAACATGGGTTGGCAAGGGAAAGTCCAAGCTTGAGTCTTGGCATTTGAGAAGTCCAAGGGTTTGATATTGGCAGCGTAAAGTCCAAGCGGGAGTCTTGGCAGCATAAGACCAATGGTTGGCGGCGTAAAGTACAAGCGGAGTCTTGGCGGCATAAGTCCAATGTGCCTTGGCGGTGTAGACACCGTTAGCATGACATAGCCGAGGGAAGCACCTGGAGGCTAGCGCGATGGATGAACAAGTCATGGATGACTTGGAGGGATCCGAGAGGCGTGAGGCTGATGGAGGTGGCTAGAAGGATTAGGTCTAGGCTAAGGGTGGTCTAGCAAGTATGGGGGCACCATACTTGGGTTAAAACCTCATCCTTGAGGTTGGCAGTCGACTGGCATTATGGCCGGTTCGACTGCCGTGAGTCGACTTGAGTTCGAATGCCGTTTAAGAGCCGGAATCGCTCGCCGATCGTCATCGGAGCCGAATCGATGTCTACGGCCGATCGCTAGTTCACCCGACGCGTAATGCTCGCGTAGCCGATCGGGCGGCCGACTTACGTGGCTAGCGCCGATCGCCAATGTTGGCGCCGATCCAAGAGTCCCGTTGGAACTTGTCCAACGTGGATTGAGCCGTTGTCTCACGACAACAGTGGCATCAGTCGACTGGGAACTTATGACAGTCGACTGATAGGCGGAAATCCATCCCAACGCAGGATAAAAGGGAGCTATTCATGGAGATTGCGGCATCAGATTTTTGGGAGCTTTGGTGAGGCGATTTGAAGGAGATTTGCAGGTGCATTTCAGGGTCCTTCAAGCTCATCCAAGCAACCACCAAGCAAGCACTCAAAACCCTAATTTGTAAAGTGTTCTTTACATTTCCTTTGTATTTGCTTGTATTTCTTTCGTTTATTGTTGTAAACATTTGTACGAGGTTTCTCCGCCTCCGACTTGTTGTCGAGAAGGAGTTTATTGATTAGTGATTGCATTGGCATCGCTAGAGCTCACTAGAGCTCGTTAGAGCTCGATCTGTGGAGTAGGAACCGTGTGGTTCCGAACCACGTTATATCGTGCGTGTTGTGATTGTATCTTTTCGTTATTGCTTTTATTATTTCTATTCTGCTGCGCATAACGAGTTTTGTAGAGATGATCGCGAACGAATTCCATCTTCCTACGGGCACATCGCTATTCACCCCCCTCTAGCGGCCTCAAATCCCCAACATTACCCTCGTAGCGACGCCCTTCGCTTATCCCGCTCGTCCAAACGTATCGCCGGAACTCAAGAGTGTCAAGTGAACACTCCTCTATTGGTATCCACACGGACAAATTGGTGGAGAAAATACTTTAGAGTGTGCTAGCACTCTTTAGGAATTTCGGCTAATACTATTGGTACCTTTTCTATATACTCCAGATAGGAGGGTTAGCATGTAACACGTGATCCGAACCAAAATATTCGGCTCAGCGAAGGGAGAAAAAGAAGAATGGTTCGGGAGCAAATAGCAGAAGCAATTGGCACAGGAGAATTAGCAGAAGCAATTGGCACGATAAAGAAGAGATGGAAGGCACTTCACTAAGGGCGGAACAGAAATTGGTTCAGCTAGATAATCCCAGAAGCAGATGGGATGGATAAAGGGTCGACTAAACCTGATCGATTCGAAGGAAGTTTGGCACGGGAAAAAGAGGAATTGGTTCGGGTTGATGAGGAGCCCTAAGGCTAGGTCACCCGTGGGCCATAGACCTAAGTTAGCTTCACCTAAAGTGGATGGTTGAGGGAGACAGTCTAACCTAGTTACCTGAAAAGTAGAGGAAGAGGCGTTATACAACAGCTTAGGAGGCCCCACACAATATTCCAAGGAGCCTTCGTTCCTCATATCTGTAACAGAATTATTCTCCAGGTGTAGGTGGTGACCACGTGGACGATGGAGACAGCCCACGACTTCACGATGGAGGAAAAAAGGAAGATAAAAGGGAGGAAGCAAAGGAGAAGAGAGGATCCGCAATCATTCCAACCCAGCAAGAGAGAAGAAGGCGCAATTGGAGAGGGGGAGCGACAGCCACCTCGCCGGAGAAGAAGGATAGAGATCTATTGTTGTTACATCTCTTGTGTTTTTTCTCGTCTTGTGATATCACTGTAAGAGGTTTTTCTCCTCCACCTCCGGAAACTTCTTTTTCGTAAGGGAGGATCTTCATAGTGAAAGTGCTTAGGCGCTGCACCCGGTGAGAAAGCTCACCTCCGTGGAGTAGGAATCCTCATTCCGAACCACGTTACATCTTGTATCTAAGTTTCGATTGCTGGTACCGGTTTTTGCATTTCATCTACTTCATCTTCTTATTCTTTACTGATTGTGACCTGTGAGAACCCTCTGAGATCTCCCTTAGTGCTTCACTGCATTGAAAAGGAGTGAACAGATTTTTCCCGTCGCATCAGTTGGCGCCGTCTGTGGGAACATTGAGCTGGACGTCGAGATGAAACCTGAAGAGGTACAACAACCCGCTACCTCTGTAGCGGAGGAGCTCCCCATCACCCTTCTACCATCATAGCTGAAGGCCCTGATGGATGATGCTATTACAGAGGCCCTTGCTAGGGAAAGGAGAAGGACCGGATATCTGCATCCGCATTCCGGTGAACCTTCTTCCCGAGGCCCACCCCCAGAAATGCCTCCCCCATCTCGTACAACCGTTAATATGGAAATATTGCCTGGAGGGGGACTTGGGGGAAGAACACCTCAAAACACTATGCCCTTCACCCAAACACGCAGGGAAGAACAGGGCAAAAGTCAATCAACCAGACCTCCAGAAGTATATGAGCCCAGTCCCTTTACAATGGACATTCTCTCTGAAGTCCCTCCGTCCTACTTCCGGAATCCTCATATCGATAAGTATGATGGTTCGACGGATCCTGAAGAGCACATATCTCAATTTGACAGAGCGGCCTCGCTCCACTGTTATACTGATGCTCTCAAATGTCGAGTTTTCCGGACCACCTTAACTAGCTTAGCACAAAAGTGGTTTAATACTCTGCCCCCAGGATCCATCACTTGTTTCGCTGATTTCCGAGGAATGTTTAGTCAGGTGTTTGCCAGCTGCAAGGCGTATAAACATGATGCCTCCATATTAATGCATATCACCCAGGGACCCTCAGAATTCCTTAGAGGGTATCTCCATCGATTCACTTCTGCAGCTAGGGGAATCCCCTCTGCCAGATCAAAAGCTTTCAGAGGCGCTATTCAGCACGGGCTGAAGGAGGACCCTTTCCTCAGTTCTTTGTTAAGACAACCTGCGGACAGTTATGAGGAGCTACTAAGCCGTGCAGAGCAATTTATCCGTGAAGAGGAAGGATTAAAAGTGCAGAGAGCTGAACGGGTTGCCGCAGCAGTCCCAACTGAAAGAGCTCGTCCCGTCGCTCCCCAAGCACCCCCTCGGCGGGAATATGTGCGACCTTTTTGACAGGAGGCTCCGAGGCCTCGTCCAATGCTGCAGGGTGTTCGCCCCGTACCGCCGTTACAAATCATGGCCGCTGAAGCACTTCCTCCTGTGAGAACTTGAAAGGAACGAGAGATGAAATTTTATGACCAACAGGGTCTGCTGCAACGACCCTTAGGATATAGGGGGATCCCACGTAACCCCCCCGCCCCATTCTTCTGCCAATATCAAACGGAATATGGCCACACTAGTGGCCAATGTTTCAAGTTACAGGAGGAATTGGATCACCTCCACACCGCATATCCGCAAGTGCGGTTTCAGGCGGGAGGACCGGCACGGCGAGGCCCCCGACCCAATATAGCCCGTCCAGGGCCGTATAATCGACAACCTTAAGTCACTTTCCCCCAAACGCTGTCCCAAGAGGTTGTCTCTCAAGAGGGCCCATCGGGTGAAGGCCCCTCGTCCAATCTAGATAATGTTTCTACACGGGGAGTTATTCATGTTATAGCTGGAGGACCTACTGACGGGGACTCTAACCGGGCACGGAAGTCATACGCCCGTCTCATGGAGAGTTTGGCCATCGTCACCGACCAAACTATTCAAATAGCACCGCCCGTTTCGTTCGGGCCGGAGGATCTACAAGGTGTCCTGCTGCCCCACACGGATGCCTTGGTTATTCGTATATCCTTGGCCAATTATGAAGTGGCCAGGGTGTTGGTCGATTCGGGAAGCTCTGTCAATATCCTTTTCCAGGAAGCTTTCGGACAGATGCAGTTGGGAAATGCCCAGCTAGAAGATGTTGCCACCCCCCTCTTTGGATTCGCGGGGCATGTTGTCCACCCTACAGGGCATATTTCATTGCCTCTGACTCTGGGTGTAAAGCCCAGCCAAAAAACTAGTATAATCCCTTTCCTTATCGTGGACGCTCCGTCCACTTATAATGCTATTCTTGGGCATCCTTTCCTTACCCTTTTTCAGGCGGTAGCTTCCCCGTACCACCAGAAGCTGAAATTTCCAGTGGGACAATTGGTGGGAGAAGTTCGTGGAGAACAGAAGGCCTCCAGGAGCTGCTACGTACAAATGGTTCGGGATGATCAAAAGAAAGCCCGAACCGATGACCTCAAAGGAAAAGCTATCATCATTTTGGACATCTGCGTCCTGGAAGAATCCCCCCCTAAGGCTGGCAAAATAGAGGAAGGAGAGCTGGTGGAAATCGTTCCGGGAAAGGCTACACGGATAGCACAATAGCTGGAAACCAAGGAAGAGCTGGTGGCTTGCTTGAAGGAGAATGAAGACATCTTTGCGAGAGATGTGCATGATCTTACTGGGATCAACCCTCGACTGGCTGAACACCATCTCAATATCACTAGAGGAGCCCGACCCGTCCAACAGAAGAGGCGACATTTTGGACCGGAAAAGGACAACGTCATAGCCGAAGAGGTGGAAAAACTGCTAAAAGCGGGTCATGTAAAGGAAATCCAGTTCCTCGAGTGGGTTTCCAATGTAGTCTTGGTCCCCAAGCCCTCGGGGTAGTGGAGAATATGTATCGATTTTCGTGATTTGAATAAAGCGTGCCCTAAAGACTGCTACCCTTGCCTCGTATTGATCAATTGGTAGATTCTACTGTGGGATATGAAGTGGTGTCCCTAATGGATGCATATCAAGGATATCACCAAATACCTTTGGCCAAAGAAGATCAAAAGAAGGTTAGCTTTGTGACTGCAGGAGGGTTATACGCTTATGTGGTAATGTCGTTTGGATTAAAGAACGCAGGGGCCACCTATCAGCGCCTTATGGAAAAGATCTTTGCAGAACAGAAAAGGAAAAATGTGGAAGTCTACGTGGATGCAATATTAGTCAAATCGAAGACCACTCGGGATTTAATCAAGGACTTAAATGAAACCTTCGCTACATTGAGACGGTTTAATATGAAGCTAAACCCTAACAAATGCCTATTCGGGGTAAAAAGCGCCAAGTTCTTGGGGTACATAGTGACTGAGAAGGGGTTGCAAGCCAACCCTGAGAAGGTGCAGACACTATGCAACATGAAATCACTCGCTAATCTGCGAGAAACCCAGAAGTTGGTAGGCAGGATTGTTTCTTTATCCTGATTCATAGCTAGATCGGTGGACAAAGGGCTGCCTTTCTTTAAGATCCTGCGCAAGGCTACTAAATTTTAGTGGGACGATCAATGTGAACAGGCTTTCCAGGAGTTGAAGAAATATTTGGCTGGACTCCCACTGCTAGCCAAACCAATAGCCGGAGAACGATTATGGATGTATCTGGCCGTCTCGGAAGGAGCTATTAGTTCGGTTTTATTGAAACAAGAAGGCTCTCACCAGTAGCCTATTTATTATACCAGCCATATCCTGAAGGGGGCTGAATTCCGTTATACAGAGCTAGAGAAGATGGCATATATCCTAGTGTTAACTGCCCGAAAATTGAGGCCGTACTTTTTGGCTCATCTCATCACCGTTCTAACTCACAGTGAATTGGGCAAGGTTGTCACTAAGCCCAATTTCTCCAGAAGATTGGCCAAATGGGTGGTAGAACTAAGCGAGTATGATATTCACAACCAACCCCAAACGGTTATCAAGGCCCAAGCGCTCGCTGATTTTCTAGCAGAGGTACCTTGCGGCCTGGAAGATGGTTCGTCAGCAAAAGAGGAGGGATCAGATGCATGGAATATATTTGTAGACGGTTCTTCAGGATCTACGGGCAGCGGCGTCGGTGTTATATTAATTTCCCCTGATAAGGAAGAAACTCGCATAGCCGTTCGCCTGGGATATCGGGCATCCAATAATGAGGCGAAATATGAAGCCATTGTAGCGGGATTTCAGGCTGCTAAAGCGGTAGGGGCTTATTCAATTGTAATCCATTCGGATTCCCAGTTGGTAATATCCCAACTTCAAGGTTCTTTCGCGGATCGGGAGGAAAGGCTGCATAAGTACTTGAAGGCTGTTGAGCAAGAAAAAGCTCAATTTTGGCAAGTCCTCTTAAAGCAAATCCCGCGGGAGAATAACGGGAAGGCAGATGAATTGGCTCGGATGGCTAGTGCTATGGAAGGAGTGAGGTCCTTGTTGGGGGATCGATACGGCCGGCTTGAGGGGGGTGAATAGCCCTCGTTCGTTAAATATCGTATTTTGCTCGTCTACAAAATGTTAGCGCAAGCGGAATATGCAAATATAAATAAAGACAAAGCAAAAGATAAACAAAACAATACAAACACCGAGATGTAACGTGGTTCACGGCTACGCCGCTAATCCACGGTCCGATTCGTCCATGGTGAATCACTCCGCCAAAGCCAATCACTATTGGTCTCTCCTTTGCACCAAGCTAGGTGGAGGTAACCTTTACAATCAAGATCACTCTTCTTACAATAAGAATGAAGTAAAAACAAGTAAGAAGAGTTTAGAGTTTGTGGGGCACTTGGATGGTCGTTTGGAGTAAGAGCATTTTTCATCCAAAAGTCCACACCGTCTCTTTTTATAGAGAGGAAGATTTTCTTCCCGTTGGCCGCCACCAGTCGACTGCCGCCACTCCAACGACCTCCGAATACGTCGGATCCCGACCGTTGTAGTCCAACGGAACACTTGGCCGATCGGCTCCGTAATCGAAGTCGTGACGAGCGGTTCTGCGTGAAACTTTTGACCCGATCACGCTTGCCAGCCAAGAATGATCGGTGGTAGCAGACCGCCCACATATGGCGATCCGCCCCAAAAATAGCCATTGAATACCTACCAAACCACGTTCGATTTTAGAGTGATCGCCATTCCATGGCGATGATCGTGTCGGAAATCCCATCCGACACTTAGCTAAATGACCAAGTTTCACCTAACAGCTACCCCTTCCCGGGTTACATTCGCTCACTCTCATCTCTCGGAGTCCCTCGCCTTCGAAGTTCTCTTCGTTCACGGCCACGTCCCTCGGCAGCATCAGGCACACGGCTCTGCAATGCTCCTTCGCGTCTCTTGCCTCGAAGTCTACTTCCTCCGGCTTCACTCCAAGCTCCTCGTCTGGCGGTTCCTCGGATGCTCCAAGCGCACGGCTTCCGCAAATCCATCCTTCACCGACTCAAGGACCGAGTCATGAGTTGTGAAACTCGCCACGGCTCCATGTGCGAATTACTAAGTCCTGCACGACTTCAACACAAATATCAAATCAACATAACAAACTAACTTAAACCCTTTGCCACACACATCAAAACCTAATCATGGCAAGAGATTGCTCTAACAATCTCCCCCTTTTTGATGTGTGGCAATCCGTTTAAGTTAGGTAAAAAAATTTGATAAAAATTTCTAAGGTAAGAAGGCATGTAAACATAAACATGAAATAGCAACATGCAACTCCCCCTTAATCCATGAAACTCCCCATACATATTTCTCCCCCTATCATAATTTACTTAAACACAATTATTTCTCCCCCTTTGACACCATCAAAAAGATTAATACTAAGTTATAAACCCATGACATCAAGTCTAATAGAAGGAAAATACCAAAAACATGTTTAAAATCTAAAATCAGAAAATATTGGACTTTTTTTCAGGTGAGCAGTCGATTGCTATCAGTATGATAGTCGACTGGCACAATGGTTTCCAAATTCTAATTTTCTGGGCGAATTTTAGAAATGCATTAAAAATTCTAGAAAATTCAAAAAATCATGAAATTTGGGGAACATATTTATTGTAAGATTATTTATCAGTGAAAAATAGGTCTTCATGAAAAATCATTATATTTTCATGTATTTTCCAAAAATCCAAAAGTTTTAAAAACCACTAGGTTTTTGACCATTATAGTATCAAGTTTAACACCTAGTTTTGCATCCAATTGTTTCAAAACATGAATACATAGATTTTAAAGTAAGAAATTGTTTTGAAAATATATGAAATATCCAACCATGATCTTTGGGCAATATGTCTATGAATTAAACATAAGCCTTCCCCATGATTGGTCTATTATTGCTATTTTGATACTTTAAATGACCATCTAAATGCCATAGGCATTAGTGGACATTTGTATCATCCTAACATCTCACCCATGCTAAGTTTTCAATCAAAGTAGCCTATGGTGAGTGTGAGATGCATCCTAGGGGGTATTTGTATATACTTAACCATTATATTCATACAATTCTATCAAGGTTAAGTATCAACCTAACAATCCTCATGATCATAAAGGCATATATCAATTAATTCTACATTATGATCATGAAACACATGTATTCATTGAATTGTTATCATGCATTAGGTATTATGTCATGATAATAAACAAAGTATCACCTAAAGCATGATTTAACCCTATTTCTCATGATTATGTGCCAAATATCAAAATCATAAATCATGATTGCGAACATACATAGCAATTACATTAATCATCATGATTTAAGCATTATTAACTATTTATAGGCACGTTATCATCACCTAACACTATTTAAAAATGTTGTCCCGCCATCCTAAGTCAACCAAAATATAATATAGGTCAATTGCATATGGTTGACTACCCTAGGGTTATCCTAACCCTTAAGGATGGATTTTGGAACCCAAAATAAGTTCTTGCCTATGGGGTTCACTAGATACTCCTTGGGGATCCATTTCCTAGCAATTACCTTCTTCTTATCTTGTCCCCTAGCAATTAGGCATTTGTAGGCCTTTTCATTTTTCTTTTCTTTATAACCTAGGCCCTTTTTGTTGAAGCTAGCTCTTTGGCTCCCTATGATCATGTTCAAGGTGTTGGAGCCTATAGTGAATTTTTCTAGGGCTTTTGTCAAGTAATCTACCTTTTCCCTTAGAGCCCTATTTTCATCCATGCATGCATCACTAACATTAAATGACATATATTCATGTGAGCATGCATCATCATGGCAAGAAGAAATATTTTCATTTTCATTTAAGCATGCTTTTTCTAACTTATTTTCTAAGTCCTTAATTTGATCTAGCATGCTTTTGTCCTTCTTTTTAGCTCTAAATAAATCCCTAGTTAAGCTAGAAACCATGGAAACTATTTTACTAGGTGAAAGATTGGTTACCATAGTTTCCATGTCCTCTTCTTCTTCGGATGAGGAGGTAGAGGAGGCTCCCCCTTCACTTGAGCTCTCTCCACTTGTGCTTGATTCTTCATTTTCGGTGGAGGAGCAATCCAAGTCGTCAAATGACATCGATGCTAAGTTGGTGACAAATGCATTTTCTTCCTCGGATGATGATGAAGATGAGGAGGAAGGGTCATCCCATGTCTTGGCTTTGAATGCTTTGGCCTTTCCCTTTTCCTTTGCCTACTTCTCCTCTTTCTTCTTGCTCCCCTTTTTCTTCTTCTTTTCTTCTTTCTTCTTCCTCTCTTCTTTGCTCTTGTTTAGGAGAGGACAATTGTCCCCTATGTGCCCCTCTCCTTGGCAATTGTAGCATATGACCTTTCCCCTTGGTCTTCTATTCCTATCATTAGACTTATTATATCTAAAACCTTTTAATGCACGTCTTACCCTCCTTACCATATACGCTTCTTCCGTGCTATCCATGGAGGAGGAGGAAGACGCTTCATCATCGGAGGAGGAGGGGATCTCTATCTTCTTCTTCCCCTTGTTTGCTATTAGTGACACTCCCCTTGAAGGTTGAAACTTTGACTCTTCTTGTATTCCTTCAAGCCTCATTTCGTGGAGCTCCATTGTTGAGAAAAACTCCTCCAAGGTACTTACTTCCAAGTTCTTGGAGATGTAAAATGAATCCACCATGGAGCTCCATCTTGAGGACGGGGGAAAGGCATCTATGGCCTTCATTACCATATCCCGGTTGGAGAGCTTTTCACCTACACTTGTCAAACCGGTTAGAATTTCCTTAAATCTAGAGTGTAGGGATTTTACCTTCTCTCCCTTTTCGAGTTTGATATTGGACAATTGGGAGCGAAGGACATCTCTCTTTGCTAGCTTCGCCTCGGATGTGCCTTCATGGATCTCTATTAATTTGTCCCACATTTCCTTGGCGCTAGCACACTCTCCTATTCGGTTGACTTCTTGTTGAGGGAGCACATTGTAGAGGTGGTGCTTGGCCTTTGAATTTGCCAAATACTCATCTCTTTGTCTTTTGCTCCATCTCGATTTTTCCAATGGCTCCCCATCTTCATTCCTAGGAAACTCGAAACCGTTTTCCATTATTAAAAGGATTTCAAAATCGGTTTCGAAGAATACCTCCATTCGCTTCTTCCACCAAGTGAATTCCCCTTCGAACTTCAGCGGATGAATGTTCGAGCCGGCCATCTTTTGATGAAGAGCTTGTTGTGGCGGTTAGTCCGGTGACAAGCAACCTCGCTCTGATACCACTTGTTGGGGGATCGATACGGCCGGCTAGAGGGGGGTGAATAGCCCTCGTTCGTTGAATATCGTATTTTACTCGTCTACAAAACGTTAGCACAAGCGGAATATGCAAATATAAATAAAGACAAAGCAAAAGATAAACAAAACAATACAAACACCGAGATGTAACGTGGTTCACGGCTACGCCGCTAATCCACGGTCCGATTCGTCCACGGTGAATCACTCCGCCAAAGCCAATCACTATTGGTCTCTCCTTTGCACCAAGCTAGGTGGAGGTAACCTTTACAATCAAAATCACTCTTCTTACAATAAGAATGGAGTAAAAACAAGTAAGAAGAGTTTAGAGCTTGTGGGGCACTTGGATGGTCGTTTGGAGTAAGAGCATTTTTCATCCAAAAGCCCACACCCTCTCTTTTTATAGAGAGGAAGCTTTTCTTCCCGTTGGCCGCCACCAGTCGACTGCTGCCCTTGGCAGTCGACTGTCGCCACTCTAACAGCCTCCGAACAAGTCGGATCCCGACCGTTGTAGTCCAACGGAACACTTGGCAGTCGACTGATGGACCTCATCAGTCGACTACTGCCTCCGTAGTCGACTGCCGAGTCGGCTACGAGCGGTTCTGTGGCCAAACCCTTTCGACTACCGATCGTCCGCCAGGCCGATCGGTCTTGGCATGATCGCCCACATATGGCGATCATCGCTAGCCTCAAAATAACCAGTCGAATACCAGTCGAACCACGTTCGACTCAGAGCAGTCGACTGCCATTCCATGGCAGTCGACTGTGTCGAGAAATCCCATCCGACACTTAGCTAAATGGCCAAGTTTCACCTAAGAGCTACCCCTTCCCGGGTTACATTCGCTCACTCTCATCTCTCGGAGTCCCTTGCCTTCGAAGTTCTCTTCGTTTGCGGCCACGTCCCTCGGCAGCATCAGGCGCACGACTCTGCAATGCTCCTTCGCGTCTCTTGCCTCGAAGTCTACTTCCTCCGGCTTCACTCCAAGCTCCTCGTCTGGCGGTCCCTCGGATGCTCCAAGCGCACGGCTTCCGCAAAGCCATCCTTCACCGACTCAAGGACCGAGTCATGAGTTGTGAAACTCGCCACGGCTCCATGTGCGAATTAATAAGTCCTGCACGACTTCAATGCACATATCAAATCAACATAACAAACTAACTTAAACCCTTTGCCACACACATCAAAACCTAATCATGGCAAGAGATTGCCCTAACAGTCCTTGGAGACGGTCCAAGCGAAAATCCATACTTCCTTAGCAATGTGCAACGTGGAGGAAGATGCACCTAAATCAAGCCTAATTCCTGATTGGAGGACTGATATCATAGCTTATTTACGGCACAGAAAGGTCCCTGAAGAAAAAGCAGCGGCATCTGCTTTAATAAGCTGAGCCAAACGGTTTACCCTCTTAAATGGAGACTTATACAAGATTTCTTTCGGACGACCCTTATTGAAATGCTTGGGAAGTGAGGATGCGGAATGGGTACTCCGGGAGATTCATGAATGTTGCTGTAGCAATCATTTAGGAGGGAGAGCTTTAGCAAGGAAGACCCTATTAGTAGGATATTTTTGGCTTACTCTCCAGCAAGATGCTGCTCGTATAGTGCAAGCTTGCCCTGCTTGTCAGAAACATAGCAACTGTTCTGAACGGCCGACTGAGTTAATGAAAGCCGTTGTCTCTTCATGTCCTTTTGATCAATGGGGAATGGATATAGTGGGTCCGATGTCAGTGGCACCTTTACAGAAGAAGTTTTTGTTGGTGGCCGTAGATTATTTCTCCAAATGGGTGGAGGCAGAGCCCCTAGCCAAAATGACTGAGAATGCTGTGATACAGTTCTTATGGAGGAATATTGTTTGTCGATATGGTATTCCTTGGAAAATAGTCAGTTACAATGGACGACAGTTCCAAGGGAAAAAGATCAAAGAGTGGTGCCAAAGTCTCAACATTCAACAGACTTTCACTTCAGTAGCTCACCCTCAAGCTAACGGGCAAGTGGAAGTGACTAACAGAATTCTCATTCAAGGATTAAAGACCAAATTGGGGGCTCAGATGGGAAACTGGGTAGAAGAATTACCAGGAGTCCTGTGGGCCTACCGAACTACAACAAAGACTGCAACAGGGGAAACTCCCTTCACTTTAGTGTACGGGATGGAAGCTGTTATTCCGGTTGAAGTTCTCTTAAGTAGTGCCCGGATAAAGGCGTACAAACCAAATCAGAACCAACTTACCCGAAGCATTGAATTGGACTTGGTGGAGGAAAAGCGGGAGATGGCACGGAGGCGAGCGGAATTTTACAAGCAAAGAGTGCAGCGAGCGTTTAATAAGAAAGTGATGCCTCGAAGATTTCAAGAGGGGGATTGGGTTTTGCGTAAAGTTAATCCCGCTGGAGACCCTGGAAAGCTAGCTCCGAACTGGGAAGGACCCTATGAAGTAACGCGCCGCGTAGCGGGGTCAACATATTATCTGAAAGATGACCAAGGCAAAGAACTTTCACAACCTTAGAATGCCATTCATTTAAAACTTTTTCACACTGTATGAGAAGTGGGGAATAGAAGAAGAGGAATTATGAGACTCCGAAGGGGTGTACTTCCTAACTTGATTGCATTAATTAGACGTAAAGTACCCCCGTAAATTTCATTAATGAGTCATTTACAAGTGCAATACGGTACTGTTAATAAATCTTGAAAAAGAGAAAGAAGATGGAGAGGAAGTTCCTGTTTTGAAACAATATATCGAATTACAGCTTAAATCGGTCGGGAGGATAACGTCGAAAGCCAGCCTCCCAATTTAAAGAGAATGAAGGATAAGTTGGAGGAGGTAATCATTGATCAACATATTGCTGAACCGCTTCATTAAATCCATCCTGATAAGTGGCGCGCAACAAAATGATGAGTCGCTCCTGGTGGTTCGGGCGGTCAGGGCTCCGATCCCGATGAAGCCTATGACATTTTTCTTGTTGTTCTTGAAGCTTTCGGCGTACGTCAACATAGCGTCGTGACACCTCCATAATAGCATCGGCTAGGATGGAAACATCGTCGGCTCGGGAATTTTGGTCATGCTGTACAAGGTGCGTCATCTCCATCATATTTTGACGCATTGAAGCTGAAATTCCCTCCACTGCTTCAGAATAAGATCTGGTTCGGGCGAGTTCAGTGTTCAGCCTCTGGAGGGAAGTCTCTTGCCTGCGTAGACGGGCGTGAGCATGCGCCCTGGAATTTATGAGGGATGAGTTTTCTTGTACCTCCTTGCATAAGCGGGTGCGGAGGTCTCCTATTTTATCCTGTGCTTGCCGGTGTTGAACTTGAAGACGAGCGATGGTGTCAGAGTCCTGTTGCTTCCCCTCGAGGAGCTCTGCTACCTGCCCTTGAAGACGTATTAACTCTCGAGCAGAGGAAGACCCCTCATCAAGAGGAGCCGGTTGGACTTCCCGCTGGGGAACGGGTGGCTCCACACCCGCTCGCTGGTGTTCCCGTAATGCTGCAATGGTATCAGCATCCTTTCGAATTTGTTGGCGAGCTTCGGCTAATTGCTCCTGGCACAGGTGCAGTTGTTGCAACAGGAGCCGTTCTTGATTCTGAGCATTCGCCAAATCTTCCCGTTGTTGCCGCTCCCATTTCAGAGCTTGAGCTCGATATTGATGAAGGGAGAAATCCAACTCTTGATGGTTGGTCAGGGCCTGCATGCCGGTCGTAGAAAAGAAATTGGTTAGTAAGATAAAGCTAAGGAAGCTAATTGAGAAAACATACCAAATCCAGAGCATGGCGTAGGCCTTCCATGCGAGGAGTCACTTCCTCTAAGTTCAGGATCCGAAGACTCCTGGGAGAAAGGGAAGAAGATGGGACGGATGATACTGGGGTGGGAAGTTCGCTTATAATGGAGGGAGTGGGGGTGATATCTATAGGGGGAGAAGGGCTCTTCAGGCGATGAGGGGAAGGGGAAGTTGCTAGTGAGGGGATATCAACCGCCATGGGTTCGGAGGAGGAATAGTATTCAGGGGAAAGAGAAGGCAGGGGTGAGCCAGCCTCTGTCATCGGCGGACATGGAAGTACATCCTCCCCAGGTTCATCCTCAGGTTGCAGGGAAGGAGAAGGCGACTTCCGAACATTGGTGGCAGAAGGAGAAAAAGTAGGAGAGCTAGGGTTTGTAAATGCCGGAGGAAGTGAGGAAGGACTAATTACCTCGGTTTCCTCCGGGGAGGAGATAACAAGGGTTGCAGAAAGAGGAGAGGAAGAAAGACGAGATGAATCAGGTGTGGTGGTGATCGGGGAAGGTGAAGAGGAAGACGGAGCTGACGGCTGATCAGCACCCCTCTTGCGGTGAGGATAATGACCCGCTATCTCCTGGAAGAAGGTAGAATGCATTTTGAGGGTCTGAGAATAAGAAAAAAGGGATGAAAAAAGGGATTGAGGCAACGAAGTGTGGTGGTTGAGGAACGAACAGGCAAAGAAGAAGGAGACGAAAAGGCAAAAGGATGAAGATAGCTAAAGAGACGAAGACAAAGGATCCCCTATAAAAGGAGGGAAGAATGGGCTTATAACCATTATTGGGCTCCTCGTCTGTGGTGAAGGAGGCCCTAAGTGAAAGGGAAAGAAGAATTTATTTTTCTAAATGGCCCATTATTTACTAAAGCCCTCATTTACATGGGAAGGGGCAGATATAGGAGTTCCCCTTCAGGAGGAAAGCCAAAAGAGAGATGATATGAAGGCGTCACCCTCTTTATGCTGATGGACTTTGAGCAATATATACTTAATATTTATCCCCACGAAGCGGAAGATATCCCCGTGTGGTGGTGGAATGGAAGAACCAAAATTTATTCGGTTATACTCAATTTTTATCGCCGCAGAGCAGAAGAAATCCCCGTGTGGTGGTGGAACGGAAGAACCGAGATTCCTCGGTTATATATTATATATAAATTTTTATCCCCGTGAAGCGGAAGATATCCTCGTGTGGTGGTGGAATGGAAGAACCAAAATTTATTCGGTTATACTCAATTTTTATCCCCGCAGAGCGGAAGAAATCCCCGTGTGGTGGTGGAACGGAAGAACCGAAATTTATTCAGTTATACTCAATTTTTATCCCCGCAGATCGAAAGAAATCCCCGTGTGGTGGCGGAATGGAAGAACCAAGATTCCTCGGTTATATATTATATATAAATTTTTATCCCCGCGAAGCGGAAGATATCCCCGTGTGGTGGTGGAACGGAAGAACCGAAGTTTATTCGGTTATACTCAATTTTTATCCCCACAGAGCGGAAGAAATCCCCGTGTTGTGGTGGAATGGAAGAACCGAGATTCCTCGGTTATATATTATATATAAATTTTTATCCCCGCGAAGCGAAAGATATCCCCGTGTGGTGGTGGAACGGAAGAACCGAAGTTTATTCAGTTATACTCAATTTTTATTCCCGCAGAGTGGAAGAAATCCCCATGTGGTGGCGGAATGGAAGAACCGAGATTCCTCGATTATATATTATATATAAATTTTTATCCCCGCAAAGCGGAAGATATCCCCGTGTGGTGGTGGAACGGAAGAATCGAAATTTATTCGGTTATACTTAAATTTTTATCTTCGCAGAGCGGAAGAAATCCCCATGTGGTGGCGAAACGGAAGAACCGAGATTCCTCGGTTTTATATTATATATAAATTTTTATCCCCGCGAAGCGGAAGATATCCCCGTGTTATGGTGGAACGGAAGAACCGAAATTTATTTGGTTATACTTAAATTTTTATCTTCGTAGAGAGAAAGAAATCCCCGTGTGGTGGCAGAACGGAAGAACCGAGATTCCTCGGTTATATATTATATATAAATTTTTATCCCCACAAAGTAGAAAATATCCCCGTGTGGTGGTGGAACGGAAGAATCGAAATTTATTCGGTTATACTCAATTTTTATCCCCGCAGAGCGGAAGAAATCCCCGTGTGGTGGTGGAACGAAAGAACCGAAATTTATTCGGTTATACTCAATTTTTATCCCCGTAGAGCGGAAGAAATCCCCGTGTGGTGGCGGAACGGAAGAATCGAGATTCTTCGGTTATATATTATATATAAATTTTTATCCTCACGAAGCGAAAGATATCCCCGTGTGGTGGTGGAATGGAAGAACCGAAATTTATTTGGTTATACTCAATTTTTATCCCCGTAGAGCGGAAGAAATCCCCGTGTGGTGGCGGAACGGAAGAACCGAGATTCCTCGGTTATATATTATATATAAATTTTTATCCTCGCGAAGTGGAAGATATCCCCATGTGGTGGTGGAACGGAAGAACCGAAATTTATTCGGTTATACTTAAATTTTTTACTTCGTTCGATTACGTATTACTTTTATCCCCACGGTGATAGATCATTCACTGAGTGTATATCTGCTACTGACTCACTGAAATCAACTAATCGGGCATTTTGACCCGGATCGACATCGTGTCGATCCGAAGCTGATACACATCGAATAGGTATTTGTACTTGATTTCACCTAGTCCTTATTTAACTTTATATTGCTTTATTCCTGTAGAGTAGCAGAGTTGGCTCATTTAGTGGTTCTATATTCCCAGTAGGGTAAAAAGGCAAAAGAGTTGAAATATGCCTCAACTATATGTCAGTCTATGTGAATACGAAAAAAGTAAAAGCGTGGCACAACTCAAAAGATACTGGAAGAAGAAGATAAACAGGGAAAGTTCACTGATGCGAAAAAATTACATATTCTGAGTCATTCACAAAGGGGAGATAACAAAAGAAACCCTTATACATCTAGGGTATTACAGTTCTTTGTTGGGAGGAACGGATGGAGCTCCTTTGTGCGGTCGAGGTTGGCATAGTAATTACCGATGGTAAGACTGCTGCAGGAAGATTTGCTTGGCTAGCTCCTTTTGGGACCCGCCCAGTTGTTGACGCAGAGAACTATTACTGGCGGAAGCTTCCTTCAGCCGTTGTTGTAAATACTTCACTTGCTCCTCCAGGCTAGCTATGTAGCGGCGATCGTTTATCTGTTCTTTAGCAGGAGAAATGCTTCTGCCTGTTGAATATTACATGAAAGGAAAGGGAAAAGGTGGAAGCTATTTGATAAGGGTCGGAAGTCTTTATAGTGAGGAAGGAGAAGAGCGCATTTATTTGCAGAAGAAATAGGGATAATAAATGCCAGTAAAGAAGAGGAAGCGTAGAGGCGATGAGGTGGACTGGTGACTGAACTATAACTGTAATTAAGAGGGTCCGAATCCCCGGGCGATGATAGAAGAAGGTATGTTCGGACCAGATTACAGTCCTTCTGAAGACAGAAACCTTACTTCTACGAGAAAAAGACAAAAGCAAATATCAGTTCCCTCCCTCATTTTTATTAACCTATTTGAAATGATTACATTAACTTAATCTATAAAGATCTTCTCTGATTACTCCTAACAGACGAAGCGAAAGAGGTCTCTTTGGGGGGAGAAGGCACCAAGATGACCTTGAAGCGCTCGCCTTGAGACGGAGGAATGACTGATGGACCTTCATCAAAAGGAGGAGGATGAGCTCTCGCCGAGGGGATTGGGATGAAATCCAGCGCTGGTGGAAGTGGGGGAAGTTCGGCAGCAGCACGGGGGTCTCCCACTGTATACTCCCATGTGAAGAGAGGATTCCACACCCTATTGCGGAATGAGGGGAAGGGTGCACGAAAGGACCTCCCTGTAGGAGGGGTTGGAGCTGGAATGGGAGGCGGAAAAGGAAGGGGGCGGAAGGATGAAGTGGCGGTTGAGCGGGTATCCGAGTCTTCCAGGTCTTCAGAAACCCAGTCTTGTAGTTCAAAAGATTCTGATTCTGAAGAAATTTTGATGGGGTGCCCCACTAAAGCAATGATAGTGAAATAGAAGGACGAAGACATGGAGGGCGATGATTTATAATGGAAGGAAAGCGATGGCAGAAGTTCTGGGGAAAAGGGGAAGAAGATGAAGAGACTGATATCGTTTCCAAAGCAGTGAGAGGGATAGGGAAGATCAACAGGCAAAAGTCATTTAAAGTGTTGCCCGAACCAAAATCGGGACGGATATGAATAATATTATGCAAGACCCTTCAAGCAAATCCCCGAACCAAAACTGGATCGGATATGAATAATGTCATTCAAGACCATCCAAGTACGTTCCCGAACCAACTAGGTGATTGCGCCATACGACACGGGAAAAGAGATAACAGTATAAAAAGAGAGCAGTTTAAAATTGGTTCAGAATTCCCGACCCATCAAGGAGCATAACAAGATGATGACAACTAGATATATGGACAAATTTATTATTCATAAGAAAGAGAGAAGCTATTGACAAAATTACTAAAGAAGAGAATAGTGGAAATTACAGCTCAAAGAGTTCGGGAGGACACTTAGCTAGCGCATCCACAGGATTCAAATAGCTAGTGTCCGTGCCGGGAGGCGGGTATCCTTGTTCGGCATTTTGAGCCGAGGACCCCTCAAAACCTAGTATGAATAAATCTACTCCCTTCTTGACATAGCGTCCTTTAAGATCGACTTCTTGCTCCTTCAGCTGGTCTTGACATTTGGCCAGCTGGGCTTGACTTTCCGCCAATTTGGGTGCCAAGGCATCTCTTTCGGTAGCTGCCTGTATAGCGTGCTATCCTAGAGTTGAAAGAGCTTCAAAGTACTCTTTGTGAAGGGTGGACTATTGTCGAGCCACCGACGATAAAGTTTGAGGAAGAGCTGCCACCATGGAGGAAAGCTCCTGACATTTCTCTATACAGGATTTCTTGGTAGCTTCCCAGGCTTGACGCTCCAGTTTAAGACGGTGGCATTCTTGCTAAAGCTATAGAATTGTAGTCGAGGAGTCAGCAGCTTTGATCATGGCATCCCCAAGATACCCTTTATATTCCTTTAGTTCACGGGTCAGGACGCCACCATGCAGCCGGATTGTAAGAAGATGCGCTGTTCAAGTTCTTCATTTTTTCGCTGCATCTCCTCCTTCTCGCTTTGGACCAGGGCTAGTCGCATCATTGCATCTTCACACTGGCCCCTTAGGTCCGCTTGCTTCGCCTCTTGCTCGCTTAACTGCCGAACGAGCTCTTTTTGTTGCGCTATGGCGGCAAAGTGGCGGGTCTCCACGCTGGATTGGAACTGAGCAAGCTGGACTACCATGTTGTGGTGTTGGGATGAGGCCTGGAAGAAGGAAATCAACATTAGTATATGCCGATGTATAGAGACATATATTAGAGATAAGGAAGAAATAGTAGATACCTCTGCCAACAGCTTGCCCACTTGCTCGCAGGGGCCTTGTATGCCCAACTGATTGAAAATTTTCACCTCCGAGGGATGCCGGATCTTCAGCAGGGACCCCAATGTGGCCCTCGGAGGAACGGGAAGGGAAGGATCCTCCCCTTCAGAGGGAAGTGGGGGTCTGATATGCCGAAGGAGGGTAGGAGAAGCTCTTGCGATGGAAGGGATAGGAGCTTGGGGAGATTCAGTATGAGAAGGTGGGGGTGAATTCTGTGAAGATGGGGAGGAATGGAGAAAATGGGAGGGAGAGTCCCCTCCTTGAGGAGATGGAGAAGGGACAAATGAGGTATTGCCTCTTCTTCTCGGCTCATAAATGGTTAGGGACTGAGACCCTGGCTGGTCGGAAGATGAAGGGAGAAGAGCAGATGAACTTGAGGCTCCTTTCTTAGTGAGCCGTAATTTTTCCCGAGGGGATGACGGAGCTGCTACTGATTTACCTCTTTTAGTTGAGGTTTTCTTCTTTTTGGCAGCCTCAATTGCCTCTCCTTCCACCAAAGCCTTCTTCATTAGGTTATCTGCAAAGTGTACTGGTGAGAAAGATGAATAATATAGAAAGGAAGTCATACTGCCTACAACAATCGAAGTCGTCAAAGGTAGAGGAGACAATCCAAAGTGGCTCAAAAGGGGAGTTTCTATTAGGTGGTTCGAGCAGTAATGTAACTCTCCTAATACTCTATAAACCTCCGGGAAGGGGCATTTGGTCCTCATTTCCCGGAAGGGAGGCAACTCGGGAAGGTCTACCTTCCAGGTATCAGAATAAGGTAGGGATTATGGAAGTTGTACAAAAAAGTATAATTCTTCCCAATGGGCGGAAACGTCTTCTAAAATTTAATACAGATTTGGTAACTAAAATTAGCAAAAAGCATACACAAACTGTATTAGAGTTTAGGAACAAGCTTACAAACTTATAAAAACTTACAAAAACTTCACAAAGCTTCACACTTCACACTTAAACTTCAAGAAGGCTCGTCGTGTTTCGACGTGTCTTGCAAGAAGAGTGCGGGGATATATTTATAGAAGGATGATCTTTGAGGATAATGTTGGATCAATGCGGTTCGCTAGAGGGGGGGGGGGTGAATAGCGAAAGAAAAAAACTTTTTCGAATTCGTTTCAAGACAAATATGCGCAGCGGAAAGATAAGCAAAACAAAAAGTAAAGGAGACAATAGAAACAAGATATTTACTTGGTTCGTAGCCGAAGGCTACTACTCCAAGGCCCTAGTGGTCCTTGACCACGCACGGAGGGCAAATCACTAAACAAACTCCTCCTCGTTGGAGGTAGGAGTTAATCGATACAAAAAAACTTGAGGTAGAGGGACACTCCCCCTCTCCTCGTTACGATAGAAAAATAGCTTCGAAGAATGTAAATGAGCAACGACACTAAAATTAAAACCGACGTACAAAAATAAAGGAAATGAAACCTAGACGTCGGAGAAGAAGAAGCACGTTGTTGTCGGTAGCTTTGCGGAGACTTTTTGGAAGCTTAGAATTGTTGTTAAAACCCTAGGTTTGGCCCTCCTTTTATAGCCTTTGAGCCCCTTTTCGAGTGGGTCTTCAACCAATCACAAATGGACACCAAACCGCTTTGAGGTGGAGTGATAAGCCTTGACTCCTCGAATCTGATCATTGACCATCAGTCGACTGATGGCCATCATCAGTCGACTGATGGCAGCATCAGTCAATTGATGACCTTCGGCAGTCGACTGATACACGGCAGTCGAGTCCTCCAAGCTGGTAGTCGACTGATGCTTGCTGCAAGTCAAAGTTAGCTCAATAAAAACATAATTTCGATGGTCGTCGACCATCCGATCTCGACCTAGACCATCTATAATGTTGGTGCAACAATGCCCCAAGCATTTATATATATTTTGATGTTTGGATAATCATCTAAGTTAGGCAATGTTTTGTGATCTAATTGTATACATGTTTAAGTGACAGGAAAATCCAAGTATGAAGACTTGGTAAAAGACAAGTCCAAGTGTGATCTTGGCAAAGAGAAGTCAAGGAAAGGTCTTGGCAGCATAAGTCCAAGCATGTAGTCTTGGCGGCGTAAAGTCCAAGCAGTCCTTGGAAAAGGAAGACCAAAGGAAAGTCTTGGCGGCATAAGTCCAAGCATGTAGTCTTGGCGGCGTAAAGTCCAAGCGTACTTTGGCAAAGAAGAAACCTAAAGCATGACGAAACCGAAGGAAGCTTTTGAAGGCAAGCGCATGGATGGAGTCGTGGACTCAGAGAAATCCTAGAGGCGCAAGGCTGATGGAGAAGCTAGAAGGTTAAGTCTAGGCTTAGGTTATGTTTTCAAGTATGAATTAGTCATACTTGGAGTGTGCCAGTCGACTGGAACATGGTGTCGGTCAAACTGGCCTTTAAAATATAGCATTAGAGTTTGGAAGGTCATATCGATCCGGGTGGTTATCGGTCAGGCTGAACCGATGATCGACTCGACTGATCAGCAGAAGCCGGGCAATGATCGCCATCATTGGCGGCCGCCACAAATAGCGAGTCGATCGCCGGCGGCTATTTAGCAAGATCGAATCGCCATCGCTGTTGGCCGATCGATAGTCTTCCGTTAGCGATGGCGACGACGGCAAATCCGCAATCCGATCGCTCGTGCCGTTAGAATCGGGCGATACGATCGATGAAAGTCATCAGTCGACTGATAGACCTCCAACGGAAAAAAGAGGCTCTTTCCTATAACAAGAGCCCAAGGGGAGCAAGAAGAGCCTAATGCTTATATTCTGATCTTCCTTCTAAGCTCCTACAAGTTTTCCAAAGCTTTCTAAGTATATTAATCTCCTTTCTCCTCTCAAATCTTCATTGTCATCTTTTGTAAGAAGAGGAGGTCTTTGTAAAGAGAAAGCTTCATAGTGAAATTGCTTGGGTTGATCCACCTTAAGGATCGCCGTGGAGTAGGAGCGTTATCTCCGAACCACGTAAAGGCTTTGTTATCATTGGTTTTTGTTTTTACATATATTACTTGTGTTTGCTTCCGCTAATTATTCTTGTAGAAACGAAAGAGCTATTCACCCCTCTAGCCTTCAAACGATCCTCATACAAGTGGTATCAGAGTCGGATCGTCGGAAGATCTAGCAATCAACCGAGCAAAGATGGCATTTCAAGAGGGGTATAGCACGGCGAGGCCTCCGTTCTTCGACGGCAACGATTTTGGATATTGGAAAGGTAGGATGGAGTATTATTTAATGAACGATATTGAAAATTGGTTTAGCATTGTAGATGGTTTTGAGAAGCCGGTCGACGAATTCGGAGCACCACTACCAACAAAGGATTGGACAAGAGAGATGGCCAAGAAAGCACAAGCGAATGCAAAAGCAACGACCACACTTCAATGTGGTCTATCCAAGGAGCAACTATCTAAGGTTGGGCCATTCAACTCCGCAAAGGAACTTTGGGAGAAGCTCATCGAACTCAACGAAGGATCCAAAGAGACAAGAAGGGCCAAGAGGGATCTTTTGATTGGCTCCAAAGCTTCACTATGAAGACAAATGAAACGGTGAGCCAAATGCATGGGCGCTTCAAGGAGGTAGTCAACGGACTACACGTTATAGGTGAAAAGGTCGACAACCGAGACCTTGTGAGGTATGTACTACAAGCCTTCCCTAGGACCACCTTATGGGCCTCAATGGTAGATGCCTATAAGGTCTCTAAGGATCTTTCATTAGTTAAATTAGATGAGTTATTTTGTGAATTTCAATTGCATGAACAAGCTAACACTTCATCCAAAGAGAAGGGTATAGCTCTTGTTGTAGGAAAGAAGGAGAAGAAGAAAAAGGAAAAGAAGGAGGTGTCTTCCTCATCCAATCCGAGGAGGACTCATCAAGTAGTGAGGATGAGTTGTCGGCAAGTGAGGTAGCACACTACGTCAAGAAATTTGGTGGGAAGTCAAGGAGGCTCACCAAGAAGGATGTGAAGAGGATGTTTCAATCCTCAAGAGGTAAATCTTCTAACAATTCAAATTCTATCTCTAACGTGACGTGTTTTGGTTGCAACAAGAAAGGGCATATAAAGCCCAATTGCAAACTAAAGAAAAGGAGGAGAAGGATAAGAAGAAGAAGGAAAAGAAGAAGAAGGAGGCGATGTTGGCACAAACGTGGGACACTCTAAGTATGGAGGAGTCTACGACGGTGAAGAAGTTTGCCATTCAACCCGGAACTTAGCCCTCATGGCATTGGAAGAAACCGGAAGCTCAAGCGAGGAGTCTTCTTCCTCTTCAAGTGATGAATCATCATCAAGTGATGATGATGAGGTAAATGACTCACCCAAAGTAGATTTACTTTATAAGACTATTGCATGCTTACAAAATGCTTTAAATAGATCAAAAACTAGGATTAAGGATCTAAAATTAGAAATCAAATCATTTAAGAATATAGATGCATCATGTGATAAATCATCTAGTGATGATAAGTGTACTCTTAGGGATGAAAATGATGAGTTAAGAAAAGAAATAAGTAAATTAAGAACATGCCTAGAAAAGTTCACTAATGGTTCCAAATATCTAGATATGATTATCAAGGACCAAAGGGAAATTTACAATAAGGCCGGTTTAGGATATAAACCTAAGGAGAAAGAGGTAGCATTTGCATCCCTAGTTAGTAGAAAATCCATGATTAAAAGTAAGGGGAGAAAAGCATGGGTACCAAAGAAATTTATAACTAATGCTAGTGGTCCTAAGATTTGGGTACCTAAGGATTGTGTTTTTCATGTGACATAGGTAGAAGATCCAAGCTTGTGGATAGTTGATAGTGGGTGCTCAAAGCATATGACCGGGATGAGAGAAAATTCTCCACTATCAACCACACTAGCCAAGGAAAAGTGTCTTTTGGTAATAGCGGCAAACTTAAAATCTTAGGAAAGGGCACCATTGAGGTATCTCCCAATCTTGCTATTCATAGAGTTCTATTAGTTAAGAATATGAAATTTAACTTACTTAGTGTAAGCCAATTATGTGATGCAAATTTTGATGTTAAGTTTGATTCCTCAAAATGCTTTATAAGACACAAAACTATAAATGATTGCATGTTAGTAGGCTTTAGAAAATCAAATATATATTATGTTGATTTATCTTATGCTACTAATCCTTCCACTAAGTGTCTTATTGCAAAAGAGGAAGAAAGTTGGCTTTGGCATAGGAGACTAGGTCACATAAACATGAAGAATATAGCCAAAATAGCCAAATTGAAGCTAGTCAAAGGATTGCCTAGAGTCAAATATCTCAAGGACAAGATGTGTGATGCTTGTCAAGAAGGGAAACAATCAAAAACATCACACAAAGGTAAAACTTACTTAGTACCGCTTTACCATTAGAATTGCTACATATGGATTTATTTGATTGCCATAGTACCCCATCTATAATTGGTAGTAAATATTGCTTGGTAATAGTAGATGATTTTTCTAGGTTTACTTGGGTGTTTTTCTTGAAAAATAAGGATGAAACCTTAGAAATAATCATAGGATTTAGCAAAAGAGTAGAAAATGAAAGAAAACTCAAAATCAACCGGATCCGTAGTGATCATGGTGGAGAGTTTGAGAATTCTAACTTTTCAACTTTTGCTTAGAACAGGGTACAAGCACGAATTTTCTTGTCCTAGAACACCCCAACAAAATGGGGTTGTGGAAAGAAAAATGCGTGTCCTACAAGAAGCGGCTAGGACAATGCTTAATGCATATTCCTTACCTAGCTACTTAGGGCGGAAGTTAATACCGCTTGCTATATCCAAAATAGGGTATTAATTCATAGGTTTTTAGGAAAAACTCCATTTGAATTGTGGAATGGTACAATTCCAACAATTCATTATTTTAAGGTCTTTGGATGTAAAGTCTATATCTTAAATACCAAAGACAACCTAAGTAAATTTGAGTCCAAAGCGGATGAGGGAATCCTAGTTGGATACTCATCCACTAGTGTAGGATATAGAGTCTACAATAAAAGGACTCAAAAGATTGAAGAATCATCAAATGTTCAATTTGATGAAACTTCAAATACATACCCTAGAAAATCCCCTATTGATGATGACATAAATAATGAAAATCAAGAAATTACCAAACAATTTCAAGATTTAAACTTAGGGGGTAATAATCAAGGGGGAGGATTGGATCAAAGGGAAGTAAGGGATGATTCCGATAATGAACATAGAATTGAAGTAGATCATGATCAAACTCAACTTGATACACCTCCTAGAACCATAAGAGTTCATCAAAATCACCCATTAGATCAAATTGTGGGTGAATTATCTCAAGGAGTTAGGACTAGGTCATTCCATAGGGACCCCACTAGTCATATAGCTCTAATTTCTCAAATTGAGCCCAAAAACATTAAAGATGCATTGCTTGATCCGGATTGGATCTTAGCAATGCAAGATGAATTGACTCAATTTGATAGGAGTCAAGTGTGGGAGTTAGTTCCTAGACCAAGTGAAAACACTATTATTACTACAAGATGGGTCTTTAGGAACAAACTAGATGACCAAGGGAATATCACTAGAAATAAAGCACGATTAGTTGCAAGGGGTTTTAATCAAGTTGAAGGACTTGATTATGATGAAACATATGCCCCGGTTGCTAGATTAGAGTCCATTAGAATACTTTTAGCATATGCCTCCTATATGGGTTTCAAACTCCATCAAATGGATGTCAAATCGGCATTCCTAAATGGGTTTATTAAGGAAGAGGTGTATGTAGAACAACCTCCCGGGTTTGAAAATATGGACTACCCAAACCATGTATACAAACTTAGGAAAGCCTTATATGGTTTGAAACAAGCTCCCCGGGCTTGGTATGAAAGATTGTCAACTTTCCTAATCTCCAAGGATTTCAGAAGGGGTAGTATAGATCAAACTCTCTTTATAAAGTCAACATCTAAGGACATTTTTGTAGCCCAAGTGTATGTTGATGACATTATCTTTGGGTCTACAAATGATGAGCTTCTTGAAGACTTTATTCAAAATATGGAAAAAGAGTTTGAAATGAGTCTAGTTGGAGAATTAAATTTCTTCCTAGGTTTGCAAGTTAAACAAACTAGTGAAGGAATTTACATTTATCAAACCAAATATGCTAAGGAAATGATTAAGAAATTTGGTTTGGAAAATGCTAAGGTAGTGTCAACTCCAATGGCAACCAATGCCAAAATAGATAGTGATAGTGAAGGAAAACAAATAGATCTTACCCTTTATAGGAGCATGATTGGTAGCCTCTTGTATTTAACCGCTAGTAGACCCGACATATTATTTGCGGTTGGTATGTGTGCTAGGTATCAATCATGTGCTAAGGAATCTCATTTAGTTGCCGTTAAAAGAATTTTAAGATATGTCAAGGGCACACTAAATGTAGGTCTATGGTACCCTAGGACTAGGTCATTTGAATTACTTGGGTATACCGATTCCGATTATGCCGGGTGCAAATTGGATAGGAAAAGTACTAGTGGTGGATTCCAATTTCTTGGGTCCTCCCTAGTTAGTTGGAGTAGTAGGAAGCAACTTTGTGTTGCTTTATCAACCACCGGTTTAATATGTTGCTATGGGTGGTTGTGTAGCTCAACTATTATGGATGAAACATACCTTAGAAGATTATGAGCTAACTTACTCCAACATAAAAGTACTTTGTGATAATGTGAGCACCATTAACTTGACCAAAAATCCGGTGCATCACTCTAGGACCAAGCACATTGAAGTGAAACATCACTTCATTAGAGACCATGTGGCAAAGGGGGACATTGAGCTTAATTACATTGAATCTAAGTCCAACCTAGCCGACATCTTTACCAAGCCTCTCCCGAACTAGAATTTTCATCACTTAGGAGAGAACTTGGGATGTGCTTTGTAGAATAGAAGTGTAGTTTTTGCATGATTCTATAGAAATACTAGGATTTATACCTTTAACCATCTCACAAAACACTTAGGAAACCATGATTTTTGTATTGAGCCACCTAGACAACATGTGAGATGTTAGGAGATGCACTTGGTTCATCATGCTTGTTATGATGCATTACTATGAACCAAAGTGTCATCTAGAAACATTAATCCTTCATTGGACCAATCATTGGGAAGGCCTATGTACGATTAATGTGCATATAGCTCCAAGAATATGATTGGAAATGTCAAATAAAATAAAATATAAACTATGTCTATCAAACCTTGAGAAACAAATTCCTATTGATAAGCCAAAGTGATACAAAGTTTTGCAAAGATATCATAACTTTTGCAAAATCTCAAGATTGTGTCAATATCAAAATCTAGAGGTAATATACCTTTAAAATAATTTTTCCTTGATAGGAAATGATCTAACAATATTACCCACGAAATTTAGTGATTTTTTGATCTTTATTGAATTAATTATGAATTTTTAAATCTGGCCAAAATTGCTATCAGACTGATATCAGTCGACTGGTACCTAACGCCAGTTCGACTGATACGCCAATATCGAACCAAGCTCACCCGGTTCGTTATCGATTCACCGCCATTTATGGCGTGATCGACGCGATGAAATGGTTCGTATGCGATCGGGTCGGGCTGATCGATCACCATCAGCCTGAACCGCCATTTATGGCGTGATCGACGCGCATGTAATGGTTCGTGATGCGATCGGGTCTGACCGATATCCATCACCGACCGCCGACTAACTGTCACGTCCACCGCTCGACTAAAACCTCTCGACTTCTCTCTTTCTTTCCTCTTCCGACGATCGTCCACCGCACCTCTTTGCCGTTCCTTTTTGTTTTCTGACGACTCCATCGACACGTAATCAGTGCTCTCCTACTCGAGAAGCTTCTCGTGTCCCTCCGGTCGCGCTCTAGGGTCCAGACACTTGCTAGGGTTTCGTGGTCCGGCGCTAATCCTTGTTCACCATGCCACCTAGGTATAATTTCTTTCATGATCATTGTTTTATTTTGTTTCTATGATTTTCACTAACCCATGCTTATCTTGCTCATGCATCATCAACCTACATTGTGTATTTTTTTTTTTTTTTGTCTTTTCGCCCATTTAGAATTAAGCATGTTGCTACTAAGCGCACCTGGGCACCTCCGACCAATGAGGGCCCGTCGAACCCTCAACCATCTGTTGATCCTAGATTTCCAAATTCCGCCCTTGAAAGTGCGTTTCATAAAAATAAATTCCAACTTATTCCACCTAGGTCAATGGATTCCAAGTTTCTTAAAGACTTTTGTTTCGACATAGTTCAAATCATCCAACATTACAACCTTGAGTCATTGGTCTTCTGTGAACATCACGTAAACATCACCCTCCTCTCTGAATTTTTCAATAACCTACGACCGGTTGGAGATGGGCTGAGATACTAGACTCGCGTTGCTCAGCGTGATCTGGATTTCAGTCCCCAGATCTGGACCGATTTTCTCGGATGTCTTCCTTCCGAGAGTGATTTCACTCTATATCCATCTTGGAGTGAACCTCTTCCATCTCCCTTTGAGGAGATTTCTTTAGATTCCCTTCATGATACCTTCTATCACTATCCTCGACCTTTGAACACCAATTTATTTCAATCACAAGAACTGTCTGCTTCTGACAATGTCCTTTATAAGGTCATTGCTCATTGTCTTCTTCCCATTGTTACCCGTGGTTTGGCCTTGGTTCGCCCTCCACATCTACTTCTCATGCATTTCTTTCGTCAATACTTAGACATTGACATTGGTCTAAATACCTTCCAATGCATCATTCATTTCATAAGACCAAATAATGGGAAGGTTCACATACCATTTGGAAATGTCCTCACTCAATGGCTCAGCTCTGTGGGCATTGATGTGAATATAGGAGTCATTAAAATCATGAATAGGAAATATGATCAGATGACTCGACGGAGTTTCTCATTGGCGGGCCTGAAGGCCGACAGAGGATCCGTCTTCTGGGACCCAGCACGGCGGGTAGCAGGTGCCGCTCCGGCACCAGAGGATGCCGCTGCGGAAGGTGTTCGAGGATGGTGCCGCAGAGTAGCCGAGGGTGGTCCGCAGTGTTCGAGGGATCGCGCAGGGGAGACTGCTGCAGGCGATACTAGTCTACCAGACACATCCCTCGGTGCCCGCTTCGATGCTTTTGCGGAGCGGGTGGACACACGTCTAGAGGAGCTGCGCCTAGAGCATCAGGAGCTCCTCTCCCTCGTGAGAGAGGTGCATCGGCAGCAGCAGGACATCTTGGCGATTCTTCGCCCTGCTGCACCTGGACACCCACCTCACGATGGTTCGTCATCGGCACCGATGGATGCTGACGACCACAATCGTTAGATCGCTTATTTTCTTGTTATTCTCTTTTTGGCCGTATGCACGTATAAACTCCTACTTATGTAATGACTTTTGATTGATGATATGAAATTGTTTTTATTCACTTCTATTAGTGCCTACAATTTATTGTTTATCAAGTTTAGAAGTTGAGAATATAGTATGAAGTTTTGAATGTTGATACGATACAATTACACCTTTTTGTGTCATGATTTTTTGTTGTTTTAAATATCGTATCAATCCATCAATCTGATGAACATGTTTTTCGTCTAATATTTTTCATATGTTATACTAGTCGAATAGAATGTGTATGCCAAGTTTCGTGATTTTTGGACACCCACGTAATTTTCTACGCATTTTCAAACTTTGATCAAAACTCAAATTCAGATTATGTCGATATCACGATCGTTATATTATAAATGATCGCCATGGTTTCAGCTGATCACGCTTATTCCAAATGAACCTGTAAAGTGGTTTTTTTCATCGGTTAAAAGGTTCAATTTTGGACATTATACAATTTCCACAATATATATATGATACCTTGTATGGAAAGGCGGATTTTCTTGGTGCACTGGTTTAGGGGGAGCTAAATCACTTATTTATATAATTGTTGGTGCAAGACTAGGACATATTTGCCTATTGCTTATGTTTTGTTTATCATGAAACATGTCTTGGATTTAGGGGGAGCTTCATATCAATTTTATACCTTTGTTCAAGATGTGTTAATTATAGTTCTTTCCTGCACTTATTGAATAACCTCTTCCCTTTTTGTTGTATGTCAAAGGGGGAGAAGGGACATTAGAATTCATATTGAAATATGTTTATGTATTAAAGGTCTAACTTAAATGATTGCCAAACATCAAAAAGGGGGAGATTGTTGGTGCAACAATGCCCCAAGCATTTATATATATTTTGATGTTTGGATAATCATCTAAGTTAGGCAATGTTTTGTGATCTAATTGTATACATGTTTAAGTGACAGGAAAATCCAAGTATGAAGACTTGGTAAAAGACAAGTCCAAGTGTGATCTTGGCAAAGAGAAGTCAAGGAAAGGTCTTGGCAGCATAAGTCCAAGCATGTAGTCTTGGCGGCGTAAAGTCCAAGCAGTCCTTGGAAAAGGAAGACCAAAGGAAAGTCTTGGCGGCATAAGTCCAAGCATGTAGTCTTGGCGGCGTAAAGTCCAAGCGTACTTTGGCAAAGAAGAAACCTAAAGCATGACGAAACCGAAGGAAGCTTTTGAAGGCAAGCGCATGGATGGAGTCGTGGACTCAGAGAAATCCTAGAGGCGCAAGGCTGATGGAGAAGCTAGAAGGTTAAGTCTAGGCTTAGGTTATGTTTTCAAGTATGAATTAGTCATACTTGGAGTGTGCCAGTCGACTGGAACATGGTGTCGGTCGAACTGGCCTTTAAAATATAGCATTAGAGTTTGGAAGGCTGTTATCAGTCGACTGGTGGTTATCCTCCGACCGGTGTGATCGACTCCACTCGGCAGCTACAATGGCGATCGCCATCATTGGCGATCATCGCCACAACAATAGCCGTGGCCCGATCGGCTAGTTTGGCCATTTAGAGCAACATCGGAATCGCCTGTTGGCGGTCGTGATCGATAGTCTTTCCGTTGGCGATGACGACGGCAAATCCCGTAAATCTGGCTGTTCAGAAGCCGTTAGAATCGGCGGCAGTCGACTGATGAAAGTCATCAGTCGACTGATAGACCTCCAACGGGAAAAAGAGGCTCTTTCCTATAAAAAGAGCCCAAGGGGAGCAAGAAGAGCCTAATGCTTATATTCTGATCTTCCTTCTAAGCTCCTACAAGTTTTCCAAAGCTTTCTAAGTATATTAATCTCCTTTCTCCTCTCAAATCTTCATTGTCATCTTTTGTAAGAAGAGGAGGTCTTTGTAAAGAGAAAGCTTCATAGTGAAATTGCTTGGGTTGATCCACCTTAAGGATCGCCGTGGAGTAGGAGCGTTATCTCCGAACCACGTAAAGGCTTTGTTAGCATTGGTTTTTGTTTTTACAAATATTACTTGTGTTTGCTTCCGCTAATTATTCTTGTAGAAACGAAAAGAGCTATTCACCCCCCCTCTAGCCTTCAAACGATCCCTTACATATAAGATGTCTTTGGTCGGATCTACGCTTAAGATCATCCCCGTAAAGAGGATACGACCTTACTTACTCTCACACACACGAGCTTACCTCGATACTTACGTGTCGCTTTTGCTTCCGGCCTTCCACTCGATTCCTTCGGCTCCCTCCGAAGTAACTCGAGTATCGCCCGACCACCGCGGCTTCCTCCGGGTGTCGCTAGCCTTCAGCTCCAGCTATATCAATCTTCTGCACACTCGATTCAGCTCGTGAGAAAACAAAATAGACTTAACTTTTGTGTCTTTGCTATAATCAAAACACAGGTTCGATTTCGGTGCCTCACTGCACCAACAATCTCCCCCTTTTTGATATATGGCAAAAACACACAAAGTTAAGGAAATTAAGTGCATGAAACAGTAAAGACAAGAAGCAAAAGTAGGAGTAGTAAAAATATTTCTCAAGTTCTCCCCTTAGAGGAACCCTCCCCCTTGACCGAGGGTGAGTACTTGAAAAAGACTTTTAGTTCTCCAAACACAAAAGTTAAGTTAGGCTTCTTAGAGTCAAAAATAAGTGCAAGTTAAGTAATCAAAAGTTAAGTCAAAAGGTTAATTATTCAAAAGGTTTAACTTTTGATTTCTTAACTTGGGCCTTTAAAGTTTTCAATTCCGAAGAGTTGAAACCTAAACCTTACTCCCCCTTAACTTAGGCCAGAATCAAAGTTTTAAGTTAAGTTATCAATTTCAAAAATTTGAAATTGAACTTTGGCCTTTTCTTGAACCTTAACTTTGGCCTTTTCTCCCCCTTTTGACATAAATCAAGGAAAAAGTGGGGGGGGGGGGGGTTTTAAGAGAACCCTAAGTCCAAGCATGATGATTTTAAAAATAGTATGTGAAAATAATTCATCTAAATGTTCGACTCTAGTTTGACTTGATTGAAATGATATTATCAACAAGTCCTGATTAGAGTTGGTTAATATTAGTTGCATATTTATACTCCGAGGTTCATATTGACGCACTTGATCTACATCTTGGAACCTGGAGTAGGGTCCTAACATCTCACGCCCATCTACGTGGCTAACTACACAAATACATTAGTCCTATGTGTTGTGAGATGTACTGGCTCCTTAAATCTATAGGTGCATGATATCTAAGGTATGTCCTATGCTAGTTCCATCAAAATGAAAAATAAGAAATAGTAGTAAGAAAATATAGTTTGCAAGTTCTTATTCTATTACGCACATGCCCAATTTTCGTCTTAATAGACTAAATTCGGCTTCGGGTAGGGGTTTAGTAAATAGGTCTGCTAGGTTAGATTTCGATTCGACGTACTCGAGTTGTATGGCTCCGTTGGCCACATGTTCTCGAATGAAGTGGTGTTTGACTTCTATATGTTTGGTCCTAGAGTGACATATTGGATTCTTTGTAAGATTAATTGAACTAATGTTATCTACGTGAAGTTTAGTATTCGTAAAGTCTAACTTAAAGTCGCGGAGGGTGTGCTTCATCCAAAGAAGCCGAAAGTGACACACTCACCCATCGCGATGTATTCGCCGGTGGTAGACAAGGCAACACAATGTTGCTTCCTACTGCACCAACTCACTAGACTCGAGCCGAGTAGTTGACAACAACCACTCGTGCTCTTTCTGTCGAGTTTACTATCGGCATAATCCGAATCGGAGTAGCCGATTAGTTCGAACTCGGTAGATCTAGGATACCAAATACCGACATTAAGTGTACCCTTTAGATATCTAAGGATACGCTTAACTAGGGTTAGGTGAGACTCCTTAGCACAGGTTTGAAATATGGCGCACATACTTACTGCAAATAAGATATCAGGTCAGCTTGCAGTTAAGTACAGGAGACTTCCTATTGTGCTCCTATAGTACTTTAAGTCAATGGACTTACTTTCTAGGTCTTCTCCTATGTTAACATTTATCGCCATTGGGGTGTTTATTACCTTAGCGTCTTGCATTCCAAATCTTTTAATTAACTCCTTAGTGTATTTTTGTTGATATAGGTATATACCATCCTTAGTTTATTTAATTTGTAGACCTAAAAAGAAACTTAACTCGCCTACCAAGTTCATTTCGAACTCACTTTCCATGAGTGAAACGAACTCGTTTAGTAAGGCTGAGTTAGAGGTTCCAAAAATTATATCATCTACGTAAATTTGAGCTATGAATATTTCTTTACCTAAGGTTTTTACAAAGAGAGTTGGGTCAACTAAGCCTTGGTTAAACCCTTTTGACTTAAGATGGATTGAAAGTCTCTCGTACCAAGCTCGAGGAGCTTGTTTAAGTCCATAGAGAGCTTTCTTAAGTTTTAGAACATGGTCGGGTTTATCTAGATTTTCAAATCCGGGGGGTTGGCTAACATAAACTTCTTCTTTAATGTATCCATTTAGGAATGCCGACTTAACATCCATTTGAAACAGCTTAAATCCTCGATGTGCGGCATAAGCTAGCAACATTCTAATGGATTCGAGTCTAGCTACTGGGGCATAGGTTTCATCGTAATCTAAGCCTTCGACTTGGCTAAATCCTTTGGCGACTAACCGAGCCTTGTTTCTAACTACTTCACCTTTATCATCAAGCTTATTTCGAAACACCCACCTTGTTCCAATTATCATTTTGTCTTTAGGTGGTGGTACTAATTCCCACACTTCGTTCCTAGTAAATTGAGCTAGCTCTTCTTGCATTGCAATAATCCAATCGGGATCAAGAAGAGCTTGTTCAATTGATTTGGGTTCTATCTTTGAAATTAAGGAAATTTGACTAAGGTTCCTATAGGATGCTCTAGTTCGAACTCCTAGATTAGGATCTCCTATCACTTGATCGATAGGGTGGTTAGTCTTAGTCCTAGATTGGGTTGGGTTTGTGTCACCTAATGCTTGATCAATGGGGTGACTTGGTTGAACACTAGTTTGGTTGGAGTCATCTATCACTTGATCAATAGAGTGACTAGGTTGACTTAGGTTAGGATTAACACTAGACCTGATCTCCTGATCAGAGTAAGGTCTAGTATGAATCGCTCGCTAATTGGGGTTGCCGGGTTTTGTAGGTTCATGTCCTTCATCGAATACTACATTGATAGTCTCCTCGACTCTAAGGGTGTCGTGGTTATATACTCTATAAGCTCTACTTGTAGTCAGTATCCTAGAAAGATTCCTCTGGTTTTGGATGTAAATTTCCCTAGGTAATCCTTAGTGTTTAGGATATGTACCTTACACCCAAATACCCTAAAGTACTTGATGTTAGGTATTTTATCGTGATAAATCTCGTACGAGGTCTTAAGGTGCCTCTTTACCATAAGGATCCTATTTTGGACATAGCAAGCCGTGCTAACGGCTTCTGCCCAAAACCAATCGGGTAGGTCATATTCGTTCAACATGGTCCTAGCGGCTTCTTGTAGAGTTCGGTTTTTCCGCTCCACTAGGCCATTTTACTGAGGGGTCCTAGGGCAGGAGAATTCATGGTGGTATCCGTTTAGGTTACAGAAGTCGGTGAACCTTTGATTTTCGAATTCACCACCATGATCGCTTCTAAGTCTTTTAACCTTAAGGTCTTTTTGATTCTCGATTAATTTGAATATATTAATTAATTGATCTAGGGTATCATTTTTATGTTTGATGAACCTAACCCAGGTAAACCTGGAGTAGTCGTCAATTATGACTAAGCAATATTGACTTCTATTGAGATACTTGGCTCCATGTGAATCGAACAGATCCATATGCAGGAGCTCAAGTACACTTGAGGTTCGTTCTTGATTAGTTAGTTGATGTTGTGCCCTATATTGTTTACCTTGTTGACAGGCATTACATATTTTATTATCCAAGTTATTGAGGTTAGGCAAACCTTTGACTAAATCACTCTGACTCATCTTGTGGATGAGTCTTGGGTGTGAGTGACCGAGTCGTCGGTGCCACAACCATGATTCCTCTTGCCGTGTCATAAGACATTTAGTTGAGGAGTTAGTTAAGTTGATCGTATAAATGTTGTTATTTCTAGTTCCTTTAAGAATTGTTTTAGCAGTTTCGTTGGTATTAATTATGCATTCATTTTCTAGAAATATGACCTTATAGTTATTATCACACAATTGGCTTACACTAAGTAAATTATATTGAAAATTTTCTACTAGTAAAACATTTTGAATAACAAAATTTGAATTGAGCTCAATATCACCTGATCCGATGATTTTGAGCTTGCCGTTATTTCTGAAGGCTACCGATCCTTGTCGTTTGAATCGAAGCTTTGAAAACTTGAGTTGATCCCCGGTCATGTGTCGGGAGCAACCACTGTCCAACATCCATTTATCCTACACACAAGGTGGTTGGATTGGATGTTAGATATTTTTTTTTTAAATTTAAATTCGTTGTAAGTTGTTAAACCTAGGTCATCTCACCTGAGTCTATGTGATCAAGCATGTTATACTTATGTGTTTTTTTTTTGAGATGATTTCCAATTAAGTTGATTAAGTGGATTTAGGTTCAAGTAATTTTATGTTAGATTTGGATTTAACCCTAGGCTTGTCAAGTTTACCTTTTCAAGATCATGGCTTCCAGGTCGTGGCGAGGCACAGGGACCTTCTTTTATCGGATCATCGACCACTTCCTTAGACAAAACCATGTTCAAGAAAATGATGACTTGACTCACCTAAGATCATTTCCTAGTCTAACTAGTTATCTTTGAAAAGAGGCTCCCCGAGGCTCAATCTTTTCAAAGGATTTTAGTTGGTTATTTGAAAAGAGGCTCCCCGAGGCTCAATCTTTTCGAAGAATTTTAGTTGGTTATGTACGTGTTCTAAGAGAGTTCACAAGTTTTAAAGCACAAACTTTCTAAGTTAAAACATGCAATTTCTAAGTTAAAGCACAAACTTTCTAAGTTAAAACATGCAATTTCTAAGTTAAAGCACAAACATATTTTGTACTGGCTCCCCCTAGACCGTTGAATCGGTTCGGTCTATCCACATAGTGGATTTGGTCCTTGGGAACCCAGTACGAGTTAGATCCTAGAGTTGAAATCAAAGTGGTCTTAGGGACCCATGCTTGGACACATTTTTTATGTCTACTTACGATCGACATATACGACCTATTAGTCGCGTTTGAGTTAAACCCTAGTCCAGCCTTGTTGTACACGGCCCTTTGAGATCCAAGTAGGAGGTCAAGTCCTTTGGATCCCGAAGTGAACCTTTCCAGCGTGTTCCTAAGATCTTCGACTTGACTTTTCAAGAGAGAGTTCTCAACTTCGAGTTTTTCAACCCGAGTTGAGTCCTTCTCTTGAACTCGACTAGTCGAAGAGGTTAGGGAGACCTGGTGTTTGAGGAGTTTAACTTCCTCAACTAGGGTCTCGACCTTGGACTCGGATTTAACTAATTTCCTAGACAAAAACCTAACCGTATTTTGTAAAGTATTAAATAAATTTCGACTTACTTTAAGGGTATCTTTTGAACCGGATGCGTATCCGTGGCTTGACTTGAAGGTAGCTTCGTAGTCCGAGTCATCCTCAGGTTCTGACTCAAGTTCAGGTTCGGTCTCCATGTCTGACTCAATCGACTTCGCCATGAAGACGTGGTCTTCGTCTTCTTCGGATGACTCTTCTTCCCATGTCGCGTTGAGGGCCTTCTTATGCTTAGGTGCTTGGTGGTTGAGCTTGGGGCACTCGGACTTGATGTGTCCAAACCTGTTACACTCATAACACCTAATGTTAGAACTTTTAGACTTACCTTGGTTGGGTCGAGTCGTGGTTCGCTTTTGTCCCTTGGCTATCCTTCGAGCTAGGTTCATTAGTTCGGCAGTCAACTCCGGGTCAACTTCTTCTTCGGACTCGTCTTCCTCCTCGGTTGGTGGTGGCTTGCTTGCGATTTTCTTCTTCTTTGAACCTGCAAACAAGGCTATACCCCTCTCGGGCTCCGAGTTAGACTGCTCATGAAGTTCAAAATCCGAAAAGAGTTCATCTAACCTAATTTTAGAAAGGTCCTTGGAGACCTTATAGGCATCGACCATGGATGCCCATAAGGTAGTCCTCGGAAAAGAGTTTAGGACATACCTTATAAGGTCGCGATTTTCGACCTTTTGCCCGATTGCATGTAGGTTGTTGACTATGTCTTGGACACGGGCGTGGAGTTGCGTCACGGACTCGTGTTCCTGCATTTTTAGTGTGTACAATTTATTGAATAACAAATCACGTTTGCAAACCTTAGCTTGATCCGATCCTTCGTGTAACTCGATTAGTTTTGTCCAAAGATCCTTTGCGCTTATGAAGGGGCCGACGCGATTTAGCTCCTCCTTGGATAGGCCACATTGGAGGATTTGTGTTGCCTTGGCGTCGGCTTCGACTTATCATTTTGTTGCAACGGTCCATTGATCATAATCCAAGGAGTCACCCACTTCATTGGTCAGAAGTGTGAAACCCGTTTGAATTATGATCCACATCTCAATTTGGGTTTTGAGAAAGCATTCCATCCGACCTTTCCAGTAACGGAAATCATCTCCGTTGTAAAACGGAGGTCGGACGGTGCTAAAACCCTCGAGATGGGCCCTTAGAACAAAAAGACAAGGAGACTAAAATGAAAACCTAGCAACAACAAAAACACACGAAAGTACCAAGACTTGCGTCTTGGATTAGTAGTGCGGGAAATAAAAAGAAATAAACGAAAAATAGAAAGTTAAGCAAAGAAATAAGAAACTAAATAAAAAGTAAGTACTCACAACCTTCGATGTCCCCGAAAGGCTACTAAACGTCATTTTTTGAGGATGAAAACAGCTTGTTATGGGGGTAAACCCCAATAAGAAGTGTAGATCTCTGCGAGAGCTTCGATTTGGTAGGTAGACCGTGTCGTGGGTCAACTTGTACGAAAAGTTATGCCCGTTTGACCGTCGGCTACTCCAAAAGCGAATACTTGCAAAACAAAATCAAACGAAGAGTACAAAGACTTCGTCTTGGATTAGTAGTGCGGGAGAAAAATTTAAACGAACGAAAAACAAATCTGTGAAAAAAAGTAAGATTGGTGGTTTCACCAAATCTAAGCGCCCCCGGCACTGATACCAATTGTTGGATCAATGCGGTTCGCTAGAGGGGGGGGTGAATAGCGAAAGAAAAAAACTTTTTCGAATTCGTTTCAAGACAAATATGCGCAGCGGAAAGATAAGCAAAACAAAAAGTAAAGGAGACAATAGAAACAAGATATTTACTTGGTTCGTAGCCGAAGGCTACTACTCCAAGGCCCTAGTGGTCCTTGACCACACACGGAGGGCAAATCACTAAACAAACTCCTCCTCGTTGGAGGTAGGAGTTAATCGATACAAAAAAACTTGAGGTAGAGGGACACTCCCCCTCTCCTCGTTACGATAGAAAAATAGCTTCGAAGAATGTAAATGAGCAACGACACTAAAATTAAAACCGACGTACAAAAATAAAGGAAATGAAACCTAGACGTCGGAGAAGAAGAAGCACGTTGTTGTCGGTAGCTTTACGGAGACTTTTTGGAAGCTTAGAATTGTTGTTAAAACCCTAGGTTTGGCCCTCCTTTTATAGCCTTTGAGCTCCTTTTCGAGTGGGTCTTCAACCAATCACAAATGGACACCAAACCGCTTTGAGGTGGAGTGATAAGCCTTGACTCCTCGAATCTGATCATTGACCATCAGTCGACTGATGGCCATCATCAGTCGACTGATGGCAGCATCAGTCGATTGATGACCTTCAGCGATCGATACACGGCGCAATGAGTCCTCCAAGCCGGCATCGGTGATGCTTGCTGCAAGTCAAAGTTAGCTCAATAAAAACATAATTTCGATGGTCGTCGACCATCCGATCTCGACCTAGACCATCTATAAGATGTCTTTGGTCGGATCTACGCTTAAGATCATCCCCGTAAAGAGGATACGACCTTACTTACTCTCGCACACACGAGCTTACCTCGATACTTACGTGTCGCTTTTGCTTCCGGCCTTCCACTCGATTCCTTCGGCTCCCTCCGAAGTAACTCGAGTATCGCCTGACCACCGCGGCTTCCTCCGGGTGTCGCTAGCCTTCAGCTCCAGCTATATCAATCTTCTGCACACTCGATTCAGCTCGTGAGAAAACAAAATAGACTTAACTTTTGTGTCTTTGCTATAATCAAAACTTTGCTGTGCAGATAAGATCGAATCCATTACGCTACGCCTTTGAAATACTATAGAATGATAAGATCAAATCTTTGGGGATAAGATCGAATCCATTCTGCCTACCGCACTGACAATACCTTTAATAAAGAAGGGCTCCCCGGGGCTCACTTCTTTAATAATTTACATTGTTCTGGGCCCACCATATGCTTCCTCAAGGTGGCACTTGTCTGATTTTTCGAAAAGTATCTTGGAGTGCATTATGTGTCCTCCATAGTGCCTGTCGTGATTCCCTGACTTCGGGTGCTTTTTCTTGAAAATATGCTTTCTTATCATTTTCGCGATGTCTTCGATTATTGAAATCATACTCCTTTGCTTGCTGGATAAGCTCTAGCTATGGATAACCTTTCTCTTGGGTGCTCTAGCTCTAGCAATATCTTTAATTTCCTGAATAGCTATGGATAACCTTTCTCTTGCACTCAAGGAGCTAGAGCTTATCCAGCAAGCAAAGGAGTATGATTTCAATAATCGAAGACATCACGAAAACAATAAGAAAGCATATTTTCAAGAAAAAGCACCCGAAGTCAGGGAATCACGACAGGCACTATGGAGGACACATAATGCACTCCAAGATACTTTTCGAAAAATCAGACAAGTGCCCCCTTGAGGAAGCATATGGTGGGCCCAGAACAATGTAAATTATTAAAGAAGTGAGCCCCGGGGAGCCCTTCTTTATTAAAGGTATTGTCAGTTCGGTAGGCAGAATGGATTCAATCTTATCCCCAAAGATTTGATCTTATCATTCTATAGTATTTCAGTGCGGTAGGCAGAATGGATTCGATCTTATCCTCAAAGATCATCCTTCTATAAATATATCCCCGCACTCTTCTTGCAAGACACGTCGAAACACGACGAGACTTCTTGAAGTTTAAGTGTGAAGTGTGAAGCGTTCACTAAGAATTGACTGTCTGAACGGCTAGATATATAGAAGAGACCTGCTTTGGAAGATTTCAATTGGAAAAAGCAATGGAATATTTCAGGGGTTAAGGGAAGGTTTAGGTGCTGAAACACCATAGAAGCTCCTGACAAAATACGAAAGGAATTGGGGGTGAATTGGTTTAAAGGAAGTCTGTAAAAATGCAAAATATCTAGATAACCGGAAGGCATTGGTGGACATAGGCCATTAACAAATTGTTCGGAGAAAAAGCACGTCGAACCGGGAGGAGGACTATGGGGCCGATGCATTTTAGTAGTGAAACATCATTTTATAGAAGGGTCTATGTATTTGTTCTTAAGATTAAAGAAATAATGGTTGCAATCTAGCTGAGTTATGGTATGTTCATACCAGGCGGGTGAAGGGATGGTCTTAGGAGCCATGGGTGTGAACAAGGCAGAGCACTTACTCGGAGGTTAAGGAAGAATCGTGTGGGAAAGGAAGGACTGGGTCACCGATATGCCGCTGGTGAAAATCACGGAAGAAGTAGAACAGACAAGATTGTTAAACACACTAAGTGATACCTAAAAGGAGAAGGCGAGGGTTTATATAGGATTTTTCGTGACGGTTCGACTGTACGAAAGGAGAAGGAGAAGCGGGGCCCATGGGCCCATCGGGCTGCCTCGAGTATACATAAGGGAGCTATAAGGGAAAGAGTGAATTTAAGTTAAGAAATAAAGAATAGGGCAGAAACTTTATATACATCTGGAAAGTTAAGCTTATAACTTCGCTTGACTATTTTTCGGGGTTGACTAATGATACTATTGGTACCTTTTCTATATACTCCAGATAGGAGGGTTAGCATGTAACACGTGATCCGAACCAAAATATTCGGCTCAGCGAAGGGAGAAAAGGAAAAATGGTTCGGGCGCAAATAGCAGAAGCAATTGGTACGGGAGAATTAGCAGAAGCAATTGGACCGGCAAAGAAGAGACGGAAGAAGACACTTCACTAAGGGCAGAACAGGAATTGGTTCAGCTAGATAATCCTAGAAGAAGATGGGATGGATAAAGGGTCGACTAAACCTGATTGATCCGAAGGAAGTTTGACATGGGAAAAAGAGGAATTGGTTCAGGTTGATGAGGAGCCCTAAGGCTAGGTCACCCGTGGGCCATAGACCTAAGTTAGCTTCACCTAAAGCGGATGGTTGAGGGAGACAGTCTAACCTAGTTACCCGAAAAGTAGAGGAAGAGGCGTTATACAACAGCTTAGGAGGCCCCACACAATATTCCAAGGAGCCTTCGTTCCTCATATCTGTAACAGAATTATTCTCCAGGTGGAGGTGGTGGCCACGTGGACGATGGAGACAGCCCACGACTTCACGATGGAGGAAAAAAGGAAGATAAAAGAGAGGAAGCAAAGGAGAAGAGAGGATCCGCAATCATTCCAACCCAACAAGAGAGAAGAAGGCGCAAGAGGAGAGGGGGAGCGACAGCCACCTCGCCGGAGAAGAAGGATAGAGATTTGTTGTTGTTACATCTCTTGTATTTTTTCTCGTCTTGTGATATCACTGTAAGAGGTTTTTCTCCTCCACCTCCGGAAACTTCTTTTCTATAAGGGAGGACCTTCATAGTGAAAGTGCTTAGGCGCTGCACTCGGTGAGAAAGCTCACCTCCGTGGAGTAGGAATCCTCATTCCGAACCACGTTACATCTTGTGTCTAAGTTTCGATTGCTGGTACCGATTTTTGCGTTTCATCTACTTCATCTTCTTATTATTTATTTATTGCGACTTGTGAGAACTCTCTGAGATCTCCCTCAGTGCTTCACTGCATTGAAAAGGAGTGAACATATTTTCCCCGTCGCATCATCGGCCAAGGAGGAGAGGGGAGCTTGAGAGGATGATCAAAGGAGGAAGATGAAGTTGGAGTAACTCACAAAATCAATTCCATCTAATGGAATAAGTGGTTGGTTACTTCATGGAAGGGGAGGGGGGGGGGGTTACATGCATGCATGTAACTCCAAGAGCCAATGTCTCTTGGTCTCCCTTATAAGGTGGCACCACTTGATAAGTCAATGATGATGTGGAGCATCATCATTGGCCGGCCATGCCAAGTCATCATCATGACATGGCATTTGGTCAAGTCAAACTTGACCTTTCATCTTCTCTCTCAAGTCAAGTCAAACTTGACCTCTTATCTCCCATGGTTGATCAAATCTAACCACTTGACTCAAGTCAATTTGATTTAATGAATCGCTATTCATTAATTTAAATTGACTAAATGAATAAAATCTAAATTAGACTCATTCAACACTTGAATCAAATTGAGTCCAACTCAATTAGTCTAATTAGGATTACTCTTAATCCAATTTGGTTCATCCCATGAACCTAATCCTCATGGTTCATCCCATGAACCTAATCCTCATGGTTCATCATATGAACCTAATCTCCATCTAATTGCCCTTTGTGTGTGACCCTATAGGTTCTTGTAACGTTGGCAATGTCCCTAAACCGATTTACGAACATAAGCAATGAGCAGTATCTAGCAACACATCATTGCTACCCAAGTTACAAGAATGTTGAGCTCCAACATCACCTTTGTGACTACTAATTGTGACTCTCACAATATGTGACAATGTCCCTCTATCCTTGACATCTAGATTGACCAATTGAGGCATAGACCATGTCATCCTCGGTACAATCTATATCTTGAACTCCAAGTAGACTAACTCTAATCAAATGAGCTCAATATCTCATATTGACTCATTTGGGCATGGCCATGCACTTTGTGGTCTCACTCTATCAAGAATATCGATGTCACCCCCGTCATATAGGAGGGATAGATCCCATCTACATCACTCACATCCCTCCGCATAATTTGTTACATACCCAGTAATCGCCTTTATAGTCCACCCATTTACGGGTGACGTTTGACGAAGCCAAAATATGCAACTCCTTATGTAGGGAACCATTGTGACTTTAGGTCTAAGGACTAATAGTCATACTAATAGCCACATAAGAAAGTATATGACACTCATATAATGATCCATGATACTTTCTCATGGCGGGTCATTCAGTATACATTCTCCAATGCATACCCATGTGTCAACTTGATATCTCATATTCATGACTTGTGAGATCAAGTCATCGTGTTGACCTACATGCTAGTCTCTATACATTAACATTGTCCCTGAATGTTAATACTCGACTAGGAATGATTAAGAGTAGTGTTATCTATATCATCTCATTATCGATTCAACCAATCGATTGATATAGATAAGAACCTACTACTCAAGGACATTATTATATTTAGTTATTTGGCACAAATACAAGTAAATATAATAACCATGCCTTTATAAATAGGAATATGATACAATAAAGTCCATACAACAATCATCATATGATTGACTCTAGGGCTTTCACTAACAACAACAACAAGAACATTGTAAGGAAAAACATTCTCTCATTCTTTCTACATTCAATACCTTTGTTAGAAACTTTACTAACAATTGTATTAGGATGCAGCTATTCTTCATTAATCATATTCCTAGCTCTACTTTTTTTTTGTTTTTTTATCATTTGTCAAAGCTACTATATGATATTCCTCTTAATATGTTTTTATTTTATATTACCAAATAATCTCATTGATCCATCTCAACATTTTTATCCAAGCTATATTTTCAAACATGTAATTTCTCAACAGAGATATTGCTATTTATAATTTTTGAACAAAATCATTCCAATGCCCTTTTCTATGTGTTTATCTCAGTAATTTAAACATCTTGTTTATTAAATTTTTGCATTTAAATTTAAATTCAATGTATTTAATTTGTTCCATTTTATATTGACATATGTTATATATATGATTGTAAAAAAAATTAGGATGAGAAGTGGATGAATTTGAGTTATTTGAACGAATGCATAAAAGGAAACAAGGTACTAGAGAGTTTGTGGATAACAAATTGACTTGAGTTAGCATAAATCAATATAATTAATTATTAATTATTTTTTATTATATCATATTGATATCTCACTTGCTTGTTTTTATGTTTATTAGATTAATATAAGTTATTGTGATATAGATAGGTATAATATAGGGATAGACAATGTTACTACTCATCTTTCATTTAATCTCAAATCATGGTATGACATGGTATAATCATACAATGGATGTTTCAATGAAATGTGCTACAATAAAAAGAAAAAAGAATTATCATAAAAAATTAAAAACATGTGTGCTACGAACAAGAGGATGGAGGAAAAAATCATTGAAAATAAGAAAAATTTGAAACTCATTATCATAGAAAATAGATAGAGAGAACAAAAGCTTATTGACGAAGGTAGGCAAAGAGAAGAAAATCTCAAGAAAATGGTTCATAGAAAAAATCAAGAGGTGGGATATAATAATCATTTATATCTTGGAGGATTTGATCTCTGTGAGCAGCGTGAGATGAAACAAATATTAAATTACTTATATTGGAATGTAAAAATTTATCAGTTATTTATAGTTTGATTAATGTTTAAATTTATTTAGATGATGCAAATATTTATTTATCTCAATTTTTAATTGTATAGTACTTTTGGATTAGAAATTAGTTGTTTTAAATATTTTTAAAACATTTGAATGTGTGATTGTTTCTAATAAAGTATTATGTAAATGAGAAATATAAAAAATATAATGTAATAAAAATTTAGTGATACATTTAAAAATAAAATCAAATACAGATTAAGAAACATAAATGTGGATAGAATTATAAATAGATTTAAATTATATTTGACATATTATTTGAAACAGATTATTAACGAGTTTAAAAAAAAAATTGAGATGGAATATGTATTTAATATTATTTTCATTTGGTCAATTTAAAAATATATTTATAAATATTATTTTAATACTTTTCTAAAATTATAGTTAGAATATTTTTGTATTAAAATTAGCTATGAGACTTTCACTAATGGATTTTTAAGATGAAATATTCCATCTCAAAGTATTTTTTGAGATGGGAAAAAACTTTCAGAGACAGATTTTAGCGTCTTTGAAGCCTTGTTTTTTTATTGAAGTGTTGCTACATGCAAAACCTTCAAAAAACAATCTAAATTAACTAAACAATTAGCAAAGTAACGATCATTATGTAAATTATTATTTGCATCGTATTTCTCTCTTTTTTTTTCCTTTCTTTCTTTATATTTTTCTTATTTTCTTGAAAAAGAGCAGGTGTTGTAAAATGTTTCTCTGTCTTCAGATTGATAGTATATGATAAAAAGGAAAGATAGTGAAGTATCGCTAGCATGAAACCATGAAGTAGGAATCAAGGGTTCGGAGCCATGTAAAATCGAAATATTGCACTTGTCTTTCTATTTGATATTTATTTATTTTGTTTTTCACTGAATTAATAACTTGTACACGAGCACAATGAATGGCGAATAAAAATGAAAGTGAATGGTTATTCATCCCATTTTAGTGATGTCAATGGTCTCAATGCATTAGGCCTCTTATTATGATCTTCTTTGAAGATGTATTAATCATGTCCGATGGTTATTCGTTAAAATCATCAAAATATCCATCATACCTCACTACAACAATACATTAAAATAGCGATGAATTTTAGCAGTTGCAAATCTGCAATGAATTTGATGACCAATTTTTAAATCGTTATAAATTAGTAACAAAATTTGCAATAAATGAAATTTTTTCACAAAATAGAAAAAAAAAATATATATTTGACGCCAAATTTGCAACAAATTAAATTTCGTTGCAAATATCGTCACTAATTTTGGACCGAAAATAAATTTCATTGCCAAAATTGCGATAAAAATAAAATTTGTCGCAAATTTTTCCAGCGAAATGAGAATTCATCGCAAAATTTGCAAAGAATCCTGAACTAATTGCAAATTCTATGACAAAAATAGAATTTGTCGCAACATTTTGTGATGAATTCCATTTTCGTCACAAAATTTCCTACGAATCTAGAATTCGTTACAAATTTTTTGATAAATTTCATGATGAACAAATTTCATCGGAAATTTTCAATTATTTGGGAAAAAATGCAGTAATCATCAGTGGAGTATGAAACATAAAGTTTTCAACGAATTTCATATTTGTCAGTAAATAAGCGATGAATTTTTCCATTCGTCGTAGAATTTTTCTACGATTTTCAAATTCATCGCCAATTCTATAATGAATATGAAATTCATTGCTAAATTTGCAAAAAATTTAAAATTTGTTGCCAATTCTATAATGAATTTTAGCTTTTGATGCAAATTTACGATGATTTTTGCAACTAAAGTTTTTTCATCGCATAATTCCCATATAATTCTCCACCTTTCCCTTCTCATGATCATCTTGCTGCCATCCACATCGAAGATATGCCTCACCTCCATCTTTCTCACTCAATCCAGTAATCCATTAATGGATCTGATGGTGGATCGTCTCCTGGGGCGACACCTCGTGTGGGGGTGACGCCCCGTAGGGGTGACACCCCATGAGGGGGTGACGCTTAGCTTCCTGGGCGTGACACTCCGTGCGAGGGTGGCACCCCACTGCTGAGGCATCACCAGCAAGGGTGTCGCCCTGTAAGGGGCAATGTTGATGCTGATCCGGTGATCCACCATCGAATCCGATGGTGGATTGTCAGATTGAGTGAGAAAGGAGGAGGAGAGGCATACCCGCTGTGAGTGACACCCTGAGCAGGAGCGACACCCCACCACGAGTGTGGCAACCCCTTCGTGTGACGTCGCCCCGTTGCCTAGCCCGTGTGGGGGCGGCGACCCCGACCCTAGCCCGTGTGCGAGTTTAAGTTTTCACACAGTTGTTCGTCTTTCATCAAGTGATCAACACATATACAAAGAATTTTGCTGATTAGCTCATCACACATTGCTTCCACCAATGACGATACTCTCTATTTAAAATTTTCACACTTATCATTGTATAATATATATAATGTTTGTTTTTATTTATTTATTTTACTATAAAAATTCATTAGTAGTTTGATCTGTTATAGTCTATATATAACTCTTTATCATACCAAAAATAGATATGTTTTAGAAAAAATTGTTTTGGATATAAATTAGATGTTTAATTACTTATCGATGCAAAATGATGAGAATAGAATTAATCTTTCATATAAATTTCAAAATAGAAAAAAATGCAGAAAGAAAGGAGTTTGATGTATAAAAAAAACTTACCTGAATGTTGGGGTTTAACAGTTTATTGTTGGTCTGGAACCATTTTTAAATTTTTTTTGTTGGTGCATAGTCCCCGGGTCAATGTTGATAAGACTCGAATGGGACTAGGGTAGTGTTTTGATGTTTGTCTATATGATTGGATATGGTTTGACCATATGTTGACCATATGACTAGTGGATCATTGGGATATCCAAAGTCATATGGGAGAGATTATTGGGGCAATCAAACCTCAGGTCAAGGTTGACCACACTCGAGTGAGACTCGAGGGAAAGTCCAAGTTTTGATACTTGGCATGGAAATTCCAAGAATGGTCTTGACAAGGAAAGTCCAAGAATGATCTTGGAATGGAAGTCAAAGTTTGGATAATTGACATGGAAAGTCCAAGAATGGTCTTGGCATGGAAAGTCAAAGGGTGATGTCATGTCCACGTAAGTTCAAGTGTATAGTTTGTGCGGTGAAAGTTCAAGCATTGAGTCTTGGCAATTGGAAAGTCCAAGGGTGTAATCTTGGCGACATAAGTCCAAGTTTATGGTCTTGGCGACATAAGTCCTAGTGGATCATGGCAAGGAAGTCCAAGGGTGTTTTGGTAGTGTAAAGTCCAAGTATATAGTCTTGGTGGCCTAAGTCCAAATGAACTTGGCAAAGGAGAACCGGTTGGCATGACATAGCCGATGGTAGCACCAGAAGAAGTCATGGAGGGCTCGATGGATCCTGAGGGCGTGAGGCTGATGGAGGTGGCTAGAAGGCTTAGGTCTAGGCTAAGGGTGGTCGAGGATCATACTTGGGTTAAATCTCATATTCGAGGTTTACCAATTGATTGAGATTATGGACAAGTCGACTGCCCAAGTGCACGACACTTGGGAGCCTAGTTTGACACGAGTAGTAGACTGGGATTTTGACCAGTCAACTAGTCATGCAGTCGACTGAGGCTTGATTTCTGATCAATGGCACTGGTAGTCGACTGCTAGGGTTAGCAGTTGACTGGCCACTAGCAATCGACTACTAGGGTTTAGCAGTCGACTTGAATTAAGTGGATAGGGCACAGAATGTTGGGCATTCTGTAGGATCGAGTTCTACCGAGAGAGGGGTGAATCTCGGTGTTAACAATTTTCTTTTTTTTTTATTAAAATTTTTTCTTTTAATTTTTAAAAGATATTAGAGTAATGCAACAGAAATAAAGGCAAGTGCTCAAGGTTTTGTAGGATATTTGACGCCGCTAGAGGGGGGGGGGTGAATAGCGTGTGTTCGTTCGTCGATGGAATTCGTTCGCGGTTGTCTCTACAATTTTGTTAGCACAGCGGAAATAGAAAGATAATAATGATAACAAAATATACAACATGCAAACACAAATATTTAACGTGGTTCGGAACCGCACGGTTCCTACTCCACGGATCGAGCTCTACGAGCTCTAGTGATGCACACGCACTCACTAATCACAAATACTCCTTCTCGACACAAGTCGGAGGTGGAGAAACCCCTTACAAGTAATCTTACAACAATAAGATACAAATACAAGCAATTACAATAATGAAATACAATGCAAGTAAAGAAAACTACTTTACGATTGCCTTTGGATTGCTTGATTGCTTAGTTGCTTGAAATCACCTTGGAGACCCTGATTTGCAACAACAAATCGCTCCAAAACCCTCAAGAAACCGATGCCAATTTCCTCCATCACGAGCTACTTTTATAGCTTCAACTCGTCGAAAAGTCGATCGATCGACGATCGGGACCATCGATCGATGCCATCGCGTTGTCGTGAGACAACGGCTAGATCCATGCTGGATAAGTCCCACGGATCTACCATCAGTCGACTGATCAAACCCATCACTCGATGGTGTCCTCACTCGGTCGGTCCCGGGCCGAGTGAGACTACACTGTGGTCGAATTCGAGCACCACCGACCGATTATGTAATCGCTGATCGCCGAGGCATCAGTCAACTGCCCACCTATGGCAGTCGACTGCTAGGCCACTTCCCGCAGTCAAACCCTAGTTGACTCGGTCCAGTCGACTGCCACATGGCACCAGTCGACTGGCACACCTCAAACATGAGGTTTTAGCCCAAGTATGGTGCCCCCATACTTGCTAGACCACCCTTAGCCTAGACCTAAGCCTTCTAGCCACCTCCATCAGCCTCACGCCTCTCGGATCCCTCCAAGTCATCCATGACTTGTTCATCCATCGCGCTAGCCTTCAGGTGCTTCTATCGGCTATGTCATGCTAACGGTGTCTACACCGCCAAGGCACATTGGACTTACGCTGACAAGACTCCGCTTGGACTTTACGCCGCCAACCATTGGACTTATGCTGCCAAGACTCCCGCTTGGACTTTACACAGCCAATATCAAATCCCTTGGACTTCTCATGCCAAGACTCAAGCTTGGACTTTCCCTTGCCAACCTATGTTGGACTTTCCATGCCAAGTACTCAAGACTTGGACTTTACCTTGCCAAGACCCATGCTTGGACTTTCCATGCCAACTCATGTTGGACTTTCCATTGCCAAGAACCATGCTTGGACTTTACCAAATGCCAAGTGTCCCACATGGACTTCCCATTCCAAGTACTCAAGACTTGGACTTTCCCATGACAATTACATTGTCATATGTTTTTGTCGAAACATCAAAACATCACTCGAGTCAAACTCGAGTCCTGGTCAATCGTGACCTGGGCCGATTACACCAACAATCTCCCCCTTTTTGATGTTTGACAAAAACCAAACAAATCATTTGAGTTAGACCACTAACTCAAGTCTCTTACCAATTATTAAATGTTCTCCCCCAAACATTCTCCCCCTTTTTGACTAACATCAAAAAGGTATTCTCTCCAAGGAGGTCAATGTCTCATGTTCCAATGAGATCTTACAATCTCCCCCTTGGTCCAAAAATACCTAGGATGCCTACCATCTTCTTAGTGATAAGTCTCATATCACTCAAGAGAGGCAATCCTATACACTCTCCCAATTTCCAAAATGGGTTTCTAAAAATCAATCAATTTTCCCAATTGATAACCTTTTCCCCTTCAAGAAGAAAGAAAAACACATCCATCACTCCAAGATGGATACCTCCCCCTAAAGGCTTGCTCCCCCTTGACCATTGCACCAACAATGTCCTTGGGAAGTCCCTAAGCCAATAGGAACTCTAAACCATCAAAATTAAGGTTAGAAATTCAACATTGAACTTTCCAACACCTTAACATTGATACAAACCCTAAACAACTCTCCTAATCCATATTCAATGGATTTTCACCCTTCATCATGCTTCCCAAAGCATATCCTAGGGTTAGGAGTGGCTAGGGACCTTAATCGCAGCCGAAATCGGGTTAGACAAGCTTGTTTATCCCGAAATCGAAAGTGATTCATAAATCAATCGATTGAACTCACATCACCGATCGCCACTATGAAGGATCGATAACCTAAAATCCGATTTTCGCTATCGAAATGAGATTTGATATTCATAAATAATTATACGCTTATCAAAAATCACATAAAATTGATACGTATAATACCTATGACCAATACAATGGGTGAAAAAGTTTGAAAATTATTTTACCCATAAAATAGTGAGTTTGATACAAAACACAAAACCATTGAACTTTTCAATATTTTGGCCCTATTTTGTATCAACTCTATCAATGGTGATTGCTATCAAAAGATAGACTTCACCAAGGTTTTTCAAAATGATTTTAAAATGTTTTCAAAACCTTATTTTGGATCATATTCCTTGGGCTCTATGTACATGACTTATACACATGCTCTCCCAATGATCCACATGTTGGGTTAATATGAATTTGAGTTCAACTAGATGCAAAAACTATGCACCTTGAACTTAACTCATATCCTAGCATCTCACATGTATCTAGGGTGTATAAATACACATACATGTCAATTGGATGTGAGATGTGGGTTTTGGTTCATTTAATCTAGGGTTTCATGCATTTCCTAGGCAACCCTACTTGATTCCCTTATAAATGGGACTTCAAGTCATGCCATTGTCCTTAGTTTAATTTTAATCAATTAATTGCATGAAATGATCATGTCATAAAGAAAGCAATACTTAAGCATGGCCAATGATCATGATGTCATGGCATAATATGAAATCTAAAAACACATGACATTTATCCTTAATCCCTAAGCATACTCATGACATATAAATGATAGAACATAAACATGATGTCATGTCATGGCATATTGCAAACAAATCATGGCAAGAAAAAAGTATAGGTATAAGTATACCTAAATTTTAATATTAATTGCCATTTGATATACTTAATTATATTTTGCCATATTATCACTAATCTTCCTAGTGTGCCAAAAACCCAAAATGGCAAACTAATCTCTAAAACTAAATTGTGCCAATTTAATCATTTTAACAAACTTCTCAAATAATATTGGCACATCCTAAAACTTTTAGGATTAAGACTCATGTATTTCCAAGATAACCATAACTTTGAAAATATCCTAAAGTGCCACCTTTGCCATGGTTGAGTTAACTATCCATCCAATCAAGGTTGGCACATCCTAACCCCATCTAGCGTGAATCTATCACACTTCTAGGAACCCAAAACCTATTTGAGCTCCTAGGGTTAATTAGGTATTCCTTAGGGATAACCTCCCTAGATGCCTTCCTTGTTGGTGCAATCGGCCCAGGTCACGATTGACCAGGACTCGAGTTTGGCTCGAGTGATGTTTTGATGTGTTTTGATGTTTCGACAAAAACATATGACAATATAATTGTCATGGAAAGTCCAAGTTGGACACTTGGCAGTTGGGAAAGTCCAAGTCCTGAGTACTTGGCAAATGGAAAGTCCAACATGTGTTGGCAAGGAAAGTCCAAGCATGGGTCTTGGCAAATGGAAAGTCCAACATGAGTTGGCAAGGAAAGTCCAAGCATGGTCTTGGCATGGAAAGTCTAACATGGGTTAGCATTTGAAGTCCAAGGGGTTTAATATTGGCGGCGTAAAGTCCAAGCGGTAGTCTTGGCAGCACAAGTCCAATGGTTGGCAGCGTAAAGTCCAAGCGGAGTCTTGGCGGCGTAAGTCCAATGTGCCTTGGCGGTGTAGACACCGTTAGCATGACATAGCCGACGGAAGCACCTGAAGGCTAGCGCGATGGATGAACAAGTCATGGATGACTTGGAGGGATCCGAGAGGCGTGAGGCTGATGGAGGTGGCTAGAAGGCTTAGGTCTAGGCTAAGGGTGGTCTAGCAAGTATGGGGGAACCATACTTGGGTGAAAACCTCATGTTGCCACGACCGACCGAGTCAACTAGGGTTTGATCGTTATGGTTTAGCACACCGCCGTGAGGTGGGCAATGATCGATGAGCCATGGCCGACCGATCGTGAGGATCCGATCGGGTGCTCGAGAATTCGGCCACAGAATGGAGTCGAGACTCGACTGGTCGAGTGAAGACTCCATCAGTCGACTGATGGTCACAATCAGTCGACTGATGGTAATTCCGTTGGACTTATCCAGTGTGGAACTAGCCGTTGTCTCACGACAACAGTGGCATCAGTCGACTGATGGTACCGATCAGTCGACTGATCGACTTTTTCTAGCACAGGTTGAAGCTATATATGGAGCTCGTGATGGAGGAAAAGGGAGCGATTTTCTTGAGCGAAATTGAAGGGGGAAGTTGGTGCTTTCCAGTCCTTCAAAGCTAGTTCAAGACAATCAAAGATCAAGCAATCCAAAGCTCTTGTAAAGTGTTTTTCCTTTACTTGCATTTGTATTTCATATTGTATTTGCTTGTATCTACTTGTTTATTGTTGTAAACATTTGTATGAGGTTTCTCCGCCTCCGACTTGTTGTCGAGAAGGAGTTTATTGATTAGTGGTGTTTGTGGCATCGCTAGGGTTCGTACGAACCCGATCCATGGAGTAGGAACCGTGTGGTTCCGAACCACGTTATATCATTGTGTTAGCGTGTTGTGTATTTCGTTATCGTTATTACTTTTCTATTTCCGATGCGCTAACGAAATTGTAGACACGAACGAGAAAGAATTCCATCGACATACGGTCAACGTTATTCACCCCCCCTCTAGCCGTTCCAATATTTCTAACAAGTGGTATCAGAGCCCGGGGCTCTTCTACGGATTAACAACCGAGAGCTAAGGCAAAAGGCTAGAGGGTGAAGATGGAATTCCAAGACAAGCTTGGATGGGAAATCAACACTCCACCTCCATATAATCCAGAAGATTTTCCGGCATGGAGAGCAAGAATGGAAACATTCTTGATTATGAACATAGAGGATTGGTTCATCCTCATTAAAGGTCTTGAACCCCCTAGGGATAAGAAGGGAAATGTCCTAAAATTGAAAAAGTGGACCCAAGAGCAACGCCAAAAGCTCAAGACCGAAGTTAAGGTAACGAAACTTTTGGAAGATTTAATTCCTAATGATATTTTGTGCAAGCTAGGGGATTACACGTATGCCAAGGAGCTATGGAGGAAATTGGCAAGATTCCATGAAGAGAGCTCATCCTCTAGTGAAAGTGAGGAATCGGAAGATGAGATGGAGTCAACTTCCGGATCAGAGAAAGAAGAGGTGGAAGAAGTGGAAGGAGCATCCACTTCTAGGATTGAGGAGGAAAGACCATCCTCTATACCGGAGCAACCTCAAGAAGAGCCTTCAACATCCGGTCAAGATGAGGAAGCTCAAAATTCAACTCCAGCCTCCACCACTACCCTAGGTAACTCAAACATATGTGTTAATAATAAAATGCATATAATATGTTTTGAGTGTAGGGAAACCGGGCACTACAAGAGCAAGTGCCCAAAGAAGATTAGGAAAGCTCCACCGGCACAAATAGTCAATGAAGCCGGTGTTCCCAATGCCAAGAAAAGCAAGGAGCAAGTCATTTGCTTCAAGTGCCGGCAACCGGGGCATTACCGAAATCAATGCCCTAGGGGGAGCAAAAAGACCCAAGAAGAAGCATCACAAGTAGGGGGAGCTAAGGCTAACCCTAAGGTACATTTTAGTAATGCATCTTCTAATTTAAATGCTAAAAAGCATGCTAGGAATTTTAATTCTCTTGCAATTTGCCATGAAAAGCATGCTAATAGAAATAAATACTTTTGTTTAGGTGCTAAGAGTGTTCACTTAGGAAATAAGAAGAAATTTGTGACTAATGTCCCTAAAAATATATTACCTAAGGAAAGCATTAAGAAAATAGGAGAACATCTAGGCTTTAATGCTAAGGAATCTAGACATATGCCTAGAAATAGAAATATCTCAAGAGAAAATGAAAAATAAAAAATTGAGATATTAGAAAAGGAAAATCAAGCCTTGAGGTCAAGGCTTGAAGAACTTGAAAAGACCCTCAACATTATGCAAAATCAAATGCAAGGGTCAATTGGTCAAATTTTTAGGTCAAATAATCAAAGTCAACAAGTAGGATCTAAAAGACAAATGTCAACCAAAGGCAAGCAAGGTTTGGGTCACAAACCTAAGCCTAAGATAGCTTACCAAAGTGTTCCATTTGATTATGGGACACAAACTAGGTCTAGGAAGACCAAGGTCAATAGGGAAGTCATCCCTAAGGTTGACAAAAGGTTGTGCCTAGTGGCTAGGGTTTCTAGGAAACCTAGGGTGGCCACTAAGAAGGTTGCAAGGGGAGTTACCCCTAGAGTCAACCTAGGTAAGACCCAAATGACCAAGGCTAACAAGCCTAGGAAGGTCATTAGAAAGGTATCTAGGGAGGTTATCCCTAAGGAGTACCTAATTAACCCTAGGAGCTCAAATCGGTTTTGGGTTCCTAAGAGCGTGATTGATTCACGCTAGATGGGTTTTTGGTGTGCCAACCTTGATTGGATGGCTAGTTAACTCAACCATAATAAAGGTGGCACTTTAGGTTATTTTCAAGGTTATGGGTGCCTTGGAAATACATTTAAGTCTTAATCCTAAAAGTTTTTAGGATGTGCCAATATTACTTGAGAAGTTTGATAAAATGATCAAAATTGGCACAATTTAGGTTTAGAGGTTAGTGTGCCATTTTGGGTTTTTGGTACACTTGGGAGAAAACTAGAAATATGGTAAAATGCAATTAATTATATGAAATGGCAATTAATATTAAAATTTAGGTATTATTATACCTATATATCTTATATGCCATGATTTGATTGCTATATGCCATGTCATGACATCATGCCTATTTCTATGATTTTATATGTCATGAGTATGCTTAGGTTGTAGGTTAATGTCATGTATGCTTAGTTTTATATCATATGCCATGACATCATGATTATGAGCATGTGGTTATCCATATCATCTCAAATTCCATAATCATTCATGCATTTAATTAAAATTGAGTTAAGGACTATGACATGACTTGGAGTCCCATTTATAAGGGAATCAAGTAGAGTTGCCTTAGAAAAATGCATGAAACCCTAGTTTAGGGAGAACAAAACCCACATCTCACATCCAATTGACATGTATGTGTATTTATACACCCTAGATACATGTGAGATGCTAGGATATGAGTTGAGTTCAAGGTGCATAGTTTTTGCATCTAGTTGAACCAAAACTCATCTAATTTTATTGGTGGATCATTGGGAAAGCTTGTGTACAAGTCATGTACATAGAGCCCAAAGAATATGATCCAAGATAAGGTTTTGAAAACATTTTAAAATCATTTTAGAAAACCTTGGTGAAGCCTATCTTTTGATAGCAATCACCATTGATGAAGTTGATACGAAGTAGGACCAAAACATTGAAAATTTCAATGGTTTTGAACTTTGTGCCAATTTCACTATTTTATGGGTAAAATAATTTTCAAACATTTTTCACCCATTGTATTAGTCATAAGTGTTATACGTATCAAATTTCATGATTTTTCGATATACGTATAATTATTTATGAATTTCCAAAACTCGATTCTGATAACTGAAATTCGGAAATTTCAGTTATCAGTCGACTGCCCTGTGTGGTAGTCGACTGATGAGTGTGGCAGTCGACTGGTAGCTGACAGAGTCGACTGCCAAGGCTGATTTCGAGAAAACTAAGTTTGGTTAGCCCGTGTTCGACCGTGGTAAAGGTCCCTAACCACTCCTAACCCTAGGATATGCTTTGGGAAGCATTATAAAGGGTGAAAATCCATTGATATGAATTAGGAGAGGTGTTTAGGGTTTGTATCAATTTTAAGGTGCTGGAAAGTTCAATATTGAATTTCTAACCTTAATTTTGATGGTTTAGAGTTTCTATTGGCTTAGAGACTTCCCAAGGAAATTGTTGGTGCAATGGTCAAGGGGGAGCAAGCCTTTAGGGGGAGATATTCATATTGGGATGATGGATGTGTTTTTCTCCTTGAAGGGGAGAATGTTATCAATTTGGGAAATTGATGGATTTTTAGAAACCCAATTTGGAAATTGGGAGAGTGAATAGGATTGCCTCTCTTGAGTGATATGGGACTTATCACTAGGAAGATGGTAGGCATCCTAGGTATTTTTGAACCAAGGGGGAGATTGTAAGATCTCATTGGGACATGAGACATTGACCTCCTTGGAGAGAAAACCTTTTTGATGTTAGTCAAAAAGGGGGAGAATATTTGGGGGAGAACATTTGGGATAATTGGTAAAGGATTTGAGTTAGTATTCTAACTCATTTGTTGGTTTTTGTTAAACATCAAAAGGGGAGATTGTTGGTAATCGGCCCAGTCACGACACTGTGACTCGAGTTTGGCTCGAGTGATGTTTTGATGTGTTTTGATGTTTCGACAAAAACATATGACAATATAATTGTCATGGAAAGTCCAAGTTGGACACTTGGCAGTTGGGAAAGTCCAAGTCTTGAGTACTTGGCAAATGGAAAGTCCAACATGTGTTGGCAAGGAAAGTCCAAGCATGGGTCTTGGCAAATGGAAAGTCCAACATGAGTTGGCAAGGAAAGTCCAAGCATGTTCTTGGCATGGAAAGTCTAACATGGGTTAGCATTTGAAGTCCAAGGGGTTTAATATTGGCGAAAGTCCAAGCTAGTCTTGGCAAGACAAGTCCAATGATTGGCGGCGTAAAGTCCAAGCGGAGTCTTGGCGGCGTAAGTCCAATGTGCCTTGGCGGTGTAGACACCGTTAGCATGACATAGCCGACGGAAGCACCTGAAGGCTCGCGCGATGGATGAACAAGTCATGGATGACTTGGAGGGATCCGAGAGGCGTGAGGCTGATGGAGGTGGCTAGAAGGCTTAGGTCTAGGCTAAGGGTGGTCTAGCAAGTATGGGGGAACCATACTTGGGTTAAAACCTCATGTTTGAGGTGTGCCAGTCGACTGGTACCATGTGGCAATGGACCGACCGAGTCAAGATCGATGGTTTCGAGCGCCGAGCAGATCGCGATGGTGATCACCAACCGGTGCTCGAGAATTCGCCACGTATCGGAGTCGAGACTCGACTGGTCGAGTGAAGACTCCATCAGTCGATTGATGGTCACAATCAGTCGACTGATGGTAGTTCCGTTGGACTTATCCAGCGTGGAACTAGCCGTTGTCTCACGACAACAGTGGCATCAGTCGACTGATGGTACCGATCAGTCGACTAATCGACTTTTTCCAGCACAGGTTGAAGCTATATATGGAGCTCGTGATGGAAAAAAAGGGAGGGATTTTCTTGAGCGAACTTGAAGGGGGAAGTTGGTGCTTTCCAGTCCTTCAAAGCTAGTTCAAGACAATCAAAGATCAAGCAATCCAAAGCTCTTGTAAAGTGTTTTTCCTTTACTTGCATTTGTATTTCATATTGTATTTGCTTGTATCTACTTGTTTATTGTTGTAAACATTTGTATGAGGTTTCTCCGCCTCCGACTTGTTGTCGAGAAGGAGTTTATTGATTAGTGGTGTTTGTGGCATCGCTAGGGTTCGTACGAACCCGATCCGTGGAGTAGGAACCGTGTGGTTCCGAACCACGTTATATCATTGTGTTAGCGTGTTGTGTATTTCGTTATCGTTATTACTTTTCTATTTTCGCTGCGCTAACGAAATTGTAGGCACGAACGAGAAAGAATTCCATCGACGTACGGTCAACGCTATTCACCCCCCTCTAGCCGTTCCAATATTTCTAACATTCCTAATGACCCTTCTAGGCTTATTAGCCTTGGTCATTTAAGTCTTACTTAGGTTGACTCCAGGGGTAACTCCACTTGCAACCTTCTTAGTGGCCACCCTAGGTTTCCTAGAAACCTTAGCCACTAGGCACAAACTATGGTTACTCTTAGGGATAGCTTCCCTAGTAACCTTGGTCTTCTTAGACCTAGTTTGTGTTCCATAATCAAATGAAACACTATGGTAAGCCACCTTAGGCTTAGGTTTGTGACCCAAACCTTGCTTGCCCTTGGTTGACTTTTGACTTTGAGGTCCTAGGTGTTAACTTTGAGATCTAGACCTAGACTTTTGATCATTAGACCTTTTAAATTGAGTTTGTATATTCCTAAGGGTCTTTTCTAGTTTCTCAAGCCTTGACCTCAAGGCTTGGTTCTCCAATTCTAATTGCCCAATTTTAGAATTTTGACTTAATCCTTGGGCATTGGACTTCCTAGGCATATGCCTAGTCCATTTAGGATTGAAACCAAGGTGTTCTCCTATTTTCTTGATAGATTCCCTAGGTAAAATATTTTTAGGGACATTAGTCCCAAATTTCTTCTTATTTCCTAAGTGGACACTCTTAGCACCTAAACAAATATGTCTATTATTTCTAGCATGCTTTTCATGTACAATAGCAAGACTATTAAAATTATTCCTAGTATGCTTCTTATCCCTAGAAATTGAAGGTGCATTAATAAATTCTACCTTAGGGTTTGCCTTGGAGGCTCCCCCTACTTGTGTTGCTCCTTCTTGCCCTTTCTTCTTCCCCCTTGAGCAATGACTCCGGTAATTCCCCTTTGAGTTGCACTTGAAGCATATGATATGCTCCTTGCTCTTTTGACTTTGGGGACCGGCATCCTTGACTTTTGGTGCCGGTTGAGCCTTCTTTACCCTTTTTGGGCACTTACTCTTGTAGTGCCCGGATTCCCTACACTCAAAGCAAATTATATGATTTTTGTTTAAAACCGAATTGCTTGAGTTACCTAGAGTGGTTGTAGGCCCCGGAGTGGATTCTTTATCTCTCCTGAAGGTGGATGGCTCCTCTTGAGATTGCCCCGGTGTGGAGGATGGTCTCTCCTCCTCAATCCTAGAAGTGGATGCTTCTTCCACTTCTTCCACCTTTTCTTTCTCCGATCCGGAAGTTGACTCCATCTCAACTTCCGATTCCTCACTTTCACTTGAGGATGAACTCTCTTCTTCATCCTCCTTGTCTTCATGAATTGAATGAGACTCTTCATGGAATTTTGCCAATTTGTTCCATACCTCCTTGGCGTCTTTACAATCCTCAAGGTCACCTAGGCTACACAAGAGGTCATTAGGAATTAGATCAAAAATAAGTTTGATTACCTTCTTGTTTTTATCGAATTGTTGGAGTTGCTCCTCACTCCATTTCTTCTTCTTGAGAAAACCTCCTTTTGGTCCCTTAGGATATTAAAATCCTTCCATCAAAGCGGACCACTCCTCAAGGTCTCTCATCATTAGGAAGTCCTCAATTCTCGCCTTCCATTGTCGAAATCCTTCTTGTCCATATAAGGAATACGGAATTGGGGTGTTGATATCCCATCCCAATGGTTCTTCCATCTTCACCCTCTAGCATCTTTTGTCTTAGCTCCCGGCGGTTAGTCCGTAGAAGAGCCCCAGGCTCTGATACCAATTGTAGGATATTTGACGCCGCTAGAGGGGGAGTGAATAGCTCGTGTTCATTCATCGATGGAATTCATTCGCGGTTGTCTCTACAATTTCGTTAGCGCAGCGGAAATAGAAAGATAATAATGATAACAAAATATACAACACGCAAACATAAATATTTAACGTGGTTCGGAACCGCACGGTTCCTACTCCACAGAGTAGACTGATGCCTCGAGTAGTCGACTGATTGCATAATCAGTCGACTGGTGCTCAGGAATTCGGCCACAGAGTGTAGTCTCACTCGACCGCTGGGACCAGCAGTCGAGTGAGGACACCATCAGTCGACTGATGGGTTTGATCAGTCGAATGATGCCACTGTTGTCGTGAGACAACGGCTAGATCCACGCTGGATAAATCCAATGGATCTACCATCAGTCGACTGATCAAACCCATCGATCGATGATGTCCTCACTCACTCGGCCGGTCCCACGGCCGAGTGAGACTACACTGTGGTCGACTCGAGCACCAGCCGATCGCTCGTGGCATCACCGATTGCCCACCTATGGCGATCTGATCGCTAGGCCACTTCATGATCAAACCCTAGTTGACTCGGTCCAGTCGACTGGCACACCTCAAACATGAGGTTTTAGCCCAAGTATGGTGCCCCCATACTTGCTAGACCACCCTTAGCCTAGACCTAAGCCTTCTAGCCACCTCCATCAGCCTCACACCTCTCAGATCCCTCCAATTCATCCATGACTTGTTCATCCATCACGCTAGCCTTCAGGTGCTTCCATCGGCTATGTCATGCTAACGGTGTCTACACTGCCAAGGCACATTGGACTTACACTGCCAAGACTCCGCTTGGACTTTACGCCGCCAACCATTGGACTTATGCTGCCAAGACTCCCACTTGGACTTTACGTAGCCAATATTAAACCCCTTGGACTTCTCATGCCAAGACTCAAGCTTGGACTTTCCCTTGCCAACCCATGTTGGACTTTCCATGCCAAGTACTCAAGACTTGGACTTTACCTTGCCAAGACCCATGCTTGGACTTTCCATGCCAACTCATGTTGGACTTTCCATTGCCAAGAACCATGCTTGGACTTTACCAAATGCCAAGTGTCCCACTTGGACTTCCCATGCCAAGTACTCAAGACTTGGACTTTCCCATGACAATTACATTGTCATATGTTTTTGTCGAAACATCAAAACATCACTCGAGTCAAACTCAAGTCCTGGTCAATCGTGACCTGGGTCGATTGCACCAACAGGTTTTACTTTGTTCACAACCCTAACCGGGTTGCAACTCCAAGGCCCACGACTCTTCAAGAGTCGCCTCGATAAGCAATCCATTAAGAGACCCTCTGACTTGAGAACTCTCGACTTTAGAGGATATTCTCTTTTACACAAATGAAGGATGAGGTAACACACTAGCTCTCCTTTTAAAATTAAGTACAAGTAAAGTGAAATGAAAACAATTTAGACTAGGTATACCAACATGTATAGCTTTTGAAATGGTGCTCGGAGTGTCAGACTTGTGAAAAGTCGACGTGTGAGAGATTTTGCGAATGAGGAAAAATTTCGAAAGCACTTCGACATATATTAGTTGTTGTACTTGAAGCTGGTTCTTCATTTCTTTTATAAGCCTCTTCCAGTCGACTGAAACACCCTCTAGTCGACTGGACCTAGTCCAGTCGACTCCAAGTCGCCTGACTTTGCTCCTGTGTAGTTCAAAAAATTACATATCCCAATTGAATGGACCTTCACAGTCGACTAAAATAGTTTCCATCTCGATCGAACGATCTTCGGTCGATAACTAGTTTTGCTTGCCAACTTGGTATGCCAGTCGACTAGACCTCACCCAGTCGATTGTACTTGAGTTGACTGGAAACTGTTAGTAATATATGAGAGATGTTCTAAGGAAATCGCTTTATGTTTGAACCATTTATATGATAAATAAAGATTCACTATTTGAGTATACATGTTTTCATGTATTTGATTAGATTTTAAACTCATTTACTGAATGTCCATGCTACGATTCACAGCATGAGAGAATTTGTGATTGGATCACAACTAGTGAGTATCTCTACATGTGTAATTGTGATGTATCAAAATTATCCCTAGTAGATGAATTGATGGATTTGGACACCATTGATTCTGTTGAGACTAGCACGAGGTATACTCCTTGGTGTATCCAAGCAGCTGATTCTCACTGGTTGGAGACATTGTGATGTCCGTAGTTAATCGTGGATGCTAGTTATGGTAACTAGTTCATTGGAGTGACTAGCCATAAGACTTCATATGGTTCTCTGCATATATAGATATGTCAATGAAGTTCTTACTGTAGCTTAAGTGCGATGTTCCTTTGACTTGCGGTATTCAAGTCATCTTGATCATAAAGACTTATGCTTTGACATCTTAAGCAAGCATCTCTGAGGAGATGTGGACCCGGGATTATTGGGTATAAGTCGAAGTGATCGAAGGTGTTTGAATAGCGTATAAAGGATTCACCACTCCTTGCGTGGAGAAGTATACCCATGGCCTCTCACCGGATTGTTACTAAAGTCTTTGGCCAAAACTTTACATGTTTAGCGTAAGGTACTCTTGGATACATGTGCAGTAACTAGAATCTGTAGGATGAGAAAATGATACTTGGGCTAGGTGTGACGTAGTCAACCTAGTGGGGACTGACACAATAGACCATGTCCTAAACCAAGTGGGTATAAGATGAGTGAAGGGAATGAGGCACGATTCATTGTAGCTGCTGAAGGGGTTCAGAAATAGTTCTGGATCAACCGTTGATCTTTTAGGTTAATTGAGGATCATGATGTACTACTAGGTGCCACTCATGATCATTCAATAATTAATGACTAATTATAGATGGCAAACATAAATCGATAACCTATTTGGTCACACACACAACGAGCGTAATCCGAAGGATTTAAAACAAGCTTGAGAATGAGATTCTCAGACCGAGAGAAACTAGGTTTGGTTGGACCAAACAAGGAGCGAGCATGAAATCATTTCAGTCGCAATGGAAGCGTGGATGGGTCGTGTCTTATGAAGACATGATGGATGAACCAAATTGGTTTGGTTCTAATCCAATGGTGGAGAATAAACCAAAGGGGTTTGGTTTGTTTTAAATGAATGAACCAAAGTTGATTCGGTTCGTTTTAACTTAAAATAGACCAAATCGGTTTGGTTTATTTTAACTTAAATTAATGGAGCGGGTTAATGGGCTTTTGGTTATGATCCGATAAATATTAGGAGAATTTGTTCTCTATAAAATAGGACTTAAGGGTTTTGTGAAAACCTAATCCAAGCAACCCATAGTTTCCGCCCACCTTCTCCCTCTCCTCTTGTGGTCGGCACCCAACCCTAGCCGCCACCCACCTTTGTGCCGCCATCCAAGCTTGTTGCCGGCGTTCAAGCTCCAGCCGCCTATCCTCCGACGACCCTCCGGTGATCCTCCTTGGCTCCGGTGACCAAGGACTTGCTGTCCCTCTTCTCTTTGGCCGGCGCAAACTCCTCCACCAAGCTGTCCAGTTTTCTGGACAGCTTGCTTTCTTTGAGTTAGAGCATCGTTTGGACGATGTTTGGAGCTATGACAACGGCTACTTTTCCGGAGATTAGATCTCCGGTAATCCTCATAGGTGGAGGACGAAGGATTCATCAAACGGTTGACGAATACCTCTACAGAGAAGCGAGTTTTTGAGGACTCGTTTTGGATCCGAATTTTGATTCGGATCGTGATCTTCTCTCGATCACATCGTCTTTAGCATGAGGCTAGTAACTCGTACGAAGATGAGGCTCGTGACTTTGTGAAGTCATCCCGAAGATACTCAGCGTGAATACGGATAGAGGCGATTCTATCGAGGATCGCTCCAGTTGATGCCTTTCCCGCTACACGTGATACGTCAGGTATACGTAGTATAAATTTCCTTTTATTGCAAAATTTGAAATTGTGGTTATGTCTACACATGTTGTACTATGTATGCGTGTGGTGTGTGTGTTGTAATAAATTATATTTATTATTTTTATTTCTTCCGCTGTGCACATGTTTACGAAACATGTTCGAACACACACTCGCCGCGGTGCCGGAAACCCAACAGTGGTATCAGAGCCCAGGTTGTGTTTCGACATAATCGTAAAATTGTTTTGCGATAGTCGTAATGGTATTTATGGAAATTTTCTACTTTTGGAAAGTTAGAAGTATTTATGGAATGTCTAGAAGTATTTATGAAAATCTTCTACTTTTAGAAAGTTAGAAGTATTTATGGAAAATATTAATTTCCATAAATAAAATATTTGATTAAATTTGGGAAATCAAATCTTAAAATATTCTATTTCCATAAGTAGTTTTGATGATTTAGGAAATTTATTTTCTAAATTGACTTTCCTTAATCAACACTTTGCACAAATAAAATATGTGATTAGATTTGAAAATTTGTTTCCTAATTTAATCATGATTTGATTTTGAGAATCAAATCTCAAGCATATTTTATTTCCATAAATAGTTATGACATATAAGGAAATTTTGTACATGTCATAATTATATGCCATGTAATTGCATTAGATGCATATCATTATGTCATGTGTGTCGTGACATGTAGATGTATGCCATGTATGTCATGCTATGTAGATAATAGTTATTTGCATGCAAAGATGATGAGACATAAAAAACCCTTACTCAATATTAAAGCCTACACCTTCCATTAATATGGTTAGAACTAGAGTTCCGTTTCTTGTTTGGGTTGTTGGACTCTCTCCAAGCCCGACTCGAACCTGAACATGTTCAAACCATGGAATAGTTTAATACTAATATGGTAAGAGTCAGAGGTCAATCGTTAGCTTTGGTTGTTGGACTCTCTCCAAGCCGGGCTAATTGGTTGAATGTGCTCTAACCATATTAAAACTATTTCTTGATTAATGGATTGGCTTTAACCTGGAGCATCGGCTTGTTGGACTCTCTCTAAGGTCGATGTGAAGGGAGGTGAAGTTGGGTGCTATGCATATGATGCATACTTGTTAATGTGTTAACAACCCGATATATGTGTGAACATTCAATTAGTTAATAGCACATTGTGATAGTTCCATATACGTGATATGCAATCGGTATATTTGATACCTACCATCGTAGTTATGAATGACTTGTTGGACTCTCTCCAAGGTTGTTCATATCTATGTTGGATATCAGCCCATTCGGAGATGGACCTATGATCTCCCGAAGTGATTTTGGGGTTTTTGAAATTCGAAAAATGAATGGGATTTATGAATGTATATTGATGCATTTTAAAAACATTTTCTCATATATGCTCGTTTTGTATTTCTAGGTTAATCGATTGATCATGACGTCTTTGAATTTGCACACTATTTTGGATTCAAACAAATTGACTGGGCCTAACTTCCTGGACTGGCTTAGAAACTTGAGAATTGTTCTCAAGGTGGAAAAGCTAGCATATGTCCTTGAAGAGCCTCTTCCCAACTTTCCTAGGGATGATGCAACTCCAGACCAAATGTTGGCCTATCAGAAACATGTGGCAGATTCGGAACTGACGAGTTGCATCATGATAGTTGCGATGGTACCTGAGCTGCCAAAGCAGTATGAGCATATGGATGCTAATACCATAGTCTTCCATCTTCATGAGTTGTTTGATGAGCAAGTGAGATCCGAAAGGTTCGAAGTCTCTAGGCTCCTCTTCACCTCTAAGATGCAAGAAGGTTCGTCTATAGTGCAGTGCTAAAGATGAACGGGTACATCGAGCGGCTGGCCACCTTCAGGTTTGTGATGGATCATGAATTAAGTATTGACTTAATTCTGCATTGTTTGCCCAAGAGTTTCTCACAATTTGTGATGAACTATCGGATGAACAAATTAGAATCCACTATTCCTGAGCTCCTCAATATGCTGAAGACTGTGGAGCCTTCTGTGAAGCATGAGGAGAAGGCGGTTCTGTTAGTTGATTCCTCATAGAAAGGTTCTAAGAGGAAGACAAAGGAACAGAAGAAAGGGAAGAACAAGAAGGCTAAGAAGGCAGAACCCGCACAAAAGGGCACTTGCCATCATTGTGGCAAGGAAGGCCACTAGCGAAGAAACTGTAAGATTTATCTTGAGTCCGTGAAGAAGAAGAAGGCACCCGATGCCCCATCCTCTTTAGGTATCTTCGTTATTGATTGTCATTCTATTTTCTTAGACACTTGGGTATTGGATACTGGGTGTGGCTCACATATATGTAATGACATACAAGGGCTAAGGAATAGAAGAAGACTCGTCAGAGGGGAGTCAAATTTGTGAGTTGGCAATGGAGCAAGGGTTGCTGTGGTCGCCATCGAAACTTATTTGTTGAAGCTCCCTAGTGGACTAGTCTTGGAACTGGACAATTGCGATTGTGTTCCTTCTCTAATAAAGAACATTATTTATATTTTCTGCTTAAATAGAAATGGTTACCATTTGACGTTTAGTAACAATTTTTGTTATATAACTTTGAATGGCATACTTTATGGAACTAGAACTTTGAGCAATGGTATTTATACGTTGGATGTATCCAGTGACATTTTCAATATCGAAGCGAGCAACAAGCGTGCTCAAAAAAATAATCAATTAGACTCCTACATGTGGCATTGTCGTCTTGGCCAAGCAAGCAAGAAACGCATGTCCGAATTACATCGATGTGGAATTCTGGAATCGTTTAAATTTGATTCATACGATACATGCAAATCATGCTTAAAAGGCAAGATGACTAAGTTACCTTTTTACAGGAAAAGGTGAATGGGTGGGAGAGTTGCTAGGTCTAATACATACTGATGTATGTGGACCTATGTCAACTCAAGCTTTAGGAGGCTATATCTACTTCATTACCTTCACCGATGATCACTCACGGTTTGGGTATGTGTTATTGATGAAACACAAGTCTGAAGCCTTTGAAAGGTTCAAAGAATTCAGAAATGAAGTAGAAAAACAACATGACAAGAGTATTAAAATACTTCGATCGGATCGAGGTGGTGAATACTTAAGTCAAGAGTTTCTTGATTATCTAAGAGATAATGGTATATTGTCTCAATGGACTCCGCCATATACACCACAACATAATGGTGTATCTGAGAGGCGTAACCGGACCCTGTTGGACATGGTCAGGTCAATGATGAATCATGTGAATCTTCCCAAGTCCTTTTGGAGCTATGCACTTCAGATAGCTGTTTACTTGTTAAACAGAATGCCAACTAAGGTAGTCTCTACTACTCCATATGAGATATGGAATAGTAAGAAACCTCATGTATCTTACTTGAAGATATGGGGTTGTCCTGCTTATGTGAAGTGGACTGTATCAGAAAAATTGGATGCTAAGTCTGATAAATGTCTATTTATTGGATACCCTAAGGAAACAAGGGGTTACCAATTCTATCATCCTGTGGAACAAAAGGTGTTTGTTTCAAGGCATGCTGTGTTTCTAGAGAAAGAGTTTCTCTTGCAAGAAAATAGTGGGAGTGTCGCCGAGCTTGAGGAGGCTCGAGAGGCTCAAATAGACATTGATGAGATACCTGGTGAAGCACAATAACTGATAACTCATAGTGATGAGCAATCGACTGGACCTATTGAAACATCACATCTTCGTAGATCTGGTAGAACACGCAATATTCCTGAGAGATATGGATTTCTTGTAAGTGAATCGAACGACGTGTTACTTATTGATGATGAGGAGCCTACCAGTTATGAAGAAGTTCTGACAAGTTCAAAAAGGGATAAGTGGCTTGAAGCCATGAAGTCGGAAATGGATTCCATGTATGAAAACCAAGTTTGAAACTTGGTCGACCCACCTGAAGGCATAAAGCCTATAGGGTGCAAGTGGGTTTTCAAGAAGAAAACCAACATGGATGGTAATGTGATTACCTATAAGGCTAGATTGGTGGCGAAAGGATATCGTCAAAAGCAAGGTGTTGATTATGACTAGACCTATTTGTCTATAGCTATGGTTAAATCCATTCAGATGCTCCTGGCCATAACAGCTCATTATGATTATGAGATATGACAAATAGATGTGAAAACAACTTTCCTTAATGGAAACCTGCTCGAGGACGTGTATATGATAGAACCTAAGGGTTTCACATCGGTTGATAAAACCAAGGTATGCAAATTGCGACGGTCCATATATGGATTGAAGCAAGCATCCAGGAGCTGGAATATCCGTTTTGATGAGATAATCAAAAAGTTTGATTCCTCACAAAATCCAGACGAACCTTGTGTGTACAAGAAGGTTAGTGGGAGTGCATTTGTGTTCCTAGTATTGTATGTCGATGACATATTACTTATAGGAAACGATGTTTCAGTCTTACAGTCAGTTAAGATTTGGTTGTCCAAGACATTCTCCATGAAAGACCTGGGAGAAGCAACCTACATCCTCGGGATTAAGATTTATAGAGATAGATTGAAACGGTTGCTTGGTCTTTCGCAGTCTACATATATAGACCGAGTGCTAAAGAGGTTCAGCATGTCGGAATCCAAGAAAGGTTTCCTACCCATCAGGCATGGGATACACCTTTCGAAGTCTATGTGTTCATGCACAGAAGACGAGAGACTTTGCATGAGTAAGATTCCCTATGCATCCGCAATAGGATCTATCATGTATGTTATGTTATGTATGAGGCCCGATGTATCGTATGCTCTGAGTGTCACGAGTAGATACCAGTCTGATCCAAGAATGGATCATTGGGCGGCTGTTAAGACAATCCTTAAGTACTTGAGAAGAACTAAGGATGTGTTCTTAATATATGGAGAAGGGGACATGGTTATACGCGGGTATACGGATGCCAGCTTCCAGACAGACAAGGATGATTCCAGGTCTCAGTCTGGATACGTGTTCACCTTGAATGGGGGCGCAGTGAGTTGGAAAAGTTCCAAACAAGACACTGTAGCGGATTCTACCACTGAGACAAAATACATTGCAGCTTCGGAAGCAGCAAAGGAAGCGGTTTGGATCAAGAAGTTCATTTATGAACTTGGTGTGGTTCCAGCCATTGTTGAAGCAATGCCGGTCTACTGCGACAACAATGGAGCAATTGCACAGGAGAAAGAGCCAAGGTCTCATCAACGATCCAAACATGTGCTTCGCCGCTATCATCTGATCAGAGAGATCATTAGTAGGAAGGAAATACAAATCGAGAAAATCCCCACTTAAAGGAACTTAGCGGATCCTTTGACTAAGGCATTACCTCAAAGTAAGTTTGAGGGTCATGTTAGAGCTTATGATATTGGATAGCGTAGCGATTGACATTAGGCCAAGTGGGAGTTTGTTAGTAATATATGAGAGATGTTCTAAGGCAATCGCCTTATGTTTGAACCATTTATATGATAAATGAAGATTCACTATTTGAGTATACATGTTTTCATGTATTTTATTAGATCTTAAACTCATTTACTGAATGTCCATGCTACGATTCACAGTATGAGAGAATTTGTGATTGGATCACAACTAGTGAGTATCTCTACATGTGTAATTGTGATGTATCAGAATTATCCCTAGTCGATGAATTGATGGATTTGGACACCATCGATTTTGTCGAGACTAGCACGAGGTATACTCCTTGGTGTATCCAAGTAGTTGATTCTCACTGGCTGGAGACATTGTGATGTCCGTTGTTAATCATGGATGATAGTTATGGTAACTAGTTCATTGGAGTGACCATCCGTAAGACTTTATAAGGTTCTCTGCATATATATATATGTCAATGAAGTTTTTATTGCAGCTTAAGTGCGATGTACCTTTGACTTGTGGTATTCAAGTCATCTTGATCATAAAGACTTATGCTTTGACATCTTAAGCAAGCATCTCTAAGGAGATGTGGACCTGGGATGATTGGGTATAAGTCGAAGTGATCGAAGGTGTTTGAATAGCCTATAAAGGATTCACCACTCCTTGCGAGGAGAAGTATACTCATGGCCTCTCGTCGGATTGTTACTAAAGTCTTTGGCCAAAGCATTACATGTTTAGAGTAAGGTACTCTTGGATACATGTGCAATAACTAGAATCCGTAGGATGAGAAAATGATAATTGGGCTAGGTGTGACGTAGTCAACCTAGTGAGGACTGACACAATAGACCATGTTCTGAACCAAGTGGGTATAAGATGAGTGAAGGGAATGGGGTACGATTCATTGTAGCTGCTAAAGGGGTTCAGAAATAGTTCTGGATCAACCATTGATCTTTTCGGTTAATTGGGGATCATGATGTACTACTAGGTGCCACTCATGATCGTTCTATAATTAATGGTTAATTATAGACAACAAACATAAACCGAGAACCTATTTGGTCACACGCACAACGAGCGTAATCCGAAGGATTTAAAACAAGCTTGAGAATGAGATTCTCAGACCGAGAGAAACTAGGTTTGGTTGGACCAAACAAGGAGCGAGCATGAAATCGTTTCAGTTACAATGGAAGCGTGGATGAGCCGTGTCTTATGAAGACATGATGGATGAACCAAATTGGTTTGGTTCTAATCCAATGGTGGAGAATAAACCAAAGGGGTTTGGTTTGTTTTAAACGAATGAACCAAAGTTGATTCGGTTCGTTTTAACTTAAAATAGACCAAATCGGTTTGGTTTATTTTAACTTAAATTAATGGAGCGGGTTAATGGGCTTTTGGTTATGATCCGATAATCATTAGGAGAATTTGTTCTCTATAAAATAGGACTTAAGGGTTCTGTGAAAACCTAATCCAAGCAACCCATAGTTTCCGCCCACCCTCTCCCTCTCCTCTTGTGGTCGGCACCCAACCCTAGCCGCCACCCACCTTTGTGCCGCCGTCCAAGCTTGTTGCCGGCGTTCAAGCTCCAGCCGCCTATCCTCCGACGACCCTCCGGTGATCCTTCTTGGCTCCGGTGACCAAGGACTTGCTGTCCCTCTTCTCTTTGGCCGGCGCAAACTCCTCCACCAAGCTGTCCAGTTTTCTGGACAGCTTGCTTTCTTTGAGTCAGAGCGTTGTTTGGACGATATTTGGAGCTCCGACAGTGGCTACTTTGTCAGAGATTCGATCTCCGATAATCCTCATAGGTGGAGGACAAAGGATCCGTCAAACGGTTGACGAATATATCTCCGGAGAAGCGAGTTTTTGAGGACTCATTTTGGATCTAAATTTTGATTCGGATCGTGATCTTCTCTCGATCACATCATCTTTAGCACGAGGCTAGTAACTCGTACGAAGATGAGGCTCGTGACTTTGTGAAGTCATCCCGAAGATACTCGGCGTGGATACGGATAGAGGCGATTCTAGCGAGGATCGCTCCGGTTGATGCCTTTCCCGCTACACGTGATACGTCAGGTATACGTAGTATGAATTTCCTTTTATTGCAAAATTTGAAATTGTGGTTATGTCTACACATGTTATACTATGCATGCATGTAGTTTGTGTGTTGTAATAAATTAGATTTATTATTTTTATTTCTTCCGCTGTGCACATGTTTACGAAACATGTTCAAATACACACTCGCCGTGGTGCCGGAAACCCAATAGTGGTATCAGAGCATCGCCGCTGTGCACATGTTTACGAAACATGTTCGAACACACACTCCCCGCGGTACCAACTTGGTATGCCAATCGACTAGACCTCACCCAATCGATTGTACTTGAGTTGACTGGAAACCACCCAATCGCCTAGACACTTGCAAAACCAGATTAGCACAATACAATATAAAAAGAAATGGTAATAGTAATACTGCCTGATATCACATCGATTCCAACATGAACCCTCCGTCGAATCGATACTTAGCTTTGTCCCCACTTGAGGACTCAACCACACCTCTTCACTCGAGGCTTATCTACTAGCTGCCTAGCCGAACCCACCATACTTTACATCCGATATGACCCACCAGGGCTTCTCTCCAATTGTCTGGTCTCCCTGACCCAGCTGAACTTCATGTTGGTTGTCCGACCTCCTTAGCCATCTGGATATCCTATCTGGTATCCAGTCCTATGATCTGTCAAGCCTTCTGCCTAGTATCCAGTCAACAAAACCTACTAGGACTTTCCGTTTAAGCCTGCACAGTTATCACACATATTAAAACACAAGTAATTCCTAACTTTAACTATAGTCCATACATCAAAACTGAGTGATGCTCCCTGCATCAACAATCTCCCTCTTGTTGATGTAAGACAATATATCGATTAAAGTTAGGAAAATCAATTTTCAATGCATCAAGTTCAACACATATTTATATGCATCAAGTTCAAGTATATCAAGTTTAAGTTCATATGCTATGAATGAAGTCAAGAAATGCATTCTTGATATCAAGTAGATGTATTAACTTTAAATTTTACTCTAAACTACTCTCTCTCTCTTTGATACAAACTTTAAACCTCTCTCTTCCCCTTTGGCATACATCAAAATACCATTATCTTTCAAATACCAAAATTCAAAGATCAAACCACTTAGTAAGTTCAAGTATTTAGCTTTAAAAATATGCAAGATTGGTTAAAAGCTAAGTTTATGAAATTGCTTAAGTATGTTATTTTTGACAAAGTATTTTAGCTTTACAAACTCCATAAGCATTTCAAAACACCTAAGCTTTTCAATATAATGAAGCCTTTCAAAATATTTAGATTTTATAACTCTTTATGAGTACATAGGCTTTTCAAGCTAAGCTTAAATGAGCTTGTCAAAGTAAGCTAAGTCATAAAAGGTTTTCAAGAAAAGCTTTTAGAAAATAAGATTTTCAAGCTAAGTGATATAAGCTTTTCAAGATAAGCTTTTAGAAAATAAAATTTTCAAGGTATATAAGTGTTTCAAAATCTTAAAGTATAAGAAAATTTCTAAAATTTTGAAAACATCTTAGAAAATTTCTCCCCCTCAATAAACACTAAGTGTTTTGAAAATCTTTTAAATTCCCCTTTAATTGTTTCCTCCCCCTTAAGAAGAGCTAAAAGTTTTAAAACTCTCTCTCAATCATAGCTTGGAAAAATAATATTTGAAATTTTTTTCTCCCCCTCAACTCAAAACATATTTTTTCCATATTGAAAGATCAACTTTTAAATGTTATAAACTCCCCCATACATCAAAAACTTAAATAATAAGCAAAAGTGATAAAATAACACTTTTTTGTACACTTTTAACTTGAAATTAGTTTTCTAAGAAGTGCTCTCTTTTTCATATATTTTAAGATAATGTTTAAGAGAAGCACACTCAATTTCTTTTAAAAGTATAGACTTTCAAACCTATGAAGTTTTTAGAAAACTATTCAAATCTTGAGTTCTTTTGAAAAGTTAACTTATCTCCCATATGTAAAGAATTTTCTCATAAATATTCTTTTGAAACCTTAATCTCTCCTTTTCATAAACTTGAAAATAACCCATATTAAAATAAACTTTATAGATTTTTAAAAAGAATTTCCAAGATAGTTTCTCAGTCTTAAAAACATTTCTCACACTAATTTAATTTAAATTTTTATTTTGTTTTTAAAAGGTATTAACCATTTCATAATTTTGCAAAACACATCCTTTTGGCTCCCCATAAATTCGTGATCTCCCACTTAAAGTAGCGTTAATGTCATGCTTCGAGAGCATGCCGAGCCAAAAATCAAACGGACGACATCTCCCCTATACGTGACAATATTTTGGGTTAATACAAGGCCCGTAGGCCCACAATAACAACATAATATATAAAGTAAATACAACAACTACTCAAAGCACAGTGGAAACATAATACAACAAGCTACAGACATGCATACCAGTATGACTAACACATCACAACAACATGAAACCTTGACAAAATCTGAATCTACAACATAGTACATTACGAAAACTCCAAATACATAACACAATGTATGGAAAGCCCAAAACAAACACGGGAGCCTTGGAGATGAGATGAGATGTCAGCCAGTTGTGCTCCAAGTCGTCACAAAGTCTTCTACCTGTTAACTGGGTGACAGAAAAACCCAGGGTCCGTGGTGGTGGTGAGTAAAACTCAGCAGGTAATAGAAAAACATGTATATATGTAATATCACATGTATTTCAACAACATAATCTAGAGGTACAATAGGTATATCAGCATAGTATATAAATACAAGCATATACCGTCTAACCAAATGAACAATGTAAAATACAGACATACCTGAAGTCTGCTATGCTTCTCTGATCCAACCTGAACATATATCCAACACACACACACACACAAACACACACACACACACACACACACACACACACACACACACACACACACACTCACACACACACACACACATATATAACAGGAAGAGTAGATCAACTCACAATATACTCAAGCTACAGGTCAAGGTATCTAATGGTTTGTCCAACACATATACCAGTATCTGACACAACCGTATAACATATGCAAGAAGCTTGCATGAATTTGATGTACAATCAAATGCAGCAAGCATAGTACAATCAAATGCAACATCACAATAAGCATATATATATAGACTGCATATATATATATATATTAATCTCAACCATCCATATGTATATATATACATGCATATATGTATATATATATAGAAATATGCAAAGCGCCATCAGATACGGCAATGCAGCATGCATTGTCATGTCGACTCACCCTAAAGCTACCACGACCCCAGTGGGGGCTCGGTGGCTCGAGCATGACAACTGTCCCAACTCAACACCAACCACTACTCTTGAGTGGCTGAGTGGGCAGTATGATCGAGTAATATATAAGCTTAAAGTGCAAGCTACACAATGGGGGTCCCTGGTGTTGCCCACTCCGATAGTCACTACTCATGAGTGGTCGAGTGCCACACACACAGGACTACGACATGCAAATCCAACTACCACTGTCTATAGTGGTAGAGTGAGGCACCACAATGCTCTGCCCTCACACCGGTTACTCCTCCTATGAGTAACCGTGGAGGCAGGATGACTGGCGACACTCTCAACCACAAGGGAGACCTCGTTGCCAGCGTGCATGCAAATGACATGAATGCAATGTCTCACGTACAGACATCCACCATAGACTCTCTATTCTACAAAAAGTTATACTAATCAGATCAACACACTCTCTATCTTACAGAGAGTCGTACTCAACTAATCAACGGACTCTCTATCCTATAGAGAGCCATACTCAACTGATCATAACTCTCTATCCAATAGAGAGTCATACTCAACTGATCGACGCACTCTCTATCCTAGAGAGAGTCGTACTCGACTGATCATAACTCTCTATATCCTATAGAGAGTGATACCAATCTAATCGACGCACTCTCTATCCTGTAGAGAGTCGTACTCAATTCATGGACACACTCTCTATCCTATAGAAAGTCGTACTCATCCGATTGTAACAAGCTAGGACCACTGGTCCGTAGCGACAAACTAAGTATCATTCCCCTGACCATTTACATGATACATGGTCGGTGGTAACAATGCAACCTAAGGGTATTAGAATTAACCCTACATTCAAAACATTACCTACCCACAGATGACCTCTTTGCCCAATTTACTATCAGGTTGTCATCCGGACTTTACTATTCACACTTAACTAAACAAATTTTAGGTTACTTACATCACCTATATATATAACTCCTAATCATGATTAAATGTAACATGATAGAAATAATGGAGTTAATAGCCAAGGGTAAAGTATCAAGCATAAGATAATAAGAGCAAGGTCAAGGTAACATGATCATATAAGATGATCATGCATCTAAATCTGTGTGCATTAAACTACCTGACTAGGGTAGGAATTACCCACCTGATATGTAGCTCGTGCTGATTGTATTCGCGTCCGTGAATTTGCCTTGTATCAAAATCCTGAAATCGGAGAATACCAATATAATCCAACAATAACACATCCAGATCAGTTAACTAAACAACTGATATGCAACTATAAATCTTACTTAATCTCCGCTTTAATTACAACCATCCTTTTAATCCGCTTAATGGAATCTGATATGCCCCAATCATTAACTACAAGTAAATCCCTTCCCATTGTGTTAAATCAATGAATCAACACAAAACATGATATAATTCTAATTAATAGATCAATACACAAACTCACCTATCTTAGATGTCATCGTTCAACATCTTGCTCCCCAATTGATATTAAATCAAGATCTATCCAAATCCATCTTACCTTGTGTTAATTCAATATCAACGGCTTCAATCAACCCCTGATTATCCTAAACACATATCCCCTGTCGATCTTCAAATTCAATTGTATATCAATTCTCAATCTCCTATAATTGTAGTAGAACCCATGAGCTAAATTCGGAGATACATCCCACTTTGATCACCTATAATCACATTATACCACAGAATCATACTTTACAGAAAAAGAAAGAGGGAGATCCAAATAGATACCAGCAAATTGAAGCTATGCCAGTAGTACTCCTCCCCCAATCACTCTGTTCGCTAGAACTCCTCCTGCTTCCCTAGCACGTCGAAAATCGCAAGAGCAGTTCACAATCGGCAAACAAGAAGAAAATCGCTACCGATCTCCAAGCTCCCAGTGAGGCCACTCGCTCCCTACGAAGACACACGGCGGAATCTCGCACGGGGAAAGCCGCGATCGACAGTGATAGGGAAGGCGACTTTTCTATGCTCGTACGCAGGGATGGCATAACGGGAGGTGCTCTGCTCAGGAACCTCGAGAGGTTGTGGACGATCGCGGGGCGGCGGTGAGGTGAGGAGGGTGACGACCATGGGCAACGACATCGTGATCGTGAGAAGATGAAGTGCGGCGGCGACGAAATCGGGAAGAAGAGAGGCAAAAGTCGCGGCTGTTGGCTGCTGGCTGACGCACAAGGGCGGCGACGCGTGTGCGATGGCTACAAAGCAAAGGCCATCAGCGGCTCGGCGTGGTCGGGCGCGCGAGGATGAGAAGAGAAGAAGAAGATCGGGAGGGGAAAAGAATCGACGCGATTGGGAAATAGGAAAAAAAATCATATAAAGGTTTTTAATTAAACCTATTAATTCCTAGCAGATAGTCTAAAAAGGCTTTACAAAAGCCTATCTGCTTTATCCCCATGAAATGTCCATAACACTTCCGTTTAAATCCAGAAAAATTTCTAAAAATTCCTGAAAATTCTATAAGATAATTTCTTAATTAACAAGGATATTTTATATATTATTATTTTTTTTTGGTATTTTACATTCTCCCCCACTAATAAAAATTTGGTCCCCAAATTTCGTACTAACATACGAGAACCAACTCAAGAGATTTCTTGAACTACTACATGCCTCAAGTGAACAAATAAGGATATCGAGCTCGGATAGTATCTTCCAGCTCCCATGTAGCCTCCTTATCAGTAGGATACTGTCATCCAACCTTTACGAGTTGGATGATTTTGTTTCACAGCAGACGCCCCCTTGCGACCAAGAATTTGCACTGGAATCTTCTCATAAGTCGCATTAGACTGAGGTAGAATCGGAACCTCTTACAGAACATGGTCAAATTGCTACACGTATTTCCTCAACATATAAACATGAAATACATTATGAACACCCGCAAGTGTCGGAGGTAAAGCCAACCGATAAACTACACCTCCATAATCCATGACACAAGATTTGAATAGATCCTCCAACGTCTAAATGATACACTCAAACTGTTCATCTATTTGTGGATAAAACATTGCACTAAGCCGAAGCTCTGTGCCCATAGTCTGGTGCAGACTCTGCCAAAATCGTGAGGTAAATCGTGAATCCCTATCCGATATGGTACTTAAAAGTACCCCACGCAATCTGATAATCTTTCGGTAATACAACACTGTCGGATGGTCCAACGAGTACGACCCATGAATAGGAAGGAAATGAGCTAATTTGGTCAGTCGATCCACAATCACCCAGATCGCATCATGTCCTTTACGGGTTCTAGGCAATCCCATAACGCAATCAATCGTGAAATGCTCCCACTTCCATTCCGGAATCAGAATTTTCTAGAGCAATTCAGCGAATTTCTGATGTTCAGCCTTCACCTACTGGCATACTAAACATCGAGCAGCAAAATCTGCTATAACTCTCTTTATACTATTCCACCAGTATAAACATTTTAACTCTCGGTAGATCTGAGTACCACCAAGGTATATAGCCCATCTTGAATGATGTGCTTTCTGTAGAAACTCTTCCTTAAACACTGTAACTCCGGAACCCACTATCCTTACCGGAGACGGGGAATTATTTCCTCAAAAGAGAAATCCATCCAACATCCAAAATCCTCTCCACCACTCTGTAAGTGCATAGAAGACTAAAGCGACCAATCTCACTTGTTGCAACCGTTCGCGTTCCAGCAACTCTATATTAGCTACCCAGTAGCTAGTCAAAACTCCATGAGCACTTCTGCTCCATATAACTACAAATCCAGATAATAACTACTAAAGTCACGTCATGCATATGATAGACTATCTCGTAGTTTTTTAACTGACGTAGGCATAAGATATGCCTCATTCAACTGCATCGGAATCGTTCCGATCCCTGAAACGATGCATCTGCATACAACCTTCTTTTTTATCCACTCCGGAAGGATTAACTAATACTTGTGTAAAAGTTAACCACCATCTAGGTCCTGTAAACTAGTTTCACCAGCTTCCGACTAAATGATTTCCATCATCACCTTTGTCAAACAAGTCTGTGGTATAGTAATGCTAAAACATTCTATCCACATCTATAGTAATATCTAAACCATACAAAGAAAATCACCATCTACGGTGGTCGAGTGCGCAACTCCATCTACCATAATCAACAGTGGCCAAGTTACACAACTCCAACAACCATGAATTGATCCAATCGTGTCCAGGATACACGATTCTCAAATCCAGTGGCGACTAAATCGTTAATTAGTCTAACAACTTAATCACAACTCATAACAATTCATACCAAGTATGAAATTGTCATTTTTACACACCTGGATTCTCTTTACTCTACACTGATGATATATTTTAATCATCACGACACTGATAATTGTATGACATCATGTCACTACCGTTGGAAATTTGACGCCGCTAGAGGGGGGGGGGTGAATAGCGTTTGACCGTTCGTAGATGGAATTCGATCGCGTGTTCGTGTCTACAAGTTTCGTTAGCATAGCGGAATATATATATGATAACAATAACGAAACACAATCACAAACACAATAACACGAAGATTTAATGTGGTTCGGAAGCACACGGTTCCTACTCCACGGATCGAGCTCTAACGAGCTCTAGCGATGCCAATGAAATTACTAATCAATAAACTCCTTCTCGACAACAAGTCGGAGGCGGAGAAACCCCGTACAAACGTTTACAACAATAAACGAAAGGAATACAAGAAAATACAATACTACAATGCAAAACTAGTAAAGAAAACAACTTTACAAATGCCTTTGGATTACTTGCTTGTTGATCGCTTGAACCGTGGTTGAAGACCCTGATTTACAGCAGCAAATCGCCTCAAAAACGTCCAAGAAATCGCTTAAGAACTGATGCCAAAAACCCTCCCGTCGAGCTCCTTTTATCCTTGCGTGTGACACTGATTTACGCCCGCCATCATTGCCGCCTAAGTCACCCGGTCGGTGATGCCCGCTGTTGTCGTGAGACAACAGCTCGATCCACACTGGAAAAACTCCAACGGATCTCTTGGCAGTCGACTGCCAACATTGGCGATCATTGCCGGTGCACCGTAACCGGCCGGCGGTCGGCTACGGGCGTTACATGCTCGACATTTGGTAGCGATCATTGCCAACCCTTAGCGGCAGTCGAACTCAAGTCGACTCACAATAGTCGAACCGACCATAATGCCAGTCGACTGCCAACCTCAAAAATGAGGTTTTAACCCAAGTATGGTGCCCCCATACTTGCTAGACCACCCTTAGCCTAGACCTAAGCCTTCTAGCCACCTCAATCAGCCTCACGCCTCTCGGATCCCTCCAAGTCATCCATGGCTTGTTCATCCATCGCGCTAGCCTCTAGGTGCTTCCGTCGGCTATGTCATGCTAATGGTGTCTACACCGCCAAGGCACATTGGACTTACGCCGCCAAGACTCCGCTTGGACTTTACGCCGCCAACCATTGGACTTATGCTTCCAAGACTCCCGCTTGGACTTTATGCAGCCAATATCAAACCCCTTGGACTTCTCATGCCAAGACTCAAGCTTGGACTTTCCCTTGCCAACCCATGTTGGACTTTTACATTGCCAAGACCCATGCTTGGACTTTTCCCTTGCCAACCCATGTTGGACTTCTCAAATGCCAAGACCATGCTTGGACTTTCCCTTGCCAACCCATGTTGGACTTTTACATTGCCAAGACCCATGCTTGGACTTTTCCCTTGCCAACCCATGTTGGACTTCTCAAATGCCAAGACCATGCTTGGACTTTCCCTTGCCAACCCATGTTGGACTTTTACATTGCCAAGACCCATGCTTGGACTTTTCATGTGCCAAGTGTCCCACTTGGACTTTTCATGGCAAGTACTCAAGACTTGGACTTTACCAAATGCTAAGTGTTCCACTTGGACTTTCCATGCCAAGTACACAAGACTTGGACTTTCCCATGACAATTACATTGTCATATGTTTTTGTCGAAACATCAAAGCATCACTCGAGTCAAACTCGAGTCTTGGTCAATCGTGACCTGGGCCGATTGCACCAACAACTACGATATCAACACTCCAGTCATAAACCAACCTTAGAGTATACACATGTGTCTTTGGCTGATCTAAATAGATCATCTATCCACAACGAAGGATATTTACTTTCAACAACTATCGCATTCCATCATCGCTAATCGATGCATAATTTCAAAGGTCCATCTATCTTTAACAAAGAGTTCTGGATCCTTCTCAAGGAGAAATACTGGGACAGATAAATATTCCCTCCAACATCTCTTATAATTACAACTTACATTCTTCCAATTTCTATAGTGTTTAGTAACACTTATACCAGTCAAATTTTAACCAGGTATAAGATCTTCGATATCGGAACTATTTCCGCAATCATTTCGATCGCCTACTCCACTTGCCTATGCAACGACAAGGCTAGGAGTTCATCCGAAACTACATCCGAAGGCTCTCAGATTATACGCACATCCGAGAGACATATCATACCATAATCTCAACAATTTGACCATCCATAAGGATATGTCTACAGTGAAGGTATGTCTATCCAAGTCTAAGGGCATCCCTTAACTTCTTAATTGTTGGTCCACATCTCACCTGACGGTAGAAATACCACCGACCCACAAGTCGATGCATAGGAACCCTTCTAATCCAACTGAGAATGTTCTAGACAAAGATACTTGTAAACTACAAGTATCTCTCAATATATTAACTCAGAGGGTAAACTAGAGTAATACCCTTAACGATCAATTATCTGCCGATCCGATCCAAAGGCTCCCCACAGGTCTCAACCTTTCTCCGTAGAGAACCAGATCAGATCCAACAGTTCGCGACAAAGCGGTCGCATTTCTGCGACGAATGACCCGAGGATCTTGCAAGATCATCTGATCACATCACTTAATCCTACGAGCTACAACTATAGAATATAAAATAGATACAACCATTGTCGTATACTCTCTCCTCTGTACTAAGCAAATCACATCTAGAGGTAACTGTTATTGTTTGCTGAATCTTCTAAGATGTCTTCTGCTGACGCTGCTTCTGTGCTGATCTCTGCTGAAGGGGAGTATCAAGGAACTCCAACCACGCCTGAGGTAATAGGTTGTTGCTGATGAGATAACCCAATCTTCGGTGCTGATCTCTGTTGTCAAGACGATGCATATTTCTTCTGGAATACCATCGATAGTCTTCAACTGAGTCTTTAAAGTACACCTCCTCCACTGTACTGGTTGCTCACAATAGCAACAGACGAACTGATCCAACAAATAATTTGACTTTGCATGTTTTCGTGATCTGCACTTCACGTACATAATCCCTTCGGAGTCTTTGTTCTGATTTCATTGATGTGCATGAGAACATCCTGATGATTTGCAGTTGGTCTTCTATAATTGGAAAATAGCTCAAAGCCTATGAATTCGATCTTGCTCCTTTATCCAACAGTCGGAGACTTCTAACTCTATTAAGTTGACCTGCAATATTTGCTTACTGGTCTCCAACTCTTTAACCCTTGTATGGAGTCATTTCTAAACTCCTGTTTCAATCCAACGTCTTCCAGTAGAATCTGGTAGGAGATCCTGGCATCCTAATCCAACTATAAGCCAATAACTCTGGGTGGCTTAAATCATCCATTCATCTTCTTGAGCTATTAGGTGGTCGTAACCTCTACAAGTCTCACGACTCTGCACAGTACACTATTACTAACCGATCACTCTACTTGAAGCTCAAGAATTCTCTACAATGTGTCACTGAAAGTGACACGGGGAAATACTCTATTTCAACATCACTAAACCATGATTAAGTGATATATTATTCCCCGAAGATTACTTTCTGCATTTACCACCAAATACCGAGTTGATCCCGATAATGGTATTCAAACATCTCACTTTCTTTGTATAACATGAGTTAAGTACTCAAAGGTACCTTCAAAGTTATACTACTCAGTACGAACAACTCAGGGATACAATCCCTATGAAACACCGTAACCTAGCCTTCTGCTATCTGCATCACAATAGTCTACAAGTCTGTTCATTACCCACAGGTAATGATCTAACTAGCATAGTTAGTGGAAATCTCTAAGACTGTAGTCTCTGATTTCCATAATAAATGTGACGACTTGGCCCCTATTTTCCGACTCGGTATCAGTCGGCTCTCAAAGGTAAATCACCTTCTCGACACAGGTTCAAGACTCACAGACTCAACAGGTCATTCCCGTGGTCAACTCATACCACGGTTATGAATAATAACCAACACACTACAGGTTATTCTCTGGTATAAGCATCTAAATGCATAGCCAACATAACCGGGAGTATAAACCCTAAAGGTCACTCCGGTTGGTTGCCTCGGTGGACGACCCCTACTACAAGTCTGCACAGGTGTCATAACTCTATTGTATACACCTACTGATCAAGTTTAGATAAATATCTACTAAACCATAAGTTATTAGGAATTCTTACCTCGTGCTGCTTGGAGCTCAGGCCACTGTCCATCTCATCTCAGAAAACCAAAACCGAACAAATCGACTCTCGAGAATCCAAGACTCGACACAAAAACAACATTGTATGGCATCATAGCACCTTGGGCTCTGATACCACTATAGTTGTCAAGCCCCGAGAGCATGCCGAGCCGAAAATCAAACGGACGACATCTCCTCTGTACGTGACAACATTTCGGGTTAATACAAGGCCCGTAGGCCCACAATAACAACATAACATATAAAGTAAATACAAAAACTACTCAAAGACCAGCGGAAACATAATACAACAAGCTACACACATGCATACCGGTATGACTAACACATCACAACAACACGAAACCTCGACAAAATCCGAATCTACAACATAGTACATTATAAAAACTCCAAATACATAACACAATGTACGGAAAGCCCAAAACAAACACGGGAGGCTCGGAGGTGAGATGAGATGTCAGCCAGCGGTGCTCCAAGCCATCACGAAATCTTCTACCTGTTACTTGGGCGACAGAAAAACCCAGGGTCCGTGGTGGTGGTGAGTAAAACTCAGCAGGAAATAGAAAAATATGTATATATGTAATATCACATGTATTTCAACAACATAATCTAGAGGTACAATAGGTATATCAACATAGTATATAAATACAAGCATATACCATCTAACCAAATGAACAATGTAAAATGCAGACATACCTAAAGTCTGTTACGCTACTCTGATCCAACCTGAACATATATCCAACATATATATATAATAAGAAGAGTAGGTCAACTCACAATATACTCAAGCTACAGGTCAAGGTATCTAATGGTTTGTCCAACACATATACGAGTATCTGACACAACCGTATAACATATGCAAGAAGAATGCATGAATATGATGTACAGTCAAATGCAACAAGCATAGTACAATCAAATGCAACATCACAATAAGCATATATATATAGACTGCATCTATATAGATATTAATCTCAACCATCCATATGTATATATATACATGCATATATGTATATATATATAGAAATATGCAAAGCACCATCAGATACAGCAATGCAGCATGCATTGTCATGTCGACTCACCCTAAAGCTACTAAGACCCCAGTGTGGCCTCGGTGGCTCGAGCATGACAACTGTCCCAACTCAATATCACCACTACTCTCGAGTGGCCGAGTGGGCAGTATGATCGAGTAGCATATAAGCATAAAGAGCAAGCTAGACGATGGGCTCCCTGTTGTTGGCCACTCCGACAGTCACTACCCATGAGTGTGTTGGGTTTCCGGCACCGCGGCGTGTGTGTGTTCGATCATGTTTCATAAACATGAACACAGCGGAAGCAATAAAAATAATAAATCTACATTTATTACAACACACACAACACACACATGCATATTACAACAAGTGTAGACATAACCGTAAATTAAAATTTGCAATAAAAGGAAATTTATCTACATTATACCTTTCGTATGACGTGTAGCGGGAACGACATCAACCGGAACGATCCTCGCTAGAATCGTCTCTATCCGTATCAACGCCGAGTTCCTCGGGATGACTTCGCTAAGCCACGAGCTTCGTCTTCGTACGGGTTACTAGCCTCGTGTTGAAGACGACGTGATCGAGAGATGATCACGATCCGAATCCAAATTCGGATCCTAATACGAGTTCTCAAAACTCGCTTCTCCGGAGAGGTATTCGTCAACCAATTGATGAATCCTTCGTCCTCCACCTCAGAGGATTACCGGAGGTCGAATCCCCGGTAAGTTATTCGCTGCCGGAGCTCTAACCGTCGTCCAAATGATGCTCCGACGAGAGGAGAAGAAGCTGTCCAGAAAACTGGACAGCTTGGTGGAGGAGTAGGCGCCGGCCAAAACAAGGAAGCCAAGTGCTCACCTTTTCACCGAGGGTAGGAAGATCACCGAAGGGTTGCCGGAGGATCACCGGCTGAAGCTTGGTCGCCGGCAAGGAGCTGGACGCCGGCACAAGGGGCTGGGCGGCCAAGGAGCTTGGGCGGCACACCTAGGTTGGGCGGCACAACTAGGTTGGGCGGCAACTCCAACTAGGGTTTGGATTGGTTAGGGCTTAACAATCCCTTAAGCCCTCTTTTATAGAGAACTAATTCTCTTAATGGTTAATGGATCATATCCATAAAGCCCGTTAACCCGCTCCATTAAGATAAGTTAAAATAAACCAAACCATGATGGTTTATTTTAAGTTAAAACGAACCGAACCAACTTTTGGTTCATTCGTTTAAAATAAACCAAACCCTTTGGTTTAATCTCCTCCATTGGATTAGAACCAAACCATTTTGGTTCATCCATTATGTCTTCATAAGACACGGCCCATCCACGCTTCTATTGCGACTGAAATGATTTCATGCTCGCTTTATGTTTGGTCCAACCAAACCTAGTTTCTCTCGGTCTGAGAATCCCATTCTCAAGCTCGTTTTAAATCCTTTGGATTACGCTCATTGTGCGTGTGACCAAATAGGTTCTCAGTTTATGTTGGCCGTCTATAATTAACCACTAATTATAGAACGATCATGAGTGACACCTAGTAGTACATCATGATCCCCAATTAATCGAAAAGATCAACGGTTGATCCAGAACTATTTCTGAAACTCTTCAGCAGCTCGAATGAATCGTGCCCCATTCCCTTCACTCATCTTATACCCACTTGGTTCAGGACATGGTCTATTGTGTCACTCCCCACTAGGCTGACTACGTCACACCTAGCCCAAGTATCATTTCCTCGTCCTACGGATTCTAGTTACTCCACATGTATCAAAGAGTACCTTACTCTAAACATGTAATGCTTTGGCCAAAGACTTTAGTAACAATCCGACGAGAGGCCATGGGTATACATCTCCTCGCAAGGAGTGGTGAATCCTTTATAGGCTATTCAAACACCTTCGATCACTTCGACTTATACCCAATCATCTCGGGTCCACATCTCCTTAGAGATGCTTGCTTAAGATGTCAAAGCATAAGTCTCTATGATCAAGATGACTTGAATACCGCAAGTCTAAGGAACATCGCACTTAAGCCACAGTAAGAACTTCATTGACATATCTATATATGCAGAGAACCATATGAAGTCTTACGGCTGGTCACTCCAATGAACTAGTTACCATAACTAGCATCCACGATTAACTCCGGACATCACTATGTCTCCAACCAGTGAGAACCAGCTGCTTGGATACACCAAGGAGTATACCTCGTGCTAGTCTCGACAGAATTGATGGTGTCCAAATCCATCAATTCATCGACTAGGGATAATTCCGATACATCACAATTACACATGTAGAGATACTCACTAGTTGTGATCCAATCACAAATTCTCTCATGTTGTGAATCGTATCGTGGACATTCAGTAAATGAGTTTAAGATCCAATCAAATACATAAAACATGTATACTCAAATAGTGAATCTTCATTTATCATATAAATGGTTCATACATAAGGCGATTGCCTTAGGACATCTCTCATATATTACTAACAGAGTGGTCGAGTGCCACACACGCAAAACTACAACACGCAAATCCAACTACCACCGTCTATAGTGGTAGAGTGCGGCACCACAATGCTCTGCCCTCACACCGGTTACTTCTCCTATGAGTAACCGTGGAGGAAAGATGACTGGCGACACTCTCAACCATATGGGAGACCTCATCGCCAACGTGCATGCAAATGACATGAATGCAATGTCTCACATACAAACATCCACCATAGACTCTTTATTCTATAGAAAGTCATACTAATCACATCAACGCACTCTCTGTTAAATATGAAAATTTAGAATACTAAATTAAATGGCCAAAATTTAGGGAAAATAATCCTAGGAATTATTTTTGGGATTTTTGGAGAATTTTAGAAATTTTTCCAGAATTTTTCTGGGATTAAATGGGGCTTGTATGAGATATTTACGGGCATAAGATAAATAGGCTTTTGGAGGGCCTATTTGAAATATCAATTTTGGGGGATGAATGGGTTTGATTTAACCCTATGCTTAAATACCAAAACCTAGGTTAGGGTTTAATTAAAACCTAAGTTAGAAAACCTAATTTTCTTTATTTTTTCCCTACTTCGGTCGCGTTCCCCATCGCATTCCCTTTCCCGAGCCTTCTCCTCACGCAGCCACTCCGACGGAGCCATCGCACTCCTCGCGCCACCAACGCGCCGCTGCTATCGCCTTCAGCCGTTGCTCAAACCTCCGTCGTCGCCGACGAGCTCTCAGCATTGACTGCCTCCTCCCTCACGAGATCTTGTGGGTGTTGGAATGTATACTGAAAACCTAGCTCTTTTTGTATGAACATTTTATTTTGGAATAAGAATCACATGATCATTGTTTGCACTTTATATATTTATTATATATGTGTGCATATTGTCTAATATTTTACATTGTAGATGTAGGGATGTATACTTAAAAGTCTATTTTTTGTATGAACATCTTTATTTTGAAATAAGAATCACATGATCATTGTTTGCATATTTTTATGGTTATGCAATATTGTCTAATACCTTACATTGTAGATAACATGGTGTGTGGTGTCACACGGGAGATCATGTTATCGACTCCTTGTAAAGTATAAGTAAAGGCTCACAACCGAGATGGCTTTGGACAAACCATCGGAATGGTTGTAGTGTGATTTGGTATTGGTTTGTCTTGACCATAGAATCACACTAGTGCACTTTGTGTGTATTGAGCAGATCGACAGGTGATTCGATTTATTGCTGACTACATAATCGAATCGGACCTCAGATATTATTTAGTACATGCTCTTAATCCCGATATAATAACGGGCACATATACTTGGTACTCATCTCTTTGATTTACCAATGGGCGAGATTTATAGATTAAATCGATAGACTCGGTAAGTTGGGAGATGATATTATTTATATGGTGTGCCGTTGATTATAGGAGGAAACCGTGTCCTATATATTAGGATGATGATGTCCCCTTGAGGAGCTCATAAGGTTCATCATGTAAACCCTGCAGGTGGACTTGGTCCGGCATGATGAAAAGGTTGAGTGGTACTACTCATGGAGTTAGATGTTGATTAATTAATGGTTAGTAAATTAATTAATCGACGGACATTCGAGATCTTAAACACGGGGAGACAATGTACAAATAATATATGGAGCCCATATTATCATATGGGGGTTGGTGAGGTAGATCAATGATGGACCTTTAGTGGATTGGATCATCATTAGTGGATCGGACTTTATGTGGGCTTGATCCATGGGTGGCCAAGACCCAACTCCTCCTCATGGTCCCTAATGTAGCCCATTAACACCTCAAGATGCTTAGATCCAATGGATAGAAACAAAACTCTAAGATCCATTGGTAGAGATCAAATCTCTAAGATCCGACGGTTGAGATTAAATCTCTAGATCCGACGGTTGAGATTAAATCCCTAGAACCAATGGAGGAGATTAATTCATGACTTATCCCTAACTCTATAAAAGGAGGGCATGGGGAGTGGTCGTGACATACATGATAGGGAGGGAGCAAGGCTTGGGTGGCAAGAATAGGGCAATCCTAGTTGAGATAGGATTGGAATTAGGGTTAGGGTTTGGAAGCAAGGGTGGCACCAAATAAGGCAAGTTTTCCTTCTTCTTCCTTGCCTTGTGGCCAACGTCCAGCAGCTATTCCAGCCCTTCCCAGCCCTTGGCCACGCCCAAAACACTCCCCTCTCTTCTCCTTAGGTGGTGGAAACAAGATATAGGGTTTCCCTTGGTGTCTTGGTAGTTTTCCATCATCTTCTTCTCCTTCTAGTTGGCCGGCGGCAAGAACTTCTATAGTTCTTTGTTGGTTGAGTTTTTGAAGGAGAAAAACATTGTTTCTCTTCTTCCTCTTGCTTGGGAAAAGCAAGGAAGGAAGTTTTGCAATCTAGGAGCTTCGACTTTTGGTGGATCGTCGCCCACACGACGTCCAAAAGGAGGAGGGTCATACATTAGAAGACCAAGAGGTATAACTATTCTTCTATCTCTTTTATTCATTGCTTGTGTTTGTTTTTCAAAATATAAGCATGTTATATTTCTGTAAATAGGCTAAATAATACTTGGATCCCGAGTATAAATACAAAAACCGGCGATCCGGACATCGTCTATTCCGCGGCTACTCGTAGAATAGAGAATGGTCGCTTGAACAACTAGTTTGTTCAAGTGACCTCTCTAAACGAATAGCACGACGATGACTTGGTTGCTTTGGGAATCCCTTTTGTCTAGGATTAAATTTTTTAATCCGGGGACATCGAAGGTATCACCATGGTCAAGCAACCGAGGTGAAGGGGAAGCGAAGTTTCCCCTCACGGATCAACCCCAACAGTAGATAACATGGTGCTTGGTGTGGCACAGAAGATCATGTTATCAGTCCCTTGTAAAATATAAGTAGAGGCTGACAACCAAGATGGTTTTGGACAAACCATTGGAATGGTTGTAGTGTAGCTTGGTATTGTTCTGTCTTGAACATAGAGTTACACTAGTACACTTAGGTGTATTGAGTAGGACCGACATAGAGGTGATTCAATTTATTGCTGACTACATAATTGAATCGGACCTCGGATATTATGTTGTACATGCTCTTAATCCCGATATAATAACGGACACATGTACTTAGTATTTATTTCTTTGATTTACCAGAGGGTGAGATTTAGATGGATTAAATCAATATGCCCGGTAAGTTGGGAAATAATATTATTTACATGGTGTGCCGTTGATTATAGGAAAAAACCGTGTCCTATATACTAGGTTGATGATGTCCCCTTGAGGAGCTCATAAGGTTCATCATGTAAACCTAGCTGGTTGACTTAGTCAACATGATGATAAGGTTGAGTGGTACTACTCGAGGAGTTAGATGTTAATTAATTGATGGTCAGTAAATCGATTAATTGACGGACATTCGATATCTTAAACACGGGGAGATAAATGTACAAATAATATATGGAGCCCATATTGATTTATGGGGGTTGGTGAGGTAGTTCAATGATGATCCTCTAGTGGAATGGAACATCATTGATGGATCAAGTTTGTGTGGTTCCGATCCATCGGGTGGCCAAGATCCAACTCCTCCTTATGGTCCCTATCATAGCCTAATATAATCCTCGTGAAGTCTAGATCCAAGGATGTAAAACAAAACCTAGAACCGACGGTTGGGATGAATCCCTAGATCCGATGGTTGGGATGAAACCCTAGAACCAACTGTTGGGATTAAATCCCTAGATCCGATGGTTAGGATGAAATCCTAGAATCGACGGTCGGGATGAAACCCTAGATCCGACGATTGGGATGAAATCCTAGATTCGACAGTTGGGATGAAACCATAGATCCGACGGTTGGGATAAAACCCTAGATCCGACGGTGGAGATTAAAGGAGGCTTAAGCCCTATTCTATAAATAGAGGCTTAGGCTTGGGCAGCAATAAGATTTTGGAAATTAGGGTTTGGCTCTTCTCAAAGTGGGCGGCAAACACAAACCCTAGAGGCAGCTAGGGTTTTGGGCGGCTAGAAGTGGGCAGCAAGGTTCTTGTTCTCCCTAGGTTTTTGGCCGGCGTCCCTCTCCCTCTTCTTAGCCTTGGCCGGTTCTCTTCTTCCTCCTCCCTTGCTCCTTGCTGGCCGGCAGCTCTCCAACATTTGCCGGTGCTTCTCCTACCTCTAGGTGGCCGGCGGCAACATTGCATTGGTGACCGACGCTTCATCCAATTGTTCCTTGGCCGGCGGTTGCATCAAACTCCCTAGCTTGGTGGCCAGTTCTAGAAAGGAAAGGTATTGTTGGTTCTTCTCTTTGTTCGCAGCGGACAAGGAAGGGAAGAACGCGATCTAGAAGGCTTCTACTCGTGGAGGATCTTCGTCCACACGTCGTCCACAAGGAGGATAGGACATACGGTAGAAGATCATAAGGTATAAAGTTTTACAACTTTATTTTCAGATCTGAGCATGTTCTTTTATGTGTTGATTATACATGTGTGCGTATGTATATATTTTGTATAATCATGGACCCCGAAGACAAACACAAAAACCGGCGATCCGTCCATCGTCTCTTCCGCGGCTAACCAACTAGAAGAGTTGTGTTGCTTGAACAACTAGTTTGTTCAAGCAACCACTCAAGTTGTTAGCACGATGATGAATTGGTTGTGCTAAAGAAACTCATCCCATCCGGATTAATTCTTTCATTAATGAAAATTTTAATCCGGGGACATGGGAGCCAATGAGCCTCCGAAGCAACTCCCTACAGCGGGATCTCCGACCTTGCCGCCCTCTGTTTTTCCCTTTCACCACCATCCACGGGCCGCGCCGCGCGATCAGAACCACTCGCATGCGACTCCACTTCGTCGCGGTCAGCCTTTGCCCCATACGCGACTCCAGTAGCTCCATAGTCATCGCAGCCGGCGCTGTGAAGTTGGGATGGCTGTGAATAAGGTTAGTGCGGTAGTGAATTGAAGATTGAGGATTTGGAATAGGATGTACATGATTTTGGGAAACAATTAGGTTGTAGAGGCTGTTGGGCTTAAGGTGAGTCCTAAATTAATCTATAGTTGTTGGCTATGAGATTTAAGATGGAAAATTGGTATGTTTCAGATATGGGTGTTTATAAAGGCATAATATGTTGTTAATTGGTCTAATGATCGATAGAGATTGATGTGAAGACTTGATTAGGTTACGTGGATAGCTAGATCAATCTAGTTGATCAGGCTACGAAGTCGATGTGGGATTCGATTCGATCAGTCGTTGTATGATTGTACATAATCATAATGGTTGTTATATGCAGGTTTCGGTCATGAGACAGGACCTCGGGCATGAAGATAGTTAACCCGAGTTTCATAGCAGGCGGGTATTTTGACTTATCTCCTAGATATAGTCATGTTGATATGCTAGCTAGGATAGCTTGCAATAATTTTCATGTTTATATGCCTAGTATGTTTTTGTGCCTACTTGATACATGCATGTGATCGGTTATGATTATTTCTTCCCTATTTTACTTGGATTTTAGATATGTACATATTGGGTGTGCATATTATTCGGATATGTATTTTAGTTGGATTTACATGCTTTAGTATCATGCACCATCTTGCATGATAGCATGCTGGCTGGACGGGGTTCCTTTATAGTTGAGCCCGCAGCCAGTTACATGGCCTACACATGCTGCCACTCATGGGTTAGTGGTACATCAGGAGGGTGTGTGCAGTTGCTCTGTCAGGCTCCACTGGTCCGCTCATGGGTAGCGATGAGACAGCGTGGTAGCAGGCAGGGATTCCTCCTCTGGTCTATGACATCGGAATATGAGAGCTTAGCTCCCCTAGTCTGTTTGGGGAAGGAGGATAGGTGTACTCCGACAACATCCTGTCCACTCGGTCACTCAGGAGTAGTGATGGAAGAGTGCACAGTTGTCATAGCCCTACCCACTCGGCTTCACCATCGCGTGTGAGGCGGCTGACTGGCGTCAGGGGTGACTATGTCATTTGCACGACATGCATTTTGCATGGATAGCATTTGTATTGTGTTTGCTGCATTTTTATTGATGCCTTGGATGTTGCATATGATTGCCATGCATACAGGATACATATTTGTATATGGTGATGACTTTATTTCTTCTAGTAGGGCATATGCTCCTATATCAGGGTAGGAGATTCAGATAAGTACAGTCCTTTTGTATTTCTTTCTTGCATACCCTATATATGAGACTGTACTGGCATGATTAGTATTGTTAGCTATTTCTTACCTTGCATATCGACTATATCCGCTGAGTTCTTTGAACTTACCCCGTGGTTTTATATTTATTTCAGGATGAAGCTGTCAGGAGAGTCCAGTTGCCATACCCCCCCTCATCATGACAGTTTATTAGTTGTTTGAGTTATGGTTTTGGATTTTGTATAGAAGATATGTTTAGGTCCTAATGTTTTGGTTATGTACTTGTGGAAGTTTGGAGATATTTGTTGTGTCCTGATGGACTATTCGATTGGTTTGGTTATATGTTCCTGCTCAGATGGCAGAAGGGGTAGGTCTCGATGTTTTATATCTTTTGTTTATTTTGGTTGATGGCCTGAGGCCGCATATTATGTATAGTGTGTTGTGGTATGTTCCGGTTGTGTCGACCGATGAATAGTGGTCATGTAGGCCTTGTATGAAAATGTGTATTGTCACCCGTACAGGGGAGATGCTGCCGGATTTTTGTCTGACAGGGACCCCCTCGGGGCATGACAATTTTATTGGTATCAGAGCTAGGTTTCAAGTTCCTTAGGGTCTTTGGGTTTTCGGAGTTCACCATGTTTGGTAGGTTAACTGGGGTATTTTCAGAGTTGTATGGATTTTCGACGATTTTTATGTTTCGAAAATTCGAGGTTTTGTTGACGAGGTCAATATGGGAGATTTGGCGGCAACAGGACATCTCCGGACGGTTAACAGGTGAATAAATTCTAGAAAATTTTCTAGTTTTTGTGCATATTTGTATTGGTTATATTGGTTATGCGGTGTTATCATGTTTTGTATAGTATTGTTTTAACCTTATATCTGTTAGACTGCATATGATTATTAATTGCTATTACTGCTATTCGTAGCTAGTTATCATGGTGATATAAATGATTGGATATTATTGGTAGATGTTTACCTCTTAGTTATTGGACTAGTATTAGGATTAGACTAGTTGAATAATATGACTAAGATAGATAAATTCGTAGAAGGTATACATAGAGGTTCTTTGACTCTCTAGATCCTAGTGCATGATGACATGATTACATTGCTTACGTAGTTTAGGGTATGTATAGGCATCTGATTCTTTATTTAGTATTGCCTTGACTTTGATCTGACATGACTCTTTAGTTATACCCTAATTAATTTCATCCATTGATTGCTATTAGTATGACTATGCTGTTGTTTAGTAGACATCGTGTTATATGTTTATATGGTTATGTGTTTTTGAGGTGGATACCATGATTAAGACTAGTAGAGATAAAATAACTTAGATGAAGTTATTCTGTAGGAGCAGATCTCAGGAATGAAACAACATTAGTAGAATTGGAACCCTAGGCGTATTAACCCGGATGTGCTTAATGATATATAATCTTCCATTTACTGTTTCAGTGATATGGTGATCGGACTAGTAGAGTTCATATGGTTAGGATGCGATTAATTCTTCGAGGGTATATAACGTTGTGCATATCTATCGGCTGCCAACTATATCACCCATTCATGGTTGAGAAAAAGTTTACGGTAGTGTTTCCCTATAGGTGCTTTGTATATTGTGGTCAATCATGCCTCCCAATCATGGTTGAGATGACCTACTGTAAGGTTATATTCTTGTGTTATTCATTCAGAGTTGGTGATAATCGGATTCGTATGATGCCTGTAGCTAGATAGCTACTTTATAGGTTAAATACCCACGAGATATGTTCGTGGTAGCATGTTGTAGCATGCATGATTGAACTAGTAGAATGGTATAATTTAGACTTAACCCTCTTGTCGTGCTTGTTAGTAGAGGGGTTGTCTTTATTGGCCTTGATAGGCATTTCCTGTTAGCTGGGATGAAACCCTATGATTAATCGTCCCGACGTGTTTATTAGTGGACTTATGATTTTTATCGACCTGGATAACCAATCATGTTAGAAGGGTTGGAACCCTAGACTTAACCATCTCGACTTATTTATTAATAAGTCGATGATCTGTACCGGCTTTGGTAAACATTTAGTATTAGAGGTGTTGAAACCCTCGCTTGACCGCCTCAATGGGTTTAATTATAGATCTATGGTCTTTGTCGACATTGAAAGTCATTTTATGTTGGATGTATTGGATAACCCTAGGCTTAACAACCTAGGATAATCGACTGCCCACGCGACCTATTAGTGGTAGTATGCTAATGTGTGCAGTCGATAACTAGATATCTATATACTGTCTGTCTATCCACGAGTCCCATTCGTGGTATCATGTAGTTGCACGTAGACAGTGCTATTGATTATCGACCCACGAGTTCCATTCGCGGTAGCTCATCGATAGTTCCCTTTGTATTACCTCGAGAGCCAAGAGGCTTTATCGTGGTATCTGGATGTGCATTGCATGTAGATTGTAGTGGTTGTGTATGTTGCAGGTATATCTGTTATACTGCTGACCAGGTTAGTTGCAGACTGATATTGGTACTTTGGGGGTTGGGTTACTCTAGTTTGTTCCCTGTGACTTCCATTATGTGCATTATGATTATGCACTATTATCTATCCATCCACTGAGTGGTTGTATTTATCCCCTCCTCACTTATCCTCTAGGTTAACTGATGGAGGACGAGTCCTGTTGACCTATCTTTGTGTCGCTCAGAGAGTTTCTTGCCGTGCTTGTTCCACTACATCGTCGAGATGTCATTTTATTTATTTTATCGGTATTGCATTTTATTTATGCACTTTGGATTTTGTTGCAGTTTAATTCGGTGTCATAAAACTATTTTACTTTAATTGATATATGTTTAGTCGTGCATGCATGCAGTTAATAAAATACTTGTATTTCTATTATTATTTGGAGGTTTTTACCTGATCGGGTCCATGTATTTCGGAATATTGTCACTAAGGGGCTCCTCTATCATTTGGATGACGGATATGCCCCCAGGACATGACAATTTTATTGGTTTGCGATTTTGGTTTGTGGATTTTGTGTTTCGAGGATTTTCTTTTCCTTGGATTTTTGGGAGTTCTCGTGTTTTAGGACTAGGCAAGTTGAAAGATATCTCTGAGCTATAAGAAAAGTATTGTCTTTAGTGGTTACTGTACTTTAGTGGTTAGGAAAAGTATTGACTTAGTGAAATTGCCCTACTCATGGTCGGGGATGAGGTCGATGACGTATTGACCTTGCGGAACCTAACGATTGTCACGCCCACCCTTTCCTAGGGTTCGGAGGGGCGGCGCGACGCGATCGTACATACATACATCGTACTACTTACAGCGGAAGACTTTAGACATATTTTTTTTCTTTTAAACGTAAACATGCATCGTCATTTCGTAGTTATTTCTTCTTAACATAGAGCAAGCATCGTTATTTCATAAGTACTTAGTGCTTAATTCAAGTCCATAAACAAATCATCTTAAGGAAACATGCATAAGGGACATAACAGATCTCTTCCACCATGCCACTGCCACACACACCTTGCCCCTCCTGCTGCTCCCTTTAGTTTATACACCCTTTACCTTTATCTGCAGTACAAGGGAACATAAACTATAAGCACATAGGCTTAGCAAGATCCTGTCCTACTCACAAAAATACATACATCGACATTAAGCATAGCATGTAAACATTCATAACATATAAGCAAACATAACATGTAACATATATGACATAAGCAACATAACATGTAGCATATGTAACATAAGCAAACATAACATGCAACACATATAACATAAGAAACATATCATGTACATATATGACATAAGCAAACATAACATGTAACATATATATCATAAGCAACCATATCATGTAACATATATGACATAAGCAAACATAATATGTAACGTATGTAACATAAGAAAACATAACATGTAACATATATAACATAAGCAATCATAACATAAAGGTATATGCAGGATGCTTTTCGAAAACATATATCATAGGTATTTTAACATAACTCTCAACATATTGGGCCCGACATTATACTACATCATCATCATCATAGCGCACATCCCTAAATAGACCCGAGGTAGCAAGTCTCGAACCTACTAGGTTACTAGGCCCGATCTTAGTCCGTCGACCTAGGGGCCATCATCATAACATAGAAGCCTATCCTAGGCCCGATCTTAGTCCGTCGGCTTAGGGCATCTGGGAGCCCATCCCGTACTAGGCCCGATCTTAGTCCGTCTGTTAGTAATATATGAGAGATGTCCTAAGGCAATCGCCTTATGTATGAACCATTTATATGATAAATGAAGATTCACTATTTGAGTATACATGTTTTATGTATTTGATTGGATCTTAAACTCATTTACTGAATATCCACGATACGATTCACAGCATGAGAGAATTTGTGATTGGATCACAACTAGTGAGTATCTCTACATGTGTAATTGTGATGTATTGGAATTATCCCTAGTCGATGAATTGATGGATTTGGACACCATCAATTCTGTCGAGACTAGCACGAGGTATACTCCTTGGTGTATCCAAGCAGCTGATTCTCACTGGCTGGAGACATAGTGATGTCCGGAGTTAATCGTGGATGCTAGTTATGGTAACTAGTTCATTGGAGTGACCAGCCGTAAGACTTCATATGGTTCTCTACATATATAGATATGTCAATGAAGTTCTTACTGTGGCTTAAGTGCGATGTTCCTTTGACTTGTGGTATTCAAGTCATCTTGATCATAGAGACTTATGCTTTGACATCTTAAGCAAGCATCTCCGAGGAGATGTGGACCCGGGATGATCAGGTATAAGTCGAAGTGATCGAAGGTGTTTGAATAGCCTATAAAGGATTCACCACTCCTTGCGAGGAGATGTATACCCATGGCCTCTCGTCGGATTGTTACTAAAGTCTTTGGCCAAAGCATTACATGTTTAGAGTAAGGTACTCTTCGATACATGTGAGTAACTAGAACTGTGAGGACGAGGAAATGATACTTGGGCTAGGTGTGACGAGTCACTTAGTGGGGATCGGCACAATAGACCATGTCCCAACCAAGTGGGTATAAGATGAGTGAAGGGAATGGGGCACGATTCATTCGAGCCATCAAGGGTTTCGTAAATAGTTCTCGATCAACCGCTGATCTTTTCTGCTAATTGGGGATCATGATGTACTACTAGGTGCCACTCATGATCGCTCTATAATTAATGGTTAATTATAGACCCAACATAAACCGAGAACCTATTTGGTCACACGACAACGAGTGTAATCCAAAGGATTTAAAACGAGCTTGAGAATGGGATTCTCGCATCGAGAGAACTAGGTTTGGTTGGACCAAACATAAAGCGAGCATGAAATCGCTTCAATGCAATGGAAGCGTGATGGGCCGGTCTTATGAAGACATAATGGATGAACCAAAATGGTTTGGTTCTAATCCAATGGAGGAGAATAAACCAAAGGGTTTGGTTTATTTTAAACGAATGAACCAAAAGTTGGTTCGTTCGCTTTTAACTTAAAATAAACCATCATGGTTTGGTTTATTTTAACTTATCTTAATGGAGCGGTTAACGGGCCTAATGGTTATGATCCAATAACCATTAAGAGAATTAGTTCTATAAAAGAGGGCTTAATGGATAATTAAGCCGCCTAAGTTGCCGCCAACTCCATTGCCGCCTACCTTCTGTGCCGCCATCCAAGTCCTTGTCCGCGGCCCAAGCTTCAGCCGTGATCCTCCGCGACCTCCGTGATCTTCCTAGGCCTCGTGAAAAGGTGAGCACTTGGCTTCCTTGTTTTGGCCGGCCTTACTCTTCCACCAAGCTGTCCAGTTTTCTGACAGCTTCTTCTCCTCGCCGGAGCGTCGTTTGGACGACGGTTTGAGCTCCGACAGCGCTAAACTTACCGGGATTCGATCTCCGTAATCCTCTGAGGTGGAGGACGGCGATCTGGCCAATTGGTTGACGAATACCTCTCCGGAGAAGCGAGTTTTGAGAACTCGTATTAGGATCCGAATTTGGATTCGGATCGTGATCATCTCTCGATCACGTCGTCTTCAACACGAGGCTAGTAACCCGTACGAAGACGAAGCTCGTGGCTTAGTGAAGTTATCCCGAGGAACTCGGCGTGGATACGGATAGAGACGATTCTAGCGAGGATCGTTCCGGTTGATGCCGTTCCCGCTACACGTCATACGAAAGGTATAACGTAGATAAATTTCCTTTTATTGCAAATTTAAATTTACGGTTATGTCTACACTTGTTGTAATATGCATCGTGTGTGTGTGTTGTAATAAATGTAGATTTATTATTTTATTGCTTCATTGTGTTCATGTATTTCTGAAACATGATCGAACACACACATGCATGATGCGAAACCTTGATGGTATCGAGCCCAGGTTGTGTTTCGACATAATCGTAAAAATTGTTTTGCGATAGTCATAATGTATTTCTGGAAATTTTCTAATTTTGGAAACTTAGAAGTATTTATGGAAATTTTTCAATTTTGGAAAGTCTAGAAGTATTTATAGAAATCTTCCACTTTTGGAAAGTTGGAAGTATTTATGGAAATTGATATTTTCCATAAATAAAATATTTGATTAGATTTTGAAAATTTGTTTCCTAATTTAATCATGATTTGATTTGGGAAATCAAATCTTAAAATATTTTATTTCCATAAGTAGTTTTAATGATTTAGGAAATTGGTTTCCTAAATAGATTTTCCTTAATCAAATAATTCCATGAATAAAATATGTGATTAGATTTGGAAATTTGTTTCCTAATTTAATTATGATTTGATTTGGAGAATCAAATCTTAATCATATTTTATTTCCATAAATAGTTATGACATATAAGGAAATATATACATGACATAATTGTATGCCATGTAATTGCATTAGATGCATAACATTATGCCATGCGTGTCGTGACATGTAGATGTATGCCATGTATGTCATGCCATGTAGATAATAGTTATTTGCATGCAAAGAGGATGAGACATAAAACCCTTAAACAATATTAAAGCCTACACCTTCCATTAATATGGTTAGAACCAGAGTTCCGTTTCTTGTTTGGGTTGTTGGACTCTCTCCAAGCCCGGCTCGAACCCGAAAATGTTCAAACCATGGAATAGTTTAATACTAATATGGTAAGAGTCAGAGGTCAATCGTTAGCTTTGGTTGTTGGACTCTCTCCAAGCTGGTCTAATTGGTTGAATGCGCTCTAACCATATTAAAACTATTTCTCGATTAATGGGTTGGCTTTAACCTGGAGCATCGGCTTGTTGGACTCTCTCCAAGGTCGATGTAAAGGGAGGTGAAGTTGGGTGTTATGCATATGATGCATACTTGTTAATGTGTTAACAACCCGATGTATGTGTGAACATTCAATTAGTTGATAGCACATTGTGATAGTTGCATATACGTGATATGCAATCGGTATAGTTGATACCTACCATCGTAGTTATGAATGGCTTGTTGGACTCTCTCCAAGGTTGTTCATAACTATGATGGATATCAACCCATTCGGAGATGGACCTACGATCTCCCAAAGTGATTTTGGGGTTTTTTGAAATTCAAAAATGAATGAGATTTATAAATGTATAATGATGCATTTTAAAATCATTTTCTCATATATGCTCGTTTTGTATTTCTAAGATTGATCATGATGTCTTTGAATTTGTGTTCCATTTTGGATTCGAATAAATTAGTGGTAGAAGCTTCATGGGTGGCTTAGAAGCTTGAGAATTGTTCTCAAGGTTGAAAAGCTTGCAAATGTCCTCAGCGCCTCTTCCGCTCATCTGGACCAATTGTTGGCCTATCAGAAACATGTGAGTGATTCTGAACAAATGAGTTGCATTATGCTTGCCGCGATGGAACCCAAGCTACGAAAGCAGCATGAGCATATGGATGCTCATATCGTAGTCCTTCATCTTTGTGAGTTGGTTGATGAGCAAGTGAGATTCGAAAGGTTCGAAGTCTCAAATCTCCTCTTCACCTCTGAGATGCTAGAAGGTTCATCGTGAGTGCTGCTCAATATCTTTGAAAGTGTGGAGTCTTACGAGAAGCATGAGCGAGGGGAGTCTATTAGTTGATTCCTCGAAGAAAGGTTCTAAGAGGAAGTCAAAGGAATGAGAAGGGAAAGAAGAGAAGGGCTAAGAAGGTAGAACTAGCACAAAAGGAAACTTGCCATCATTATGGCAAGGAGAGCCATTTGCGAAGAAAGTGCAAGATTTATCTTGAGTCCGTGAAGAAGAATAAGACATCGGATGTCCCATCTTCTTCAGATATCTTCGTTATTGATTGTCATTCTATTTCCTCAAACACTTGGGTATTGGATACTGGGTGTGGCTCACATATATGTAATGACATACATGGGCTAAGGAATAGAAGAAGACTTGTCAAGGGAGAGTCAAATTTGCGTGTTGGGAATGGAGCAAAGGTTGCTGCAATCGCCATTGGAACGCATTTGTTGAAACTCCCTACAGGACTTGTCTTAGAACTGGACAATTGCTTTTATATTCCTTCGTTGATAAAGAACATCATTTCTATTTCTTGTTTAAATAGAAATGGGTACCATTTGACTTTTAGTAACAATTGTTGTTACATAACTTTAAATGGAGTTCTTTATGGAATTTGGAACTTTAAGCTGGTGTTTATCACGTTGGGCGTATCGGTGACATTTGCAATATCGGCGAGCAACAAAGCGTGCTCGAAAGGATAATCAAATAGACTCCTATATGTGGCATTGTCGTCTTGGCCATGTAAGCAAAAGCGCGTGTCCGAATTACACGATGTGGAATTGCGGAATCGTTTGAATTGGATTCATACGATACATGCGAATCATGCTTAAAGGCAAGATGACTAAGTTACCTTTTACTGGAAAAGGTGAACGAGTGGGAGAGTTACTAGGTCTAATACATACTGATGTATGTGGACCTATGTCAACTCAAGCATTAGGAGGCTATAGCTACTTCATTACCTTCACCGATGATCACTCACGGTTTGGGTATGTGTTCTTGATGAAACACAAGTCTGAAGCCTTTGAAAGGTTCAAAGAATTCAGAAATGAAGTAGAGAAACAACATGACAATAGTATTAAAATACTTCGATCGGATCGAGGTGGTGAATACTTAAGTCAAGAGTTTCTTGATTATCTAAGAGACAATGATATATTGTCTCAATGGACTCCGCCATATACACCACAGCATAATGGTGTATCTGAGAGGCGTAACCGGACCTTGTTGGACATGGTCAGGTCAATGATAAATCATGCGACTCTTCCTAAGTCCTTTTGGGGCTATGCACTTCAGACAGCTGTTTACTTGTTAAACAGAATGCGTACCAAGGTAGTCTCAACTACTCCATATGAGATATGGAATGGTAAGAAACCTCATGTATCTTACTTGAAGATATGGGGTTGTCCTGCTTATGTGAAGAGGTCGGACAAATTGGATGCTAAGTCGATAAATGTCTATTTATTGGATACCCTAAGGAAACAAGGGTTACCAATTCTATCATCTGTGGAACAAAGGTGTTTGTTTCAAGGCATCTTTGTGTTTCTAGAGAAAGAGTTTCTCTTGCAAGAAAGCGCAGTGGGAGTGTCGTCGAGCTTGAGGAGGCTCGAGAGACTCAAATGAACATTGATGAGATACGGTGAAGCACACGGTAGGCAACTCATAGTGATGAGCAATCGGCTGGACCTATTGTAACACCACATCTTCGTAGATCTGGTAGAACATGCAATATTCCTGAGAGATATGGATTTCTCATAAGTGAATCGAACGACGTGTTACTCATTGATGATGAGAAGCCTACCAGTTATGAAGAAGTGCTGACAAGTTCAGAAAGGGATAAGTGGCTTGGTGCCATGAAGTCGGAAATGGATTCCATGTATGAAAACCAAGTTTGGAACTTGGTTAACCCACCTGAAGGGATAAAGCCTATAGGGTGCAAGTGGGTTTTCAAGAAGAAAACCGACATGGATGGTAATGTGATTACCTATAAGGCTAGATTGGTGGCGAAAGGATATCATCAAAAGCAAGGTGTTGATTATGACGAAACCTATTCGCCTGTAGCTATGCTTAAATCCATTCGGATGCTCCTGGCCATAGCGGCTCATTATGATTATGAGATATGGCAGATGGATGTTAAAACAACTTTCCTTAATGGAAACCTGCTCGAGGACGTGTATATGATACAACCTGAGGGTTTCACATCGGTTGATAAAACCAAGGTATGCAAATTGCGACGGTCCATTTATGGATTGAAGCAAGCATCCAGGAGCTGGAATATCCATTTTGATGAGACAATCAAAAAGTTTGATTTCTCACAAAATCCAGACGAACCTTGTGTGTACAAGAAGGTTAGTGGGAGTGAAGTCGTGTTCCTAGTATTGTATGTCGATGACATACTACTTATAGGAAACGATGTTTCAATCTTACAGTCAGTGAAGGTTTGGTTATCCAAGACATTCTCCATGAAAGACCTGGGAGAAGCAACCTACATCCTCGGGATTAAGATCTATAGAGATAGATCGAAATGGTTGCTTGGTCTTTCGCAGTCTACATATATAGACCGAGTGCTAAAGAGGTTTAGCATGTCGGAATCCAAGAAAGGTTTCTTACCCATCAGGCATGGGATACACCTTTCGAAGTCTGTGTCCGCGCACAGAAGACGAGAGGATTTGAATGAGTAAGATTCCCTATGCATCCACAATAGGATCTATCATGTATGCTATGTCATGTACGAGGCCCGATGTATCGTATACTCTGAGTGTCACGAGCAGATACCAGTCTGATCCAGGAATGGATCATTGGGTGACTGTTAAGATGATCCTTAAGTACTTAAGAAGAACTAAGGATGCGTTCCTAATAGATGGAGAAGGGTACATGGTGATACGTGGGTATACGGATGCCAGCTCCAGACAGACAAGTATGATTCCATGTCTCAGTTTGGGTATGTATTTACCTTGAATGGAGGCGCAATAAGTTGGAAAGGTTCCAAGCTTGACGCTATAGCGGAATCTGCCACTAAGGCAGAATACATTGCAGCTTTGGAAGCAGCAAAGGAAGCGGTTTGGATCAAGAAGTTCATCTCTGAATTTGATGTGGTCTCATCAATGATCCAAACATGTGCTTCGCCGCTATCATCTTATTAGAGAGATCATCAGTAGGAACGAAATACAAATCGAGAAAATTCCCACTGAAAGGAACTTAGTGGATCCCTTGACTAAGGCATTACCTCAAAATAAGTTTGAGGGTCATGTTCGAGCTTATGGTATTGGATACCGTAGCGATTGACATTAGGCCAAGTGGGAGTCTGTTAGTAATATATAAGAGATGTCCTAAGGCAATCGCCTTATGTATGAACCATTTATATGATAAATGAAGATTCACTATTTGAGTATACATATTTTATGTATTTGATTGGATCTTAAACTCATTTACTGAATATCCACGATACGATTCACAGCATTAGAGAATTTGTGATTGGATCACAACTAGTGAGTATCTCTACATGTGTAATTGTGATGTATCGGAATTATCCCTAGTCGATGAATTGATGGATTTGGACACCATCAATTCTGTCGAGACTAGCACGAGGTATACTCCTTGGTGTATCCAAGCGGTGATTCTCCTTTGGTGGAGACATAGTGATGTCCGGAGTTAATCGTGGATGCTAGTTATGGTAACTAGTTCATTGGAGTGACCAGCCGTAAGACTTCATATGGTTCTCTGCATATATAGATATGTCAATAAAGTTCTTACTGTGTCTTAAGTGCGATGTTCCTTTGACTTACGGTATTCAAGTCATCTTGATCATAGAGACTTATGCTTTGACATCTTAAGCAAGCATCTCCGAGGAGATGTGGACCCGGGATGATTGGGTATAAGTCGAAGTGATCGAAGGTGTTTGAATAGCCTATAAAGGATTCACCACTCCTTGCGAGGAGATGTATACCCATGGCCTCTCCTCAGATTGTTACTAAAGTCTTTGGCCAAAGCATTACATGTTTAGAGTAATGTACTCTTCGATACATGTGCAGTAACTAGAATCCGTAGGACGAGGAAATGATACTTGGGCTAGGTGTGACGTAGTCAGCCTAGTGGGGACTGACACTATAGACCATGTCCTGAACCAAGTGGGTATAAGATGAGTGAAGGGAATGGGGCACGATTCATTCGAGCTGCTGAAGGGTTTCAGAAATAGTTCTGGATCAACCGTTGATCTTTTCGGTTAATTGGGGATCATGATGTACTACTAGGTGCCACTCATGATCATTCTATAATTAATGGTTAATTATAGACGGCCAACATAAACCGAGAACCTATTTGGTCACACGCACAACGAGCGTAATCCAAAGGATTTAAAGCGAGCTTGAGAATGGGATTCTCAGACCGAGAGAAACTAGGTTTGGTTGGACCAAACATAAAGCGAGCATGAAATCATTTCAGTCACAATGGAAGCGTGGATGGGCCGAGTCTTATGAAGACGTAATGGAAGAACCAAAATGGTTTGGTTCTAATCCAATGGAGGAGAATAAACCAAAGGGTTTGTTTTATTTTAAACGAATGAACCAAAAGTTGGTTCGGTTCGTTTTAACTTAAAATAAACCATCATGGTTTGGTTTATTTTAACTTATCTTAATGGAGCGGGTTAACGGGCCTAATGGTTATGATCCAATAACCATTAAGAGAATTAGTTCTCTATAAAAGAGGGCTTAATGGATAATTAAGCCCTAATCCAAGCCCTTGCAAGGAGTTGCCGCCCAACCCTCATTGCCGCCCAACTCTATTGCCGCCCAGCTTCTTGTGCCGCCGTCCAAGTCCTTGCCGGCGTCCAAGCTTCAGCCGGTGATCCTCCGGCGACCCTCCGGTGATCTTCCTAGGCCTCGGTGAAAAGGTGAGCACTTGGCTTCCTTGTTTTGGCTGGCACCTACTCCTCCACCAAGCTGTCTAGTTTTCTGGACAGCTTCTTCTACTCTCGTCGGAGCGTCGTTTGGACGATGGTTTGAGCTCCGACAGCGGCTAAACTACCAGGGATTCGATCTCCGGTAATCCTTTGAGGTGGAGGACGAAGGATTCGTCAATTGGTTGACGAATACCTCTCCAGAGAAGTGAGTTTTGAGAACTCGTATTAGGATCCGAATTTTGATTCGGATCGTGATCATCTCTCGATCACGTCGTCTTCAACACGAGGCTAGTAACCCGTACGAAGACGAAGCTCGTGGCTTAGCGAAGTCATCCCGAGGAACTCGGCGTCGATACGGATAAAGACGATTCTAGCGAGGATCGTTCCGGTTGATGCCGTTCCCGCTACACGTCATACGAAAGGTATAACGTAGATAAATTTCCTTTTATTGCAAATTTAAATTTACGGTTATGTCTATACTTGTTGTAATATGCATGCGTGCGTTGTGTGTGTTGTAATAAATGTAGATTTATTATTTTTATTGCTTCCGCTGTGTTCATGTTTACGAAACGTGATCGAACACACACACGCCGCGGTGCCGGAAACCCAACACCGTCGACCTAGGGGCAATCATAACATACAAGCCCATCTTAGGTCCGATCTTAGTCCGTCGGCCTAGGGCAACTTAGGAGTCCATCCCTTTGGACCTTGTTAGGGTCCTGGTACAAGCCATGCAGAAGGTAAAATACATACATGCTTCTTATCATAACATATCATATTTCATTTCATAAACATATCATATTTCATTTCATGAACATATCATATTTCATTTCATAGACATATCATATTTCATTTCATAAACATATCATATTTCACTTCATAAACATATCATATTTCACTTCATGAACATATCATATTTCATTTCATAACCATATCATATTTCATTTCATAAACACATATCATGTTTCATTTCATAAACATATCATCTTTCACTTCATAAACATATCATATTTCACTTCATAAACAAATCATATTTCATTTCATAAACACATATCATATTTCATTTCATAAACATATCATAAATATCACACACATATAGGGCATGGCATAAGGCATCAACATCATGAGCAAGTATACATGGAGTGGCCTAAACTGCATGGAGCTCTATCAAAGTTTTAAACACCAAACAACTTATATATATGTATGTTCTAACTAAAACACATGTTAATTCTTTAGCATTATAAAGCATGGCATAGGACATGTTATCTTCTTCTAACATCAAACATGGCATGAACTCATTTCAAACCTAACTTAGAGCATGTTATCTTCATCTAGCATCATTTAACATCACAAGTTAACATGAACTCACCTAAAGCATAAAACACATGTTAACCTAACCTAGAGCATGTTATCTTCATCTAGCATCATTTAACATCACAAGTTATCATGAACTCACCTAAAGCATAAAACACATGTTAACCTAACCTAGAGCATGTTATCTTCATCTAGCATCATTTAACATCACAAGTTATCATGAACTCACCTAAAGCATGGCATAAAGAACACATTAGGGGTCTTGGCCGAATGGTTCAAAAAGGGTTTCATGGATCAACCACTTAACTAACTCATCTAAAATCCCTCATCTTCATATTAATACAAGATATAGCATGGATCATCATGGTGAGCTTAAGTTATGGTCTTGGCCGAATGTTCAAGGGGGTTTCATGGATCAACCACTTAACTAAACTCATCTAAAAATCCCTCATCTTCATATTAATACAAGATATAGCATGGATCATCAAGGTGAGCCCAAGTTAGGGTCTTGGCCGAATGATCCCTTGGGTTTTTGAGGTTAACCACTCAACCAAACTCATCTAGAAATCCCTCAACTCCAATTTAATACAAGATATAACATGGATCATCATGGTGAGCCCTAGTTATGGTCTTGGCCGAAAGTTTCTTGGGGCTTTTAGGGTTAAACTCTTAACCTAATCCATCTAGCATCCTATCATCATCATATTCATACAAGATATAGCATGGATCTTCATGGTGAGCCCTAATTATGGTCTTGGCCGAAAGTTTCTTGGGGCTTTTAGGGTTAAACTCTTAACCTAATCCATCTAGCATCCTAACATCATCATATTCATACAACGTATGGTATGGAACTTCATTGAAAACCCAAGTAAAGGTCTTGGCCGAATGGTTCATGGAGAATTTGACTTAACAACTTCAATCGAAAAGCTACTTGTATGTAGGTGAGGGGATACTTACATCCTTCGCTTTGCTTTTAGTTGAAAGATGACCTAAGGGAAGCCAAACCTAGCCTTCTTCTTGCTTGGATGAGTTTCGGACAAAGGATGAAAAGGGAGGGGAAATGGATCTCGGTGAGGAAGAAGATGAGAGGAGAGAAAAGCGATTTGATCACTTATGTCTCCTCATTCCCCCTATTTATTCACTTGAAGAGTCCCTTAGTCTCCCTTACCCCTAACTATAATTTCCCATATTCCTCTAATAGTACAACCCTGCTGGGCTTCTGGTTATTGGATGCATCTATAGGGCTTGGCTAGCTCTAGAGGTTTGGGGTTCAATTCCTAGGCCTTTCATCCTTTTTGGCTCATTTTCTTTTATTTTTGAAAGAGCCCACATAAAGCCCATCATAATCAACCAAAAATTCTTGTAAAATTGCTAGAAATTTTACGGGCGTTACAATCCTTCATACCTTTTAAAAGTTTTATCCTCGAAACTTAGAACAATTCTGGGTACTTCTGTTTCATGTCCTCCTAGCGTTCCCAGGTAGCTTCTTCGTACCATTGATTTTGCCACAGGACCTTTACTAAGAGCACCTCTTTGTTCCTTAGTCGCTTGTCTTCTCGGTCGAGTATCTGGATTGGTCGACTTTCATAACAAAGGTCCTCTCGAACTTGCATTGTTTGTGGCTCGATCATTTGGTCCGCACTGGAAATACACTTCTTGAGCATCGAAACATGGAACACGTTGTGGATAGCCGACATCTCTTGAGACAGCTCCAGCTCATAAGCTACCTTGCTAACTCTCTTCAATATCAGATACGGTCCCACATAGCGTGGACTCAGCTTACCCTTCCTTCTGAATCTCATCACTCCCTTTATAGGGGCCACCTTGAGGAATACCAGGTCCTCGACTTTGAATTCTAACGGTCTACGCCGCATATCTGCATAGCTCTTTTGCCGGCTCTGAGAAGTTTCAATTCTTTGATGGATATTCTGGGTAGCCCGGGTGGTGTCATCAATGAAGTCTGTCTGGAGTCCCATCCCTTTCTTTTCACCACCCTCGTACCAGCATATAGGAGATCTGCATTTCCTCCCGTATAGAGCCTCGTAGGGTGCCATTCCGATAGTAGCTTGGTAGCTATTGTTGTAGGCGAATTCTGCCAAACATAAGTATCAGCACCAGCTACCTTTGAAATCCAGGGCACAAGCTCGTAACATATCCTCCAGTACTTGATTTACTCTTTCAGTCTGTCCGTCCGTCTGAGGATGGAAGGCGGTACTGAACAATAGCTTCGTGCCGAGTGCCTTCTGAACACACTCCCAGAAATGGGAAATAAAATGACCATCTCTGTCAAAAATGATGGTCTTAGGAATCCCATGTAATCTGATAATTTCCTTAGCATATAATTGAGCCAGTTGCTCAGTCGAATAGGTCATCTTGATTGCTAAGAAGTGGGCAGACTTCGTCAATCGGTCCACAATTACCCATATAGCATCATATCCGTTTGTCGTCTTGGGCAATCCTGAGATGAAATCCATAGAAATATCTTCCCACTTCCATTCTGGAATCTGGATTGGCTGCAGTGTTCCTCCAGGTCTCTGGTGTTCTGCTTTAACCCTCTGGTAGGTCAGGCAGGTACTGACATACTGAGCCACATCTCTTTTCATTCCGAACCACCAGAATTTTCTTTTCAGGTCTTGGTACATCTTGGTGGTTCCAGGATGCATCGCATAAGGAGTTCCGTGAGCTTCCTCAAATATCTTCTTCCGTAACTCTGGATCATCGGGAATACACAAGCGATCCCTGAGGTAGAGTACTCCACTATCAGAGATACGAAACCCATCGTCCTTTCCTTCTAGGACCTCTTGCTTGATCCTCTGAATGCTTGGGTCACGGGCTTGTTTTTCCAATATATCGTCGAACAGTGTCGGTGCTATCATCATGGTCGAGAGCTGTCCGGAAATGATTTCAACCCCGTAATGCATAATCTCCTTTTCTAAGGGCCGAGATAACACTGATAGAGACATTAAGGTGGCGCAGGACTTCTTGTTGAGTGCATCAACCACCTTGTTTGCTTTTCCCGGATGGTAGAAGATCTCGTAGTCATAATCCTTGATGAGCTTGAGCCATCTGCGTTGTTTCATGTTCAGGTCTTTCTGTGTGAAGAAATATTTCAGACTCTGATGGTCTGTATAAATCCTACACTGAGCTCCATATAGGTAATGCCTCCATGTTTTGAGAGCAAAGACCACGACTGCTAGCTCTAAATCGTGGGTGGGATAATTCCTTTCATGTTCCTTGAGTTGCCTAGAGGCGTAGGCAATGACCTTGCCATTCTGCATGAGTACCGCTCCGAGTCCCAACTTGGAAGCGTCACTGTACATGTCGAAGCCTTCGTTACTGTCCAGAAGAGCAAGGATTGGAGCGCTGGTCAGTCTCCTTTTCAATTCTGTGAAACTCCTCTCGCAGGCGTCCGTCCATTCATATTTCTTGTTCTTTCTGGTGAGGACTGTCATAGGGGCTGCAATCCTGGAGAAGTTCTCTACAAACTTCCTGTAGTAGCTTGCTAGCCCAAGAAAGCTTCTGATCTCGCTGGCATTCTTTGGTCGGTTCCAGTTACTCACGACTTCAATCTTTATTGGGTCTACCATCACTCCGTGCTTGGATATAACATGACCCAAAAATGATACTTGTTCGAGCCAGAACTCACATTTGGAGAACTTTGCATACAGCTGCTTTTCCCGAAGAATCTGTAATACCACATTCAGGTGTTCTGCATGCTCTTATGGGGTTCTCGAATATATCAGTATGTCGTCGATGAAGACGATCACAAACTTGTTGAGGAATGTCGAGAATACCCGATTCATCAAATCCATGAACAGAGCAGGTGCATTCTTCACTCCGAAGGGCATAACTACAAACTCGTAATGTCCGTATCTTGTCCGGAAGGCCATCTTTGGTATATCATCTGATTTCACTTTTACTTGATGATAGCCAGACCTCAGGTCAATCTTAGAGAAGATGGTGGCACCCTTTAGTTGGTCGAACAGGTAATCAATCCACGGTAAAGGGTACCAGTTCTTGATCGTCACATTATTCAGTGCTCGGTAGTCTATGCACATTCACATAGACCCATCTTTCTTCTTCACCAACAGCACTGGAGCTCCCAATGGAGAGCGACTTGGGTGAATAAGTCCCTTGTCGAGTAACTCCTGTAGTTGTCCATGAAGTTCCTTCAATTCAGCCGGCGCCATACGGTAAAGTGTTTTAGAGATCGGGTTAGTACCAGGAATCAATTTGATCTCAAATTCAACTTCTCTATCTGGGGCTAACCCTGGTATTTCATCGGGGAATACCTCTGGGTAGTTGCATACAACTCTGACATCTTCTAGCTTCTGGTCCTCGGCTTGACTTGTATCAACTATATGTGCCAGAAACCCAGTGTATCCACTGTTTAACATCTTACGTGCCTGTAGAGCTGATAGAAATTTATTGATTCTTCTCCTTGGCTCTCCAATAAATTCAAACATAGGTTCCGCCTCCGGCTGGAAGACCACTTTTCTTTTACGGCACTCGATCGAAGCACCGTACTTGCTTAAGAAATCCATGCCCAATATAATATCATAATCCTGCATGTCGAGCACTATCAGATCACAGTAGAGTTCTCTGTATGCGATTCTGATGGGTGCAGCTCGCAGCATATGAGTGGAGGGCATTACTTCTCCCGAGGGCAGAGTGGTTAAGAACTTGTGATCCAGATCTTGTGGTGGTATGTCTATCTTTCCAGTAAAGTGTGTAGAAACAAATGAATGTGTTGCCCCAATATCAAATATTGTAGTAGCATGCTGACAGAAAATAAATATCTGACCTGTGACAACCGTAGAAGCGTTCACCACATCTTCTTCAGTGAGAGAGAATACCCTGGCATCTGTCATAACTGGTGGGGCTTCCAGTCTCCCTTGGCTGATCGGGGTACCTTCGATTGTAGCTTTGCATCCGGTAATCGTGGAGAAGCACTCTGTCCGGGCATACTCGAGGAGGTGCCCGAACTGAATAGGCGATTCTTGACTCTATGTCCTTCCCGTCCACAGTTGTAACATCTATTTGTGCCTTGGTAGCATACTCCAAGATGTATCTTTCCGCAGGTAGCACACAGAGGGATCCTGGGCTGCTTTTTTGTTGGACCACCTTTAGGATCCTCCCATTGTTTTCTCTTGCCAGTGTGGTTCCCTTTCCAAGTACTCTGGTTTCTCTGACCTCCTGACTTGGCCTGACCCCTGCCTTCACTCAGTGCCTTCTTTTGCTGGTTAATGTTGTTTAGGTAATGCTCGGTAATTAAGGCACTACTGAACAGCTCCTCTGCGGTCTGCGGTCTATGAACTCCGCCGGCCACATTCAGAGCTATTTCTGGTCGGAGCATCTTCAGCATGAGTCTGACCCTTTCTCTTTCCGTGCTGACCAACTCTGGGCATAGGCGTGCGAGTCGGTTGAATCTCTTCATGGCTTCGCTGACTGATAGGTCACCTTGTCGAAACCCAGTGAACTCGTCGTAATGCTTGTTGGTTACCCTCATGTGGAAGAATTCTTCGAAAAATTCGTACTCGAAATCTGTCCATCTCATCTGATTTACTTGTCTCTTTGCTTTAACCCGTTCCCACCACATCCGAGCATCTCTCGAAAGGCAGAATGATGCACACTTAATCTTCTCGCATTCAGGCCAGTCCAGTAGCTCCACGATGCTTTCCACCGTCTTGAACCAGGCCTGGGCATCCCATGGTTCACCAGTACCAGAGAAATTTTCCGGCGGCCTCGCCCGCTGGGATTAGGTAAGCTTCCTATCGAACCATCGGGCCAGGGCCCGCTGGTGGGGCAGTAGGGTTTCCTCGCTGATTCATTAGGGCATTTATTACTTGCTATTGTTCTGTGACTTGTCGCTGGAGTTCAGTAACTACGTGTGTAAGGTCATGCGGGGGTGCTATCTCATCAGCTCTACTACTGCATCTTCAAGACATGTTTATCTTCATATATTAAAGTAAAGCTAGTATAAGTTTATCGTTCATTTATCTATGTATAATTAAACTGAAAGCTAGAATAAGGTTATCATACATATTTTCATGCATATTTTAAGCTAAAGGCATTTCATATCATACATTAACAAAATTAGAGTAGACATAGAATTCTTACTTGGAGCGGCAGGATTTGGAGCTTGATGTGTATGTAGTGGAAAGGTAGATCTGCTCTGATACCAACCTGTCACGCCCACCCTTTACTAGGATCCGGAGGGGCGGCGCGACGCGATCATACATACATACATCGTACTACTTACAGCGGAAGACTTTAGACATATTTTTTTTTCTTTTAAACGTAAACATGCTTCGTCATTTCGTAGGTACTTCTTCTTAACATAGAGCATGCATCGTTATTTCATAAGTACTTAGTGCTTAATTCAAGTCCATAAACAAATCATCTTAAGGAAACATGAATAAGGGACATAACATATCTCTTCCACCATGTCACTGCCACACACACCTTGCCCCTCCTGCTGCTCCCTTTAGTTTATCCACCCTTTACCTTTATCTGCAGTACAAGAGAACATAAACTATAAGCACATAGGCTTAGCAAGATCCTGTCCTACTCACAAAAACACATACATCGACATTAAGCATAGCATGTAAACATTCATAACATATAAGCAAACATAACATGTAACATATATGACATAAGCAACATAACATGTAGCATATGTAACATAAGCAAACATAACATGCAACATATCATGTACATATATGACATAAGCAAACATAACATGTAACATATATATCATAAGCAACCATATCATGTAACATATATGACATAAGCAAACATAACATGTAACGTATGTAACATAAGCAAACATAACATGTAACATATATAACATAAGCAATCATAACATAAAGGTATAAGCAGGATGCTTTTCGAAAACATATATCATAGGTATTTGAACATAACTCTCAACATATTGGGCCCGACATTGTACCACATCATCATCATCATAGCGCACATCCCTAAATAGACCCGAGGTAGCAAGTCTCGAACCTACTAGGTTACTAGGCCCGATCTTAGTCCGTCGACCTAGGGGCCATCATCATAACATAGAAGCCCATCCTAGGCCCGATCTTAGTCCATCGGCCTAGGGCATCTGGGAGCCCATCCCGTACTAGGCCCGATCTTAGTCCGTCGACCTAGGGGCAATCATAACATAGAAGCCCATCCTAGGCCCGATCTTAGTCCGTCGGCCTAGGGCAACTTAGGAGCCCATCCCTTTGGACCTTGTTAGGGTCCTGGTACAAGCCATGCAGAAGGTAAAATACATACATGCTTCTTATCATAACATATCATATTTTATTTCATAAACATATCATATTTCATTTCATGAACATATCATATTTCATTTCATAAACATATCATATTTCACTTCATAAACATATCATATTTCACTTCATGAACATATCATATTTCATTTCATAACCATATCATATTTCATTTCATAAACACATATCATGTTTCATTTCATAAACATATCATCTTTCACTTCATAAACATATCATATTTCACTTCATAAACATATCATATTTTATTTCATAAACACATATCATATTTCATTTCATAAACATATCATAAATATCACACACATATAGGGCATGGAATAAGGCATCAACATCATGAGCAAGTATACATGGAGTGGCCTAAACTGCATGGAGTTCTATCAAAGTTTTAAACACCAAACAACTTATATATATGTATGTTCTAACTAAAACACATGTTAATTCTTTAACGTATAAAGCATGGCATAGGACATGTTATCTTCTTCTAACATCAAACATGGCATGAACTCATTTCAAACCTAACTTAGAGCATGTTATCTTCATCTAGCATCATTTAACATCACAAGTTAACATGAACTCACCTAAAGCATAAAACACATGTTAACCTAACCTAGAGCATGTTATCTATATCTAGCATCATTTAACATCACAAGTTATCATGAACTCACCTAAAGCATAAAACACATGTTAACCTAACCTAGAGCATGTTATCTTCATCTAGCATCATTTAACATCACAAGTTATCATGAACTCACCTAAAGCATGGCATAAAGAACACATTAGGGGTCTTGGCCAAATGGTTCAAAAAGGGTTTCATGGATCAACCACTTAACTAACTCATCTAAAATCCCTCATCTTCATATTAATACAAGATATAGCATGGATCATCATGGTGAGCCCAAGTTATGGTCTTGGCCGAATGTTCAAGGGGGTTTCATGGATCAACCACTTAACTAAACTCATCTAAAAATCCCTCATCTTCATATTAATACAAGATATAGCATGGATCATCATGGTGTGCCCAAGTTAGGGTCTTGGCCGAATGATTCCTTGGGTTTTTGAGGTTAACCACTCAACCAAACCCATCTAGAAATCCCTCAACTTCAATTTAATACAAGATATAACATGGATCATCATGGTGAGCCCTAGTTATGGTCTTGGCCGAACGTTTCTTGGGGCTTTTAGGGTTAAACTCTTAACCTAATCCATCTAGCATCCTATCATCATCATATTCATACAAGATATAGCATGGATCTTCATGGTGATCCCTAGTTATGGTCTTGGCCGAAGTTTCTTGGGGATTTTAGGGTTAAACTCTTAACCTAATCCATCTGGCATCCTAACATCTGTTAGTGAAAGCCCTAGAGCCAATCATGTGATGATTGTTGTATGGACTTTATTGTATCATATTCCTATTTATAAAGGCATGGTTATTATATTTACTTGTATTGGTGCCAAATAACTAAATATAATAATGTCCTTGAGTAGTAGGTTCTTATCTATATCAATCGATTGGTTGAATCGATAATGAGATGATATAGAGAACACTACTCTTAATCATTCCTAGTTGAGTATTAACATTCAGGGACAATGTTAATGCGTAGAGACTAGCATGTAGGTCAACAAGATGACTTGATCTCACAAGTCATGGATATAAGATATCAAGTTGACACATGGGTATGCATTGGAGAATGTATACTGAATGACTCGCCATGAGAAAGTATCATGGATCGTTATATGAGTGTCATATACTTTCTCATGTGGCTATTAGTATGACTATTAGTCCTTGGACCTGAAGTCACCATGGTTCCCTACATAATGAGTTGCATACTTTGGCTTCGTCAAACGTCACCCGTAAATGGGTGGACTATAAAGGCGATTACTGGGTATGTAACAAATTATGCGGAGGGATGTGAGTGATGTAGATGGGATCTATCCCTCCTATATGATGGGGGTGACATCGATATTCTTGATAGAGTGAGACCACGAAGTGCATGGCCATGCCCAAATGAGTCAATATGAGATATTGAGCTCATTTGATTAGAGTGAGTCTACTTGGAGATCAAGATTTAGATTGTACCGAGGATGACACGGTCTATGCCTCGATTGGTCAATCTAGATGTCAAGGATAGAGGGACATTGTCACATATTGTGAGAGTCACAATTAGTAGTCACAAAGGTGATGTTGGAGCTCAACATTCTTGTAACTTGGGTAGCAATGATGTGTTGCTAGATACCGCTCATTGCTTATGTTCCTAAATCGATTTAAGGGACATTGCCAACGTTACAAGAACCTATAGGGTCACACACATAAGAGCAATTAGATGGAGATTAGGTTCATATGATGAACCATGAGGATTAGGTTCATGGGATGAACCAAATTGGATTAAGAGTAATCCAAATTAGACTAATTGAGTTAGACTCAAGTTGATTCAAGTGTTGAATGAGTCTAATTGAGATTTGATTCATCAAATCAATTTAAATTAATGAATAGAGATTCATTAAATTAAATTGACTTGAGTCAAGTGGTTAGATTTGATCAACCATGGGAGATTAGAGGTCAAGTTTGACTTGACTTGAGAGGGAAGATGAAAGGTCAAGTTTGACTTGACCAAATGCCATGTCATGATGATGACTAGGCATGGCCGGCCAATGATGATGCTCCACATCATCATTGACTTTGTCAATTGGTGCCACCTCATGAGGGAGACCAAGGGACATGGGAGTTACATGCATGCATGTAACTCCCTCTCCATGAAGTGGCCGGCCACTTTAGGGGTTTCATTAGATGAAATTCATTTGTGTGAGTTAATTCCAACTTCATCTTCAACCTTGGATCATCTTCCTCTCAAGCTCTACCTCTCCCAACCTCTCCTTGGCCGAAATTCCTAAGGGAGTGCTAGCACACTCTAAGGCATTTTTCTCCACCTATTGCTTGTGTGGATACCATAGAGGAGTGTGCACTTGACACTCTCGAGTTCCAACGAACTTTTGGACGAGCGGGATAAGCGAAGGGCGTCGCTACGAGGGTAACGTTCTAACCTCTTAGATCTAAGGTAGATCTAGGATTTCTGTAAGTACATACATGTAATTATAATTTTTTTATACTTCGCACGGATCCGTGGCCGGGGCTTCCGAGGTTTCCGCAACGCAAAAAGTGGTTTTTGCGGCTCGGAAAACCCCAACAGTGGTATCAGAGCCACGTGCGAAGCATGTATGTGTTTCGTCTTTGTAGTTTTTATATTAGATATAAAAATTACAGATTTATATGTTTCTGTAAATTTTCTTATTTTATAGAATTTTTGGGTATTTTTCTCGTAGAGTCGAAGCAACGAGTGTTGGGACACTCGTAGGCTTCAACCGTCGAGAAAAACTCTCCGAATCGGCGAGTTCTCGCTTTAGGTTTTTGGGACAGCGACTTAAGTCGCTGTAAGATCATTGTAGGGACACTCGCGAAGTTTATTTTGCGAGTAGGGGCGCTGCCCCTATCCCCGAAAGGGGCCATGTCCCGCGATCACGCCCGGAAACCGCTTAGCGGGACCGTTACGGAGAGTTGACTCATAAATTTGAAATAAATTAGGAAAAATTATAGAAATTTCTATAAAAATACATAATTTAGAATTATGTATAATTCTGTGATTGTCATGGCCCAATGACCCCAATTTGATTGAATAAGTGTGTTGTAATTCATAATACGGCCTGCGTGCCGTTTTGTGGTTGTGCATGTTGTATAGTGTATGCGACCTGCGCGTCGTACCTCTTATTTTGAAATTCTAGTTGTAATTAGTTTTTAGACTCGAATGTAACTCGAGTTTCGTATTTGTAATGTACAAAATGGAGCGGTGGAAAGTCCACTTGAAGACGAGCTTACGAGAAGGGTGACGACGACACATGGCGGTCAAAGGAAGCGCTTGGAGAAGCCGCTAGCCTTAGGTAGACCGTCCGATCTTCTCATTGGCTTGAGAAGATCGTAGTAGGGCCATGACTATATCACATTTAATTATATATATATATGCTGATATATATATATATATATATATATATATATATATATATATATATTTAATTGATTTTTTGCTTGTATGTAATGCATGCTAGTAGAAAAATGTTTGTATGTATATGATGCATGCTAGGTTAATTTTCTTGTATGTATATGATGCATGCTAATATAGGATAATAAAGGCCTAATTGCATATAAGATACACATTACGATTAGATTAGATCATAATCGAATCAACTCGAAAATGCCTACCGAGCCTTGATACCCATCACTACCTCGATCATTTGTTGTTGTTGAATCTGCCAAAGCAGAGCAACGCATATTATCTTGGTAGGGTGCGGAGGGACAATCTTGGTCCCGCCTATCACGTTAGAGTAAGCTCAATTAGATTGAGCAAAACTAGTTAACTCAATTGGATCGAGTAGAACTATAGGCATATTCCAATCGTTGGAAAGATAGGTTAAGATCGCATTTACACTAAATCTTGGGCGATTTAGCCAAAGCTAACTCAAGGTCTTTTGTAAATGTGGGTCTTAATCCTATAAACAAGAGTTGCATAGAGATGTAATCGGTAATGTGTTACCCACCGATCGTACTAAGTCTTGGGCGATTTAGCCAAAGCTAACTCAAGGCTTTGTATAATGTGGATCTTGTCCCGCAAGAATTATAGCTAGTTTGTATGAATCTAGTAAAAGTGGTTTGACCACATCCATAACTCGATTCTATAAAATTCCTATAATTTAGTGGGAGCATCATTTGATTAAAGGCCTAATTAAATGATAAAAGGAATATGATATTAATTCTTTGCATTGTATGTTGTAGATAACTATGTCGACAACCACGAACACTCTCTCTCTGCGATCCGTCCTTGAGAAGGACAAGCTCAATGGAGCAAATTTCCTGGACTGGTACAGGAACTTGAGAATTGTTCTCACCCAAGAAAGGAAGTTGTACGTCCTGGAGCAGCCCATTCCGGAGGCACCTCCTGCCAATGCCTCGCGAGCTGACAAAGATGCTTACAAGAAGCATCAAGATGATGCATTAGATGTGTCATGTCTAATGCTCACGACCATGAACTCTGAGCTTCAGAAGCAACACGAGTTCATGAATGCTTATGATATGGTTGGACATCTTCGTCAACTATATCAAGGACAAGCTAGGCATGAGAGATATGAAGTCTCTAAGGCATTATTTGGGTCCAAAATGCAAGAAGGGACTCCCGTAGGTACATATGTACTCAAGATGATTGGGTACGTAGAAAACCTACAAAGACTGGGATTCCCACTTGGCCAAGAGTCCACTTGACCTAATCTTGCAATCTTTGCCACAGCCTTCAATCAATTTGTCATGAATTATAACATGAATGAAATTGATAAGCCATTACTGAAATGCTCAAGATGTTGAGAAGCTAGAGCTTAACCTTAAGAAGGGTAAATCTGACACCATTTTGATGGTGCAGAAGAAGAAAGGCAAGGGCAAGCCTAAAGGTAAGGGAAAGTCCCAAGCCAAGGGCAAAGGCAATGAACTTAAACCCAAAGGAGGGGTAGCCAAGGAAGGGGCTTGCTTCTTCTGCAAGGAAGCAGGACACTGGAAGCGTAACTGCAAGGCATACCTGGAAGATCTTAAGAAGAAGAGAAGTGAGACTTCTACTTCAGGTATAAATGTTATAGAAGTCAATCTATCTATTTCTTCATCATGGGTATTAGATACCGGGATGTGCATCTCACATTTGTACCAATGTACGATGAGAAATAGCAGGCATTGACAAAGGCGAGGTGGACCTATGAGTAGGCAATGGAGCAAGGGTTCTGCCATTCGTAGGGAACTTATAATCTATCTCGCCTCAGGCTTGTACTAGAATTAGATGAATGTTGTTATGTGCTCGCCTTAACTAAGAACATCATTTCAGTTTCTTGTTTGGACAAGAAAGGTTTTCATTTATAATAAAGAACAAATGTTGTTGGTTTATTTAAATGATATGTTCTATTGTAGTGCACCTCTAATGAGCGGACTCTACTTTCTAGACTTAGAGAGCCCTATCTATAACATAAGTACCAAGAGGTTCAAGTCAAATGAGTTGAACCAAACCTATCTCTGGCATTGTCGCTTAGGTCACATAAATGAGAGTCGCTTATCTCAGCTCCATAAGGATGGGCTGCTAGACTCATTTGATTTTGAATCATATGAGACATGCGAGTCTTGCCTTTTAGGCAAGATGACCAAGACTCCCTTTAGTGGACATAGCGAAAGAGCAACAGATTTGTTAGGACTTATACATAGTGATGTATGTGGTCCTGTATTCTTTGCTAGAGGTGGTTACAGTACTTAATTACATTTCTTGATGACTTGAGAGATATGGTTATGTGTATCTTATGACACATAAATCAATCCTTTGAAAAGTTCAAAGAATTCAAGAATGAAGTACAAAACCAAATTGGCAAGAGTATTAAGATACTTCGATCAGATCGAGGTGGTGAATACCTTAGCCATGAGTTTCGTGACTATCTAGATGAGTGTGGGATTCTATCCCAACTCACTCCTCCGGAACACCACGTGGAATGATGTATCGAAAGGAGGAATCGTACTATTGATCTGATGACGATCTATGATGAGTCACACAGATCTTTCTATATCCTTTTGGGGATATGCTCGACACAGAACCTTTACCCTTAACCGTGTACCATCCAAGGTCATGGTAAAGACACCATATATATGGACAGGAAAAATCCCAAGATGTCTTTTATGAGGATTTGGGGTTGTGAGGCTTACGCTCGACGCCAAGTCTCGCATAAACCGGGACCCAAACCGATAGGTGCTATTTTGTTGGATATCCCAAGGATACAAAGGATATTACTTCTACATTCGATCGACAAAGTGTGTGTGGCAAAGACTGGGGTTTTTCTCGAAAGGGATTTTGTTTCTAGACAAACTAGTGGGAGTACCTTCGATCTTGAAGAAATTCAAGATAAGGACCATAGCACTGAGGCCTTGATGGAGGTTGAATAGGAACCATAAAGTGTTGTGGGTGATGAGGTTGTTGCACAAAGAGTTGTGGAACAACCACTGCTCAAGTAGACCTACCTCTTGGCAGTCCGATAGGGTACACGTCGTCACCGAGAGATACTCATTTCTCTTGTCAGACCATGATGACGTTATGCTAATTGAGAATGAGCCTACCTCCTATCAGGAAGCTGTGATGAGCCCAGATTATGAGAAATGGCTAGACGCCATGAGATCCGAGATGGAATCCATGTACACTAACCAAGTATGGACTTTGGTTGATCCACCTGAAGGGGTCAAACCCATTGGGTGTAAGTGGGTCTTTAGGAGAAAGACTGACATGGATGGACTTACGCATACCTATAAGGGCCGATTGGTGGCTAAAGGTTTCAAGCAAATTCATGGTATTGACTATGATGAAACCTTTTCTCCAGTGGCGATGTTTAAGTCCATTCGGATCTTGCTTGCTATTGCAGCATACCACGATTATGAGATCTGGCAGATGGATGTCAAAACCGCATTTCTGAATGGAAACTTACTCGAGGATGTGTACATGACACAACCTGAGGGTTTTGTAGATCCACAGCATACTGGGAAGGTATGCAAGCTGCAAAGGTCCATTTATGGGCTAAAGCAAGCTTCTCGGGGCTGGAATCTTCGATTCGATGATGCGATCAAACAGTTTGGTTTCATCAAGAATGAAGATGAACCCTGTGTCTACAAGAGGGTTAATGGGAACACAGTTGTGTTCCTTGTATTGTATGTGGATGACATACTACTCATTGGAAATGACATCCCTTCGCTACAGTCTATGAAGACTTGGCTGGGGACGTGCTTCTCAATGAAGGACTTAGGTGAAGCATCCTGTATTCTAAGCATAAAGATCTATAGAGATAGATCTAAGAGATTGCTTGGCCTAAGTCAGAGTACATACATTGACACGGTATTACTTCGGTTTGCCATGCAGAATTCCAAGAAAGGACTTCTGCCGATGTCACATGGTGTGAGTCTTTCGAAGACTCAATGTCCCTCTTCTAGAGAGGAGAGAGACCGCATGGATAAGATCCCTTACGCATCTGCTATAGGATCTATCATGTACGCCATGATGTGTACTCGTCCTGATGTCTCGTATGCTTTGAGCATGACGAGTAGATACCAGTCAGATCCAGGTGAGCGTCACTGGATAGCAGTCAAGAATATTCTTAAGTACTTGAGAAGGACTAAAGAATATTTCTTGATATTTGGAGGCGATGAGGAGCTAGCTGTAAAGGGTTACAGCGATGCCAGCTTCCAAACTGACCAGGATGATTATAGATCGCAGTCAGGGTTCATGTTTTGCTTGAATAGGTAGCACTGTGAGCTGGAAGAGTTCCAAGCAGGACACAGTTATTGATTCTACAACAGAGGCCGAATATATCGATGCTTCCATCTCATTCGTGAGATTGTCGATCGAGGAGATGTGAAGATTTGCAGAGTACCCACAGAGGCTAACATCGCAGATCCCTTGACCAAGACTCTGGCACAGAAAAAGCATGATGGTCACACTAGGTCATTGGGTATTAGATACTACGGTGATTGACACTAGTGCTAGTGGGAGATTGTTAGTGAAAGCCCTAGAGCCAATCATGTGATGATTGTTGTATGGACTTTATTATATCATATTCCTATTTATAAAGGCATGGTTATTATATTTACTTGTATTGGTGCCAAATAACTAAATATAATAATGTCCTTGAGTAGTAGGTTCTTATCTATATCAATCGATTGGTTGAATCGATAATGAGATAATATAGAGAACACTACTCTTAATCATTCCTAGTCGAGTATTAACATTCAGGGACAATGTTAATGCTTAGAGACTAGCATGTAGGTCAACAATCTCACAAGTCATGGATATGAGATATCAAGTTGACACATGGGTATGCATTGGAGAATGTATACTGAATGACCCGCCATGAGAAAGTATCATGGATCGTTATATGAGTGTCATATACTTTTTCATGTGGCTATTAGTATGACTATTAGTCCTTGGACCTGAAGTCACCATGGTTCCCTACATAATGAGTTGCATACTTTGGCTTCGTCAAACGTCACCCGTAAATAGGTGGACTATAAAGGCGATTACTGGGTATGTAACAAATTATGCGGAGGGATGTGAGTGATGTAGATGGGATCTATCCCTCCTATATGACGGGGGTGACATCGATATTCTTGATAGAGTGAGACCACGAAGTGCATGGCCATGCCCAAATGAGTCAATATGAGATATTGAGCTCATTTGATTAGAGTGAGTCTACTTGGAGATCAAGATTTAGATTGTACCGAGGATGACACGGTCTATGCCTCGATTGGTCAATCTAGATGTCAAGAATAGAGGGACATTGTCACATATTGTGAGAGTCACAATTAGTAGTCACAAAGGTGATGTTGGAGCTCAACATTCTTGTAACTTGGGTAGCAATGATGTGTTGCTAGATACCGCTCATTGCTTATGTTCCTAAATCGGTTTAAGGGACATTGCCAACGTTACAAGAACCTATAGGGTCACAGACATAAGAGCAATTAGATGGAGATTAGGTTCATATGATGAACCATGAGGATTAGGTTCATGGGATGAACCAAATTGGATTAAGAGTAATCCAAATTAGACTAATTGAGTTAGACTCAAGTTGATTCAAGTGTTGAATGAGTCTAATTGAGATTTGATTCATCAAATCAATTTAAATTAATGAATAGAGATTCATTAAATTAAATTGACTTGAGTCAAGTGGTTAGATTTGATCAACCATGGGATATTAGAGGTCAAGTTTGACTTGACTTGAGAGGGAAGATGAAAGGTCAAGTTTGACTTGACCAAATGCCATGTCATGATGATGACTAGGCATGGCCGGCCAATGATGATGCTCCACATCATCATTGACTTTGTCAATTGGTGCCACCTCATGAGGGAGACCAAGGGACATGGGAGTTACATGCATGCATGTAACTCCCTCTCCATGAAGTGGCCGGCCACTTTAGGGGTTTCATTAGATGAAATTCATTTGTGTGAGTTAATTCCAACTTCATCTTCAACCTTGGATCATCTTCCTCTCAAGCTCTACCTCTCCCAACCTCTCCTTGGCCGAAATTCCTAAGGGAGTGCTAGCACACTCTAAGGCATTTTTCTCCACCTATTGCTTGTGTGGATACCATAGAGGAGTGTGCACTTGACACTCTCGAGTTTTGGCGAACTTTTGGACGAGCGGGATAAGCGAAGGGCGTCGCTACGAGGGTAACATTCTAACCTCTTAGATCTAAGGTAGATCTAGGATTTCTGTAAGCACATACATGTAATTATAATTTTTTTATACTTCGCACGGATCCGTGGGCGGGGCTTCCGAGGTTTCCGCAACGCAAAAAGCGGTTTTTGCGGCTCGGAAAACCCAACAACATCATCATATTCATACAAGGTATGGTATGGAACTTCATTGAAAACCCAAGTAAAGGTCTTGGCTGAATGGTTCATGGAGAATTTGACTTAACAACTTCAATCGAAAAGCTACTTGTATGCAGGTGAGGGGATACTTACATCCTTCGCTTTGCTTTTAGTTGGAAGATGACCTAAGGGAAGCCAAACCTAGCCTTCTTCTTGCTTGGATGAGTTTCAGACAAAGGATGAAAAGGGAGGGGAAATGGATCTCGGTGAGGAAGAAGATGAGAGGAGAGAAAAGCAATTTGATCACTCATGTCTCCTCATTCCCCCTATTTATTCACTTGAAGAGTCCCTTAGTCTCCCTTACCCCTAACTATAATTTCCCATATTCCTCTAATAGTACAACCCTGTTGGGCTTTTGGTTATTGGATGCATCTATAGGGCTTGGCTATCTCTAGAGGTTTGGGGTTCAATTCGTAGGCCTTGCATCCTTTTTGGCTCATTTTCTTTTATTTTTTAAAGAGCCCACATAAAGCCCATCATATTCAACCAAAAATTCTTGTAAAATTGCTAGAAATTTTATGGGCGTTACTACGATGATTTCGGAAGTACCGACTCTTTAGAGGTGCCGATTGATGTCGAATTAGGAAGCTAGGGATTTGGCTTGCTAGCCACCAATTTGAAGGACAAGGAGTAAACCCTCAGAGAATATCAGTCCCTACTATTATTGATTTGGTTATGAATAAGGCGTGTATACCTACACTGGTTAAGACGATGAATGATCATTTACCTTATTATAGGAGGTATTGGAGGGGACATTTATCTGTCCCAGTATTTCTTCTAGAGAAGATCCGGAACTCTTTGTTAAAAGAGAGATGGACCTTTGAGATTATGCATCGATTATCGATGATAGAATGCGGTAGTGGTGGAAGGAAATGAATATCTTTCATTGTGGATAGAGGATCTGTTTAGATAAGCTTAGGACACCTGTGTGTACTTTAGGATTGATTTATGACTGGCTTGTTGATATTGTAGTGACACGGTGTCATACAATTATCATTGTCGTTGTGATGATTGTTATATCATCAACCTAGAGTAAAGAGAATACAGGTGTGTAGCGAAGACAATTTCATACTTGGTATGAATTATATGAGCTTATGGTTATCTTGTTAGACTTATTGACGACTTAGTCATCCAGGGATTTGGGAAGTCGTGTATTCTGGTCACGATTGGATCAGTTGTGGTCGTTAGAGTTGCGTAACTTGCCCACTGTTGATGGTGGTAGTTGGAGTTGTGCACTCAGCCACTGTAGATGGTGGTTTCCTGGTAGTGATTTGATATTACTATAGATATGGATAGGACACTCTAGTGGTACTACATCGCTAACTGGTTGAACCAGGAAGGTGATGGAATTTACTTGGTCTGAAGCTTGTGAAACTAGTTTCAGGGCTCAAACGATGATTGACTTTTACGCAAGTGTTGATTAATCATTCTGGTGTGGATGGAGGAGTAGTGTACATGGATGCATCATTTTCGGGGATTTGAGTGATTCCGATGCTATTGAATAAGACGTTTTCTAAGCTTACGACAGTTAAAGAACTGTGAGGTAAGCCGTCATATATATGACGTGGACTTAGCAGTGATTATGTTGTTTTGTAGAGGTGAGGAGCAGTAGTGCTCATGGGGTTTTGGCTAGCTACTGGATAGCTACTATAGAGTAGCTGGAACATGAATAGTTGTAACAAGGAAGTTTGGTCGTGATAGCCTCCCATGCACTTACAGAGTGTGTAGTGGAGTGGATTTTGGACAGTAGATGGACTTCTCTTGTGAAAAGATAATTCCCCTTCTTTGTCTCCGAGGAGAATAATGAGTTACAGACTTGTATTCATTTCCGGACGAGTTGCTTTAGGGGACTCATCATTCGAGATCGGTGATTTATTCGGAGTGAATCCGAAAAAGGTGAGTGTTGAAACGTTCCTCGTGGTGGAACGACATGGGGGACATGGACTGATTTAGTAGTTTGATGTGTCAACTATTTAAGGTGGAAAACTAGTAATCAGCAAGGTTCTGTACCGAGATGGACGTGATAGCTTAGTATGATGGACAATGTTGGGAGATTATTTAGAATTCGGAAAGGACTTGATGCGATTTCGGGTAATCAGTGATCGATTAGCCAAGACCACTCATTTTCTTCCGATCCATAAGATGAGTTTGTGAGATTGCTGGATAGGTATATACTGTGAAGATTTCCAATTTATGGAGTATCTTTGAGTATCGTATGTGATAGCGATTCAGGATTTACCTTCGATTCTGGCAAAGTCTCTAACAGGTCACGGATATAGAGCTCCACTCTGGTACAGTTATGTACTTTTTGATAGGTGGTCGATATGAAGATACTATTCATACTTTGGAAGGGTTGTTGGAAGCAGGTGTCAGAGCTCTTTATCAGTAACCCCACTTAGTCACTTGGGTGTGACTTGTCTCCAGATTCCTGAGATGGTTGTTGTGACATCTTGTAATCATACATGAGTGGGAAATTTGGGGACCAAATTTTTACTAGTAGGGGAGAATGTTAAATACGAAAATTTAGAATACTAAATTAAAAGGTAAAAATTTAGGGAAAATAATCCTAGGAATTATTTTCGGGATTTTTGGAGAATTTTAGAAATTTTTCTAGAATTTTTCTAGGATTAAATGGGGCTTGTACGAGATATTTACGGGGATAAAATAAATAGGCTTTTGGAGGGACTATTTGAAATATCAATTTTGGGGGATTAATGGGTTTGATTTAACCCTATGGGTATGATTTAACCCTATGGGTTTGATTTAACCCTATGCTTAAATACCAAAACCTAGGTTAGGGTTCAATTAAAACCTAAGTTAGAAAACCTAGTTTCCTTTATTTTTTCCCTACTCCGGTCATGTTCCCCGCCGCATTCCCTTTCTCGAGGCTTCTCTTCACGCAACCACTCCGACGGAGCCATCACACTCCCCGCGCCACCAACGCGCCACTGCTATTGCCTTCAGCCGTTGCTCAGACCTCCGTCATCGCCGACGAGCTCTTAGCACTGGTCGCCTCCTCCCTCACGAGATCTTGCGGGATCTCCGACCGCGTCACCCTTTGTTTTTCCCTTTCACCGCCGTCATCGCAGCATGCACTTCAGCCAGCGTCGGCCTGCCGGCCAGTCGTGGCTGCAGTCGTAGCCACTCGCATGCGACTCCACTTCGTCGCGATCGGCCTCCACCCCACACGCGACTCCGGCAGTGCCACAGTCATCGCAGCTGGCGATTCTCTTCCCACCTTTCTTCGTCATTTCCTTGCTCCTTCGTTTCCTCTATAATCCAGCGACTGTCGACGCTCTTGGTGGGAGATTCGACCTGTTGCCGTCGAAACTAGGTAAGGGTTTATCTCCTCTTACCTTGGACAACCAGTAATATTCTTTTCGTTGGGCTTGATCGATGAATTTGGTAATGGTATGGTGCCGGTGAACAGGGAACCCAGCGGGAGCTGGAGCAATGGTGTTGGGGTTAGGGTTCCGGCAGATTGGGTTATTGGTGAGGAGGGCTGCCGAGGGGAGCTTCCAATTTATGGAATATGTTTTGTTTTCCTTTGTGCTCTTTCGGTTCATTTAAATTTTGTGAATTTCGATCGAGTATTGGATTGTGGTTGCAAATTTGTTGGATCGAAGAGTTGGATCGAGTTTGAGGTAAGGTTAGGGTTGATCTATGATTTTATCAGGTTTTGAATATGACAAAGTGGTTGCATGGTGGTTTGGCTGTGCGCTGTGAAGTTTGTGATGGCTGTGAATAAGGTTAGTGCGGGAGTGAATTGAAGATTGAGGATTTGGAATAGGCTGTACAGGATTTTGGGCAACAATTAGGTTGTAGAGGCTGTTGGGCTTAAGGTGAGTCCTAAATTAATCTATAGTTGTTGGCTATGAGATTTAAGATGGAAAATTGGTAAGTTTCAGATATGGGGGTTTATAAAGGCATAATATGTTGTTAATTGGTCTAATGATCGATAGAGATTGATGTGAAGACTTGATTAGGTTACGTGGATAGCTAGATCAATCTAGTTGATCGGGCTACGAAGTCGATATGGGATTCGATTCGATCAGTCGTTGTATGATTGTACTTAATCGTAATGGTTGTTATATGCAGGTTTCGGTCACGAGACAAGACCTCGGGCATGAAGATAGTTATCCCGAGTTTCATAGCAGGTGGGTATTTTGACTTATCTCCTAGATATAGTCATATTGATATGCTAGTTAGGATAGCTTGCAATAATTTTCATGTTTATATGCCTAGTATGTTTTTGTGCCTACTTGATACATGCATTTGATCGGTTATGATTATTTCTTCCCTATTTTATTTGGATTATAGATATGTATATATTGGTTGTGTATATTATTCGGATATGTGTTTTAGTTGGATTTACATGCTTTAGTATCATGCACCATCTTGGATGATTGCATGCTGGCTGGACGAGGTTCCTTTATAATTGAGCCCGCAGCCAGTTACATGGCCTGCACATGCTGCCACTCATGGTTTAGTGGTACATCAGGAGGGTGTGTGCAGTTGCTCTGTCAGGCTCCGCTGGTCCGCTCATGGGTAGCGATGAGGCAGCGTGGTAGCGGGCAAGGATCCCTCCTCTGGTCTATGACACCGAGAGATGAGAGCTTAGCTCCCCCACTCTGTTTGGGGTAGGAGGATAGGTGTACTCCGACACCATCCTGTCCACTCGATCACTCAAGAGCAGTGATGGCAGAGTGCACAGTTGTCATAGCCCTACCCACTCGTCTTCACCATCGCGTGTGAGGTGGCTGACTGGCGTCAGGAGTGACCATGTCATTTGCACGACATGCATTTTGCATGGATAGCATTTGTATTGTGTTTGCTGCATTTTTATTGATGCCTTGGATGTTGCATATGATTGCCATGCATACAGGATACATATTTGTATATGGTGATGACTTTATTTCTTCTAGTAGGGCACATGCTCCTATATCAGGGTAGGAGATTCAGGTAAGTACAGTCCTTTTGTATTTCTTTCTTGCATACCCTATATATGAGACTGTACTGGCATGATTAGTATTGTTACCTATTTCTTTCCTTGCATATCGACTATATACGCTGAGTTCTTTGAACTTACCCCATGGTTTTATATTTATTTCAGGATGAAGCTGTCAGGAGAGTCCAGTTGCTATACCCCCCCCCCTCGTCGTGACAGTTTATTAGTTGTTTGAGTTATGGTTTTGGATTTTGTATAGAAGATATGTTTAGGTCCTAATGTTTTGGTTATGTACTTGTGGAAGTTTGGAGATATTTGTTGTGTTTTGATGGACTATTCGATTGGTTTGGTTGTATGTTCCTGATCAGATGGCAGAAGGGGTAGGTCTCAATGTTTTAGATCTTTTATTTTTTTTTTGTTGATGGCCTGAGGCCACATATTATGTATAATGTGTTGTGGTATGTTCCGGTCATGTTGACCGATGTATAGTGGCCGTGTAGGCCTTATATGAAAATGGGTATTGTCACCCGTACAGGGGAGATGCTGCCAGATTTTTGTCTTGCGGGGACTCCCTCAGGGCGTGACAATTTTAGGGGAGATGCTGTCGGATTTTTGTCTGGCGGGGACTCCCTCAAGGCGTGACACTCTCTGTCCTACAGAGAGTCATAGTCAACTGATCAATGGACTCTCTATCCTGTAGAGAGCCATACTCAACTGATCATAACTCTCTATCCAATAGAGAGTCGTACTCAACTGATCGACGCACTCTCTATCCTAGAGAGAGTCGTACTCGACTGATAATAACTCTCTATATCCTGTAGAGAGTCATACCAATCTAATCGACGCACTCTCTATCCTGTAGAGAGTCGTACTCAACTGATGGACGCACTCTCTATCCTGTAGAGAGTCGTACTCATCCGATTGTAACAAGCTAGGACCACTGGTCCGTAGCGACAAACTAAGTATCATTCCCCTGACCATTTACACGATACATGGTCGGTGGTAACATGCAACCTAAGGGTATTAGAATTAACCCTATGTTCAAAACATTACCTACCCACAGATGACCTCTTTGCCCAATTTACTATCAGGTTGTCATCCGGACTTTACTATTCACACTTAACTAAACAAATTTTAAGTTACTTACATCACCTATATATATAACTCCTAATCATGATTAAATGTAACATGATAGCAGCAATGAAGTTAATAACCAAGGGTAAAGTATCAAGCATAAGATAATAAGAGCAGGGTCAAGGTAACATGATCATATAAGATGATCATGCATCTAAATCTGTATGCATTAAACTACCTAACCAGGGTAGGAATTACCCACCTAATATGTAGCTCGTGCTGATTCTATTTGCGTCCGCGAATTTGCCTCGTATCAAAATCCTGAAATCGGAGAATACCAATATAATCCAACAATAACACATCCAGATCAGTTAATTAAACAACGATATGCAACTATAAATCTTACTTAATCTCCGCTTCAATTACAACCATCCTTTTAATCCGCTTAATGGAATCTGATCTGCCCCAATCATTAACTGCAAGTAAATCCCTTCCCATTGTTTTAAATCAATGAATCAACACAAAACATGATATACTTCTAATTAATAGATCAATACACAAACTCATCTACCTTAGATGTCATCGTTCAACATCTTGCTCCCCAATTGATATTAAATCCAAATCTATCCAAATCCATCTTACCTTATGTTAATTCAATATCAACGACTTTAATCAACCCCTGATTATCCTAAACACATATCCCCTGTCGATCTTCAAATTCAATTGTATATCAATTCTCAATCGCCTATAATTGTAGTAGAACCCATGAGACAAATTCGGAGATACATCCCACTTTGATCACCTATAATCACATTATACCACATAATCATACTTGACAGAAAAAGAAAGAGGGAGATCCAAATAGATACCAGCAAATTGAAGCTATGCTGGCAGTACTCCTCCCCCAATCACTCTGTTCGTCGGAACTCCTCCTGCTGCCCTAGCATGCCGAAAATCGCAAGAGCAGTTCACAATCGGCAAACAAGAAGAAAATCATTGCCGATCTCCAAGCTCCCAGTGAGGCCACTCGCTCCCTGTGAAGACACATGCCGAAATCTCGCACGAGGAAAGTCACGATCGACGGTGATAGGGAAGGCGACATTGTTGTGCTCGCGCACAGGGAGGACAAAACGGGAGGTGCTCTGCTCGGGAACCTCGAGAGGCCGTGGACAGTCGCGGGGTGGCTGTGAGGTGAGGAGGGCGATGACCATGGGAAATGGTATGGCGAGATCGTGAGAAGATGAAGTGCAACCGTGATGAAATCGGGAAGAAGAGAGGCGACGACAAGGCGACGACGCAAGCGTGTGCGATGGTCAGAAGCAGAGGCCATCGGTAATTTGGGCATGGTCGGGCGCGCGAGGGAGAGAAGAGAAGAAGAAGATCGGGAGGGGAAAAGAATCGACGCGATTGGGAAATAGGAAAAAAAAATGGAAGGGATATAAAGGTTTTTAATTAAACCTATTAATTCCTAGCAGATAGTCTAAACATGCTTTACAAAAGCCTATCTGCTTTATACCCATGAAATATCCATAACACTTCCGTTTAAATCCAGAAAAATTTCTAAAAATTCCTAAAAAGTCTATAAGATAATTTCTTAATTAACAAGGATATTTTATATATTATTAATATTTTTGTTTCAGTATTTTACAATTAATATGCTTACATTTAAGTTCTTTTTAAAATAATTTTAATAAAAAAATGTATATCATGAAATTAGGATTTAATTCATCTTGACTTTTAAACTTCAAAATATTTTGTAAGTAAAATCATTTTTGACAAAAATATTTTGGTCTTGTAATAGTTTTACAAATTAATTTTCTTAGGATGCCCCTAAAATATTGTCGGAAATAATTTTGTTAACCTTGTTCATCTCACCAATTCTAGGTTTTCAATACACGTTAGCCTTATGTGTATCGTGAGAAGAGGGTTCATTATTTTTTGTTTAATTTTAATGAAAATTGAAAGTGTTTAAACTTGTGTTAGATTCAAGTTTAGCTTGGGATAATCAAGTAAGTTTTTCCAAAATCAACTTCCAGGTAGTAGCGAGACATATGACTTTCTTGGTTATCAGGTGGATCACTTCCTAAGCAAAGTCGAACAAGAAATCAAGTACTTGACTCACTTTGGACTAAACTTTGGTCTAACTAGTTAAAGATTTAGCGAGTTAGCTTCAATTAGTTTCGCTCAACTTAGTGCACTAGGTAGTGACGAGGCATATGACATTCTTGGATATCAAGTTGACCACTTTCTAGATATGCACTTTGAAGAACTTCTCTAACTTACTATTAGTTCACTTTGTCTTAGTACTAGATTGTTTAAGTTTAAACTACTTTTTTTTCCTATCTAGTCTTTTCTAAATTAAGAAAATAATAACTAATTAAGCATACAAGAGTCTTATCTAATTAAGGAAACAAGAAGAGAGTTATCTCCCCTGAGTGGTAGATTTGATAGGTCTTGTTCACTAAGTGAACTTGACCTTTGGGAATCCAAAATTGATTTGGTCCAACTTGGTTGACTAAGCTAGTATTAGAAACCCATGCTTGGATTCAACCCTTATTATTTCTATTAAACAAAGACATATATGATCTATTTGTGTCCTTAGCCTTGTATCCGAGTCCGGATTTGTTGTACACAACTCGTTGAGACCCAAGTATCATGTTGAGATACTTGGAGCCCAAGGTGAACCTTTCCAATTTTTCGGTTAGATCTTCTACTTGCCTTTTCAAGATGGAGTTCTCTTCCTCAAGCTTTGCAACTTGAGTGGAGTCTTTATCCTCAACATGGCAAGTTGAAGTCTTCGAGTTAACTTGCTCCTTAAGTACTTATTTTTTCTTAAGAAGTAAGTAGACTCGATTCTCGGACTTAGCTAGTTTTCTACATAGGCATGCTATGATATTGTACAACCTATCTTTTAAAGGAGATGTTATCTTGTCTAGTCCTTTAGAAATGGATATGGATCTGTGGCTTGTCTCAGACTCGGACTCAGACTTGGAGCATGACTTACCTTTGGATTCATCGGCCACCATGAATGCTACAAAGCTTGTATTTGGTATTTTAGCATCCGACTTGTCTGATGATGGTTTGTCCAGGGTTGCCTTAGATGCTCCTTTCCTTTTCCTTTTTCTCGGTTTGGATTTCTTTCCCTTTTTGTTTTTTCCTACCATCAAAACCATACCATTCTCGGGTTGACTCAAGTTAGCCTGTTCAAGCAATACAATTAATTTATCGCATACATTTTTAGCATTTTCAACCGATCTTACTTAGTTTAACTCACCATTGGTGAGCCTGCATTTCAAGGTGTTAAATGCCTTGTAATCTATTTGTGCTTTATTCCTTGTTTCAAAGGACCATTTATCCAGATCTAACAACTCTCTCGAGTTGTGACCGGAGCTACGAATTCTTTACTAATAGAAAACAAAACTTCTGAGTTGGTTTTCAAGAAGCACTTCATTCACCGCTTCCTATAGCTAAAATCCTCTCCGTTAAAGAGAGGAGGGCGAACGGTACTATAACCTTCTAAGTGTAACATTCTTAATTAATTATGTTTTTTATTTTTAAATTCATAGAATATTAAATAAAAAATTATTCCTATAGTAAGATTGCAATGATTGAACTTGCACTAAAGTAAGATGGACAAGTAAAAAAAAATTATTCTAGTGCAAAAGACAAATAAAACTAATGCAAAAATAATGAAATTAAAGAAAATTTTGATTTTGCTCTCTTTGGTAGTTTCACCAAAATCGGAGCGCCCCTACTCTGATACCAATTGTAGGATCGAGTTCTACTGAGAGAGGGGGGGGGGGTGAATCTCGGTGTTCACAAATTTTTTTATTATTGAAATCTTTTCTTTTAATTTTTAAAAGATATTAGAGTAATGCAACGGAAAAAAAGACAAGTGCTCAAGGTTTTACTTAGATCACAACCCTAACTAGGTTGCTACTCCATGGCTCACGACTCTCAAAGAGTCGCCTTGATGGGCAATCCATTAAGAGACCCTCCGACTAGAGAACTCACAACTTCAAACGATATTCGTTTTTACACAAATGAAGGATGAGGTAACACACTACATGATAACTATCATTTTATCGTATTATTTTGATCCTTAATATCAATGGTTTTATCCTCTCGAGTGATTAATTATTGATTATTAATATATTTTATGAGTTTTGATTCATTTTGGATCTTATTGTAAATTCTCCTAATTTTTGGACTTATATGATAATTTTATCTCTTGTTTGTAGGAGATTGAGATGAGCCAATAGACTAGACTCAAGTTGGATCAAATATGACTTCATCTAAGGTCATAAAGGTCATTTTATGCTGGATTAATCAAAGCCCTTCATCAAGATCAAATACAATTCAATCAAAGGTTAAAATCCGATCAATTTGGACTATCCAATGAGATCGGCTTGATTCTGTGCCATCCATCCAAATCTGGAGAGATTCGATCCACACATCTTAACCATTTAATCTCAACCACTCATTCAGATCTGATCAGATCCATCCATCTTAAATCGAAGCAATTCTGGTCATCGAATCTGATCTAGAATTTAATTATAAAAGGTAGCTTCTTCTTCTTGATCGCGGCTACTTCTTCCCGATCCGCGATCTTTTCATCGAGCTCCACCATCATTTCCTTCCACCAAGCACCATTGGTGTCACGCCCTGAGAGTATACCGAGCCGAAAAACAAACGGACAACATCTCCCTTGTACGTGACACTATATCCTATTGATACAAGGCCTTTCGACCACAATCACAACAACATATATAAATGTATATATAACAAAATACAGTAGAAACTATCACAATGAAATAATAAACTACACTCAATGCATATCGGTATGACTGACCACAACATAAAGAAAGTATCATCAAAACCCGAATCAACAAGTGCGTACATTAAGGTACTGACATATCTGAAGATCGGCAATGGTGCAAGTCATACAACCTGAGTATAAGTACCATAATACAACACCTATAACATGGTCGAGTAATCCTAACTCTATAATCAACAAAACTGACATAGTAACATTCTATGTCAAATACATAATGAACCGGGTCCATCCTGTATCACCTCAAGGTATTGGTCAAAGGTATACAATAGTCTGACCACTTCAATACTGGTAATCCACACACGACCATATAAAATATGCAAGTGGAATGCAAGATGATATACAATCAAATGCAGCAAGCATAACTCAAACAAATACATCATCCAACGATCATATATATAGACTCTATCTATATATATTCTCATCACACTGTGTTAGGACATCAAGTCGTTGCTAGTAGGCATGTGCATGACCATGATCAGATAGTATGGGTAGATGGCGCAAATATATATATATATATATATATATATATATATATATATTTGCAAACGCCATCTACCACGGCAATACAGATGCATGGTCATGCCTGTGCACCCTACTAGCTACAACGACCCCAGTGTGGCCTAGGTGGCACGACATGACAACTGTCCCAACTCAACAACAACCACTGCTCTCGAGTGGCTGAGTGGGCAGTATGAACAAGTAGCATATAAGCGTAAAAAGCTAGCTACACAATGGGGGTCCCTGCTACTGGCCACTCCGACTATCACTATCCATGAGTGGTCGAGTGCCACTCACCCATGACAACTTCACACTACTCCAACAACCACTGCTAATAGTGGGGCGAGTGCGACACAACAAATGCTCTGCCCTGACACTAGTTACTCCTCCACGAGTAACCTAGGAGGCAAGATGACCGACGACCCTCTCAACCACAAGAGAGACCAAGTCGCTAGCATGCATGTAAATGGAATGAATGCACGACAGCACACACATATGCCCACAACACACTCTCTATTCTATAGAGAGGCATATACAGCTGATAACAACTAAGCTAGGACCTCCAGTCCGTAGCTACGCTGTATCGACAAATCACACATCCATACATGACTACATGATCCATAGTAGATCTATACACAACATCAGGATATGATATGAAAACTCACTTTACTTCTAGAATATCACCCACCCCTGATGATTTATCTAAATTGCACAATTCAGTTTTACAACCGAATTTATCTACGTACACATAGGTAAACCACTACAGGTCCACTTACCATAACATGTATAATTCATAACAATGATGAATGAATAGATAACAAAAATGACAGAGCATTTTAAGTGCAAAGGCAAGTATCAAGTAATAGAAAAACTAGAGTGGAGTCAAGGTCAAAGTGAGAATAATATGAAATCATATATATATCAAGGTTTAGCTACTACCTGACCAGGGTAGGAAATATTACCCACTTGCTATAAAGCTCGAAATAATGAAATCTTCATGGTTGCGTACCTATCTCATATCCACGTCTTGCAATATTGCAAATATAATTAGATTATATTGCCAACTCTAGTATCAAGATCAAAACCTAATGGATTAAGTTATCCATTTAACCGATCACTCCTAGTCGTATCAAAATATAATTCCATCCCAAATCAACTCCATGTTGGTGCAGGGGCACTAGATAATCTAACCTTTGTTTTGATGATGGCAAAGATTCAAAGTTAAGCTATTTTGTTATCTTATGTGATATGCTAAGTGTGCAGGAAGTGTTTAATCTAAGCCAAAGGTCGAGCGACACCCGGAGAATCTCAAGTCGAGAAACCGTGGTAGTCAGGCGACACCAGGAGAACCTCAGAGAGTCGAGGAACCTCGGTGGTGACTAAAAGCTAAGCGACAGGTCAGGAGGACCAAAGGTAAGCTCCGTGTGTGGAGCAGTGGTAAGGATGTGTCTTAGATTAGAGAACAATCCTAGGCGTCGATCCGACTAAGGCTTCCGGAGGAATGCCAAAGTCGAGATCGGACAGTCAATGGACTATCACACTGCATGGCATTATGCATCTATTGTGCTAACTTTGTGTTGCAGGAATTCTCAAGTGCAACAGTCGACTAGAGATGTCAGCAGTCGACTGAAGGCAGTCGATTGATAAGAGGATCAGTCGACTGATGTCGATGAATCAAACCAGTGCACAAGGTCAAAGAGATAGAGATTGATGCCACCACCTCATGATAAGATAAGCCGCCACCTCAAGATAAGATCCATGAGTTTTGGATCTGGATCGGGACAAATTCCAAGGCGCAAATCTATAAAAGGAGGAGAGGACTCAAACCCAAATTCAAGAATCTCCCAAGTGCTTTAAAAACTCTAACAATCTTATCTTGAATAACTTTAATAATAATTCTACCATTAAAAACTATAACAATCTTTTCTTGAATAATTCTAATAATAATTCTACCTTTAAAAACTCTAACAATCTTATCTTGAATAATTCTAATAATTCTACCTTAAAAAATTCTAATAATTTTAATAATTATATTTTTAAAAAGTCTAATAATATTATCTTAAAAAATTCTAATAATTATACTTTTAAAAATTCTAATAATTCTATTTTGAAAAAGTCTATTAATATTATTTTGAAAAATTCTAATAATACTATTTTAAATAATTCACAATCTAACTTAATTAAAAATTCAAAATTAGATAATCAAACCAATAAAATCAATTATAATAGAGTACCATTTGATTATACACAAATTAATAATCTAGTAATTAAGCCTTCAACTTTTAAAAATTCAACTAATAAATATGTAGGCTTGAGTTACAAGTCTAAGCTAACCAAAAATCAAGACACTAAAATTTGTAAACCTAATTATAATAAAGTATCTTATAACTATGGAACAAATAAAAGTCTACCCAAGAAAACAACCATTTCTTTAAATTGATTGAAAGTAGCTTGCTAATGCATACATATCATTATCATGCTTATTTTGTCATGTCATACATACTAGTTTTAAATTAACTCTCATAGAATGGTTAGATAGAGAATAATTAATTAATCTTGACAATATAGTATCAGGATGCGGTGAGATGATAGTACGTTAAGGAAACAAAGTCAAGTGTATCCAAGTTGGATAAGGAGTATCTAGCTTGGTGCATTTAACTAAGTGGAACTAACTGAAGCTACCTCACCACATCCTAAACTAGTTAGACCAGGATGTAACCCTTAGTGAATTAAGTGTGTAATTTCCTAAGTTGGCTTTGTCTAAGGAAGTGGTCATTGTTCTGATCAAAGAAGGCCCCTGTGCATCGCCATGACCTGGAAGCCCTCTTTCGAAATGTTCACTTAACTAACTAATGGTTAAATTCGAATCTAACCCAAGGTTAATTAATTTCTAAGGCATTAAATTAAATTCATCTCACAATACTTATAAGGATAACTTGGTTGATCATGTAGAATGGGTGAGATGTTAAGGACAACAAATTGAAAATGGTTTTGAAAATGATTTCAAAATTTATATACACATAAATAGATTCTTAAAACTATTTTTATTTGTTTCCATGATTGTTGTGTGTAGTTATTCGTAGTTTTCAAAACAACTATACTTCTTAAAATGATGGTTAGTTGACCAATATTGAATGTCTAAATCCTTAGGTCCACATTAGACAACTAGACCCTCTGGACACTTAGGTGAGCCTTCCTTGTGGCCAACAAGGATGTCCTAAGAGTTTGTCAAACAAAAGGGGAGACCCTCTAGATAAGCCTTCCTTGTGGCTAACAAGGATGTTAGGTTAAGGGGGGAGGTTCTAGTTGGATAATCATCGTAGAAGTTGTTAAAAAATATTTAAAAAAAAAATCGCCAATACTCTCTAAATTTAAATCCTTCTTTTGATAATATGCCGGGAGAAGACTTAAGTTGGACAAACTTAGTATCTAGCTACCTCTAGTTTGGCATAAAACCCAATAGACATGAGCCTTTAAAATGTTTTTTTTTAATTCTTTCTCAAAATTTTATAACAATGTTAAAGGTTAGGGGGTCACATCCTAACCTAGGATATACATTGTTGGTGCAGGATCTAGAAACCTAAACTCCTAAACTCTTATGTATTAAAGGGAGTTGAATATATTAAATCAACTTGATTAGAATGTTTAAAAATTCTATTTCTTGGCAAATGTTAACCTTACCAATGTACCCCTTATAATGTTATTTTTGATATATGTCAAAGGGGGAGAGAGGATAAAGTTAATAGGTTACTTACTTTTTTTTTTCCCAAAAGTAATTATTTTTCAAAACTCACCTAGAGGATAAAGTTAAGAGGTTACTTATTTTTTTTTTCCCGAAAAGTAATTGTTTTTCAAAACTCACCTAGGGTTAATGGGGAGGTACCCTTAAGGGGGAGGTTTTGAAAAATGATTGTTCAATGCTTATTGCTTATTTTCTCTTAACTTTGAATTGATTTACCATAGACCAAAAAAAGGGAGATTGTTGGTGCAGAGGCACTAGATAATTGAACATTGGTTCTGATGAAGGCAAAGATTAAAAGTTAAGCTATTTTGTTATCTCATGTGATATGCTAAGTATGCAGGAAGGTTTTAAGCTAAGCCAAAGGTCGAGCGACACCTGGAGAATCTCAAGTCGAGAAATCGTGATGGTCGGGCGATACCAGGAGAACCTCGAGGAGTTAAGGAACCTCGGTGGTGACCAAAAGCTAAGCGACAGGTCAGGAGGACCAAAGGTAATCTCTGTGTGTGGAGCGATGGTAAGGACGCGTCCTCAATTAGAGGACAATCTTAGCCGTCGATCCGATTAAGGCTTCCTGAGGAATGCCAAAGTCGAGATCGGACAGTCAAAGGACTGTCACACTACATGGCATTATGCATCTATTGTGCTAACATTGTGTTGCAGGAATTCTCAAATGCATCAGTCGACTGGAGATGTTAGCAGTCGACTGATAAGAGGATCAGTCGACGAATCAACCCAGTGCACAAGGTCAAAGAGATAGAGATTGATGCCGCCACCTCATGATAAGATAAGCCACCACCTCAAGATAAGATCCACGAGTTTTGGATCTGGATCTGGATAAATTCCAAGGCGCACATCTATAAAAGGAGGAGAGGACTCAAACCCAAATTCAAGAATCTCCCAAGTGCTCGTGCTCTCCTTTGTGCTACATCGCTACTTCGACCGTGTGCCATCTTCTAATTAATTATCGGTATTATTGTTATCTTTCTATACTTAATTTGTATAAGGACTGGTAAGGTGGTTACCGACTTTATAATCATTGTAATTGTCTTGTCTCTTACCTTTAACGAGCAAGAGACTTTTAGTAGTTGCCCTTCGGAAGCAATCAAGGATCGCAGGGCCTTGGATTAGTAGCCGGTGGCCTGTGAACCAAGTAAAAAAGCTTTGTATCTTTCTTGTGTTTGTCTTTTAGTTTTCCGTTGCGTACTTCATTTTAATCGTCGAAAAAGAAAAGTTTTCACAAACGCTATTCACCCCCCCTCTAGCGATTTGTTTCGACCCAACACTCTAGCTCCTACTAACCCATTCATAGCCTTAAAATGGCACATCAAAACCGAGATCGAGCTGCTCCAGCCGGTTCCCAACCCCTGTACAGAATACATACAACCCATCATTTCTAATTAGCGAATATGCTAACCTACAACATTCAACTCCATACACAATTATAGAACAAATCATCATCACACACACTTCTATCCACACTAAATTCAATAGCATAGCCAACTATAGATCAATATACTCCTTTCTTCATAAATCAATCCACCACCTCGATCCACACTGCCACCATAGCCATTTACAACACATTCACAACCAACAATTTTCCTACCCATAGCCGATTCAAATCTTTTGTTCACAGTCGTACAAACACAACACAACACCAACCAACTAAACTCCGTCCAGCCTACTCCACTGATCAACTGCAGCCGCTACCCTTGTCTCACAAATCGACAACCCTCTAACATCATCAATCCAAATAAACTACATTGGACAGAAGAGAAAAGGAAAGGAAAATGAGAGGTTTACTAGAGTTTGCAGCTTCATCGGCAGCACTTCCCCCAAATGCTCTATTCGTCGGAAAACCCAACACCGACAATCACTACTGCCCTTGCTTCGGTAGATATCACGAAGTAGCTCCCGAACACCTACTGAAAACCCAATGAAAACAATGAGATCGACTGAAAACCCACAAAGCACCATACCCTTACCTTTCTCCGGCGACCACCGTGAAGAACGACCTCCAATTGAACCGCTGCCAATGCAGACTTCCAGCTGCGTGCCCCTTCACCGTCGGCACATCCGTGGCATCATCAAGGTGGGTTTCCGCTGCTTGTCGCAATGAGAAAGATTGCGAGAAGAAGAGGATCACGAGGGGAAAAGAGGGAAAGTGGGGCACAGTGGAGAGGAGATCGCGAGAAAAATTGTGAGAGGGAAAGGAATAGTCACGGTGAAGAAGAGGAGAGAACCGCAGGGTAACTCTCAGGAAAAATAAAAGAAAGAATGGCGGTGAGGAAAATGCCAAATGACGTGGCGTTAAGAGGGAGGAACTAGAGCGGGTTTGAAGAAAACTGAGTCGGGTTTAATTACAAACAAGTCAGGTTTTAATTTAATCCATAAGCTTTAATTAAAACCTAGGTTAAGCCCAACTCAATCAACCCCAATCTGAATACCTATTTTTTTTTCACCGTATCTCACAGTTGCCCATTCCATCTCCTCCATCAAATCGAGCGGTGGACTTCATCACTCCATCTCCTTTGCAGCAGAAGCCATCAGAGAAGGGAATTTCCCCTCCGATTGCCAACTTCATCGTTTCTACCGGCGATAACGATCGCAGAAGGAGATTTCCCCTCTGATCACTATCTTCATCTTCCTCCTTGCTCAACCACAGCCTGCCAAGCGATCTCCTTTTTCTTCCATCCGACTATCGTAGGTTCTGCTCACCATCACAACAGATCTGATCTTGATCCACTATCGATGGATTCATCCTTCTACTGACAAACTGAGGAATAGTAAGGGGATTCCTACTCGTTCATCTAGCTCATTTGCAATGGTCCTCCTTCACAGATCATCTTCATGTTGGTGCAATCGACCCAGGTCACGATTGACCAGACTCGAGTTGGACTCGAGTAGTGTTTTGATGTTTGATAATGTTTTGGAGAGATTGTTGGTGCAATCAACTCGGATTATGATTGATTGGAATTGTGTTTAACTCGAGGGGTATTTTGATGTTTGACGATGGTTTGACCATTGTTTTACTATATGGTTGACATGGGGTTGACCATATGATGGAGAAGTCCAAGTCTTGTGTACTTGGCATGGAAAGTCCAAGTGGGGCACTTGGCAATGGGAAAGTCCAAGCATGTGTCTTGGCAAGGGAAAGTCCAAGCTTGAGTCTTGGCAAATGGAAAGTTCAACATGGGTTGGCAAGGAAAGTTCAAGGGGTGATATTGGCGGCGTAAAGTCCAAGGGTGGAGTCTTGGCATCATAAGTCCAATGGTTGGCGGCTTAAAGTCCATGCGGGAGTCTTGGCAATGTAAGCCCAATGTGCCTTGGCGGCATAGACCAACTTTGCATGACAATAGCCGATGGAAGCACCAAAAGGCTAGCGTATGGATGAAAAGTCATGGATGACTTGGAGGGATCAGATAGGCGTGAGGCTGAAGGAGGTGGCTAGAAAGCTTAGGTCTAGGCTAAGGGTGGTCTAGCAACTATGAGGGCATCATACTTGAGGTTAAACCTCATGTTTGAGGTTAACAGTCGACTGGGGCTTTGGACCAGTCGACTAGTCATGTGTTTTGACATTTGGCAGCTAAGTCGACATGCAGCAGTCGACTGGGATTATGGCCAATCGAACTGCTCAGACTCGACTAGTGCTCAATTGTAGGAAATAGCCTGGTAGTCGACCGCCATCATTGGGCCGATCGATGGAGCTTTCAGCAATGATCAAGCATGGATGGCAAATGATCGCTTATCCGGGTTACGAGCACACGTTTCTGGTAGTCGAACGCTAGTCGACTATGACCTCGGGCAGATCACCGGGTTATGGCAATGACTAAAGAAATCATGGATTGAATGTCCGACGGATTAAGTCCATTGTCTTACAGAGACACTGTTGGTAGTCGACTGGGGACTTATGGCAGTCGACTGCTAGGCAAAAATCTAGGTTGCAAGGAGCCTTAAAAGGAACTCGACGGGAGGGATTTCCACAGCAATTTTTGGGGCGATTTTGGAGGGCAATTGCTACTGCATTCCAGACCTTCAAAACCAATCCAAAGCAAGCAACAAGCAAGCAATCCAAAGTTCTTGTGTAAAGTGTTCTTTACTTATTTTTGTGTATTGCTTAGTGTATTTGTTTTATTTCATTATATTACTCTTGTAATCGCTTGTACGAGGTTTCTCCACCTCCGACTTGTTGTTGAGAAGGAGTTTTATTAGTGGTGTTGTCATCACTAGAGCTCGTTGAGCTCACCCCATGGAGTAGGAACCTTGAGGTTCTGAACCACGTTATATCTTGTGTATTTGTGTTTGTCTTGTGTGTTTGTTTGTATTATTTCTATATTCCGCTGCATACTAACAATCATAGGCAAGCACAATCGAAATCCATCAAGCGACGTACAACACGCTATTCACCCTTCCTCTAGCGATGATCATTTTGTTAGGGCAATCAACCCGTGATATGGTTTTGATGTGTGTGACAAAGGGTTTAAGTTAGGTTGTTATTGTGATTTGATATGTGCGTTGGAGTCTTGCAGGACTTAGTAATTCGCACATGGAGTCTTGGCGAGTTTCACCTCTCATGACTCGGTCTTTGAGTTGGTGAAGGATGGCTTTGCGGAAGTCGTGCGCTTGGAGCATCCGAGGGACCACCGAACGAGGAGCTTGGAGTAAAGCCGGAGGAAGTAGACTTCAGGGTGAGACGGGAAGGATGGCGCACCAGAGCCGTGCGCTTGGCGCATCCGAGGGACGTGGCCAGATGAAGATAACTTCAAAGGCGAGGGACTCCGAGGGATGAGAGTGAGCGAATGTAACCCGGGAAGGGGTAGTGCTCTTAGGTGAAACTTGGCCATTTGGCTAAGTGTCGGATGAGATTTCCCGACACCAGTCGATAGCCATGAAATGACAGCCGACTGCTCTGAGTCGAATGGGGTTCAACTGGTATCCGACTGATGGGATTATGCCCAGCAGTCGACTGCCATGGAATGGCAGTTGACTGCCAGAGGAAGTCGCGGGCACAGAACCTCTCGTAGCCGACTGGGCAATCGACTACGGAGGTAGTAGTCGACTGATGGTTACATCAGTCGACTGCCAAGGGATCCATTGGACTACAATGGTCGAGATTCGATGTGTTCGAAGGGTGTTGTAGTGGCGATAGTCGATTGCCAAGGCAGCAGTCGACTGGTGACAGCCAATGGGAAGAAATCAACCCTCTCTATAAAAAGAGAGGGTGTTGGGCTTTGGGAGGCTAATGCCTTAATTCCTAACAACTCCCAAAGTGCCCTAAACGTTTTCCTACTCTTCTACTAGTGCTAATCTTCATTCTATTATAGAAGAGTAATCCTTGTGTAAAAGAGGTTACCTCCACCTAGCTTTGTGCAAAGGAGAGATCTAGTGGAAAGTGCAGGATCGATGACGTGTAGATGTTGGCCGGCTAGAGGGGGGTGAATAGCCCTCAATCGTTCGATGATGGAATTCGCTTGTTTACAAACAATATTAGCGCAATGGAAAACACAACAAGACAAGCAAATCAAAACAACAAGAATAAAACCAATGCTAACAAAAGGAATATAACGTGGTTCACAGCCTCGCCGCTAATCCACCGTCTGATTCGTCCACGGTGAATCACTCCGCAACCAATTCACTATTGGTCTCTCCCTTTTGCTCAATGCAAGGTGGAGGTAAACCTTCTTACAATCCAAATACTCCTTCTTATAATAAGTATGAAAGAAAAACTAGGAGAAGGAGTTGAAAGCTTGTGGGGCACTTGGATGAACGTTTAGGACTTAAGCATTAGCCATCCAAAAGCCCACACCCTCTCTTTTTATAGAGAGGGATTATTTCTTCCGTTAGCGCCACGGTTGGCTGCCCTTGGCTGATCGCCACCACTACAATGGCCTTGAACACGCCGGATCCCAATCGTAGGCCAACGGATCTCTGGCGATCGATGTATCCATCACCGATCGCCTCCGTAGTTGGCGCCGATCGGGTATGAGAGGTTACGTGCGCGACTTCCTCCGGAAGTCGATCGACATTCCATGCGCGGCTGATCGTCATAAACCCATCAGTCGAATACCAGTCGAACCCCGTTCGACTCAGAGCAGTCGACTGCCATTTCATGGCAATTGACTGGTGTCGTGTGAAACTCAAACTTAACATTCGTTTGAGCTTCCGGCGGTCGGGTAAACCTCAAACCTTGCGGTCGAGCCTCCGATACTCAGCCATTTGGCCAAGTTCACCTAATGAGCTACTTACAATTCACTCATTCTCTCATCTTACTCGAAGTCCCTCGCCGAAGCTCTCTTCATTCGTGGCCACGTCTCTCGGCAGCATCAGGCGCACGACTCTGCAATGCTCCTTCACGTCTCTTGCCTTCGAAGTCTGCTTCCTTGGTTTCGCTTCAAGTTATCTCGTCCGACGGTCCCTCGACAGCATCAAGCGCACGACTCTGCAATGCTCCTTCTCCAACTCAAGCACGAGGTTGTGAGTGGTGAACCCACCAAAGCTTCATGAGCGAATTACTAAGTCCTGCATGACTTCAACCCACATATCAAATCACAATAACAACCTAACTTAAACCCTTTGCCACACACATCAAAACCATATCATAGGTTGATTGCCCTAACAATCTCCCCCTTTTTGATGTGTGACAATCTGTTTAAGTTAGGTAAAAACATTTGATAAAATATTAAGGAAAGAAAGCATGTGAATAAACATGATTAGCAACTCTCCCCCTTAATACATGAAACTCTTCCTTTACTTAAACATATATCTTTCTCCCCCTTTGATACTATCAAAAAGATTAAACAAAGTTTATATGGCATGACATCAAGTCTAGAGAGAAGCAAAATTCAAAATCACTAAAAAACCTGATAAAATCATATTACTATGCTCGCATTAAGATAATCACGATCACAAGCTATCGATGGCAATGACTAGCACAAGGAAATCAAAATTTCTTATTTTTTGGACAAATTTTAGAAATACACTAAAAATTCCAAAAAATTCGAAAAATAGTGAAATTTGGGGAACACATTTATTTTAGGGTTCTTTATCAATGAAAAATAGTTTTTCATGAAAAATCATTATATTTTCAATGATTTGTAAAAAATCCAAAAGCTTTAAAAACAACTAGTGTTTTGATCAAATTTGTATCCATTTTAACACATAGTTTTGCTTTGGATTGTTTCAAAACTTGAACATGCAGATTTTAAAGTAAGAAATTGTTTTGAAAACATATGAAATATCCAACCATGATCTTTGGGCAATATTTCTATGAATTAAACATAAGCCTTCCCCATGATTGGTCTATTATTGCTATTTTGATACTTTAAATGACCATCTAATTGTCATAGGTATTAGTGGACATTTGTATCATCCTATCATCTCACCCATGCTAAGTTTTCAATCAAGGTAGCCTATGGTGAGTGTGAGATGCATCCTAAAGGTATTTGTATACACTTAACCATTAATTTCATGCATTTCTACCCATGGTTAAGTATCATCCTATCATTCCACATGATCATAAAGACATATATGGATAAATTTCACATTATGATCATGAAACAAGTGTATTCATCAAATTGTGATCATGCATTAGGTATTACATCATGATAATAAGGCAAATACCACTTAAAGCATGATTTATCTATTTATAGGTGCATTATCATCACCTAACACTATTTCAAAAATATTGTCCCGCCATCCTAAGTCAACCAAAAATATGATATAGGTGAAATCCTTATGGTTGAATATCCTAGGGTTTTCCTAACCCTTTGGGATAGATTTAGGAACCCAAAACAAATTCTTGCCTATGGGGTTCACTAAATACTCCTTAGGAATCCATTTTCTAGCTATTACCTTCTTTTTATCTTGACCCCTAGCAATTAACCATTTATAAGCCTTTTCAATTTTCTTTTCCTTATATCCTAGGCCTTTCTTGTTGAAACTAGCTCTTTGGCTCCCAATTATTATATTCAATGTATTTGAGCCAGTTGTAAACTTTTCTAGGGTCTTGGTCAAATGATCTACCTTTTCTCTTAGAGCCCTATTTTCCTCTATGCTTACATCATTAACATCAAATGGCATATAAAGATCATGTGAGCATGCATCATCATGACTAGAAGAAATATTTTCATTAATATTTAAGCATGTTTTTTTTAGTTTATTTTCTAAGTCCTTGATTTGATCTAGCATTCTCTTATTTTTCTTCTTTTCCCTAAATAAATCCCTAGTTAAGCTAGAAACCACGGAAACTATTTTCTTGGGAGTTAGATTTGTTACCATAGCTTCCATATCTTCTTCTTCTTTGGATGAGGATGGTGAAGAAGCTCCCCCTTCACTAGAGCTCTCCTCACTTGTGCTTGATCCTTCATTTTCGGAGGAGGAGGAGTCTAAGTCGTCAAATGCCATTAGTGCCAAATTTGTGACAAAGGCATTTTCTCCCTCGGATGATGATGATGAAGAAGAAGAAGGATCATCCCAAGTCCTTGCTTTTAATGCCTTTGCCTTCCCCTTTTCCTTGGCCTTCTTTTCTTCTTCCTTTTTCTTCTTGCTCCCCTTCTTCTTCTTTTCTTCCTTCTTTCTCTTCTCCTCTTTGCTCTTGTTCAAGAGGGGACAATTGTCCCTTATGTGTCCCTCTCCTTGGCAATTATAACAAATCACCTTCCCCCCTTGGTCTTCTTCTCCTATCATTAGAGTTATTAAATTTAAAACCTTTTAATGCACGCCTTACCCTATTTACCATATAGGCTTCTTCTGTGCTATCCATGGAGGAGGAGGAGAAAGCTTCGTCGGAGGAGGAGGGAGTCTCCATCTTCTTCTTCCCTTTGTGGGCCATCAAGGCTACTCCTCTTGAAGGTTGAATTCTAGGCTCTTCTACTATTCCTTCAAGCCTTGTTTCGTGGAGCTCCATTGCTAAGAAAAATTCCTCCAAGGTGCTAACTTCTAGGTTCTTGGAGATGTAGAATGAGTCCACCATAGAGCTCCATCTTGAGGACCGAGGAAAGGCATCTATAGCCTTCATGAGCATGTCCCTATTTGAAAGCTTCTCACCTACACTATATAAACTGGTTATTATCTCTTTAAATCTAGAGTGTAGTGAGGTTACCTTTTCTCCCTTTTCTAATTTGATGTTTGATAGTTGGGAGCGGAGGAGGTCTCTCCTTGTAAGTTTGACCTCCGAGGTACCTTCATGGAGCTCTACTAACTTCTCCCACATCTCCTTGGCACTAGAGCATTCCCCAATCTGGTTTACTTCTTGTTGGGGGAGTACATTGTAGAGATGATGTTTGGCTTTTGAATTTTCCAAATACTCTTCCCTTTGCCTCTTGCTCCATCTTGATTTTTCCAATGGCTCCCCTTCTTCATCCCTAGGTATTTCGAAACCATTTTCCATAATTAAAAGAATTTCGAAATCGGTTTCGAAAAATACCTCCATTCTCTTTTTCCACCAAGAGAATTCTCCTTCAAACTTTGGTGGATGAATATTGGAGCCGACCATCTCTTGATGAAGTGTTTGTTGCGGCGGTTAGTCCTCGACAAATGACTTGGCTTTGATACCACTTGTAGGATCGATGACGTGTAGATGTTGGCCAGCTAGAGGGGGTGAATAGCTCTCAATTGTTCGATGATGGAATTTGCTTGTCTACAAACAATATTAGTGCAACGGAAAACACAACAAGACAAGCAAATCAAAACAACAAGAATAAAACCAATGCTAACAAAAGGAATATAACATGGTTCACGGCCTCGCCGCTAATTCACGGTCCGATTCGTCCACGGTGAATCACTCCGCAACCAATTCACTATTGATCTCTCCCTTTAGCCCAATGCAAGGTGGAGGTAAACCTTCTTACAATCCAAACACTCCTTCTTACAATAAGTATGAAAGAAAAACTAGGAGAAGGAGTTGAAAGCTTGTGGGGCACTTGGATGAACGTTTAGGACTTAAGCATTAGCCATCCAAAAGTCCACACCCTCTCTTTTTATAGAGAGGGCTGATTTCTTCCCATTGGCCGCCACTAGTTGACTGTTGCCCTTGGCAGTCGACTGCCGCCACTACAACGGCCTCCGAACACATTGGATCTCGACCATTGTAGTCCAATGGATCCCTTGGCAGTCGACTAATGTAACCATCAGTCGACTGCTGCCTCCATAGTCGATTGCCCAGTCGGCTACGAGAGGTTCTGTGCCCATGACTTCCTTCGGCGATCAATCGCCATTCCATGGCTGATCACGGGCATAAACCCATCGATCGGATACGGTCGAACCTGTTTCGACTGAGCGATCGACTACCATTTCATGGCAGTCGACTGGTGTCGTGTGGATCTCAAACTTAACATTCGTTTGAGCTTCCAGCGGTCGGGTAAACCTCAACCCTTGCGGTTGAGCCTCCGATACTCAGCCATTCAGCCAAGTTCACCTAATGAGCTACTTACAATTCACTCATTCTCTCATCTCACTCAAAGTCCCTCGCCAAAGCTCTCTTCGTTCGCGGCCACATCCCTCGGCAGCATCAGGCGCATGACTCTGTAATGCTCCTTCGCGTCTCTTCCCTTCGAAGTCTGCTTCCTTGGCTTCGCTTCAAGTCATCTCGTCTGACGGTCCCTCTGCAGCATCAAGCGCATGACTCTGCAATGCTCCTTCTCTGACTCAAGCACGAGGTTGTGAGTGGTGAACCTGCCAAAGCTTTATGTGCGAATTACTAAGTCCTACATGACTTCAACGCACATATCAAATCACAATAACAACCTAACTCAAACCCTTTTCCACACACATCAAAACCATATCACGGGTTGATTGCCCTAACAGAAAGATTGAGGAGCAATTCACCTTGGACGAATCGGACCGTGGATTAATGGCGTAGCCGTGAACCACGTTACATCCCTTGTTAGCATTTGTATTCTTGTTTATTGCTTTGTCTTTATTGTTTATGCTTCTGCTTGTGCAAATGATTTTGTAGACGAGCAAACGAACAAATGAATTCCATCATTTAACAAAAGAGGGCTATTCACCCCCCTCTAGCCGACCAACATCTACACTTCATCGAACCTACAAGTGGTATCAGTGCCGAGGAAAGCTTGTCGAGGACTAACCGCCACAACAAGCACATTCAAGAATTGTCGGCTCCAATATTCATCCACCAAAGTTTGAAGGAGAATTCTCTTGGTGGAAAAAGAGAATGGAAGTATTTTTTGAAACCGATTTCGAAATTCTTTTAATTATAGAAAATGGTTTTGAAATACCTAGGGATGAAGAAGGGGAGCCATTAGAAAAATCAATATGGAGCAAGAGGCAAAAGGAAGAGTATTTGGCAAATTCAAAAGTCAAACATCACCTCTACAATGTACTCCCTCAGGGGAATGCTCTAGTGCCAAGGAGATGTGGTAGAAGCTAGTAGAGCTCCATGAAGGTAGCTCGGAGGCCAAACTTGCAAGGAGAGACCTCCTCCGCTCCCAACTATCAAACATCAAATTAGAAAAGGGAGAAAAGGTAACCTCACTACACTCTAGATTTAAAGAGATAATAACTGGTTTATCTAGTGTAGGAGAGAATCTTTCAAATAGGGACATGCTCATGAAGGCTATAGATGCCTTTCCTCGGTCCTCAAGATGGAGCTCTATGGTGGACTCGTTCTACATCTCCAAGAACCTAGAAGTTAGCACCTTGGAGGAGTTTTTCTCAACTATGGAGCTCCATGAAGCAAGGCTCGAAGGAATAGTAGAAGAGCCTAGAATTCAACCATCAAGGGGAGTGGCACTTTTGGCCAACAAAGGGAAGAAGAAGATGGAAACTCCCTCCTCCTCCGACGAAGCATCCTCATCCTCCTCCATGGATAGCTCGGAAGAAGCTTATATGGTAAGGAGGGTAAGACGTGCATTAAAAGGTTTTAAATTCAATAACTCTAATGATAGGAGAAGAAGACCAAGGGGGAAGGTGATTTGTTATAATTGCCAAGGAGAGGGACATAGAAGGGACAATTGTCCCCTCTTGAACAAGAGCAAAGAGGAGAAGAGAAAGAAGGAAGAAAAGAAGAAGAAGGGGAGCAAGAAGAAAAAGGAAGAAGAAAAGAAGGCCAAGGAAAAGGGAAGGCAAAGGCATTAAAAGCAAGGACTTGGGATGATCCTTCTTCCTCCTCATCATCATCATCCGAGGAAGAAAATTCCTTTGTCATGAATTTGGCACTAATGGCATTTGGTGACTTAGACTCTTCCTCCACCGAAAATGAAGAATCAAGCAGAAGTGAGGAGAGCTCGAGTGAACGGGGAGCTTCTTCACCATCCTCATCCGAAGAAGAAGAAGACATGGAAGCTATAATAACAAATCTAACTCCCAAGAAAATAGTTTCCATGGTTTCTAGCTTAATTAAGGACTTGTTTAGGGCAAAGAAAAAGAACAAGTGCATGCTAGATCAAATTAAGGACTTAGAAGAAAAATTAGAAAAAACATGCTCAAATGTTAATGATAATTCTTCTAGTCATGATGATGCATGCTCACATGATCATTATATGCCATTTGATGTTAATGATGCATGCATAGAGTAAAATAGGGCTTTAAGAGAGAAAGTAGATCATTTAATCAAAGCCCTAGAAAAATTCACCATAAGATCCAACACCCTTAACATGATCATAGAGAGCCAAAGGACAAGTTTCAATAAGAAAGGCCTAGGATATAAGGAAAAGAAAAATGAAAAGGCCTATAAATGCTTAATTGCTAGGGGTCAAGACAAAAAGAAGGTAATAGCCAGAAAATGGATCCCTAAAAAATTTTTAGTGAACCCCATAGGAAAGAACTTATTTTGGGTTCCTAAATCCATACGAAAGGGTTAGGAAAACCCTAGGATAGTCAACCATAAAGATTTCACCTATATCATATTTTTGGTTGACTTAGGATGGCGGGACAATATTTTTGAAATAGTGTTAGGTGATGATAATGCACCTATAAATAGATAAATCATGCTTTAGGTGGAATTTGCCTTATTATCATGATGAAATACCTAATGCATGATTATTAATTGATGAATACATGTGTTTCATGATCATAATATGGAATTCATACATATATGTCTTTATGATCATGTGGAATGATAGAATGATACTTAACCTTGATAGAATTGCATCAAAATAATGGTTAAGTATATACAAATACCTCTAGGATACATCTCACACTCACCATAGGCTACCTTGATTGAAAACTTAGCATGAGTGAGATGTTAGGATGATACAAATATCCACTAATGACCTATGACATTTAGATGGTCATGTAAAGTATCAAAATAGCAATAATAGACCAATCATGGGGAAGACTTATGTTTAATTCATAGACATATTGCCCAAAGATCATGGTTGGATATTTCATATGTTTTTAAAACAATTTCTTACTTTAAAATCTACATGTTCATGTTTTGAAATAATCCAAAGAAAAACTAGGTGTTAAAATGGATACAAATTTGATCAAAACACTAGTTGTTTTTAAAGCTTTTGGATTTTTGGCAAATCATTGAAAATATAATGATTTTTCATGAAAAACTATTTTTCATTGATAAAGAACCCTAAAAGAAATGTGTTCCCCAAATTTCACTATTTTTCGAATTTTCTAGAATTTATAGTGCATTTCTGAATTTCGTCCAGAAAATCAGAAAATTTGATTTCCTTGTGCCGATCGCCATACTCATAAGTGATCGATGTATCTGTGCGAGACGCAAAGAATATGATTTTATCAGGATTTTAAGTGTTTTTGATTTTTGCTTCTCTCTAGACTTGATGCCATGCCATATAAACCATGTTTAATCTTTTTGATGGTGTCAAAGGGGGAGAAAGATATATGTTTAAGTAAGGGGGAATGCATTTAGGGGGAGTTTCATGTATTAAGGGGGAGAGTTGCTAATCATGTTATCTACATGCTTTCTTTCCTTAATATTTTATCAAATGTTTTTACCTAACTTAAACAGATTGCCACACATCAAAAAGGGGGAGATTGTTAGGGCAATCAACCCGTGATATTGTTTTGATGTGTGTGGAAAAGGTTTTAAGTTAGGTTGTTATTGTGATTTGATATGTGCGTTGGAGTCTTGTAGGACTTAGTAATTCGCACATGGAGCCTTGGCGAGTTTCACCTCTCATGACTCGGTCTTTGAGTCGGTGAAGGATGGCTTTGCGGAAGCCGTGCGCTTGGAGCATCCGAGGGACCGTCGGACGAGGAGCTTGGAGTGAAGCCGGAGGAAGTAGACTTCTGGGCGAGAAGCAAAGGATGGCACTGCAGAGCCATGCACTTGGTGCATCCGAGGGACGTGGCCGGACGAAGATAACTTCAAAGGCGAGGGACTCCAAGGGATGAGAGTGAGCGAATGTAACCCGGGAAGGGGTAGTGCTCTTAGGTGAAACTTGGCCTTTTGGCTAAGTGTCGGATGAGATTTCCTGACACCAGTCGACTGCCATGAAATAATGATCGCTCTGTCGAACGGGGTTCATGGTATCAGCCCGATGGGTTTATGCCCGTGATCGGCCGCCATGGAATGACAATGATCGCCTGAGGAAGTCGCGGGCACAAAACCTCTCGTAGCCGACTGGGCAGTCGACTACAGAGGCAACAGTCGACTGATGGTTACATCAGTCGACTATCAAGGGATCCGTTGGACTACAACGGTCAGGATCCGACGTGTTCGGAGGCCGTTGTAGTGGCGACAGTCGACTGCCAAGGGCAGCAGTCGACTGGTGGCGACCAACGGGAAGAAATCAGCCCTCTCTATAAAAAGAGAGGGTGTTGGGCTTTGGGAGGCTAATGTTTGAACTCCTAACAGCTCCCAAAGTTCCCTAAACATTTTTCCACTCTTCTACTAGTGCTAATCTTCATTCTATTGTAGAAGAGTGATCCTTGTGTAAAAGATGTTACCTCCACCTAGCTTTGTGCAAAGGAGAGATCTAGTGGAAAGATTGAGGAGTGATTCACCTTGGATGAATCGGACCGTGGATTAGCGGTGTAGCCGTGAACCACATTACATCCCTTGTTAGCGTTTGTATTATTGTTTATTGCTTTGTCTTTATTGTTTATGCTTCCACTTGCACTAACGATTTTGTAGACGAGCAAATGAACGAACGAATTCCATCATCGAACAAAAGAGGGCTATTCATCCCCCCCTCTAGCTGGCCAACATCTACACTTCATCGACCCTACACATTTCCCCAACACTTCAATCGCATAATCGGACTTCTGTTTGTTCCCACCGCCAGTTTTATTTGCTGTGAATCTTCCTGAATTATCACTGAGTAAAGCATCAATTTACCCTAGCTGCACAACAAGATAGTATTAGAGTTATCCTTGTTTGAAATGTCATTTTGTTAAAAGTGATCAGTGGATTTTTCTCGAAATTTTTGTTGGTGCAATCGGCCCAGGTCACAATTGACCAAACTCGAGTTCGACTCGAGTAGTATTTTGATGTTGGTGTTTTTATGTTTGACGATGAGTTAACCATTGTTTGACAATGGGTTGATTATATGGTTGACATGGGGTTGACCATATGATGGAGAAGTCCAAGTCTTGAGTACTTGACATGGAAAATCCAAGCATGGGTCTTGGCTAGGGAAAGTCCAAGCTTGAGTCTTGGTAATTGGAAAAACCAACATGGGTTGGCATGGAAAGTCCAAGCATGGGTCTTGGCAAAGGTAAAGTCCAAGTCTTGAGTACTTGGCATGGAAAGTCCAAGCAAGGGTCTTGGCAATGGTAAAGTCCAAGTCTTGAGTACTTAGCATGGAAAGTCCAAGCATGGGTTTTGACAAGGAAAGTCCAAGCATGGGTCTTGGCAAGAAAAGTCAAGCCATGGGTCTTGGCAAGGGAAAGTCCAAGCTTGAGTCTTGGCATTTGAAAAGTCCAAGGTTTGATATTGGCAGTGTAAAGTCAAAGAGTGGAGTCTTGGCAGTATAAGTCCAATGGTTGGTGGCGTAAAATTTAAGCGTGTTTCTTGGCAGCGTAAGCCCAATGTGCCTTGGCGGTGTAGACCAGCTTGGCATGACAATAGCCGATGAAAGTATCTGAAGGCTAGCATATAGATGAACAAGTCATGGATGACTTGGAGGGATCCAATAGGTGTGAGGCTGAAAGAGGTGACTAGAAGGCTTAGGTCTAGGCTAAGAGTCATCTAGCAAGTATGAGGGCATCATACATGGGGTAAACTGTTAGTAATATATGAGAGATGTCCTAAAGCAATCGCCTTATGTATGAACCATTTATATGATAAATGAAGATTCACTATTTGAGTATATATGTTTCATGTATTTGATTGGATCTTAAACTGATTTATTGAATGTCCAAGATACGATTCACAGCATGAGAGAATTTGTGATTGGATCACAACTAGTGAGTATCTCTACATGTGTAATTGTGATGTATCGGAATTATCCCTAGTCGATGAATTGATGGATTTGGACACCATCAATTCTGTCGAGACTAGCACGAGGTATACTCCTTGGTGTATCCAAGCAGCTGATTCTCACTGGCTGGAGACATTGTGATGTCCGGAGTTGATCGTGGATGCTAGTTATGGTAACTAGTACATTGGAGTGACCAGCCGTAAGACTTCATATGGTTCTCTGCATATATAGATATGTCAATAAAGTTCTTGCTGTAGCTTAAGTGTGATGTTCCTTTGACTTGCGGTATTCAAGTCATCTTGATCATGGAGACTTATGCTTTGACATCTTAAGCAAACATCTCTAAGGAGATGTGGACCCGGGATGATTGGGTATAAGTCGAAGTGATCGAAGGTGTTTGAATAGCCTATAAAGGATTCACCACTTCTTGCGAGGAGATGTATACCCATGGCCTCTCGTCGGATTGTTACTAAAGTCTTTGGCCAAAGAATTACATGTTTAGAGTAAGGTACTCTTCGATACATGTGGAGTAACTAGAATCCGTAGGACGAGGAAATGATACTTGGGCTAGGTGTGACGTAGTCAACCTAGTGGGGACTAACACTATAGACCATGTCCTGAACCAAGTGGGTATAAGATGAGTGAAGGGAATGGGGCACGAATCATTGGAGCTGCTGAAGGGTTTCAGAAATAGTTCTGGATCAATCGTTGATCTTTTCGGTTAATTGGGGATCATGATGTACTACTAGGTGCCACTCATGATCGTTCTATAATTAATGGTTAATTATAGATGACCAACATAAACCGAGAACCTATTTGGTCACACGCACAACGAGCGTAATCCGAAGGATTTAAAACGAGCTTGAGAATGGGATTCTCAGACCAAGAGAAACTAGGTTTGGTTGGACCAAACAAGAAGCGAGTATGAAATCGTTTCAGTCGCAATGGAAGCATGGATGGGCCGTGTCTTATGAAGACATAATGGATGAACCAAAATGGTTTGGTTCTAATCCAATGGAGGAGAATAAACAAAAGGGTTTGGTTTATTTTAAACGAATGAACCAAAAGTTGGTTCTGTTCGTTTTAACTTAAAATAAACCATCATGGTTTGGTTTATTTTAACTTATATTAATGGAGCGGGTTAACAGGTCTTATGGTTATGATCCAATAACCATTAAGAGAATTAGTTCTCTATAAAAGAGGGCGTAAGAGATTGTTAAGCCCTAATCCAAAAACCCTAGCCGTAAGTTGCCGCCCACCTCCTTCCTTGGAGATTCTCGGCGCCAACCTCCATTGCCGCCCAGCTCCTTGTGCCGCCGTCCAACTTATTGCCGGTGTCCAAGCTTCATCTGGTGATCCTCCAGCGACCCTCCGGTGATCTTCCTAGGCTTCGGCGATAAGGTGAGCACTTGGCTTCCCTTGCTTGGCCGGCGCCTACTCCTCCACCAAAGCTGTCCAGTTTTCTGGACAGCTTATTTTCCTCTCGTCGGAGTGTCGTTTGGACGACGGTTAGAGCTCCGACAGCACCTAACTTACCGGGGATTCGATCTCCGGTAATCCTCTGAGGTGGAGGATGAAGGATTCCTCAAACGGTTGACGAATACCTCTCCGGAAAAGCGAGTTTTGAGGACTCGTCTTTGGATCCGAATTTGGATTCGAATCGTGATCATCTCTCGATCACGTCGTCTTCAACACGAGGCTAGTAACCCGTACGAAGACGAAGCTCGTGGCTTAGCGAAGTCATCCTAAGGATACTCGGCATGGATACGGATAGAGACGATTCTAGCGAGGATCGTTCCGGTTGATGCCGTTCCCGCTACACGTGATACGAAAGGTATACGTAGTTAAATTTTCTTTATTACAAAATTTAAATTTACGGTTATGTCTACACATGTTGTACTATGCATGCGTGTGTTGTGTGTGTTGTAATAAATGTAGATTTATTATTTTTATTTCTTCCGCTATGCATATGTTTACGAAACATGTTCGAACACACACTCGCCGCGGTGCCGGAAACCCAACATAAACCTCATGGTTAAGGTATATGGAGATTGATCGTCAAATGTTTGAACACTTGCGGTTGACTATCATGAGTCGGGCATTCGATGAGGAAGTGGCCTTGGAAATACCGCTAGCATTAGGCGGTTGGCGGCCTTGAGCAATGATCGCCACGATCACACGAGCTACGAATGTTTCCTAGTTGACTGATGGGTCTGATCAGTCGATTGCTAGGTATGCATTGGAACTTTTCCAATGTGGATTAAGTCATTGAGAGACAACGACTACAGGAGAAGTCGACTGATGTGTATGAGCAGTCGACTACTAGGCGGAAATCAGCCCGAGTTGTAGCTTTAAACGGAGCTCGAAGGAGAAGTTTTTGGAAATGGTACTTGGGGCAATTTGGAGGGGAATTGCTATTGCATTCCAGACCTTCAAGTGCAAACCAAAGCAATCAATAAGCGAGCAATCCAAAGCTCTTAGTTTAATGTTTGCTTTACTTGTATTTGTGTATTGCTTAGTTTACTTGTTGTATTTCAATGTATTACTTTTGTAATCATTTTTACAATATTTCTCCACCTCCGGATTATTCCGAGAAGGAGTGTATTGATTAATGGTGGTATTTGCATCGCTAGAGCTCATTTGAGCTCAACCCATGGAGTAGGAACCCTAAGGTTCCGAACCACGTTATACTTGTGTGTTGTGATTGTGTTTGTCTATTTTGTTATTGCTTTGTTATTATTTCCACTGCGCATATTAATGAATATTGTAGACAAGCACGCAAGCGTGATCGAATTCCATCAAGCAATGAAAACGCGCCATTCACCTCCGCTCTAGCGCTCACCGAAGTTCCTACAATTGGTATTAGAGATAGGAGCTCTTCTATGGATTAACAACCGGGAGCAAATGTTAGTGTCATCCCTTAGTGTCAATCATGAGATGATTGATTAGAGATCATATGTATCATATTTTATTAATAACAGGCAAAGATTGATTATTTTATTTACTTTATGTGTGTGCTAGCCAAATAAATGTAATAATGCCCTTGAATAGTAGGTTCTAATCTACAGTATATTAATTGGTAGAATTGATTATGAGAAGCTGTAGAGAACACTATACTTAAACATTCTTAGGCAAGTATTGTATTAATAGACAAAGGGAGATATTGATACATTGAGACTAGCATGTAGGTTAGTGGATGACTTGATCTCACAAGTCATGGATATGTGATATCACATTGACACATGGGTATATATATTAGAGAATATATGTACTGAATTGACCCGCCATGAGAAAGTATCATGGATCATTATATGAGTGTTATATACTTTCTCTTGTGACTATTGGTATGAATAGTCCTTAGACCTGAAGTCACTACGGTTCCCTACATAAGGATTTATGTACTTTGGTATCGTCTAACGTCACCCGTAACAGGGTGCACTATAACGGTGATTGTTGGGTATGTAACGAATTATGCGGAAGGATATGAGTGATATAGATGTGATCTATCCCTCCCATATAATGGGAGTGATATCTTCTTGATAGAGTATGACCACGAAATGCATGACCATGCTCAAATAAGTCAATATGAGATATTGAGCTCATTTGTTTGAGTGAGTCTACTTGGGGATCAAGAAACATAAAGATCGATAAGGGGATGACACGGTCTATGCCTCATTGATCGGTCTAAGATATTAAGAATAGAAGGACACCGTCATACATGATAATAGCCATGGAAAGATTATCGGATCTCGACTTTTTTGTAGCTTGGGTAGCAATGATGTATTGCTAGATGCCGCTCATTACTTATGTATCTAAAATGATTTTAGATACATTACCAATGCTATGAGAGCCTATAGGATGACACACAAAGAACATATTATTTTGGAGATAGGATCATTTTAGTTTGACTAAATGAATCATTAGTTAATTGAAAGGACTAGGATGAGTTAGACTCATTGCTTGGCCTAATTTGAGTTGGACTCAAATTGGTTTAATTTGAGTTAGACTCAAGTGAAACCAATTGAAGATGGTTAGCATGATTAATGATGATTAATCATGCATGCAAATGAAAAAATGGAATTTAACTCCACTAATGAATGTTGCATGCAATTGGAATTTGAGAAGCCTTTTTCATGCAATGGGATTAATTGCATGCAATTGGATTAATTGCATGAAATGGAATTATGGGATTAATTGCATGAAATGGAATTTGAAAATATTCCTCAACGTTGCATGAAGTGGAGTTGAATGCATGCAATGAGATTAATTAACTCCTAAATGTTTCATGAATTTAATTGGTGCATGCAATTGAATCAATACATGAAATGATATTTTAATGCATGCAATTGAATCAATACATGAAATGATATTTTAATGCATGGGAAAAATGAGATTTAACCTCCTCCTGAACGTGAGCTTGAATGAGGATTTTTTTTTTCATTTTCGTGTGTGGATTCCAATTTCTCCATCTCCCTTCTTCTTGGCCAAAGTCTAGAGTGGAGAGGTTTAGTGTGGTTGCTAGCACAACCAAAGGTTTTATCTCCTTCTCCAAGATACGGTTCATGTGGATACCTTAGAGATATGATTGTCCTTCCTGTATTAAGATCTGACTACGTTTGGATAGCAGGATTGTGAAGGGCTTTGCAACAAAGGTATATTTCCTCATCTAGATAAGATATAGATTAGACTAAGAAAACAATTTATATGTTTTGCATGGATCTCTGGAGGGATCCGATTTGTATTTTTCTTTCCACTGTGGTTGTGCGAAGTATTTCACCTGCAATGTCGTGAATGTCACGATACAGATTTCCCTACAGCAAACGTGCTAGAGGAGAAATTGGAGTTTGAAGAAAGATTGGGTGACGACATCAACATTCCACCTTCCTTCGACCATAAGGATTTTGCATATTAGAAAGGTAGAATGATGTATTTTCTTATGTGTGATTATGACAATTGAATTAGTGTTTTAGTAGAGTTCGATGCTCCTAAGGATGAGAATGGGAAAACACTCAAGAAGAAGAAGTGGAACGAGGAGCAAATCCGATACTCCAACATAAACAATAAGGTAATGAGTATATTGGTTAATGCAATTCCTAATGATATATTATGTAGATTAGGAGAGTGTAAGGATGCCAAGGAGCTTTGGAGCAAGCTAGCTAAGCTCCATGAAGAATCCTCAATGGCTCAAGAAATAGGGCAACCCAAAGAACAAGAACCATCATTGACTCAATTGGACAAGGAGACAGAAGAAGCGAGCTCATCCTCACAAGAAAGTGACGATTCAGAAGTTGAGAAGAAGTCAACATCCTGATCGGTGGTAGAGGAAGATTTGGAGGAAGCCTCCACCTTAAGGATTGAGGGAGAGGAGATTAGGCCAATCTCAATGCAGGAGGAAACTCAAGAGGAACCATCTACCTCCGTTCGAGAAGATGAAGAAGCTCAAAATTCCTCAATCGACCTAGGTAACTCAAGCATTTCAATTAAAAATAAAAATAATATTGTTCACTTTGAGTGTAGGGAACAATGACACTACAAGATCAAGTGTCCGAAAAGAGTCAAGAAGGCACAACCAGCACCAAAATTCAACAAAAATTCAAAGGATGTCGGAGTCTCCACTAGTAAGAGCAAGGAGCACGTGGTGTGCTTCAAATGCCAACAACGGGGACACTACCAAAGTCAATTCTCTAGGAGGAGAAAGCAAACCAAGGGGCAAGGAGGAGCTACACATATAGGGGGAGCTAAGGCGAACCCTAAGGTAAATTTAAAAAATGCTCATTATTTAAGTAATAGGCAAAAGCATGCTAGGAATAATCTTGCTATTGTTCATAAAGAGCATACTAGAAATAGGTTTTATTTCTTAGGTGCAAAATCTTTCAATTTTGGGGCTAAGGATAAATCTAGATTAAATACCCCTAAAACAATTCTACCTAGGGAAACTATTAGGAAGGTAGAGAAGCATTTAGGCATTAACCCTAAGAATGGTAGGCATATGCCTAAAATGAAGAACCATACCCAAAGACTAAATTCTAGAGGATTCGGTGGCCGCTAGAGGGGGGGGGGGGGAGGGTGAATAGCATTTCGATGCTCGATGGAATTCGTTCGCGATGCTTGCTACAAATGATTAGTGTGCAGCGGAAATAAAACAATAACAATATACAAACATGCAAACACAACTATGTAACGTGGTTCGGAACCGAATGGTTCCTATTCCACGGATTGGGCTCGTAAGAGCCCTAGCAATGCCAATCACACACCACTACTAAATAAACTCCTTCTCGACACAAGTCGGAGGCGGAGAAATCTCGTACAAATATTCTTACAACAATAAGAATAAAATACAAGCAAATACAAGTAAGCTACACAAATACAAGTAAGGAAAACCTTTACAAATGTGAACTTGATTGCTTGATCTTTGATTGCTTGAATCGTGATTGAAGACCCTAATTTGCACCAACAAATCGCCTCAACAATGCTCAAGAAATCACTGCCAAAATCCCTCTTCTGAGCAGCTTTTATAACTTACAATCAGGCTAGATTTTTGCCTATTAGTCGACTGCTCGGGACCATCAGTCGACTGATGACACCATTGCCGTGAGACAACGGTGCAATCCACGCTGAAAAAATCCAAAAGATAGGACATCAGTCGACTGATCAAGCCTTCACTCACTACTAACCCTAGCAGTCGAGTCTGACTCCATTTTGTGCCCAAAATAGCGAGCACCAGTCGACTGATCACAAGATCAGTCGACTAATAGGTCCAGCAGTCGACTGCCCACCTCTGATAGTCGACTGCTAGGGAACTTCCCGTAGTCAAACCCTAGTTGGCTTACACCAGTCGACTGATACACCTCAAACATGAGGTTTTAACCTCAAACATAAGGTTTAACCCAAGTATGGTGCCCCCATACTTGCTAGACCACCCGTAGCCTAGAACTAAGCCTTCTAGCCACCTCCATCAGGCTCGTGACTATCGAATCCCTCCAAGTCATCCATGACTTGTTCATCCATACGCTAGCCTTCAGGTGCTTCCATCGGCTAAGTCATGCTAACGATGTCTACACCGCAAAGGAACATTGGACTTACGCTGCCAAGACTCTGCTTGGACTTTACGCCGCCAACCATTGGACTTATGCTTCCAAGACTCCATCTTGGACTTTACGCCGCCAATATCAAACCCCTTGGACTTCTCAAATGCCAAGACTCAAGCTTGGACTTTCCCTTTGTTAGTAATATATGAGAGATGTCCTAAGGCAATCACCTTATGTTTGAACCATTTATATGATAAATGAAGATTCACTATTTGAGTATACATGTTTTCATGTATTTGATTAGATCTTAAACTCATTTACTGAATGTCCACGATACGATTCACAGCATGAGAGAATTTGTGATTGAATCATAACTAGTGAGTATCTCTACACCTGTAATTGTGATATATCGGAATTATCCCTAGTCGATGAATTGATGGATTTGGACACCATCAATTTTGTCGAGACTAGCATGAGGTATATACTCCTTGGTGTATCCAAGCAGATGATTCTCACTGGCTAGAGACATTATGATGTCCGGAGTTAATCATGGATGCTAGTTATGGTAACTAGTTCATTGGAGTGACCAGCTGTAAAACTTTATATGGTTCTCTGCATATATATATATGTCAATGAAGTTTTTACTACAGCTTAAGTGCGATGTTCCTTTGACTTGTGGTATTCAAGTCATCTTGGTCATGAAGACTTATGCTTTGACATCTTAAGCAAGCATCTCTGAGGATATGTGGACCCGAGATGATTGGGTATAAGTCGAAGCGATCGAAGGTGTTTGAATAGTCTATAAAGGATTCACCACTCCTTGCGAGGAGATGTATACCCATGGTCTCTCGTCGGATTGTTACTAAAGTCTTTGGCCAAAGCATTACATGTTTAGAGTAAGGTACTCTTGGATACATGTGCAGGAACAATAATCCATAGGACAAAGAAATGATACTTGGGCTAGGTGTGACGTAGTCAACTTAGTGGGGACTGACACTATAGACCATGTCCTGAACCAAGTGGGTATAAGATGCATGAAGGGAATGTGGTACGATTCATTGTAGCTGCTAAAGGGTTTCAGAAATAGTTCTAGATCAACCGTTGATCTTTCGGTTAATTGGGGATCATGATGTACTACTAGGTGCCATTCATGATCGTTCTATAATTAATGGTTAAATATAGATGGCCAACATAAACCGAGAACCTATTTGGTCACACGAACAATGACCGTAATCTGAAGGATTTAAAACGAGCTTGAGAATGAGATTCTCAGACCGAGAGAAACTAGGTTTGGACATGAAATTGTTTCAGTCGCAATGGAAGCGTGGATGGGCCGTGTCTTATGAAGACATGATGGATGAACCAAATTGGTTTGGTTCTAATCCAATGGTGAAGAATAAACCAAAGGGGTTTGGTTTGTTTTAAACGAATGAACCAAAGTTTGTTCGGTTCGTTTTAACTTAAAATAGACCAACTCGATATGGTTTATTTTAACTTAATTTATTGGAGCGGGTTAACGGGTTATGGTTATGAACCAATAACCGTTAGGAGAATGTGTTCTTTATAAAAACATGACTTAACTTTTGGTGTTGGAAAACCTAGCCACCTTCTTCCTCTCTTCTCCTTGCCGCCGCCCAAGGGTTCCATGCCGCCCAGCTTTTTTCCGCCATCCACCCTTGCTACCGGCGTCCAGTTGCTACTGGCCACTCCTCCGGCCACCCTCCGGTGACTCACCTTGGTTCCGGCGACCAAGGGTTGGCCGACCATCCTCTTTGGCCGGTGCAACATCCTCCACCAAGCTGTCCAGTTTTTTGGACAGCTTGTATCCTTCGTGTCAGTGCTTCGTTTGGACGACGTTTGGAGCTCCGACAGCAGCTACCTTGCCGGGGATTCAATCTTCGGTAATCCTCATAGGTGGAGGACGAATGATTCGTCAAACGGTTGATGAATACCTCTCCGGAGAAGGGAGTTTTGGGGACTCATTTTTGAATCCGAATTTTGATTCGGATTGTGATCTTCTCTCGATAATATCGTCTTCGACACAAGGCTAGTGACTCATACGAAGATGAGGCTCGTGGCTTTGTGAAGTCATCCCGACGATACTCGGCGTGGATACAGATAGAGGCGATTCTAGCAAGAGTTGCTTCGGTTGATGCCTTTCCCGCTACACGTGATACGTCAGGTATACAGAGAGTAATTTCCTTTTATTGCAAAATTTGAAACTACGATTATGTCTACACATGTTGTACTATGCATGCGTGTGGTGTGTGTTTTGTAATAAATTAGATTTATTGCTTTTTATTTCTTCCGCTGCGCACATGTTTACGAAATATGTTTGAACACACACTCGCCGCGGTGCCGAAAACACAACAGTGGTATCATAGCCCAGGTTGTGTTTCGACATAATCGTAAAATTATTTTGCTATACTCGTAATTGTATTTATGGAAATTTTCTACTTTTGGAAGTTTAGAAGTATTTATGGAAATTTTCAAATTTTGGAAAGTCTAGAAGTATTTATGAAAATCTTCTATTTTTGGAAAGTCTAGAAGTATTTATGAAAATTAACACTTTCCATAAATAAAATATTTGATTATATTTGGAAATTTGTTTCCTAATTTAATCATGATTTGATTTGGGAATCAAATCTTAAATATATTTTATTTCCATAAATAGTTTTGACAATTTAAGAAATTTATTTCCTAAATTAAATTTGACTTTTCCTTAATTAACACTTTCCATAAATAAAATATGTGATTAGATTTGGAAATTTGTTTCCTAATTCAATCATGATTTGATTTGGAGAATCAAATATCAAACATATTTTATTTCCATAAATAGTTATGACATATAAGGAAATCTTGTACATGTCATAATTGTATGTCATGTAATTGCATTAGATGCATATCTTAATGTCATGCGTGTCGTGACATGTAGATGTATGCCATGTATACCATGCCATGTAGATAATAGTTATTTGCATGCAAAGAGTATGAGACATAAAACCTTTACTCAATATTAAAGCCTACACCTTCTATTAATATTGTTAGAACCAGAGTTCTATTTCCTGTTTGGGTTGTTGGACTCTCCCCAAGCCCGTCTCGAACCTGAATATGTTCAAACCATGAAATAGTTTAATACTAATATGGTAAGAGTCAGAGGTCAATCATTAGCTTTGGTTGTTGGACTCTCTCCAAGTCGGGTTAATTGGTTGAATGTGCTCTAATCATATTAAAACTATTTCTCGATTAATGGGATGGCTTTAACCTGGAGCATCGGCTTGTTGGACTCTCTCCAAGGTTGATGTGAAGGGAGGTGAAGTTGGGTGCTATGCATATGATGCATACTTGTTAATGAGTTAACAACCCGATGTATGTGTGAACATTCAATTATTTGATAGCACATTGTGATAGTTGCATATATGTGATATGCAATTGGTATACATGATACCTACCATTATAGCTATTAATGGCTTCTTGGACTCTCTCCAAGGTTGTTCATATCTATGTTGGATATCAGCCCATTCGAAGATGGACCTACGATCTCCCAAAGTTATTTTGGGGTTTTTGAAATTCGAAAAATGAATGAGATTAATAAATGTATGTTGATGCATTTTAAATCATCTTTATCATATATGCTCGATTTGTATTTCTAGGTTAATCGATTGATCATGATGTCTTTGAATTTGCACTCTATTTTGGATTCAAAAAAATTGACTAGGTCGAACTTCTAGGACTGGCTTTTGGATTCAACCTGAGAATTGTTCTCAAGGTTGAAAAGCTTGTGAATGTCCTTGAAGGGCCTCTTCCCGCTCGTCCTAGTGACAATGCAACTCCGGACCAATTGTTGGCCTATCAGAAATATGTGATTGATTCTGAAATGACGAGTTGCATCATGCTAGCCACGATGGTACCTAAGCAGCGGAAGCAGTATGAGTATATGGATGCTCATACCATAGTCTTTCATCTTTATGAGTTGTTTGATGAGCAAGTGAGATTCGAAAGGTGTAACGCCCGAAAAATTTCTAGAAAATTTTATAAGAATTTTTGTATGATCATAATGGGCTTTTATGTGGGCTCTTTCAAAAATAAAAGAAAATAGATCAAAAAAAAAGGATGCATGGCCCAGGGTTTGAACCCTAAACCTCCAAGTAGATAATTAAACCTTAGGATGCATCCGATAACTAGAAGCCCAATAGGGTTGTGCTATTAGAAGGGTATGGGAAATGATACATAAGGGTAGGGGAGGCTAAGGGACACCTTCAAGTGAATAAATAGGAGTATGAGGAGACAAGAGAACCACAACTTGTCATTCTCCTCTTCTCTTCTTCTTCCCCACCGAAACCTCCTCATCCCTTTCTTTCTTTTTCGAAAACCTCAAGAAGCAAGGAAGAAAAGGGCTCTTGTATTGACACCATCTAGGGTATATCCTATTACTAAACAAGCGAAAGGATGTAAGTATCCCCTCACCTGCAGTACAAGTTGTTTCGGTTGTTGGTTTCTTAAAAACCCCTTTTGAAACTTTCGGCCAAGACCCCTTCATGCTTCGAATGATTTTCCATGCCATGTTTGTATGAATATGAAGATAACATGTTGATAGATAGACTTGATTTGAGTGTTTGATCCCAAAGTCCTCCTTGAAGTTTCGGCCAAGACCTAATCATTCTCCTAATGGTCTTCCATGCCATGATCTACATGTTTCCATGCCATGTTTTGTATATAGATGAAGATAACATGTTGATAGATAGGCTTGATTTGAGTGTTTGATCCCAAAGACCTTTTTGAAGTTTCGGCCAAGACCTAATCATGCTCCTAATGGTCTTCCATGCCATGATCTATATGTAATGGATGTTAACATGTGGTTAGTTAGACCTTGTACAAGTTGTTTAGGGTTTGAATTTTGTTAGAACACCCATGAAGTTTCGGCCAACCCATGTTATGCTTGTTAATGATGTTTCATGCCATACTCTATATATATATGATGTTAGTATGATGTTAGTATGATGTTAGGTAGACCTTGTACAAGATGTTTTAGTGGTTGAATTCTTGAAAACCCTCCCTTAGAGTTTCGATCAACCGATGCTCATGCCCTCTAATAATTCCTCCATGCCATGCTACATGTATATAAGAAGTTAATATGATGTTAGTTAGGCTTTGGGTAAGTTGTGGAGCATTTGGATACCTAAAAACCTCCATTACGGTTTCGGCCAAACCATGTTTTGGCTACCAATGTTTTCCCCTTGTCATGTTTTATATGTATATGATGTATCTGTTGGTGCAATCAGCCCAGGTCACGATTGACCAGACTCGAGTTTGACTCGAGTGATGTTTTGATGTTTGACATAGGATGTTTGACAAAGTGGTTTGACATTCATGTTAGACATTGATGTCGGTTAATATGTTGGGGAGATTGTTGGAGCAATCGACCCAGGTTATAATTGACCAGACTCAAGTTTGACTCGAGGAAGACTTTGATGGTTAACTAGGGTTGACCATGTGATCAAGGGTAAGTCCAAGCATGGGTCTTGGCAAGGTAAAGTCCAAGTTATGGGTACTTGGCATGGAAAGTCCAAGTCATGGGTACTTGGCATTTGGGAAAGTCCAAGTCTTGAGTACTTGGCACAAAGGAAAGTCCAAGCATGGTCTTGGCATGGAAAGTCCAACATGGGTTGGCAAGGGAAGTCCAAGCTTGAGTCTTGGCATTTGAGAAGTCCAAGGGGATTGATATTGGCGGCATAAAGTCCAAGAGGAGTCTTGGCGGCGTAAGTCCAATGTGCCTTAGCGGTGTAGACACCGTTAGCATGACTTAGCCGAGGGAAGCACCTGGAGGCTAGCGTGATGGATGAACAAGTCATGGATGACTTGGAGGGATCCGAGAGGAATGAGGCTGATGGAGGTGGCTAGAAGGCTTAGGTCTAGGCTAAGGGTGGTCTAGCAAGTATGGGGGCACCATACTTGGGTAAAACCTCATTTTTGAGGTTGGCAGTTGACTGACATTATGGCCGGTTCGACTGCAGTGAGTCGACTTGAGTTCGACTAACGTCTAAGAGCTGAAATACTCGGCGATCATCGCTCATTGGAAGCGATCGATGTCGGCGATAACGATCGCTAAGGGACGGCAATGATCGCCACCGAGTGTCGAGCGATCGCTCGAGCCGACCGCCGGCGGTCGACGCGAACCGGCAATGACCGCCAAGAGATCCGTTGGAGTTTTTCCAGCGTGGATCGAGCCGTTGTCTCACGAAAACAGTGGCATCAGTCGACTGGTGACTTATGGCAGTCGACTGATAGGCGAAAATCCAGGTCGCGCACAAGGATAAAAGGAGCTCGACGGGAGGGTTTTTGGCAGCGATTTCTTGGACGTTTTTGAGGCGATTTGCTACTGCAAATCAGGGTCTTCAACGACGATTCAAGCGATCAACAAGCAAGCAATCGAAAGGCATTTGTAAAGCATTTTCTTTACTTATATTGCATTGTATCTCATTTTATTTTCTTGTTGTTGTTTGATTATAGTTGTAATCTTATTGTAAGAGGTTTCTCCACCTCCGACTTGTGTCGAGAAGGAGTATTTGTCATAGTGGTGTGTGATTGGCATCGCTAGGGTTCGTACGAACCCAATCCGTAGAGTAGGAACCGTTTTGGTTCCGAACCACGTTATATCCTTGTGTTAGCGTGTTGTTCATTTCGTTATCATTATTACTTTTCTATTTCCGCTGTGCTAACGAAATTGTAGAGACGAACATGCGATCAAATTCCATCATCGTACAACAACGAGCTATTCACCCCCCCTCTAGTGGGCACACAGGTCCCAACAAGTGGTATCAGAGTCTGGTGGCTCTTCAACGGATTAACAACCGGGAGCAAGATGCTAGAGGGTAAAAGATGGAAGTCCAAGATCAATTAGGTTGGGACATCAACACACCGGTGCCCTACACCCTATACGGACGAGAAGGATTCAATTCTTGGAAGGGAAGAATTGAGGATTTTATTATGATGAGAGACTTTGAGGAATGGTCCATTTTGATGGATGGATTTGAATATCCAAGAGGACAAAGAGGTGGATTCCTCAAAAAGAAGAGATGGACCGAAGAGCAAGTTCAAGCATCCGAGAAAAATGATAAGGTGATAAAATTTTTAATTGATTTAATGCCTAACAATATCTTGTGTATGTTAGGTAATTATGTAGATGCTAAAGAGTTATGGAGCCAAGTGGCAAAGCTCCATGAAAACTCATCATCGGTCCAAGAAGAAGAAGAAGAAGAGGAGTGCTCACCCTCTCAAGCTCAAGAAAGTACACCGTCATCCCAAGAGCTTGAGGATTCGGAGGTTGATAGGGAATCAACATCCGGATCGAAAGAAGTGGAAGAAGCATCCACTTCTGGATCGGAGAAGGAAGTAGAAGAGGTGGAAGAAGCATCCACTTCTATGATTGAGGGGGAGAGACCATCTACACCGGAGCCGAAACAAAATAAAGAAGATGCCTCAACCTCCGGTCAAGATGAAGAAGTTTCAATTCCAACAGCTATCACCGAACTAGGTAACTCAAGCAATTTAGGTTTAAATAAAAATCATATAATTTGCTTTGAGTGTAGGGAAAGTGGGCATTACAAGAGCAAATTCCCAAAGAGAGTAAGAAAAGCTCCTCCGGCATCAAAAAGTCAACAAAAGTCAAAGGATGTCGGTTCCCCAAGTCAAAAGAGCAAGGAGCAAGTGATTTGCTTCAAATGCCGACAACCGGGACATTACCGGAGTCAATGCCCAAGGGGGAAGAAGAAAGGGCAAGAAGGAGCAACACAAGTAGGGGGAGCCTCCAAGGCAAATCCTAATGTAAAATTTATTAATGCACCTTCAATTTCTAGGGATAAGAAGCATGCTAGGAATAATTTTAATAGTCTTGCTATTGTACATGAAAAGCATGCTAGAAATAATAGATATATTTGTTTAGGTGCTAAGAGTGTCCACTTAGGAAATAAGAAGAAATTTGGGACTAATGTCCCTAGAAATATTTTACCTAGTGAATCTATCAAGAAAATAGGAGAACACCTAGGTTTCCATCCTAAATGGACTAGGCGCATGCCTAAGAAGTCTCATGCCCATGGTTTAAATCAAAATTCTAAAATTGGGCAATTAGAATTAGAAAATCAAGCCTTGAAGTCAAGGCTTGAAAAACTTGAGAAGACCCTTAAAATTATACAAAATCAATTTAAAGGGTCAAATGATCAAAAGTCTAGGTCCAAATCTCAAAGTCAACACTTACGACCTAAGAGTCAAAAGTCAACCAAGGGCAAGCAAGGTTTGGGTCACAAACCTAAGCCTAAGGTGGCTTATCATAGTGTTCCATTTGACTATGGAACACAAACTAGGTCTAGGAAGACCAAGGTCAATAGGGAAGTCATCCCTAAGGTTGACCAAAGGTTGTGCCTAGTGGCTAGAGTTTCTAGGAAACCTAGGGTGGCCACTAAGAAGGTTGCAAGGGGAGTTACCCCTAGAGTCAACCTAGGTAAGACCCAAATGACCAAGGCTAACAAGCATAGGAGGGTCATTAGGAAGGTATCTAGGGAGGTTATCCCAAAGGAATACCTAATTGAGCCTAGGAGCTCAAATCGGTTTTGGGTTCCTAAGAGCGTGATTGATTCACGCTAGATGGGTTTAGGGTGTGCCAACCTTGATTTGATGGGTAGTTAACTCAACCATGGTAAAGGTGGTACTTTAGGATATTTTCAAGGTTATGGTTACCTTGGAAATAGATTTGAATCAATATCCTAAAAGATTTTAGGATGTGCCAATGCCCATTTGAAATTAAGAAAAATCAATTAAATTGACACAATTTAGGTTTAGAGGTTAGTGTGCCATTTTGGGTTTTTGGCACACTAGGGAGATTAGGTTAATATGGAAAAATATGATTAATCCCAACAAATGGCAATTAATATTAAAATTTAGGTATTATTATACCTATATATATTTTATATGCCATGCTTTGTTTGCCATATAACATGCCATGACATCATGCTTACTTTTAATCATTTTATATGTCATGTTCATGTTTTAGGATTAAGGTTTTAAATGTCATGTGTTTTTAGATTTCATCTTATGCCATGACATCATGATTATGAGCATATGCTTATTTATATCATCATTAATTCCATAATCATTCATGCATTTAAGAAAATTTCGATTGAAATTGATTTAAGGATTATGACATGACTTGGAGTCCCATTCATAAGGGAATCAAGTAGGGTTGCCTTAGAAGATGCATGAAACCCTAGTTTAAATGAACCAAAACCCACATCTCACATCCAATTGACATGTATGTGTATTTATACACCCTAGATACATGTGAGATGCTAGGATATGAGTTAAGTTCAAGGTGCATAGTTTTTGAATCTAGATGAACTAAAACTCATCTAATTTCAATTGTGGATCATTGGGAGAGCTGTTAGTAATATATGAGAGATGTCCTAAGGCAATCGCCTTATGTATGAACCATTTATATGATAAATGAAGATTCACTATTTGAGTATACATGTTTCATGTATTTGATTGGATCTTAAACTCATTTACTGAATGTCCATGATACGATTCATAGCATGAGAGAATTTGTGATTGGATCACAACTAGTGAGTATCTATACATGTGTAATTGTGATGTATCGGAATTATCCCTAGTCGATGAATTTATGGATTTGGACACCATCAATTCTGTCGAGACTAGCACGAGGTATATTCCTTGGTGTATGCAAGCAGCTGATTCTCACTGGCTGGAGATATTTTGATGTCCGGAGTTGATCATGGATGCTAGTTATGGTAACTAGTTCATTGGAGTGACCAGCCGTAAGACTTCATATGGTTCTCTGCATATATAGATATGTCAATGAAGTTCTTACTGTAGCTTAAGTGCGATGTCCTTTGACTTGCGGTATTCAAGTCATCTTGATCATGGAGACTTATGCTTTGACATCTTAAGCAAACATCTCTAAGGAGATGTGGACCCGGGATGATTGGGTATAAGTCGAAGTGATCGAAGGTGTTTGAATAGCCCATAAAGGATTCACCACTCCTTGCGAGGAGATGTATACCCATGGCCTCTCGTCGGATTGTTACTAAAGTCTTTGGCCAAAGCATTACATGTTTAGAGTAAGGTACTCTTCGATACATGTGCAGTAACTAGAATCCGTAGGATGAGGAAATGATACTTGGGCTAGGTGTGACGTAGTCAGCCTAGTGGGGACTGACACTATAGACCATGTCCTGAACCAAGTGAGTATAAGATGAGTGAAGGGAATGGGGCACGATTCATTCGAGCTGCTGAAGGATTTCAGAAATAGTTCTGGATCAACAGTTGATCTTTTCGGTTAATTGGGGATCATGATGTACTACTAGGTGCCACTCATGATCGTTCTATAATTAATGGTTAATTATAGACGGCCAACATAAACCGAGAACCTATTTGGTCACACGCACAACGAGCGTAATCCGAAGGATATAAAACGAGCTTGAGAATGGGATTCTCAGACCGAGAGAAACTAGGTTTGGTTGGACCAAATGTAGAGCGAGCTTGAAATCGTTTCAGTCGCAATGGAAGTGTGGATGGGCCGTGTCTTATGAACACATAATGGATGAACCAAAATGGTTTGGTTCTAATCCAATGGAGGAGAATAAACCAATGGGTTTGGTTTATTTTAAACGAATGAACCAAAAGTTGGTTCGGTTCGTTTTAACTTAAAAATAAACCATCATGGTTTGGTTTATTTTAACTTATATTAATGGAGCGGGTTAACGGGCCTAATGGTTATGATCCAATAACCATTAAGAGAATTAGTTCTCTATAAAAGAGGGCTTAAGGGATTATTAAGCCCTAATAAAAAACCCTAGCCCTAAGTTGCCACCCACCTCCATCCTTTGGAGATTTTCGGTGCCAACTCCTTGCCGCTGCCCAATTCTCCTCCAACTGGTGTCCAGAAGGAGCTTTCCTTCCCCCTCGCCGACGTCGAGCTGCTGCCGGTTGGTACTCCGGTGATCTCCCTTGGGTTCGGCGATAAGGTGAGCACTTGGCTTCCCTTGGTTGGCCGGCGCCTACTCCTCCACCAAAGCTGTCCAGTTTTTCTGGACAGCTTGTTTTCTTCTCGTCGGAGCATCGTTTGGACGACGGTTAGAGCTCCGACAGCGCCTTACTTACCGGGGATTCGATCTCCGGTAATCCTCTGAGGTGGAGGACGAAGGATTCGTCAAACGGTTGACGAATACCTCTCCGGAGAAGCGAGTCTTGAGGACTTGTTTTTGGATCCGAATTTGGATTCGGATCGTGATCATCTCTCGATCACATCGTCTTCAACACGAGGCTAGTAACCCGTACGAAGACGAGGCTCGTGACTTAGCGAAGTCATCCCAAGGATACTCGGCGTGGATACGGATAGAGACGATTTTAGCGAGGATCGTTCCGGTTGATGTCGTTCCCGATACACGTGATACGAAAGGTATAACATAGTTAAATTTCCTTTTATTGCAAATTTAAATTTATGATTATGTCTACACATGTTGTACTATGCATGCGTGTGATGTGTGTGTTGTAATAAATGTAGATTTATTAATTTTATTCCTTCCGCTGTGCACATGTTTACGAAATATTTTCGAACACACACTCGCCGCGGTGCCGGAAACCCAACAGTGGTATCAGAGGCCAGGTTGTGTTTCGACATAATTGTAAAATGGTTTTGCGATAGTCATAATGATATTTTTGGAAATTTTCTACTTTTGGAAAGTTAGAAGTATTTATGGAAATTTTCAAATTTGGAAAGTCTAGAATTATTTATGGAAATCTTCCACTTTTGGAAAGTTGGAAGTATTTATGGAAATCGATATTTTCCATAAATAAAATATTTGATTAGATTTTGGAAATTTGTTTCCTAATTTAATCATGATATGATTTGGGAAATCAAATCTTAAAAAATATTTTATTTCTATAAGTAGTTTTTATGATTTAGGAAATTGGTTTCCTAAATTGACTTTCCTTAATCAACTATTTCCACAAATAAAATATGTGATTAGATATGGAAATTTGTTTCCTAATTTAATCATGATTTGATTTGGAGACTCAAATCTTAAACATATTTTATTTCCATAAATAGTTATGACATATAAGGAAATTATGTACATGACATAATTGTATGCCATGTAATTGCATTAGATGCATATCATTATGCCATGCGTGTCGTGACATGTAGATGTATGTCATGCCATGTAGATAATAGTTATTTGCATGCAAAGAGGATGAGACATAAAAACCCTTACTCAATATTAAAGCCTACACCTTCCATTAATATGGTTAGAACCAGAGTTTCGTTTTTTGTTTGGGCTGTTGGACTCTCTCCAAGCCCGACTCGAACCCGAACATGTTCAAACCATGGAATAGTTTAATACTAATATGGTAAGAGTCAGAGGTCAATCGTTAGCTTTGGTTGTTGGACTCTCTCCAAGCTGGGCTAATTGGTTGAATGTGCTCTAACCATATTAAAACTATTTCTCGATTAATGGGTTGGCTTTAACCTGGAGCATCGGCTTGTTGGACTCTCTCCAAGGTCGATGTAAAGGGAGGTGAAGTTGAGTGCTAAGCATATGATGCATACTTGTTAATGTGTTAACAACCCGATGTATGTGTGAACATTCAATTAGTTGATAGCACATTGCGATAGTTGCATATACGTGATATGCAATTGGTATAGTTGTACCTACCGTCGTAGTTATGAATGGCTTTTGGACTCTCTCCAAGGTTGTTCATATCTATGATGGATATCAGCCCATTCGGAGATGGACCTACGATCTCCCGAAGTGATTTTGGGGTTTTTGAAATTCGAAAAATGAATGGGATTTATAAATGTATATTGATGCATTTTAAAATCATTTTCTCATATATGCTCGTTTAGTATTTCTAGGTCAATAAATTGATCATGACGTCTTTGAATTTGTGCACTATTTTGGATTCAAACAAACTGACTGGGCCTAACTTCCTGGACTGGCTTAGAAACCTGAGAATTGTTCTCAAGACGGAAAAGCTAGCATATGTCCTTGAAGAGCCTCTTCCCAACCGTCCTAAGGACGATGCAACTCCAGACCAAATGTTGGTCTATCAGAAGCATGTGGCAGATTCTGAGCTAGCGAGTTGCATCATGCTAGCGGCAATGGTACCTGAGCTGCAAAAGCAGCATAAGCATATGGATACTAATACTATGGTCTTCCATCTTCATGAGTTGTTCGATGAGCAAGCGAGATCCGAAAGGTTCGAGGTCTCTAGGCTCCTCTTCACCACGAAGATGCAAGAAGGTTCTTCTGTAGTGTAGTTTGTGCTAAAGATGAACGGGTACATCGAGCGGCTAGCTACCCTCGGGTTTGTGATGGATCACGAATTAAGTATTGACTTAATTCTGCATTTTTTTCCCAAGAGTTTCTCACAATTCGTGATGAACTATCGGATGAACAAATTGGAATCCACTATTCCTGAGCTCCTCAATATGCTGAAGACTGTGGAGCCTTCTGTGAAGCATGAGGAGAAGGCGGTTCTGTTAGTTGATTCCTCAAAGAAAGGTTCTAAGAGGAAGGCAAAAGAACAGAAGAAAGGGAAGAACAAAAAGGCAAAGAAGGCAGAACCAGCACAAAAGGGCACTTGCCATCATTGTGGCAAGGAAGGCCACTGGCGAAGAAACTGCAAGATTTATCTTGAGTCCATGAAGAAGAAGAAGGCATACGATGCCCCATCCTCTTCAGGTATCTTCGTTATTGATTGTCAATCTATTTTCTTAGACACTTGGGTATTGGATACTGGGTGTGGCTCACATATATGTAATGACATACAGGGGCTAAGGAATAGAAGAAGACTCGTCAGAGGGGAGTCAAATTTGCGAGTTGGCAATGGAGCAAAGGTTGCTGCGGTCGCCATCGAAACTTATTTGCTGAAGCTCCCTAATGGACTAGTCTTTGAACTGGACAATTGCTATTATGTTCCTTCTCTAATAAAGAACATTGTTTCTATTTCCTGTTTAAATAGAAATGGTTTCCATTTGACGTTTAGTAACAATTGTTGTTATATAACCTTGAATGGCGTACTTTATGGAACTGGAACTTTGAGTAATGACATTTATACGTTGGACGTATCCAGTGACATTTTCAATATCGAAGCGAGCAACACGGGTGCTCGAAAGGGTAATCAATTAGACTCCTATATGTGGCATTGTCGTCTTGGCCATGTAAACAAGAAATGCATGTCCGAATTACACCGATGTGGAATTCTGGAATCGTTTGAATTGGATTTATACGATACATGCGAATCATGCTTAAAAGGCAAGATGACTAAGTTACCTTTTACAGGAAAAGGTGAACGAGTGGGAGAGTTGCTAGGCCTAATACATAGTGATGTATGTGGACCTATGTCAACTCAAGCTTTAGGAGGCTATAGCTACTTCATTACCTTCACCGATGATCACTCACGGTTTGGGTATGTGTTCTTGATGAAACACAAGTTTGAAGCCTTTGAAACGTTCAAAGAATTCAGAAATGAAGTAGAGAAACAACATGACAAGAGTATTAAAATACTTCGATCAGATCGAGGTGGTGAATACTTAAGTCAAGAGTTTCTTGATTATCTAAGAGACAATGGCATATTTTCTCAATGGACTCCGCCATATACACCACAGCATAATGGTGTATCTGAGAGGCGTAACCGGACCTTGTTGGACATGGTCAGGTCAATGATGAATCATGCGAATCTTCCCAAGTCCTTTTAGAGCTATGCACTTCAGACAGCTGTTTACTTGTTAAACAGAATGCCAACCAAGGTAGTCTCTACTACTCCATATGAGATATGGAACGGTAAGAAACCTCATGTATCTTTCTTGAAGATATGGGGTTGTCCTGCTTATGTGAAGTGGACAGTATCAGACAAATTGGATGCTAAGTCTGATAAATATATATTTATTGGATACCCTAAGGAAACAAGGGGTTACCAATTCTATCATCCTATGGAACAAAAGGTATTTGTTTCAAGGCATGCTGTGTTTCTAGAGAAAGAGTTTCTCTTGCAAGAAAACAGTGGGAGTGTCGTCGAGCTTGAGGAGGCTCGAGAGACTCAAATAGACATCGATGAGATACATGTGAAGCACAACAGCCGACAACTCATAGTGATGAGCAATCAGCTGGACCTATTGAAACACCACATCTTCGTAGATCTGGTAGAACACGCAATATTCCTGAGAGATATGGATTTCTCGTAAGTGAATCGAACGACGTGTTACTCATTGATGATGAGGAGCCTACCAGTTATGAAGAAGTGTTGACAAGTTCAGAAAGGGATAAGTGGCTTGGTGCCATGAAGTCGGAAATGGATTCCATGTATGAAAACCAAGTTTGGAACTTGGTTGACCCACCTGAAGGCATAAAGCCTATAGGGTGCAAGTGGGTTTTCAAGAAGAAAACCGACATGGATGGTAATGTGATTACCTATAAATCTAGATTAGTGGCGAAAGGATATCGTCAAAAATAAGGTGTTGATTATGACGAAACCTATTCGCCTGTAGCTATGCTTAAATCCATTCGGATGCTCCTGGCCATTGTGGCTCATTATGATTATGAGATATGGAAGATGGATGTTAAAACAACTTTCCTTAATGGAAACCTGCTCGAGGACGTGTATATGATACAGCCTGAGGGTTTCACATCGGTTGATAAAATCAAGGTATGCAAATTGCGACGGTCCATATATGGATTGAAGCAAGCATCCAGGAGCTGGAATATCCGTTTTGATGAGACGATCAAAAAGTTTGATTTCTCACAAAATCCAGACGAACCTTGTGTGTACAAGAAGGTTAGTGGGAGTGCAGTCATGTTCCTAGTATTGTATGTCGATGACATATTACTTATAGGAAACGATGTTTCAATCTTACAGTCAGTTAAGGTTTGGTTATCCAAGACATTCTCCATGAAAGACCTGGGAGAAGCAACCTACATCCTCGGGATTAAGATCTATAGAGATAGATCGAAACGGTTGTTTGGTCTTTCGCAGTCTACATATATAGACCGAAAAGCAAAGAGGTTTAGCATGTCGGAATCCAAGAAAGGTTTCCTACCCATCAGGCATGGGGTACACCTTTCAAAGTCTATGTGTCCACGCACAGAAGACGAGAGGATTTGCATGAGTAATATTCCCTATGCATCCGCAATAGGATCTATCATGTATGCTATGTTATGTACGAGGCCCAATGTATCGCATGCTCTGAGTGTCACGAGCAGATACCAGTCTGATCCAGGAATGGATCATTGGGTGGTTGTCAAGATGATCCTTAAGTACTTAAGAAGAACTAAGGATGTGTTCCTAATATATGGAGAAGGGGACATGGTGATACGCGAGTATACGGATGCCAGCTTCCAGACAGACAAGGATGATTCCAGGTCTCAGTCTGGATACATGTTCACCTTGAATGGGGGAGCAGTGAGTTGGAAAAGTTCCAAACAAGACACTGTAGCGGATTCTACCACTGAGGCAGAATACATTGCAGCTTCGGAAGCAGCAAAGGAAGCGGTTTGGATCAAGAAGTTTGTTTATGAACGTGGTGTGATTCCGGCCATTGTTGAAGCAATACCGGTCTACTGCGACAATAATGGAGCAATTGCACAGGCGAAAGAGCCAAGGTCTCATCAACGATCCAAACATGTGCTTCGCCGCTATCATCTTATCAGAGAGATCATCAGTAGGAACGAAATACAAATTGAGAAAATTCCCACTGAAAGGAACTTAGCGGATCCTCTGACTAAAGCATTACCTCAAAGTAAGTTTGAGGGTCATGTTAGTGCTTATGGTATTGGATACCGTAGCGATTGACATTAGGCCAAGTGGGAGTCTATTAGTAATATATGAGAGATGTCCTAAGGCAATCGCCTTATGTATGAACCATTTATATGATAAATGAAGATTCACTATTTGAGTATACATGTTTCATGTATTTTATTGGATCTTAAAATCATTTACTGAATGTCCACGATACGATTCACAGCATGAGAGAATTTGTGATTGGATCACAACTAGTGAGTATCTCTACATGTGTAATTGTGATATATCGGAATTATCCCTAGTCGATGAATTTATGGATTTGGACACCATCAATTCTATTGAGACTAGCACGAGGTATACTCCTTGGTGTATCCAAGCAGCTGATTCTCACTGGCTGGAGACATTGTGATGTCCGGAGTTGATCGTGGATGCTAGTTATGGTAACTAGTTCATTGGAGTGACCAACCGTAAGACTTCATATGGTTCTCTGCATATATAGATATGTCAATGAAGTTCTTACTGTATCTTAAGTGCGATGTTCCTTTGACTTGCGGTATTCAAGTCATCTTGATCATGGAGACTTATGCTTTGACATCTTAAGCAAACATCTCTAAGGAGATGTGGACCCGGGATGATTGGGTATAAGTCGAAGTGATCGAAGGTGTTTGAATAGCCTATAAAGGATTCACCACTCCTTGCGAGGAGATGTATACCCATGGCCTCTAGTCGGATTGTTACTAAAGTCTTTGGCCAAAGCATTACATGTTTAGAGTAAGGTACTCTTCGATACATGTGTAGTAACTAGAATCCGTGGGACGAGGAAATGATACTTGGGCTAGGTGTGACGTAGTCAGCCTAGTGGGGACTGACACTATAGACCATGTCCTGAACCAAGTGGGTATAAGATGAGTGAAGGGAATGGGGCACGATTCATTCATTTCTTTGAAGGGTTTCAGAAATAGTTCTGGATCAACCGTTGATCTTTTCGGTTAATTGGGGATCATGATGTACTACTAGGTGCCACTCATGATCGTTCTATAATTAATGGTTAATTATAGACGACCAACATAAACCGAGAACCTATTTGGTCACACACACAACGAGCGTAATCCGAAGATTTAAAACGAGCTTGAGAATGAGATTCTCAGACCGAGAGAAACTAGGTTTGGTTGGACCAAACGTAGAGCGAGCTTGAAATCGTTTCAGTCGCAATGGAAGCGTGGATGGACCGTGTCTTATGAAGACATAATGGATGAACCAAAATGGTTTGGTTCTAATCCAATGGAGGAGAATAAACCAAAGGGTTTGGTTTATTTTAAACGAATAAACCAAAAGTTGGTTTGGTTCGTTTTAACTTAAAAATAAACCATCATGGTTTGGTTTATTTTAACTTATATTAATGGAGCGGGTTAACGGGCCTAATGGTTATGATCCAATAACCATTAAGAGAATTAGTTCTCTATAAAAGAGGGCTTAAGGGATTATTAAGCCCTAATAAAAAACCCTAGCCCTAAGTTGCCGCCCACCTCCATCCTTTGGAGATTCTCGGCGCCAACTCCTTGCCGCCGCCCACTTCTCCTCCAACCGACGTCCAGAAGGAGCTTTCCTTCCCCCTCACCGACGTCGAGCTGCTGCCGGTTAGAACTCCGGTGATCTCCCTTGGGTTCGGCGATAAGGTGAGCACTTGGCTTCCCTTGGTTGGCCGTTGCCTACTCCTCCACCAAAGCTGTCCAGTTTTTCTGGACAGCTTGTTTTCTTCTCGTCGGAGCGTCGTTTGGACGACGGTTAGAGCTCCGACAGAACATTACTTACCGGGGATTCGATCTCTGATAATCCTCTGAGGTGGAGGGCGAAGGATTCGTCAAACGGTTGACGAATACCTCTCCGGAGAAGCGAGTCTTGAGGACTTGTTTTTGGATCCGAATTTGGATTTGGATCGTGATCATCTCTCGATCACATCATCTTCAACACGAGGCTAGTAACCCATACGAAGACGAGGCTCGTGACTTAGCAAAGTCATCCCGAGGATACTCGACGTGGATACGGATAGAGACGATTCTAGCGAGGATCGTTCCGGTTGATGTCGTTCCCGCTACACGTGATACGAAAGGTATAACGTAGTTAAATTTCCTTTTATTGAAAATTTAAATTTACGATTATGTCTACACATGTTGTACTATGCATGCTGTGATGTGTGTGTTGTAATAAATGTAGATTTATTAATTTTATTCCTTCCGCTGTGCACATGTTTACGAAACATGTTCGAACATACACTCGCCGCGGTGCTGGAAACCCAACAAGAGCATGTGTACAAGTCATGTACATAGAGCCCAAGGAATATGATCAAAAATAAGGTTTTGAAAACATTTTAAAATCATTTTGAAAAACCTTGGTGAAGTCTATCTTTTGATAGCAATCACCATTGATAGAGTTGATACAAAATAGGGCCAAAACATTGAAAATTTCAATGGTTTTGAGTTTTGTATCAAACTCACTATTTTATGGGTAAAATAATTTTCAAATATTTTTCACCCATTGTATTGACTATATGTAATATATGTATCAAGTTTCGTGATTTTTCAAAATACGTAGAATTACTTATGACTTTTCATTGAAATTCGGAAATTTAATTATCGATCATTGCCCTTTTGGCTGATCGGTGATGAGAGTGGCGATGAGTTAATGATAGGAGTCGACTACCAGGTCTGATTTTGGGTTAACAAGGTTTGTTTAGCCCGTGTTTAGCTATGGTAAAGGTTCCTAATCACTCCTAACCCTAGGATATGCTTTGGGAAGTATTATAAAGGGTGAAAATCTATTGGATATGGATTAGGAGAGGTGTTAGGTCAAAGTATCAAATTTAGGGTGAGTGAAAGTTCTATGTTGAACTTAGAACCTTAATTTTGATGGTTTAACGTTCCTATTGGCTTAGGAACTTCCCAAGGACATTGTTGGTGCAATGGTCAAGGGGGAGCAAGCCTTTAGGGGGAGTTATCCATCTTGGGATGATGGATGTGTTTCTCTTCTTAAAGGGGGAGAAGTTATTGGGAGAGTATCATCAATTGGGAAAATTGATGGGATTTTGAGAAACCCAATTTGGAAATTGGGAGAGAGTAAAGGATTGCCTCTCTTGAGTGATATGGGACTTATCACTAGGAAGATGGTAGGCATCCTAAGTATTTTTGGATCAAGGAGGAGATTGTAAGATCTCATTGGGACATGAGACATTGACCTCCTTGAAGAGATAACCTTTTTGATGTATGTCAAAAAGGGGGAGAAGATTAAAACTACCAATTTGGAAAATTGGTAAGGGAATTTGAGTTAGGGGCTTAACTCAAAGTTTGTTTTGTCAAACATCAAAAAGAGGGAGATTGTTGGTGCAATCGGCCCAGGTCACGATTGACCAGACTCGAGTTTGACTCGAGTGATGTTTTGATGTTTGACATAGGTTGTTTGACAAAGTGGTTTGACATTGATGTTGGTTAATATGTTGGGGAGATTGTTGGAGCAATCGACCCAGGTTATAATTGATCGGACTCGAGTTTGACTCGAGGGATACTTTGATGGTTGACTAGGGTTGACCATGTGATCAAGGGTAAGTCCAAGAATGGGTCTTGGCAAGGTAAAGTCCAAGTCATGGGTACTTGGCATTTGGGAAAGTCCAAGTCTTGAGTACTTCACACAAAGGAAAGTCCAAGCATGGTGTTGGCATGGAAAGTTCAACATGGGTTGGCAAGGGAAGTCCAAGCTTGAGTCTTGACATTTGAGAAGTCCAAGGGGATTGATATTGGCGGCGTAAAGTCCAAGCAGAGTCTTGGCGGCATAAGTCCAATGTGACTTGGCGGTTTAGACACCGTTAGCATGACATAGCCGAGGGAAGTACCTGGAGGCTAGCGCGATGGATGAAAAAGTCATGGATTACTTGGAGGGATCCGAGAGGCGTGAGGCTGATGGATGTGGCTAGAAGGCTTAGGTCTAGGCTAAGGGTGGTCTAGCAAGTATGGGGGCACCATACTTGGGTTAAAACCTCATTTTGACCGCATTATGGCTGGTTCGATTGCCGTGAGTCGACTTGAGTTCGACTGCCGTCTAAGAGCTAAAATTGCTCTGGCAGTCGACCGTGTTAGTAATATATGAGAGATGTCCTAAGGCAATCGCCTTATGTATGAACCATTTATATGATAAATGAAGATTCACTATTTGAGTATATATGTTTCATGTATTTGATTGGATCTTAAACTCATTTACTGAATGTCCACGATACGATTCACAGCATGAGAGAATTTGTGATTGGATCACAACTAGTGAGTATCTCTACATGTGTAATTGTGATGTATCGGAATTATCCCTAGTCGATGAATTGATGGATTTGGACACCATCAATTCTGTCGAGACTAGCACGAGGTATACTCCTTGGTGTATCCAAGCAGATGATTCTCACTAGTTGGAGACATAGTGATGTCCAGAGTTGATCGTGGATGCTAGTTATGGTAACTAGTTCATCAGAGTGGCGCAGCGGAACAGTGGTATCAGAGCCCAGGTTGTGTTTCGACATAATCGTAAAATGGTTTTGCGATAGTCATAATGTTATTTCTGGAAATTTTCTAATTTTAGAAATTTAGAAGTATTTATGGAAAATTTTCAATTTTGGAAAGTCTAGATGTATTTATGGAAATCTTCCACTTTTGGAAAGTTGGAAGTATTTATGGAAATTGATATTTTCCATAAATAAAATATTTGATTAAATTCTGGAAATTTGTTTGCTAATTTAATCATGATTTGATTTGGAGAATCAAATCTTAAAATATTTTATTTCCATAAGTAGTTTTGATGATTTAGGAAATTGGTTTCCTAAATTGATTTTCCTTAATCAATTATTTTCATAAATAAAATATGTGATTAGATTTGGAAATTTGTTTCCTAATTCAATCATGATTTGATTTAGAGAATCAAATCTCAAACATATTTTATTTCCATAAATAGTTATGACAAATAAGGAAATTATGTACATGACATAATTGTATGTCATGTAATTGCATTAGATGCATAACATTATGCCATGCGTATCGTGACATGTAGATGTATGCCATGTATGCAATGCCATTTAGATCATAGTTATTTGCATGCAAAGAGGATGAGACATAAAACCCTAACTCAATATTAAAGCCTACACCTTCCATTAATATGGTTAGAACCAGAGTTCTGTTTCTTGTTTGGGTTGTTGGACTCACTCCAAGCCCGGCTTGAACCTGAACATGTTCAAATCATTGGAATAGTTTAACTCTAATATGGTAAGAGTCAGAGGTCAATCGTTAGTTTGGGTTGTTGGACTCACTCCAAGCCTGGCTAATTGGTTGAATGCGCTCTAACCATATTAAAACTATTTCGCGATTAATGGGTCGGCTCTAACTTGGAGCATCGATTTGTTGGACTCACTCCAAGGTCGATGTGAAGAGAGGTGAAGTTGGGTGCTATGCACATGATGCATACTTGTTAATGCGTTAACAACCCAATGTATGTGTAAACATTCAATTAGTTGATAGCACATTGTGATAGTTACATATACATGATATGTAATCAGTATACTTGATACCCACCATCATAGCTAAGAATGACTTGCTGGACTCACTCCAAGGTTTTCTTATCTATATTGGATATCACCATTCGAGATTGACCTACGATCTCCCGAATTGATTTCAAGGGTTTTTGAATTCAAAAAAATGAATGGGATTTTGTAAATGTATGTGGATGCATTTTAAAATCATCTTTCTCATATATGCTTGTTTTGTATTTCTAGGTTAATCGCTTGATCATGATGTCTTTGAATTTGCGCTCTATTTTGAATTCGAATAAATTGACTGGGCCAAACTTCTTGAACTGGCTTAGAAACTTGAGAATTGTTCTCAGCGGAAAAGCTTGAGTATGTCCTCGAAGTGTCTCTTCCCACCCGTCCTAGTGATGATGCAATACCGGACCAATTGTTGGCCTATCAGAAACATGTGAGTGATTCTGAGCAAGTGAGTTACATCATGCTAGGGACGATGGTACCCGAGCTGCAAAAGCAGCATGAGCATATGGATGCTCATACTATAGTCCTTCATCTTTATGAGTTGTTTGATGAGCAAGTGAGATTCGAAAGGTTCGAAGTCTCCAAGCTCCTCTTCACCTCTGAGATGCAAGAAGGTTCATCTGTGGTACTGCTCAACATGCTGAAGACTGTGGAGCCTTCTGAGAAGCATGAGCAGGGGACGGTGCTGTTAGTTGATTTCTCGAAGAAAGGTTCTAAGAGGAAGTCAAAGGAACAGCAGAAGGGAAAGAAGAGAAGGGCTAAGAAGGTAGAACTTGCACAAAAGGAAACTTGTTGGTGCAACAATGCCCCAAGCATTTATATATTTTGATGTTTGGATAATCATCTAAGTTAGGCAATGTTTTGTGATCTAATTGTAAACATGTTTAAGTGACAGGAAAATTCAAGTAAGAAGACTTGGTAAAAGACAAGTCCAAGTGTGATCTTGGCAAAGAGAAGTCAAAGGAAAGGTCTTGGTCTTGGCAGTGTAAGCCCAAGCATGTAGTCTTGGCGGCGTAAAGTCCAAGCAGTCCTTGGAAAAGAATGACCAAAGGAAAGTCTTGGCGGCATAAGTACAAGAATGTAGTCTTGGCGGCGTAAAGTCCAAGCGTACTTTGGCAAAGAAGAAAACCAAAGCATGATGAAACCGAAGGAAGCTTTTGAAGGCAAGCGCATGGATGGAGTCGTGGACTCAAAGAAATCCTGGAGGCGCAAGGCTGATGGAGAAGCTAGAAGGTTAAGTCTAGGCTTAAGTTATGTTTTCAAGTATGAATTAGTCATACTTGGGGTGTGCCAGTCGACTGGAACATGGTGTCGGTCGAACTGGCCCTTAAAATGCAGCATTAGAGGTTGGAAGACTGTTAGCAGTCGACTGGGGGTTATCCCAGTCGAACTGGTGAGAGTTGACTCAGATCCGACTGCCGCATACAAGCTGTTAGTAATATATGAGAGATGTCCTAAGGCAATCGCCTTATGTATGAACCATTTATATGATAAATGAAGATTCAGTATTTGAGTATACATGTTTTATGTATTTGATTGGATCTTAAACTCATTTACTGAATGTCCACGATACGATTCACAGCATGAGAGAATTTGTGATTGGATCACAACTAGTGAGTATCTCTACATGTGTAATTGTGATGTATCGAAATTATCCCTAGTCGATGAATTGATGGATTTGGACACCATCAATTCTGTCGAGACTAGCACGAGGTATACTCCTTGGTGTATCCAAGCAGCTGATTCTCACTGGCTGGAGACATTGTGATGTCCGGAGTTGATCGTGGATGCTAGTTATGGTAACTAGTTCATTGGAGTGACCAGCCGTAAGACTTCATATGGTTCTTTGCATATATAGATATGTCAATGAAGTTCTTACTGTAGCTTATGTGCGATGTTCCTTTGACTTGCGGTATTCAAGTCATCTTGATCATGGAGACTTATGCTTTGACATCTTAAGCAAACATCTCTAAGGAGATGTGGACCCGGGATGATTGGGTATAAGTCGAAGTGATCGAAGGTGTTTAAATAGCCTATAAAGGATTCACCACTCCTTGCGAGGAGATGTATACCCATGGTCTCTCGTCGGATTGTTACTAAAGTCTTTGGCCAAAGCATTACATGTTTAGAGTAAAGTACTCTTCGATACATGTGCAGTAACTAGAATCCGTAGGACGAGGAAATGATACTTGGGCTAGGTGTGACGTAGTCAGCCTAGTGGGGACTGACACTATAGACCATGTCCTGAACCAAGTGGGTATAAGATGAGTGAAGGGAATGGGGCAAGAATCATAATCATTGAAGGGTTTCAGAAATAGTTCTGGATCAACCGTTGATCTTTTCGGTTAATTGGAGATCATGATGTACTACTAGGTGCCACTCATGATCGTTCTATAATTAATGGTTAATTATAGACGACCAACATAAACCGAGAACCTATTTGGTCACACTCACAACGAGCGTAATCCAAAGGATTTAAAATGAGCTTGAGAATGGGATTTTCAGACCGAGAGAAACTAGGTTTGGTTGGACCAAACATAAAGCAAGCATGAAATCGTTTCAGTCGCATTGGAAGCGTGGATGGCTGAGTCTTATGAAGACGTAATGGATGAACCAAAATAGTTTTGTTCTAATCCAATGGAGGAGAATAAACCAAAGGGTTTGATTTATTTTAAACGAATGAATCAAAAGTTGGTTCGGTTCGTTTTAACTTAAAATAAACCATCATGGTTTGGTTTATTTTAACTTATCTTAATGGAGCGGGTTAACGTGCCTAATGGTTATGATCCAATAACCATTAAGAGAATTAGTTCTCTATAAAAGAGGGCTTAAGGGATAATTAAGCCCTAATTAAAAACCCTAGCTTGGAGTTGCCGCCCAACCTTCATTGCCGCCCAACCTCCATTCCCGCCCAGCTTGTTGTGCCGCCGTCCAGCTCCTTGCCGGCGACCAAGCTTCAGCTGGTGATCCTCCGGCGACCCTCCGGTGATCTCCTATAGGTTTGGCATCAAGGTGAGCCTTTTCTTCCCTTGGTTGGCCGGCGCCTATCTCCTCCACCAAAGCTGTCCAGTTTTCTGGACAGCTTGTTCTCCTCTCGTCGGAGCATCGTTTGGACGACGGTTGGAGCTCCGACAGCGGCTAACTTACCGGGGATTCGATCTCCGGTAATCCTCTAAGGTGGAGGACGAAGGATTCGTCAATTGGTTGACGAATACCTCTCCGGAGAAGCGAGTTTTGAGAACTCGTATTAGGATCCGAATTTGGATTCGGATCATGATCATCTCTCGATCACGTCGTCTTCAACACGAGGCTAGTAACCCGTATGAAGACGAAGATCGTGGCTTAGTGAAGTCATCCCGAGGAACTCGGCGTGGATACGGATAGAGACGATTCTAGCGAGGATCGTTCCGGTTGATGCCGTTCCCACTACACGTCATACGAAAGGTGATACTACTGGTATCTTCTTTACATAATCCCCGATAGAGGGGTTAGCGGGTGACCTAAGATCCGGTCTAGAATATACGGCTCAGCTAAAAAAGGAAAGGAAGATTGGTACGGGCGAACCTCAGAAGCCATTGGCACAGGCGAATATTGAGAGCCAGTGGCACGGGCGAACCTCAGAAGCCAGTGGCACGGGCGAACCTCAGAAGCCATTGGCATGGGCGAACCTCAGAAGCCATTGGCACGGGCGAATATTGAGAGCCATTGGTACGAGAGAGGTAATGAAAGCAATTGATACGGCAAAGGAGAGGAGGAGGGCACTTCGCCAAGAAGCCAGCACATTCTGATCCGTACAAAGGGAAGTTGGGCATGGGAAGGAGAGGAATTGGTTCGGGTTGATAAGGAACCCTAGGGCTAGGGCGCTCGTGGGCTATAGACCTAAAACTAGCTTCCCTCAACACGAAAGGTTGAGGGAGATAGTCTAGCCTAGTGGCCCGAAAAGTGGAGGGAAAGGGTGTTAGGCAACGGCCTAGGAGGCCCCACATAATATTCCAAAGAGTCTCCACTCCTGATATCTGTAACAGAATTATTCTCCAGGGAAAGGTGGTGGCCACGTGTACGATGAAAATAACCCACGACGCGACGATGAAGGAAAGGAAGGGGGGGAGATAAAAGGGGAGGAAGGAGGAAAAGAGAAAAAAAATGATTCCCAGCGACCGAGAGAAGGGGACGCAAGAGGAGCGGAAAGAGGAGGACAACCGCTTCACCGGAGAAGAAGGATAGAGACCTGTCGTTGTTATATCTCTTGTATTTTTCTCGTCTGGGGAGATTATTGTAAAAGGCTTTTTTCTCCTCCACCTTCGGAAACTCGCTTTCCGTAAAGGAGGACCTTCATATTAAAAGTGCTTGGGCATCATCCCCGGTGAGAAAACTCACCTCCGTGGAGTAGGAATCCTTATTCCGAACCACGTTACATCTTGTGTCTGAGTCTCGATTGCTGGTGCTGGTTTTTGTGTTTCATCTACTTCATCTTTTTACTCTTACTTGATTGCGGCTGTGAGAGAACCCTCTAAGATCTCCATCCGTGCTTCATGCATTGGAAAGGAGTGAACAGACTTCACCGTCCTCATCGGGCTTGGCGCCAGTGGGAACATTTGATGGGCGTCGAGAGATGCAACCCAAGAAATACAACAACTGATACCTCTGCGGCGGAGGAGCGCCATCACCCTTCTACCATCGCAACTAAAGGCCTTGATGGATGGCGCTATCACGAAGCCACAGCTAGGAAAGGAAGAGGACCGGATATCTGCATCCGCACTCCGGGGAACCTTCTTCCAGAGATCTACCCCCAGAAATACCTCCTCCCCCCCCGTACAGCCGCCAATGGGGAGATATTGCTTGGAAGTGGACTTGGGGGAAGAACACCTCAGAATACTATGCCCTTCACCCAAACGCGCCGGGAGGAGCAAGGTGAAAGTCAATCCACCAGACCTCCGGAAGTATACGAGCTCAGTCCCTTCACGATGGACATTCTTTTGGAGCTCCCCCCATCCTACTTCCGGAATCCTCAGGTCAATAAGTATGATGGTTCGACGGATCCTGACGAGCACATATTTCAATTCGACGGAGCGACCTCGCTTCACTATTATACAGACACTCTCAAGTGCCGAGTCTTCCGAACCACCCTGACTGGCTCGGCGCAAAAGTGGTTCACTACTCTGCCCCCGGGGTCTATCACCTGTTTCACTGACTTCCAGAGAATGTTCAATCGAGAATTTGTCAGCTGGAAGGCATATAAACAAGACGCCTCTATGTTAATGCATATCATCCAGGGACCTTCGGAATCCCTTAGAGGGTATATTCATCAATTCACTTCTGTGGCCCGGGGGATCCCCACCACCCGATCTGAGTCTTTCAGAGGCGCTATTCAGCATGGGCTGCGGGAGGGCCCCTTCCTCAGTTCCTTGTTAAGACAACCTACGGATAGTTACGAAGAGCTACTGAGCCGTGCGGAGCAGTTTATCCGCGAAGAAGAAGGATTAAAGGTACGGAGGGCCGAACGGATCGCCACATAGCCCCATCGAAGAGTTCGCCCACGCTTCTTCAAGCCCCCCCCTCGGCGGGAGTATACAAGACCTTTTCGGCAGGAGGTTCCGAGGCCTCGTCCGATGCTGCAAGGTGTTCGCCCTACCCCACCATTACAAATCATGGCTGCTGAAGCGCTTCCTCCTGTGAGGACATGGAAAGAACGTGAAATGGAATTTTACGATCAGCAGGGTCTGCTACAATGACCCTTGGGACACGAGGATCGCGTAACCCCCCAGCCCCGTTCTTTTGCCAATATCACACAGAATACGACCACAGTAGTGGCCGATGTTTCAAGTTACAAGAAGAATTGGATCGCCTCCATACTGCATATCCGCAAGTAAAGTTTCAGAGAGGCCGCGGGCGTGAGGCCGACCTAATGTAACCCGGCCCAGTGATAATCAGCAATCCCGGGTCTCTTTCCAAATGCCATCCCAGGAGGTCGTCCCTCAAGAAGGCCCATCAGGGGAGGGCCCTTCATCCAATCTAGATGACATTCCCACACGGGGAGTTATTCATGTTATAGCTGGAGGACCTACTGACGGGGACTCCAACCGGGCACGGAAGTCGTACGCCCGTCTCATGGAGAGTTTGGCCATCGTCGCCGACCAGACTATTCAAGTTGCACCGCCGCTTTGTTCTCGGCCAAGATGCGCAAGGTGTCCTGCACGCCCACACGGACGCCTTGGTTATCCGTGTATCCCTGGCCAATTATGAAGTTGCCCGGGTACTAGTTGACTCGGGAAGCTCTGTTAATATCCTTTTCCAGGAAGCCTTTGGACAAATGCAGCTGGGAAATGCCTAATTAGAAGACGTGTTTACTCCCCTCTTTGGATTCGCGGGGCACATGGTTCACCCGAAGGGACAGATATCATTGCCTTTAACTCTGGGTGTAAAACCTAGCCAAAAAACCAGTATAATTCCTTTCCTTATTGTGGATGCTCCGTCCACTTATAACGCTATTCTTGGGCATCCTTTCCTCACCCTTTTGAGCAAAGGGCTTCTCCATACCACCGTGTGAAATTTCCAGTAGGTCAATCGATGGGTGAAGTTCGTGGAGAACAGAAGGCCTCCAGGAGTTGATACGTGCAAATGGTTCGGGACGATCAGAAGAAAGCTCGAACCGAGGACCTGAAGGGCAAAGCTGTCATCATCACTGATGTATGCATCCTGGAGGAATCCCCCCCCAAAGTCGATAAAATAGAGGAGGGAGAACTGGTAGAGATCGCTCCAGGAAAGGCCACCCGAATAGCCCAACAGCTGGATGTCAAAGAAGAGCTGGTGGCTTGCCTGAAGGAGAATGAAGACATCTTTGCAAAGGATGTGCATGATCTCATGGGGATCCACCCTCATGTGGCGGAACATCATCTCAATATCATTCAAGGAGCCCGACCCGTCCAACAGAAGAGGTGACATTTTGGACCAGAAAAGGACAAAGTCATAGCAGAAGAGGTGGACAAACTACTAAAAGCGGGTCATGTAAAGGAAATCCAGTTCCCCGAATGGGTCTCTAATGTAGTTTTGGTTCCCAAGCCTTCGGGGGAATGGAGGATGTGTATCGATTTCCGTGATTTGAATAAAGCATGCCCTAAAGACTGCTACCCCTTGCTTCGTATTGACCAATTGGTGGATTCTACAGTGGGATATGAAGTGGTATCCCTAATGGATGCATATCAAGGGTATCATCAAATACCTTTGGCCCAAGAAGATCAAAAGAGGGTTAGCTTTGTGACTGGGGGGGGGGGGGGTTATACGCTTATGTGGTAATGCCGTTCGGACTAAAAAATGCAGGACCCACCTATCAGCGCCTTATGGATAAAATCTTCGCGGAGCAGAAAGGGAAGAATGTGGAGGTATACGTGGATGACATCTTGGTCAAATCAAAGGTCACTCGAGATTTAGGCAACGACTTAAATGAAACCTTCGCTACATTAAGGCGGTTTAATATGAAGCTAAACCCTAACAAATGCCTGTTCGGGGTAAAGAGTGGCAAGTTCTTGGGGTATATAGTGACGAAGAAGGGGCTGCAAACCAACCCTGAGAAAGTGCAAGCCCTATGCAACATGAAGTCACCCGCTAGTTTACGAGAGACCCAAAAGTTGGTGGGCAGGATTGTTTCTTTATCCCGATTTATAGCCAGATCAGCGGACAAGGGGCTGCCTTTTTTCAAGATTTTGTGCAAGGCTGCTAGATTTCAGTGGGATGATCGATGTGAACAGGCTTTCCAGGAGTTGAAGAAATATTTGGCTGGACTCCCTCTGCTAGCCAAACCAATACCCGGAGAACCATTATGGATGTATCTGGCCGTATCGGAAGGAGTATCGATTAGATATTGAAACAAGAAGGTTCTCATCAGCAACCTATTTATTATACCAGCCATATTCTGAAGGGGGTGGAATTCCGTTATACGGAGCTGGAGAAGTTGGCGTATATTCTAGTACTAACCGCCTGCAAATTAAGGCCGTACTTCTTGGCTCATCCCGTCACCGTTCTAACACACAGCGAATTGGGTAAGGTCGTCACTAAGCCAAATTTCTCTGGAAGATTGGCCAAATGGGTAGTAGAACTAAGCGAGTATGATATTCACTACCAACCTCGAACGGTTATCAAGGCCCAAGCACTCGCTGATTTTCTGGCAGAGGTACCTTGCGGCGCGGAAGATGGTTCGGCAACAAAGGAGGAGGGATCAGAGGCATGGAATATATTCGTAGACGGTTCTTCAGGATCTGCCGGCAGCGGCGTTGGTATCTTACAAATTTCCCCGGAGGGTGAAGAAACTCGATTAGCAGTTCGCTTGGAATATCGGGCATCTAATAATGAAGCAGAATATGAAGCCATTCTAGTGGGACTACAGGCTGCTAAAGCAGTGGGGGCTTCTTCCATTGTGATCCACTCGGATTCCCAGTTGGTAATATCACAGCTACAAGGTTCTTTTGCGGTTCGGGAGGAAAGGTTGCATAGGTATTTGAAGACTTTTGAGAAAGAAAAAGCTCAATTTCGTCAGGTCCTCTTGAAGCAAATCCCACGGGAGCATAACGGGAAGGCAGATGAATTGGCTCGGATGGCTAGCACTATGGGAGGAATAAAATCCTCGGAAGCAATCCATATGAACGTTCATACTTCCTTAGCAATATGCAGCGTGGAGGGAGACGTACCTGAATCAAGCCTAACTCTTGATTGGAGGACCGACATCATAGCTTATTTACGGCACGGGAAGATCCCTGAAGGGAAAATAGCGGCCTCCACTTTAATAAACCGAGCTAAACGGTTCATCCTCTTAAATGAAGACCTATACAAGACTTCTTTTGGACGACCCTTGTTAAAATGCCTGGGAAACGAGGAGGCGGAATGGGTACTCCGGGAAATCCATGAAGGATGTTGCAACAATCATTTAGGAGGGAGAGCTTTAGCAAGAAAGGCTTTATTGGCAGGATACTTTTGGCCTACTCTTCAACAAGATGCGGCTCATATAGTGCAGACCTGCATCGCTTGTCAGAAGCATAGCCGTTACGAGCAGCGACCGAGTTAATGAAAGCCGTCATCTCTTCTTGTCCTTTCGATCAATGGGGAATAGATATAGTGGGCCCGATGCCGGCGGCACCTTTACAAAGGAAGTTTTTGTTAGTAGCTGTGGATTATTTTTCCAAATGGGTGGAGGCAGAGCCCTTAGCCAAAATTACTGAGAATGCCGTAATACAGTTCTTATGAAAAAATATCATTTGTCGGTATGGTATTCCTCGGAAAATAGTCAATGACAATGGACGACAGTTCCAAGGAAAAAAGATCCAAGAGTGGTGCCAAAGTCTCAACATTCAGCAGACTTTTACTTCGGTAGCCCATCCTCAAGCAAATGGGCAGGTGGAGGTAACTAATAGGATCCTCATTCAAGGATTAAAGACTAAGTTGGGTGCTCAGAGGGGAAACTGGGTAGAGGAGTTAACAGGCATCCTGTGGGCCTATCGAACCACGCCTAAGACAGCAACGGGAGAAACTCCCTTTAGTTTGGTATACGGGGTGGAAGCCGTTATTCCGGTTGAGGTTTTGTTGAATAGCTGGATAAAGGCGCATTTAACCAAATCAGAACCAACTTATCCGAAGCACCGAATTGGACTTGGTGGAGGAAAGGCGGGAGATGGCACGGAGGCGAGAGGAATTTTACAAGCAAAGAGTACAGCGAGCCTTTAATAAGAAAGTGGCGCCTTGAAGATTTCAAGAAGGAGATTTGGTTTTGCGTAAAGTCAACCCCGCTGGAGAACCTGGAAAGCTAGCTCCCAACTGGGAAGGACCTTACGAAATAACGCAGAAGTGAAGATATTATATGAAGGATGACCAAGGCAAAGAGCTTCCACGACCTTGGAATGCCCTTCATTTAAAACTCTTCCATACTGTATGAGAAATATGGAATAGAAGAAGAGAAATCATGAAATTCCAAAGGAAATGCTTCTTGAATTGATTGCGTTCATTAGATGCCAAGTATTTTCCAAATCTCATTTAGGGGCTACTTACGTATACAATACAGTATTGTTAATAAGTCTTGAAGAAGAAGAGGAAAAAACAGAGGGGATATTCACTAGTCAAAATGGGATATTAAATTACAGCTTAAATCGGTCGGGAGGATAACGGCGAAAGCCAGCCTCCCAATTTAAAGAAAATGAAGGATAGGTTGGAGGAGGCAACCCTTGGGCGGCATATTGCCGAACTGCATCATTGAATCCATCTTGATAGGTGGAATGCATTAAAATGATGAGTCGCTCCTCGCGATTCGGACGGTTAGGGCTTCACTCTCGATGCAACCTCTCGCATGTCTCTTGTTGTTCTCGAAGGTTTCGACGCACGTCCACATAGCGCCGCGACACCTCCATAATAGCATCGGCCAAGATGGAAACATCATCGGCTCGGGAACTTTGGTCCTGTTGCACAAGGTGCGTCATCTCCACCATATGTTGACGCATGGAAGCTGAAATCCCCTCCACTGCTTTGGAATACGATCTGGTTTGGGCAAGTTCAGAGCTCACCTTCTGGAGGGAAGTTTCTTGCCTGCGTAGACGGGCATGAGCATGCGCCCGAGAATTTATAAGGGATGAGTTTTCTTGTACCTCCTTACACAAGCGGGTGCGAAGGTCCCCTATCTTATCTTGTGCTCGCTGATATTGAACCCGAAGATGAGCGATGGCGTCAGAATCTCGTTGCTTCCCCTTAAGGAGCTCTGCTACCTGTTCTTGAAGACGTAGTAACTCTTGAGCCGAGGAAGACTCTGTGTTAAGAGAGGCCGACTGGACTTCCTGCTGGGGGACGAGGGCCTCTTCCCTCGGACGTGGTTGCGCCTTTAAGGCTGTGATAGTGTCGATCTTACGAATTTGTCGCGAGCTTCGGCTAATTGCTCTTGGCACTGGTACAATTGTTGTAGCAGGAGTCGTTCTCGCTTTTGAGCGTCCGCCGAGCCTTCCCTTTGTTGACGCTCCCATTCTTGGGCTTGAACTTGGTATTGATGAAGAGAGCGATCCAATTCTTTATGGTTGGTCAGGGCTTGCATACCGGTCGTGGGAAAATAAATTGGTCAGCTAGACAAAGCTAAGGAAGCTGAGTAAGGAAACATACCAAGTCCAGAGCATGGCGCAAGCCTTCCATGCGAGGAACCACTTCCTGTAAGTTTAGAATCCGAAGACTCTGGGGAGAAAGGGAAGAGGACGGGATGGAAGAGGCTGAAGAAGGAACCTCTCCTATAAAGGAGAGAAGAAGGGTGGTATCCATCGGTTGAGAAGGGAAAGAGGGAAGCACATCATTTGGACGGCCCGCGGAGGTGGTAGTCGGGGGCGGCAGATCCATAGTTGTCGGGAGGATATGTGTCTCGCCGAGTTGGGGGTTGATAGCGGAAGGAAAGACGGAAGGAGGTTGATCGAAGGAAGGATCTTGAGACGACGAGAGGATGAGCATTGGGCTGGAGGAGCCTGCGATAGGGATGCAAGACGTAGAGAAGCCCTGGTCAGGGCCCACCGGAGAGGAGGGATTCTGCAGGCGATGAGCCAGGGGGGAAGCTGGCAGTGAAGGGATATCCACCGCCATGGGTTCAGAAAGGGAAGGACGGGCCGGGGAAAGGGAAGACAAAGGTGATTCATCCCCTGTAATTGGCTGACATGGGAATACACCTTCCCCAGGTTCATCCCCGGGTTGCGGGGAAGAAGAAGATGATATCCGAACATCGGTGGCGAAAGGAGAAAGAATGGGAAAGTTAGGGTTTGTAAGGACCCTGGCTTCCTCCGGGATGGGGGTAGTGAGGGTCACCGGAGGAGGAAAGGGAGAACGGTGAGGTGAATCGAGTATGCTGGTGATTGGGGAAGGTGAAGCGGAAGAAGAAGCAGAGGGCTGACCAGCATCCCGTTTGTGATTCGGGTAGCGGCCCGCTATCTCCTGGAAGAAGTTAGAATGCATCTTGGGGGTCTGAAAAAGAAAAGGAAAAAGAGGGGTTGGGAAGAAATAATCGGGGAAAGGAGGTTTGGCAGCGGCGGAGCAAATAGATAAAGAAGAAGGAGACCAAAAGGCGAAGGGAGGAGGATGGCAGGAGCAACTACGACCAAAGAACCCCCTATAAAAGGGGATGGAATGGGCTTGTAGCCATTAGTGGGCCTCTCGTCTGTGGTAAAATGGAAAGAAGGGTTTTATATTTCTAAGTGGCCCATTATGTACTCAAGCCCCTCATTTGCAGAAGAAGGAGGGGAACTAAAGAGGAATGATATGAAGGTGTTGCCTCCTTTATGCTCATTGCCCTGGCGCTATATACAAGTTTCTATCCCCGCAAGGAAGAGCGGAAGATATCCCCGTGTGGTGGTGGAACGGAAGAATCGATATCCTTCGATTATTATTTATTCTGTATATAAGTTTCTATCCCCGCAAGGAAAATCGGAAGATATCCCCGTGTGGTGGTGGAACGGAAGAATCGATATCCTTCGGTTATTATTTATTCTGTATATAAGTTTCTATCTCCGCAAGAAAGAGCGGAAGATATCCCCGTGTGGTGGTGGAACGGAAGAACCAATATCCTTCGGTTATTATTTAGTCTATATATAAGTTTCTATCCCCGCAAGGAAGAGCGGAAGATATCCCCGTGTGGTGGTGGAACGGAAGAACCGATATCCTTCGGTTATTATTTATTCTATATATAAGTTTCTATCCCCGCAAAGAAGAGCGAAAGATATCCCCGTATGGTGGTGGAACGGAAGAACCGATATCCTTTGGTTATTATTTATTCTATATACAAGTTTCTATCCCCGCAAGGAAGAGCGGAAGATATCCCCGTGTGGTGGTGGAACGGAAGAACCGATATCCTTCGGTTATTATTTATTCTATATATAAGTTTCTATCCTCGCAAGGAAGAGCGGAAGATATCCCCGTGTGGTGGTGGAACGGAAGAACCAATATCTTTCGGTTATTATTTATTCTGTATATAAGTTTCTATCACCGCAAGGAAGAGCGGAAGATATCCCCGTGTGGTGGTGGAACGGAAGAACCAATATCCTTGGTTATTATTTATTCTCAGATATAAGTTTCTATCCCGCAAGGAAAAGCGGAAGATATCCCGTGTGGTGGTGGAGCGGAAGAACCAATATCCTTCGGTTTATTATTTACTCTATATATAAGTTTCTATCCCGCAAGGAAGAGCGGAAGATATCCCGTGTGGTGGTGGAGCGGAAGAACCGATATCCTTCGGTTATTATTTATTCTATATATAAGTTTCTATCCCCAAGGAAGAGCGGAAGATATCCCGTGTGGTGGTGGAAGCGGAAGAACCGATATCCTTCGGTTATTATTTATTCTATATACAAGTTTCTATCCCCAAGGAAGAGAAGATATCCCGTGTGGTGGTGGAGCGGAAGAAGAACCGATATCCTTCGGTTATTATTTATTCTGTATATAAGTTTCTATACCCGCAAGGAAGAGCGGAAGATATCCCCGTGTGTTGGTGGAACGGAAGAACCAATATCCTTCGGTTATTATTTATTCTGTATATAAGTTTCTATCCCCGCAAGGAAGAGCGGAAGATATCCCCGTGTGGTGGTGGAACGGAAGAACCAATATCCTTCGGTTATTATTTATTCTGTATATAAGTTTCTATCCCCGCAAGGAAGAGCGGAAGATATCCCCGTGTGGTGGTGGAACGGAAGAACCAATATCCTTCGGTTATTATTTAGTCTATATATAAGTTTCTATCCCGCAAGGAAGAGCGGAAGATATCCCGTGTGGTGGAACGGAAGAACCGATATCCTTCAGTTATTATTTATTCTGTATATAAGTTTCTATCCCCGCAAGGAAGAGCGGAAGATATCCCCGTGTGGTGGTGGAACGGAAGAACCTATATCCTTCGGTTATTATTTATTCTGTATATAAGTTTCTATCCCCGCAAGGAAGAGCGGAAGATATCCCCGTGTGGTGGTGGAATGGAAGAACCAATATCTTTCGGTTATTATTTATTCTGTATATAAGTTTCTATCCCCGCAAGGAAGAGCGGAAGATATCCCCGTGTGGTGGTGGAACGGAAGAACCAATATCCTTCGGTTATTATTTAGTCTATATATAAGTTTCTATCCCCGCAAGGAAGAGCGGAAGATATCCCCGTGTGGTGGTGGAACGGAAGAACCGATATCCTTCGGTTATTATTTATTCTATATATAAGTTTCTATCCCCGCAAGGAAGAGCGGAAGATATCCCTGTGTGGTGGTGGAACAGAAGAACCGATATCCTTCGGTTATTATTTATTCTATATACAAGTTTCTATCCCCGCAAGGAAGAGCGGAAGATATCCCCGTGTGGTGGTGGAACGGAAGAACCGATATCCTTCGGTTATTATTTATTCTGTATATAAGTTTCTATCCACCCAAGGAAGAGCGGAAGATATCCCCGTGTGGTGGTGGAACGGAAGAACCAATATCCTTCGGTTATTATTTATTCTATATACAAGTTTCTATCCCCGCAAAGCGGAAGATATCCTCGTGTGGTGGTGAAGCGGAAGAACTGAGATCCCCTTAGTTATATATCACTTTTTGTCCCCGAGAAGGAAAGGAAGTTGAAGTCCTTGTTTAACCCTATATTGTTTGATCCTTGCAAAATAGCAGAACTAATTCATTCGATGATTCTATATCCCAAGCAGATTATAAAAGTTGAAGAGCTGAAATATATCTCCGTTATAGGTAATTTTATGTGGATACAGAAGAAGTAAAGTGCGGTACAATGCCGAAGATACTGGAGAAAGAAGACAAACTGGGAAAGTTCATGGATGCCAAAGAATTACATATTCTGAGTCATCTACAAGGAAGAACAAGCAATGACCCTTATATATCTCGGCAAGTTCTGCTTCTTGCTAGGAGGAGGGACAGAGGGAAGTCCTTGTAGGGTTGAGGTTGGCACAATAGTTGGCGCTGGGGCTGCTGCAGGAAGGTCTGCTGGCCAATTCCTTTGGGACCCTACTAGTTGTTGGCAGGAACGATTATGGGCGAAGTTTCCTCCACTGTTTGTAAACACTCCACTGCTTTTCCAAGGTAGCTATGTATCGACGATCATTTATCTGTTCTTTAGAAGGCAAGGAACTGCTCCGATATTCTGTCCATGGCAAGCAAAAGAAAAAGGAGAATGAGGGAAGCTATCAGGTAAAGGTCGGTGGTTTTTATGGCGACGAAGGGAAAGAGTGCATTCATTTGTAGGAGAAGTAGGGAACATAAATGCCAGTAAAGAAGAGGAAACGTGGGGGCAGTAGTGGGAAGGTTGATGGGACTACAATTGTAATTAAGAGGGTCCAAATCCCCGAGATATGATAGAAGAAGGCATGTTCGGATACATCATTCCTTTTGGAAGACAGAAACATTACTTCTACAGGAAAAAGACAAGAACGGATATCATTTGCCTCCCTTATTTTTTATTAACATATATGAAACGATTACATTAACTTGATCTACAAAGATTTTACATGATTACTCCTAACAGAAGAAGCGGGAGATGTCTCTTTGGGAGGAGAGGGAGCTAATATGACTCTGTAGCGCTCGCCTTGAGGGGGAGGGAGAACTGGTGGACCTTCATCGAAAGAGGAAGGATGAGTCCTCGTCGGGGGAACTGGGACGAAAGTCAGTGCTGGTGGAAGTGGGGGAAGTTCAACAGCAGCACGAGGATCTCCCACTGTATATTCCCACGTGAAGGGAGGATTCCACACCCGGTTGCGGAAGGAGGGGAAAGGAGCGCGGAAGGACCTCCCTGCCGGAGGGGTGGGAGCTGGTTGGAGAGGCGGATATGGAAGGGGGCGGAAGGCTGAAGTGACAGTTGAGCAGGTCTCCGAATCTTCAATATCCTCAGAGATCCAGTCTTGTAGTTCAAAAGATTCTGACTCTGAAGAAACTTCGATGGGATGCCCTGCTGAAGCCATGATAAGAAGATTGCAGGACGAAGGCATGGGGAATGAAGGATTTGTAATGGATGGAAAGAGGCAACCGAGGTTCTGGGAAAGGGGAAGAAGACGAAGAGATTGATACCATTTCCAAAGCAGTAAGTGAAATAAGGAAGATCAACAAGCAGGAACTATTTAAAGCGTCGCCCGAACCGGAATCGGAGCGGGTATGGATGATGTCAGGTAAAGACCTTGCGAGTGAATTCCTGCATCAAAACTCGACGGTGTGAATAATATCGACAACATACTCCCAAAGAAATTCGAACCGAAATTGGGGCGGAAGTGGATAATGTCATTTAATATCCCCTCCATAAGCCCGAGCCAATGAAGTGATTATACCATCCTATACAAGAAGGAAGAATGCCAAGGAGATGATAACTAAGCCTACAAATAAATTCATCATTCAGAGGCAAAAGAGAGGCTATTGATAAAATTATCAAAGAAGGAGAATAGTATAAATTACAATTCAAAGAGTTCAGACAGCTATTAGCTAAGCCTCCGTAGGATCTAAATAACTAGTATCCGTGTGAGGCGGGTATCCTCGCCGCATTTTGAGTCAAGACCCTCAAACCCTAGTATAAAGAGATCTACCCCTTTCTTGACATAATGCCTCTTGAGGCCTGGCTTCGCTCCTTTAGTCGGTCCCCGATATTGAGCCACCTGGTTTGACTTTCCGCCAATTTGATCGCCAAAATATCTCTCTCATGGTCGCTTTTATAGCTCATGTCCTAAGGCTGAAGAGCTTCAAGATACTCTGTTGGAAGATGGATTGCTCGGGCCATCGGGGATAAGGTTCGGGAAGAGCCATCGCAGAGGAAAGTTCCCGACACTTCTTTACACAGATTCGTAAGGGCCTGTGCTTGACGCTCTGTGTTAAGGCGGTTGCATTCTTGTTGAAGCTGTGAGATAGTAGCCGCAGAGTCAGCTTCCTTGACCATGGCATCCATAAGATATCTTTTATACTCCTTCAGTTCTTGAGTCAGGATGTCTACCTGCTGCAGCTCACTAGATTGCAAGAAGAGGCGCTGTTCTAGTTCTTCATTTTTTCGCTGCAGTTCCTCTTTCTCACTTCGAACCAAGGCTAGTTGCATCGTGGCATCTTCGCATTGACTCCTAAAGTCCGCCTCTTTTGCCTCTTGTTCGTTTAATCGTCGTGCGAGCTCTTCAGTGCGACGCGACAAAAATGGCGAGTCTCCACACTAGATTGAATCGGGCCAGGTGGACTACCATGTTGTTATGTTGAGTGGAGGCCTAAAAGGAGAGGAAAATTATTAGCATAGGGAAATACACCTAGCAAAGAGGAGGAGAAGGAGGAGTAAATACCTCTGCCAGCAGTTTGCCCACTTGCTCACACAGGCCTTGTATACCCGACTGGTTAAAGAATTTTACCTCCGAAGGGTGCCGAATTTTCAGCAACGATCCCAGAGAGGCCCTCGGAGGAACAGGAAGGAAGGGTCTTCTCTTCCAAGAAGAAGATGGGGGCACGCACACAGAGGGGCAGGAACTGTTCTCGAGTCGGACGGCGCTGGAGCTTGGAGGGATTCCGCATGGGGAGGCCGGGGTGAATTCTGTGTGGAGGGAGAAGAATGCAAAAACTGGGAGGGAGAATCCCCTCCTTGGGGAGCTAGAGAAGAGGCAGGGGAGGTGTCGCCTTCCCTTCGGGGTTCATAAATAATTAAGGGTTGAGCTTCCGGTTGGTGGGAAGACAAGGGTAGGAGAGCCGATGAACTTGAAGCTCCTTTCTTGATAAGTCGCAGCTTCTTCCGAGGAGATGACGGAGCCGTTGTGGATTTGCCTCTCTTAGTCAGAGTCTTCTTCTTCTTGGCAGCCTCGATCGACTCCCCTTCCACCAAAGCCTTCTGCATCAGATTATCTACAAGATATACTGGTAAGAAAGATGAATTCCCTAAAAAGGAAGTCACATTGCAAAATAAATGTCACCCTACCTATAGCAACTGAAGTCGTCAAAGGTAGAGGAGACAATCCAAAGTGGCTTAAGAGGGGAGTTTCTAGCAGATGGTTCGAGCAATAATGCAGCTCTCCTAAGACTCTATACACTTCCGGGAAGGGACATTTGGTCCTCATTTCCTGGAAAGAAGGCAATTCAGGAAGGTCTACCTTCCAAGTATCGGAGTAAGGTAAAGCTTCTGGGAGTTGTACAAAGAAATATAAGGCTTCCCAACCCTTGTGGGAAGTAGGCAGGTTCACAAGGAATTGGCAGTCGGAACGACTAGACAGATAGAAGAGGCCTGCCTTAGAAGACTTTAATTGGAAGAAGCAATGGAATATCTCGGGGGTCAAAGAGAGGTTCAAATGTTGGAACACTATATGGGCTCCCGATAGAATCCGGAAGGAGTTGGGGGTGAATTGGTTCAGAGGTAGTCCATAGAAGTTTAGGAGGTCCAGATAGACCTGTGGTACTGGCAGGGATAGGCCGTTAAGAAATTGTTCATAAAAAAAGCATGTCAAGCCGGGAGGAGGTTTATGAGGTCGATGCAGTTTGGTCGTGAAACAACATTTTATAGAAGGCTCTATGTAGTTGTTCCTTAGGTTAAAGAAATAATGGTTGCAATCTAACTGAGTTATGGTATGTTCATACCAGGCGGGTGAAGAGAGGGTCCTAGGAGCCATGGGTATGAACGAAGCAGAGCACTTACTCGGAGGGTAAAGAAGAATCGTGTGAGGAAAGGAAGAACAGGGTCGCCGCAACACCGCCGATGAGAATCACGGGAGAAGAAGAAGAACAGGCTGGATTACCAAGCACACTAACCGATACCTAAAATAAGAAGGCGAGGGTTTATATAAGGTTTTCCGCGACGATTCAGCTGCACAGTGTAGGGAAATCTCGTATGCCAAATGGCATATGCGCAACGGAAAATAGGATCCCTTCCAAGTGATCCATGCGAAAGCAAACTCGTACAAAATAAATTTCTCTAAACCAAACCTATCTTATAGGAGAGGATTACCTTTGTTGCGTGCCCTTGTTAATCCCGCTTATCCCTTTAGTTTGTTGGATCTTTAGCACGTTCAAGTGTCCGTGCCTCTATACGTATCCACACGAGCACGCTCTTGTCTCACAAAAGGAAAACTAGAAGAGCTCTCCTTTACTTCTTGCTAGAGAAGTCCCTAAAGGAGAGGAAGAGAGGGAAAAGGAGAAAGGAAGAAGAAGACTCCTCTTCTTGCTAGCCTACACTCACAAACCCACACAACTAAAGCTTCCACCAAGCTTTCTCACAACCACAACACCAAAAACAATCCAAAATGATGCTTTGGCCGGCCACTCCATGGGGCCTTTTATAGGGTTGGCAAAACCCTTTCACCTCCTACAATTTAATGCAATCCATTGCATTGAGACCCCTTTTGTTTTGGCCGGCCACTTAAGGAGACAAAAACCATTTTGTCCCCTTCCACCTTATCTAGCTTAGGTGGATGCTTAGGTGGCATGCTTATGTGGCATGCTTATGTGGCATGCTTATGTGGCATTCATGCATGTTGAATTAATCTTATTAATTCAATTAAGCTTATGTTATCATATTGAATTAATCTTATTAATTCAATTAAGCTTATGTTATCATATTGAATTAATCTTATTAAATCAATAAGGTAACATATTGAATTAATCTCATTAAATCAATTAGCTAAAATTCTCATTAAGCTTAAAGTCCAAAAACCATTTTGTACTTAAGCTTATTCCCAAATTATTCTAGTCAAACTAGAATACTCTAATTCCTCTAATTATCATGCTCTTTGTGTGTGACCCTATAGGCTCTCATAACGTTGGGACCTAAACTCTTTTAGATACACAAGCAATGAGCGGCATCTAGCAATACATCATTGCTACCCAAGTTACGAAATAAGTCAAGATCCGACTAACCTTTCCGTGACTACTATAATATATGACCGTGTCCTTCTATCCTTGATATCAGATTGATTAATGAGGCATAGACCGTGTCATCCTCGATCAATCTATGTGTTTCTTGATCCCTGAGTAAACTAACTCAAACAAATGAGCTCAATATCTCATATTGACTCATTCGAGCATGGCCATGCGTTTTAGTAGTTCTACTCAATCAAGGGGCCCACCGATATCACTCCCGTCATATGGAAGGGATAGATCCCATCTACATCACTCACATCCCTCCGCATAATTTGTTACATACCCAGTAATCGCCTTTATGGTCCACCCTGTTACGGGTGACGTTTGACGATACCAAAGTACATAACTCCTTATGTAGGGAACCGTAGTGACTTCAGGTCTAAGGACTATTCATACCAATAGTCACATGAGAAAGTTTATGACACTCATATAACGATCCATGAAACTTTCTCATGGCGGGTCAGTTCAGTATATATTCTCCAATATATACCCATGTGTCAACTTGATATCATATATCCATGACTTGTGAGATCAAGTCATCAATTGACCTACATGCTAGTCTTTATGTATTAATATTGCCCTTGCATATTAATACTCGACTAGGAACATTTAGGAAAGTGTTCTCTACAGTCTCTCATAATCAATTCTGCCAATTGATGTGCTGTAGATAAGAACCTACTTTTCTAGGGCATTAGTATATTTAAATTAGCTGACACAAGCAAGATGTAAATATAATAACCAATCCTTTGCCTTTATAGAATATGATACAAAATGTTCCCTATTCAACCATCACATGATTGGTTCTAGGGCTTTAACTAACAATCTCCCACTAGCACTAGTACCAATCACTATGATATCTAATACCTAGTGACCTAGTGTGACCATCATGCTTCCTCTTCGCCAAAGCCTTGGTCAATGGATCCGCGATGTTAGCTTCGCAAGATCAGATATCCTCACATCTCCTCTATCGATGATCTCTCGAATGAGATGGAAGCGCCGCAGATGTGTTTGGTCCGCCGATGTGATCGAGGTTCCTTAGCTCGCAATAGCCCCATTGTTGTCACAATAGAGGTCTATTGGATCTCGATGCTAGAACTACCCCAAGTTCACGATGAACTTCATGAGCCAAATGACCTCCTTTCTTTGCATCGAGATCTGCAATATACTCTTGTAGAATCAAGAATGTCTCCGCTTGAACTCTTCCAGCTCACAGCTCCACCATTCAGGCAAAACACGTACCCCGATTGCGATCTATAGTCATCCTTGTCTGTTTGGAAGCTTGCATCACTGTAACCCTTTACAGTTAGCTCCTCATTGCCTCCAAATATAAGGGAATATTCTTTCGTTCTTCGTAAGTACTTAAGAATATTTTTGACTGCTATCCAGTGACTTTCACCTGGATCTGACTGGTATCTACTCGTCATGCTCAAAGCATACGAGACGTCAGGACGAGTACAAAGCATGGCGTACATGATAGACCCTATAGCTGATGCATAAGGGATCTTATCCATGCGATCTCTCTCCTCCTTAGAGGGACATTGAGTCTTGAAAGACTCACACCATGTGATAAGGCAGAAACCCTTTCTTAGAATTTTGCATAGCAAAACGATCTAGCACTTTATCAATGTATGTACTCTGACTTAGGCCAAGTAATCTTCTAGATCTATCTCTATAGATCTTGATGCCTAGAATATAGGCAGCTTCACCTAAGTCCTTCATCGAGAAACAATTCCCTAACCACATCTTCACAGACTGGAGTGAGGGAATATCATTTCCGATGAGAAGTATGTCATCTACATACAAGACAAGAAATACAACTGTGCTCCCACTATTTCTCTTGTAGACACAAGGCTCATCTTCATTCTTGATGAAACCAAACTCTTTGATTGCATCATCGAATCAAAGATTCCAGCTTCGAGAGGCTTGCTTTAGTCCATAAATGGACCTTTGCAGTTTGCATACCTTTCCAGGATGCTTTGGATCTTCAAAACCCTCAGGTTGTGTCATGTACACATCCTCGAGTAGCTTTCCATTCAGAAAAGCGGTTTTGACATCCATCTGCCAGATCTCATAATCATGGTAGGTCAAATAGCAAGTATGATCCGAATGGATTTAAGCATCGCAATCGGGTGAAAAGGTTTCTTCATAGTCAATACCATGAATTTGTTTGAATCCTTTAACCACCAATCTACCTTTATAGGTATGCTTATTACCATCCATGTCAGTCTTTACTTTAAAGACCCACTTACACCCAATGGGATTTACCCCTTCAGGTGGATCAACCAAAGTCCATACTTGGTTAGTGTACATGGATTCCATTTCAGATCTCATGGCCTCTAGCCATTTCTCGGAATCTGGGCTCATCATAGCTTCTTTATAGGATGTAGGCTCGTCAAGATTGATAAGCAATACATCACCGTTGTCAGTCAAGAGAAAAGAATATCTCTCGGGTTGACGACGGATCCTATTAGATCTACGAAGAGGTTGGTCTACTTGAACAGGTGTTTGTTCCACAACTCTTTGGGCAACAATTTCTTCATCCACAACACTTTGTGGTGCCTGTTCATTTTCCATCGAAGCCTTAGTGTTATCATCATCTTGAACTTCTTCAAGATGAATTTTACTCCCACTAGTATTTCTAGAAATAAATTCTCTTTCTAGAAAGATAGCATTTCTGGCAACAAACACCTTGCCAAGTGTGGGATTGTAAAAGTAATATCCCTTAGTTTCCTTGGGATATCCTACAAAATAACACTTATCTGATTTGGGTCCTAGTTTATCTGAGACTTGACGTCTAACGTAAGCTTCACAACCCCAAATCTTTATAAAAGACATTTTGGGACTCTTCCGTCCATATCGTATATGGTGTCTTTTCTATGGCTTTTGATGGAACGCGATTAAGTGTGAAAGCGGCTGTCTCTAGAGCTAAACCCCAAAAGGAAGTAGGTAGATCAGTCTGGCTCATCATTGATCGTACCATATCTAATAGAGTATGATTTCTCCTCTCGGATACACCATTCCATTGTGGTGTTCGGTGGAGTGAGTTGGGATATTATCCCACACTCACCAGTGATCACGAAACTCTTGACTAAGGTATTCACCACCTCGATCCGATCGAAGTAGCTTAATACGCTTACCAAGTTGGTTTTGTACTTCATTCTTGAATTCTTTGAACTTTTCAAAGGATTCGACTTATGTCTCATCAAATATAAGTAGCCAAATCTACTCATATCATCTGAAAGTAATAAAGTACTTATAGCCTCCTCCTGCTTCGACATTGAAAGGGCCACATACATCAAGATGTATGAGTCCTAACAAATCCGTCGCTCTCTCGCCATGTCCACTAAATGGAGTTTTAGTCATCTTTCCTAAAGACAAGACTCGCATACCTCATATGATTCAAAATCAAATGAGTCCAATAATCCATCTTTATGGAGTTGGGATATGCGTTTTCATTTATGTGACCTAGGCGATGCGAGATAGATATGTCCGTTCAAATCATTCGATTTGAACCGTTGGTATTTACGTTATAAATTGGGTTATCTAAATCTAGAACATAGAGACCATTCATAAGTGGTGCATTACAATAGAACATTTCATTTAAATAAATGGAACAACATTTGTCCTTTATTATAAAAGAAAAGTTTTTCTTGTCTAAACAAGATACGTAAATTATGTTCTTTGTTAATGCGGTACATAGAAGCACTCCTCTAGTTCTAAGATAAGCCGTGGCAAAGACAAAGAATATGTTCCTACAACAAAGACAACTTTGCGCCATTGCCTACTCGTAGGTCCACTTCCCCCTTTGCCATTATTCTACTATTTCTCATCCACGCACATTAGTACAAATGTGAGATGCACATCCGTATCTAATACCCATGTAGAAGAAATAGATAGATTAACTTCTATAACGTGTATACCGAGGCGTAAGTCCCACTTCTCTTGTTCTTTACTTCCTCAAGGTAGACTTCAGCCCGCCTAAAGGTCCGGGCCTTACCGCAGAATGGAAGCAGTCCCTTCCTTAGGTACTTTACCTTTACCCTTTGAAGTGGATGAATTGGCCTTGCCTTTGGCTTGGGTCTTACCCTTGCCTTTGCGCTTACCTTTGTCCTTCTTGACCATTAGTACATTACTAACTTTCTTCTTGAGATTTGGTTCAGCAGTTCTTAACATGCTGAGAATCTCAGGCAAAGGTTTATCAATTTCATTCATGTTATAATTCATGACGAATTGATTGTAATGATTGCGGGATAACATCGGTTGCAATTCTTGGCTCAGTGGAAAACCTAGTCTTTCAAGGTTCTCAACGTACCCAATCATTTTGAGTACGTGAGTTCCTACAGGTGTTTCTTCTTGCATCTTGCATGCAAAAAGAGCCTTAGACACTTCAAAATGCTCGTGCCTAGCTTATCCTTGATATAGTTGTTTCAAATGCTCAACCATATCATAGGCATCCATGTTCTCATGTTGCTTCTGAAGCTCAGAGTTCATGGTGGCAAGCATAAGACATGACACATCTAATGCGTCATCTTGATGCTTCTTATAAGCATCCTTTTGACGAGTGGCGCGAGGCGGGTATTTCAGGGTAGCTGCTCTAGGACATATAGTTTATGCGTTCTTGCTTCAGGATAATCCTCAAGTTCCTATACGGTCCAAGAAAGTTTGCTCCATTGAGCTTGTCCTTCTCGAGACAGATCGCAAGTTGAGGGGGTGTCGTGTTAGATGACATGGTGATCTACAACATTAAAATGCAAAGTTAAGTATCATACCTAAATCATTTAATTAGGCCTTTAATTAAATGAGGCTCCCACTAAATTCTCATAGCTACTATTTAGCTATAAATTTATATGGGATAAAGATCCACATCATAATTCGTCTTGAGTTAGCTTTGGCTAATCGCCCAAGACGTAGTATAATTAGGTAGGCAATCTTTTGCCAATTACATCTGATGTAACTATTTAATAGCTTTGGTTAAGTTTTAGATTAGTTTAGTGTTTATTCCTAAACCAGCTTCCAGGCTGTGGCGAGGCACAGTGGCCTTCTTGGATATCGGAGCAACGACCACTTCTAAGACAAAGCTGATGTTCGGAAATCACACAAAACTAATGTTAACACTTATGTTCAAAGCTAATATATGCCTCTACTTTCTTAACCAATTAAGAAAACACTTAATTAAGTCTTAACCAAGACTGATAGCGGGACATCACGATTGTCCACTCACACCCCTCCAAGATAAAATGCATTGCTTTGCTTTGGCAAACCCAATAACAAATGATCGAGGAAGTAGTGAGTACCAACTTTGGTAGGCATATCGTTTAGACTTATTAAGAAATAAACATGTATCATATACATATTAGCATACATCACATATAAGCTAAACTAATCATGCATCACATACAAGCTAAACTAACATGCATCACATACATGCTAAACTAACATGCATCACATACATATTAAACTAACGTGTCATGGTTATGGCCCTTATTCTACAATCTTCTCAAGCCAATGAAAAGATTGATTGGTCAACCTAGGGATAGCATCTTCTCCTAAGTGCTTCCTTTTGGTTGTCTTTTGTTTTGACTTCCTCCTTGTAACCTCATCTTCCAATGGACCCTCCATCCTTGTTTTGTACATTACAAAAGGAGAAATACTCGAGTTACATTCGAGTCTAAAACTAATTTTACAACAAGAATATTAAGAGAAAGGCACGACACGCAGGCCGTATTAAGAATTACAACACACAATCACAAACTTTTTGGGACTAGGCCATAACCATGCACCATGTCATTTTAACTTTTAAAAGACATTGGATATTTTATTATGTTTGAAAATTTGCTAATGCAATTATCAACTCATAATAAAATTTATCCTACTTCTATATCACATATAAAATAGAGAAAACCTATTTTTATACGATCTTTCGCAAGTGGCTCTGATACCACTGTAGGGAAATCTCGTATGCCAAATGGCATATGCGCAACGGAAAATAGGATCCCTTCCAAGTGATCCATGCGAAAGCAAACTCGTATAAAATAAATTTCTCTAAACCAAACCTATCTTATAGGAGAGGATTACCTTTGTTGCGTGCCCTTGTTAATCCCGCTTATCCCTTTAGTTTGTTGGATCTTTAGCACGTTCAAGTGTCCGTGCCTCTATACGTATCCACACGAGCACGCTCTTGTCTCACAAAAGGAAAACTAGAAGAGCTCTCCTTTACTTCTTGCTAGAGAAGTCCCTAAAGGAGAGGAAGAGAGGGAAAAGGAGAAAGGAAGAAGAAGACTCCTCTTCTTGCTAGCCTACACTCACAAACCCACACAACTAAAGCTTCCACCAAGCTTTCTCACAACCACAACACCAAAAACAATCCAAAATGATGCTTTGGCCGGCCACTCCATGGGGCCTTTTATAGGGTTGGCAAAACCCTTTCACCTCCTACAATTTAATGCAATCCATTGCATTGAGACCCCTTTTGTTTTGGCCGGCCACTTAAGGAGACAAAAACCATTTTGTCCCCTTCCACCTTATCTAGCTTAGGTGGATGCTTAGGTGGCATGCTTATGTGGCATGCTTATGTGGCATGCTTATGTGGCATTCATGCATGTTGAATTAATCTTATTAATTCAATTAAGCTTATGTTATCATATTGAATTAATCTTATTAATTCAATTAAGCTTATGTTATCATATTGAATTAATCTTATTAAATCAATAAGGTAACATATTGAATTAATCTCATTAAATCAATTAGCTAAAATTCTCATTAAGCTTAAAGTCCAAAAACCATTTTGTACTTAAGCTTATTCCCAAATTATTCTAGTCAAACTAGAATACTCTAATTCCTCTAATTATCATGCTCTTTGTGTGTGACCCTATAGGCTCTCATAACGTTGGCAGTGGACCTAAACTCTTTTAGATACACAAGCAATGAGCGGCATCTAGCAATACATCATTGCTACCCAAGTTACGAAATAAGTCAAGATCCGACTAACCTTTCCATGACTACTATAATATATGACCGTGTCCTTCTATCCTTGATATCAGATTGATCAATGAGGCATAGACCGTGTCATCCTCGATCTGTGTCAACTTGATATCATATATCCATGACTTGTGAGATCAAGTCATCAATTGACCTACATGCTAGTCTTTATGTATTAATATTGCCCTTGCATATTAATACTTGACTAGGAACATTTAGAAAGTGTTCTCTACAGCCTCTCATAATCAATTCTGCCAATTGATGTGCTGTAGATAAGAACCTACTTTTCTAGGGCATTATTATATTTAAATTAGCTGGCACAAGCAAGATGTAAATATAATAACCAATCCTTTGCCTTTATAGAATATGATACAAAATGTTCCCTATTCAACCATCACATGATTGGTTCTAGGGCTTTAACTAACACACAGAAGGGGAAGGAGAAGCGGAGCCCATGGGCCCAGTGGGCCTCCTTCAATATACTGGGGGGAGTTATAGGGGAACGGATGGATTTAAGCCGAAGAAATGAAGAATAGGTCAGAAACTTTATGTACATTGGAAAGTCAAGCTTATAACTTTGCATGACTATTTTTCGGGGTTGACTAATGATACTACAGGTATCTTCTTTACATAATCCCCGATAGAGGGGTTAGCGGGTGACCTAAGATCCGGTCCAGAATATACGACTCAGCTAAGAAAGGAAAGGAAGATTGGCACGGGCGAACCTCAGAAGCCATTGGCACGGGCGAATATTGAGAGCCAGTGGCACGGGCGAACCTCAGAAGCCAGTGGCACGGGAGAATCTCAGAAGCCATTGGCACGGGCGAATATTGAGAGCCATTGGTACGAGAGAGGTAATGAAAGCAATTGATACGGCAAAGGAGAGGCGGAGGGCACTTCGCCAAGAAGCCAGCACATTCTGATCCCTACAAAGGGAAGTTGGGCACGGGAAGGAGAGGAATTGGTTCGGGTTGATAAGGAACCCTAGGGCTAGGGCGCTCGTGGGCTATAGACCTAAAACTAGCTTCCCTCAACACGAAAGTTTGAGGGAGATAGTCTAGCCTAGTGGCCCGAAAAGTGGAGGGAAAGGGTGTTAGGCAATGGCCTGGGAGGCCCCACATAATATTTCGAAGAGTCTCCACTCCTGATATCTGTAACAGAATTATTCTCCAAGGAAAGGTGGTGGCTACGTGTACGATGAAGATAACCCACGACGCGACGATGAAGGAAAGGAAGGGGGGGGGGGAGATAAAAGGGGAGGAAGGAGGAAAAGAGAAAAAAAATGATTCCCAGCGAGCGAGAGAAGGGGACACAAGAGGAGCGGAAAGAGGAGGACAACCGCTTCACCGGAGAAGAAGGATAGAGACCTGTCGTTGTTATATCTCTTGTATTTTTCTCGTCTGGGGAGATTATTGTAAAAGGCTTTTTTCTCCTCCACCTTCGGAAACTCGCTTTCCGTAAAGGAGGACCTTCATAGTAAAAGTGCTTGGGCATCATCCCCGGTGAGAAAACTCACCTCCGTGGAGTAGGAATCCTTATTCCGAACCACGTTACATCTTGTGTCTGAGTCTCGATTGCTGGTGCTGGTTTTTGTGTTTCATCTACTTCATCTTTTTACTATTTACTGATTGCGGCCTATGAGAACCCTCTGAGATCTCCATCCGTGCTTCACTGCATTGGAAAGGAGTTAACAGACTTCACCCGTCTACATCAAAAGGTATAACGTAGATAAATTTCCTTTTATTGCAAATTTAAATTTACGATTATGTCTACACTTGTTGTAATATGCATGCGTGTGTTGTGTGTGTTGTAATAAATATAGATTTATTATTTTTATTGCTTCCGCTGTGTTCATGTTTACGAAACGTGATCGAACACACACACGCCGCGGTGCCGGAATCCCAACAGTGGTATCAGAGCCCAGGTTGTGTTTCGACATAATCGTAAAAATGGTTTTGCAATAGTCATAATGTATTTCTGGAAATTTTCTAATTTTGGAAATTTAGAAGTATTTATGGAAATTTTTCAATTTTGGAAAGTCTAGAAGTATTTATGGAAATCTTCCACTTTTGGAAAGATGAAAGTATTTATGGAAATTGATATTTTCCATAAATAAAATATTTGATTATATTCTGGAAATTTGTTTCCTAATTTAATCATGATTTGATTTGGGAAATCAAATCTTAAAATATTTTATTTCCATAAGTAGTTTTAATGATTTAGGAAATTGGTTTCCTAAATAGATTTCCCTTAATCAAATAATTCCATGAATAAAATATGTGACTAGATTTGGAAATTTATTTCCTAATTTAATTATGATTTGATTTGGAGAATCAAATCTTAAACATATTTTATTTCCATAAATAGTTATGACATATAAGGAAATATATACATGACATAATTGTATGCCATGTAATTGCATTAGATGCATAACATTATGCCATGCGTGTCGTGACATGTAGATGTATGCCATGCCATGTAGATAATAGTTATTTGCATGCAAAGAGGATGAGACATAAAAACCCTTAAACAATATTAAAGCCTACACCTTCCATTAATATGGTTAGAACCAGAGTTCCGTTTCTTGTTTGGGTTGTTGGACTCTCTCAAGCCCGCCGAACCTGAATATGTTCAAACCATGGAATAGTTTAATACTAATATGGTAAGAGTCAGAGGTCAATTGTTAGCTTTGGTTGTTGGACTCTCTCCAAGCTGGGCTAATTGGTTGAATGCGCTCTAACCATATTAAAACTATTTCCCGATTAATGGGTTGACTTTAACCTGGAGCATCGACTTGTTGGACTCTCTCCAAGCTCGATGTAAAGGGAGATGAAGTTGGGTGCTATGCATATGATGCATACTTGTTAATGTGTTAACAACCCGATGTATGTGTGAACATTCAATTAGTTGATAGCACATTGTGATAGTTGCATATACGTGATATGCAATCGGTATAGTTGATACCTACCGTCGTAGTTATGAATGGCTTGTTGGACTTTCTCCAAGGTTGTTCATAACTATGATGGATATCAGCCCATTCGGAGATGGACCTACGATCTCCCAAAGTGATTTTGAGGTTTTTTTTTTGAAATTCGAAAAATGAATGAGATTTATAAATGTATATTGATGCATTTTAAAAATCATCTTTCTAATATATGCTCATTTTGTATTTCTAAAATTGATCATGTTGTCTTTTAATTTGCGTTCCATTTTGGATTTGAATAAATTGGGGGCTAACTTGATCGGCTTAGAACCTTGAGAATTGTTCTCAAGGTGAAAAGCTTGCGTATGTCCTCGAAGCGCCTCTTCCCGCCCATCCTAGTGACGATGCAACTCCGGACCAATTGTTGGTCTATCAGAAACCTGTGACTGATTCTGAACTGACAAGTTGCATCATGCTAGCCGCGATGGAACCCAAGCTACGAAAGCAGCATGAGCATATGGATGCTCATATCATAGTCCTTCATCTTTATGAGTTGTTTGATTACGAGGAAAAAGGGTGGGCGTGACAAAAGGTTCGAAGTCTCCAAGCTCCTCTTCACCTCTGAGATGCAAGAAGGTTCATCTGTGGTACTGCTCAACCTGCTGAAGACTGTGGAGCCTTCTGAGAAGCATTAGCAGGGGACGGTGTTGTTAGTTGATTCCTCGAAGAAAGGTTCTAAGAGGGAGTCAAAGGAACAACAGAAGGGGAAGAAGAAAAAGGCTAAAAAGGCAGAACCAGCTCAAAAGGGCACTTGCCATCATTATGGAAAGTAGGGCCATTTGCGAAGAAAGTGCAAGATTTATCTTGAGTCCGTGAAGAAGGATAAGGCATCGGATGCCCCATCTTCTTCAGAAATCTTCTTTATTGATTGTCATTCTATTTCCTCAGACACTTGGGTATTTGATACTGGGTGTGGCTCACATATATGTAATGACATACATGGGCTAAGGAATAGAAGAAGACTCGTCAAGGGAGAGTCAAATTTACGTGTTGGGAATGGAGCAACGGTTGCTGCACTCGCCATCGGAACGTATTTGTTGGAACCCCTGAAGGACTTGTCTTAGAACTGGACAATTGCTTTTATGTTCCTTCATTGATAAAGAACATCATTTCTATTTCTTGTTTAAATAGAAATGGGTACCATTTGACTTTTAGTAACAATTGTTGTTACATAACTTTGAATGGAGTTCATTAAGGGACTGGAACTTTAAGCAATGGTGTTTATACGTTGGACATATCCAGTGATATTTTCAATATCGAAGCGAGAAACAAGCGTGCTTGAAAAGATAATCAATTAGACTCCTACATGTGGTATTGTCATCTTGGCCATGTAAGCAAGAAACGCATGTCCGAATTACACCGAAGTGGAATTCTGGAATCATTTGAATAGGATTCATACGATACATGCGAATCATGCTTAAAAGGAAAGATGACTAAGTTACCTTTTACTGGAAAAAGGTGAACGAGTGAGAGAGTTACTAGGTCTAATACATACTGATGTATGTGGACCTATGTCAACTCAAGCTTTAGAAGGCTATAGCTACTTCATTACCTTCACGGATGATCACTCACGGTTTGGGTATGTGTTCTTGATGAAACACAAGTCTGAAGCCTTTGAAAGGTTCAAAGAATTCAGAAATGAAGTAGAGAAACAACATGACAAGAGTATTAAAATACTTCGATCGGATCGAGGTAGTGAATACTTAAGTCAAGAGTTTCTTGATTATCTAAGAGACAATGGCATATTGTCTCAATGGACTCCGCCATATACACCACGGCATAATGGTGTATCTGAGAGGCGTAACCGAACCTTGTTAGACATGGTCAGGTCAATGATGAATCATGCGACTCTTCCCAAGTCCTTTTGGGGCCATGCACTTCAGACAACTGTTTACTTGTTAAACAGAATGCCAACCAAGGTAGTCTCAACTACTCCATATGAGATATGGAATAGTAAGAAACCTCATGTATCTTACTTGAAGATATGGGGTTGTCCTGCTTATGTGAAGCGGACTGTATCAGACAAATTGGATGCTAAGTCTGATAAATGTCTATTTATTGGATACCCTAAGGAAACAAGGGGTTACCAATTCTATCATCCTGTGGAACAAAAGGTGTTTGTTTCAAGGCATGCTGTGTTTCTAGAGAAAGAGTTTTCTTGCAAGAAAACAGTGGGAGTGTCGTCGAGCTTGAGGAGGCTCGAGAGACTCAAATAGACATTGATGAGATACCTGGTGAAGCACAACAGTCGACAACTCATAGTGATGAGCAATCGACTGGACCTATTGTAACACCACATCTTCGTAGATCTGGTAGAACACGCAATATTCCTGAGAGATATGGATTTCTCGTAAGTGAATTGAATGACGTGTTACTCATTGATGATGAGGAGCCTACCAGTTATGAAGAAGTGCTGACAAGTTCAGAAAGGGATAAGTGGCTTGGTGCCATGAAGTCGGAAATGAATTCCATGTATGAAAACCAAGTTTGGAACTTGGTTGACCCACCTGAAGGCATAAAGCCTATAGGGTGCAAGTGGGTTTTCAAGAAGAAAACCGACATGGATGGTAATGTGATTACCTATAAGGCTAGATTGGGGGCGAAAGAATATCGTCAAAAGCAAGGTGTTGATTATGACGAAACCTATTCACTTGTAGCTATGCTTAAATCCATTCGGATGCTCCTGGCCATAGCGGCTCATTATAATTATGAGATATGGCAGATGGATGTGAAAACAGCTTTCCTTAATGGAAACCTGCTCGAGGACGTGTATATGATACAACCTGAGGGTTTCACATCGGTTGATAAAACCAAGGTATGCAAATTGCGACAATCCATTTATGGATTGAAGCAAGCATCCAGGAGATGGAATATCCATTTTGATGAGACAATCAAAAAGTTTGATTTCTCACAAAATCCAGACGAACCTTGTGTGTACAAGAAGGTTAGTGGGAGTGCAATCGTGTTCCTAGTATTATATGTCGATGAAATATTACTTATAAGAAACGATGTTTTAGTCTTACAGTCAGTTAAGGTTTGGTTATCCAAGACATTCTCCATGAAAGACCTGGGAGAAGCAACCTACATCCTCGGGATTAAGATCTATAGAGATAGATCGAAACGGTTGCTTGGTCTTTCGCAGTCTACATATATAGACCGAGTGCTAAAGAGGTTTAGCATGTCGGAATCCAAGAAAGGTTTCCTACCCATCAGGCATGGGATACACCTTTCGAAGTCTATGTGTCCGCGCACAGAAGACGAGAGGATTTGCATGAGTAAGATTCCCTATGCATCCGCAATAGGATCTATCATGTATGCTATGTTATGTACGAGGCCCGATTTATCGTATGCTCTCAGAGTCACGAGCAGATACCAGTCTGATCCAGGAATGGATTATTGGGTGGTCATAAGACGATCCTTAAGTACTTGAGAAGAACTAAGGATGTGTTCCTAATATATGGAGAAGGGTACATGGTGATACGGGTATACGGATGTCCGCAGATGCACAAGGATGATTCCATGTCTTAGTCTGAGTATGTATTCACCTAGAATGGAGGCGCAATAAGTTGGAAAGGTTCCAAGCTTGACACTATAGCGGATTCTGCCACTAAGGCAGAATACATTGCAGCTTTGGAAGCAGCAAAGGAAGCGGTTTGGATCAAGAAGTTCATCTCTGAACTTGATGTGGTCTCATCAATGATCCAAACATGTGCTTCGCCGCTATCATCTTATCAGAGAGATCATCAGTAGGAACGAAATATAAATCGAGAAAATTCCCACTGAAAGGAACTTAGCGGATCCTTTGACTAAGGCATTACCTCAAAATAAGTTTGAGGGTCATGTTAGAGCTTATGGTATTGGATACCGTAGCGATTGGCATTAGGCCAAGTGGGAGTCTGTTAGTAATATATGAGAGATGTCCTAAGGCAATCGCCTTATGTATGAACCATTTATATGATAAATGAAGATTCACTATTTGAGTATACATGTTTTATGTATTTGATTGGATCTTAAACTCATTTACTGAATGTCCACGATACGATTCACAGCATGAGAGAATTTGTGATTGGATCACAACTAGTGAGTATCTCTACATGTGTAATTGTGATGTATCAAAATTATCCCTAGTCGATGAATTGATGGATTTGGACACCATCAATTCTGTCGAGACTAGCACGAGGTATACTCCTTGGTGTATCCAAGCAGCTGATTCTCACTGGCTGGAGACATTGTGATGTCCGGAGTTGATCATGGATGCTAGTTATGGTAACTAGTTCATTGGAGTGACCAGCCGTAAGACTTCATATGGTTCTCTGCATATATAGATATGTCAATGAAGTTCTTACTGTAGCTTAAGTGCGATGTTCCTTTGACTTGCGGTATTCAAGTCATCTTGATCATGGAGACTTATGCTTTGACATCTTAAGCAAACATCTCTAAGGAGATGTGGACCCGGGATGATTGGGTATAAGTCGAAGTGATCGAAGGTGTTTGAATAGCCTATAAAGGATTCACCACTCCTTGCGAGGAGATGTATACCCATGGCCTCTCGTCGGATTGTCACTAAAGTCTTTGGCCAAAGCATTACATGTTTAGAGTAAGGTACTCTTCGATACATGTGCAGTAACTAGAATCCGTAGGATGAGGAAATGATACTTGGGCTAGGTGTGACGTAGTCAGCCTAGTGGGGACTGACACTATAGACCATGTCCTGAACCAAGTGGGTATAAGATGAGTGAAGGGAATGGGGCACGAATCATTCGAGCTGCTGAAAGGTTTCAGAAATAGTTCTGGATCAACCGTTGATCTTTTCGGTTAATTGGGGATCATGATGTACTACTAGGTGCCACTCATGATCATTCTATAAATGATGGTTAATTATAGACGGCCAACATAAACTGAGAACCTATTTGGTCACACGCACAACGAGCGTAATCCAAAGGATTTAAAATGAGCTTGAGAATGGGATTCTCAGACCGAGAGAAACTAGGTTTGGTTGGACCAAACATAAAGCGAGCATGAAATCGTTTCAGTCGCAATGGAAGCGTGGATGGGCCGAGTCTTATGAAGACGTAATGGATGAACAAAAATGGTTTGGTTCTAATCCAATGGAGGAGAATAAACCAAAGGGTTTGGTTTATTTTAAACGAATGAACCAAAAGTTGGTTAGGTTCGTTTTTACTTAAAATAAACCATCATGGTTTGGTTTATTTTAACTTATCTTAATGGAGCGGGTTAACGGGCCTAATGGTTATGATCCAATAACCATTAAGAGAATTAGTTCTCTATAAAAGAGGGCTTAAGGGATAATTAAGCCCTAATAAAAAACCCTAGCTTGGAGTTGTCGCCCAACCTTCATTGCCGCCCAACCTCCATTGCCGCCCAGCTTGTTCTGCCGCCGTCCAGCTCCTTGCCGGCGACCAAGCTTCAGCCGGTGATCCTCCGGCGACCCTCCGGTGATCTCCTATAGGTTTGGCATCAAGGTGAGCCTTTTCTTCCCTTGGTTGGCCGGCACCTATCTCCTCCACCAAAGCTGTCCAGTTTTCTGGACAGCTTGTTCTCCTTCGTCGAGCGCCGCTTGACGACGGTTAGAGCTCCGACAGTGGCTAACTTACCGGGGATTCGATCTCCGGTAATCCTCTGAGGTGGAGGACGAAGGATTCGTCAATTGGTTGACGAATACCTCTCCGGAGAAGCGAGTTTTGAGAACTCGTAGTAGGATCCGAATTTGGATTCGGATTGTGATCATCTCTCGATCACGTCGTCTTCAACACGAGGCTAGTAACCCGTACGAAGACGAAGCTCGTGGCTTAGTGAAGTCATCCCGAGGAACTCGGCGTGGATACGGATAGAGACGATTCTAGCGAGGATCGCTTCGCTTGATGCCGCTTCCGCTACACGTCATACGAAAGGTATAATGTAGATAAATTTCCTTTTATTGCAAATTTAAATTTACGGTTATGTCTACACTTGTTGTAATATGCATGTGTGTGTTGTAATAAATGTAGATTTATTATTTTTATTGCTTCCGCTGTTTTCATGTTTACGAAACGTGATCGAATACACACGCCGCGCGTCGGAATCCCAACACAAGTCGGGCAATGATCGCCATTATTGGCGATCGATCGCCACAAATAGAATGTATTCGTGAGCCGATCGCGGCTATCATGTTACATCGATCGAATCGCCACTATTGGCGATCCGATAGTCTTCCGTTAGCGATGACGATCAGAATCCCGTGAATCCGCTATTCGAAGTCGTTAGAATCGGCTAGCCGATTGATGTAAGTCATCGATCCGATAGACCTTCAACGGAAAAAGAGGCTCTTCCTATAAAAAGAGCCCAAGGGGAGCAAGAAGGGGCTAATGCTTATATTCTGATCATTCTTCTAAGCTCCCACAAGTTTTCCAAGCTTTCTAAGTGTATTAATCTCCCTCCTCCTCTCAAATCTTCATTGTCATCTTTTGTAAGAAGAGGAGGTCTTTGTAAAGAGAAAGCTTCTTAGTGGAATTGCTTGGGTTGATCCACCTTAAGGATCGCCGTGGATTAGGAGCGTTATCTCCGAACCACGTAAAGGCCTTGTTAGCATTGTTTTTGTGTTTTTACATATATTATTTGTGCTTGCTCCCGCTAATCATTTTTGTAGAAACCGAAAAGCGCTATTCACCCCCCCTCTAGCTTCCAAACGATCACCAACGAGTGGTATCAGAGCCCGGATCGCATCAAAAGATCTAACCATCAACCGGAGCATGGCATTTCAAGAGGGATATAGCACGGCGAGGCCTCCATTTTTTGATGGCAACGACTTCGGTTATTGGAAAGGTAGGATGGAATACTATCTCATGAATGACATAGAAAATTGGTTTAGTATTGTAGATGGATTCGAAAAGCCGGTCGACGAATTCGGAGCACCACTACCGACAAAAGATTGGACAAGAGAGATGGCTAAGAAAGCACAAGCAAATGCAAAAGCAACGACCACACTTCAATGTGGTCTATCCAAGGAGCAACTCTCTAAGGTCGGGCCCTTCAACTCCGCAAAAGAGCTTTGGGAGAAGCTCATCGATCTCAACGAAGGATCCAAAGAGACAAGAAGAGCCAAGAGGGATCTTTTGATTGGCCAACTCCAAAGCTTCACTATGAAGACAAAAGAGACCGTGAGCCAAATGCACGGGCGTTTCAAGGAAGTAGTCAACGGACTACACGTTATAGGTGAAAAGGTCGACAACCGTGACCTTGTAAGGTATGTATTACAAGCTTTCCCTAGGACCACCTTATGGGCCTCAATGGTAGATGCCTATAAGGTCTCTAGAGATCTTTCATTAGTTAAGCTAGATGAACTTTTTTGTGAATTTCAATTACATGAACAAGCTAACACTTCATCCAAAGAGAAGGGTATAGCTCTTTTTGTAGGAAAGAAGGAGAAGAAGGAAGTGTCCTCCTCATCCGAATCCGAGGAAGACTCATCAAGTAGTGAAGATGAGTTATCGGCAAGCGAGGTGGCACATTACGTCAAGAAGTTTGGTGGGAAGTCAAGGAGACTCACCAAGAAAGATGTGAAGAGGATGTTCCAATCCTCAAGAGGTAAATCTTCAAATATTTCAAATTCTTCATCTAATGTAACTTGTTATGGTTGCAATAAGAAAGGACACATCAAGTCAAATTGCCCAGAACTAAAGAAGAAAGAGGAGAAAGAAAAGAAGCATAAGGAGAAGAAGGAAAAGAAGGAAAAGAAGAAGAAAGAAGCAATGGTGGCACAAACATGGGACACTCTAAGTATGGAGGAGTCTTCCGACGATGAGGAAGTATGCCATGCCACACGGAACCTAGCTCTTATGGCATTAGAGGAAGAAGCCACGAGCTCAAGCGAGGAGTCCTCCTCCTCTTCAAGTGATGAATCATCATCAAGTGATGATGATGAGGTAAACAACTCACCTAAAATAGATTTACTTTATAAGACTATTGCATGTTTACAAAATGCTTTAAATAGATCAAAAATTAGGGTTAAGGATCTAAAATTAGAAATCAAATCACTCAAAAGTGTAGATTCATCATGCTGCAAACAATCTAGTGATATTGATGAATGTACTCTTAGGGATGAAAAA